>CM060364.1:188543330-189173812 GCA_030545235.1 Helianthus tuberosus
AAACTTAACTAGATTAACCTAACTTTACACTTAACTTTTGGTTGGATTTGAACTAGGAGACCCCCCCCCCTTTACGAATTCGGTCCCCAAGGGGACACCTCTTGTACTTGATGATTAAATTAATCACCCATGCTTAAGATCTTGAAGACATAGGGACCAATGGTTAATGGTGTAGAAGTTTGTCTATAAGATCATGTCATAACTCAACATAACATTCACCACACATTACACAAATCACACACTCTCTCCCTCTCTCTTTGGCTCTCGGCCGAGAACAACAACAACCATCCATCCATCCTTCGATCTTGATCAACCAATTCCAAGTGCACACAAGTGTTAAGGATCACGGATAAGAAGGCTTGGTGCATTCGGAACTCAAAGGACCTCTTCTCGTTGCTTTTATCCACTCATTTTGCGTCTAGATTCTTCCCTAGCCTCGAGCTAGTAGTAAGTTGCTTGAATCACACTCTCGAACTATTTTGAAGTGGTTAAAATGTTATGTAACGGCTAAAACTCATAAACATACAAGTTGATACATAAAAGTCTACTAAAAATGCTAGTAATGGTGGTTAAAAGCTTGAATGTTGTGTAAATCTTGTAGTATTTGATTTGTGTGGTTATTTAGGCCCGATCTATGTTGTGGTAGCTCGGATCATCGTTTAAACCGGATTGGTCATGATCATGGATGATGACATAAAGCTTGTTTAAGTGTAACAAGGGTTAGGTGATGAAACTCTACCACACATCAAACTTGAACTTGTGTAAAATCGATTTTACTTATGAAATGGTGTTCAAAACTAGTAGATCTACGGATCTACAAGCGGTACTTTCAAAGGACCAAGTGTCCAAGAAATCATATTTTCTAAAGCCGAGTCTTACATGAAAAAGAATGATTTTAGCAAACACACGAGTATGTAAACACTTGTGTAACACAAAGTTTCGACAAAATAACTATTTTTGTAAATGTTGACCGGAAGTTGTAAAGATGTAACTTCTTTAAAAGCGAGACTTTCAAGAAACAAAGTTGATCTATACAAAGATCCACTAAAAATAATGGAAGGATACTACCTATTTTGGAAAAACCACAAGTTCATGTATTTCTGCGATTATATCTATTTTAACTAGTTGCATATTGTTTATTGTTGAATGAGGAAATTGTTGACGATTTAAAAGAAAATAAACACATGTTTTGAAAACATGGGAAACCTCCATTTTTAGGGGAAACTCTGTCAGAATTTTTATAAATTGTGACACTTAGAAAAAATATAAGTTTTTGAGAAACTTATTCCCTAAAAATGTATTTAAGAGTATTACCAAGGTTTCCCTAATTTTTGGTGATAAGAAATGAGGATTTCTTCAAGAATAAAAAATGGATATAAGTATGTATATTTTTGAGAGAAAAATATATATTATTTTATCACCAACTTTTGTGCTAAGTGTGTATAGTATGTGTTATACGTGCTAGTGTATTAAGACTTAAAAATACACTAAATACTCATGAGGAGTATAAACATAAAAATACACATACAAAATACAAGATACATAATTCGGGTGCGAAGTGCAAAACACAAAAGACTTATATTTATTTTAGAGGAAATAATATAAGTAAGATACGTAGTTAAAAATATGAAATATTTTTAACACAACAATACAAATACAAAAGAGAGTGACTGTACTTGTGCGATACAAGTTTAGTGACTAACGTTAAGAAAACGCGTATAGGTTACGACGTTAATTAAGCAAATCCGGTGAAGTTTACGACGCAAGGAACGCAAAGTTGTGAGTTCATGCTCCCCCTTTTCTTTTAACTGTTTTCAGTTTTATACCTTCGGGGGTGAAATACATGTTACAAATATTACAATGTTTACAAATGGTATGATGGATACAAGAATGATACGAGAAATCGTGTCACGAATAGGGTACCATAAGCACCATTAATCGTGTACATACTTAGACCGCAGAACAAAAGGTTAGATCTAATGGGTTTCAGGGCAGCCCCACTCTTGGCCACTCTTTTACCAAGCAGTGTTTTTGTGTCTCAGTCGTGAATCGACTACAGAAAAATGCCTATGGTTTGGTGACTTCCTATGTCGTGTCACATGTTAATGGCTTTGCAACCCATTAACACTTGATACATACAGAAATATTTGATTTATACATGAGTACGTGGTGTACACAAAAGACTTGATTTATACAAAATACAAATTATGTTTTCATACAAAGTATACAAACGTGAAATACAAAAATTGCATGAATTCACACCAACTTTATGTTGACGTTTTTCCAAAACTCACATGTATTTCAGGTAACTAGGATGGATGTGCGCGCGGTCTGACCCATGCTCGTGGATGTCGCTATTGTTTATCTTTAAATAAAGTTGTAAACTTTTTAAGACAATGTTTTATGCGACTTAGCGATGTAAACGCTAAACTTATGTTTTCAAATTATGGTATTTGAAGTCATTTTCATGAGCATGTAGTATGTTTACCTTTCGTATGCAATGAGAACCTTTCATGATCACACCTCGTGCTTCCGCCACAGAAAGGGGTGTGACACTGCACACGACTTGGGGAACAAATGCGGGTATTTTGCTTTCATACGGTCTTCACGCTCCCAAGTGAACTCTGGGCCGTAACGTGCATTCCATCAAACCTTGACAAGCTTAACACTACTCCTACGAGTCTTGTTAACCTTCCAATCAGTAACCTCAACGGGTTCTTCGGTAAAGTGGAGTGTGTCGTCAACGTGAACTTCATTAGCAGGGATAACCACTGTCTCTTGAGTTGGACTTTTCTTCAAATTAGATACATGAAATGTATCATGAACACCATTGAGTTCTGCCGGTAGCTCCAACTTGTATGCTACAGAACCAACCCTTTCCAGGATTTTGAACGGCCCGATAAATCATGGGTTTAACTTACCACGCTTCCCAAAGCATGCCACGCCTTTCCAAGATGAGACTTTTAACAGAACCATATCTGTCACACCCCCAAAATACCACATGCGGAAACCCTCGCGAGGCGTGTGACGTACCAAGATCCAAGCCACCAATCACATTGAACTCATAAATATGTTTAAATAAAACTTTCATTCATTAACTTAAAGTGTTACAAACGTCACATATCATGCATCGTATACAGCGGAAGCATAACTCATTTGTTAAGTATTTTGTAAACCATGTGTACATAAACCATTAAGCTTGTATGGAGATTCTATGTATCTCGACCCATGACCACTCCAGCCTTCCAGACAACAAGTTCCACAAGATATAACCCTATAGACCTGCAAGCATGCAGAAAAGTGTGTCAGACGACGCTGGTGAGTTCAAAGTTTTGTAAATGTGTTTAGATACCAGTTACCAAATTAAAGCGTTTCACAGTTTCGATGATTTGATTTGATGTTGTTATTAACTCGATTACCGTATGTGGCTACAAGATGTGTTTGCCCAAACCCCAATGCCTCTATCAAAGCATTGGTCAAGTGGTCAAGGTAATTAGTTCACGCCCGTCCATTCTGGCCCGGTGTGAGGGTGCCAAACCTAATAGCGCTATCAACTAAATACCTCGTTGCCTTCCCGACAACAATCGGTAGATGTAAGGGGTCTTATATGATAGAAACTGAGTAATAACCAACATCCCATTAACCTGCATTCCTCCCTGGAACGTTACCCGATATCCCTTCCCGGGATACATGCTTGGAAAAGAGCAGTGAACTCACCTTGATTTGCTCGGTAAGTGATAATGTGCCTTTACGCGTTAAATACTAGTGAGGTCCGTTACACGCGACCTAATATACATTCAGTTTTGGTAAGTATACGAGTAGGGTTTTGTAGTACCCTAGTGTCCAAACAACTAGTGTTTATTTATTTACACATTATCAAGTCTAGCATATCGTACACTCAGAAACACACAGTTTCTTATGTAGGACCAGATGAGTCACTATTCAATAAATTAACCAATAATAATAAGAATTGATCGTAGGATTTAATATATACTGCCATGTTAATATAAAAGGCATATTTACAAATAGTTGAGTGATTAGTGTAATTTAATGGGCAACAAGTAATATTAAATCACATTTAAAGAACAATTATTATTGTGATTTAATGAGCAACAAGTGTGGCCGTATAGAATGTCCATTATACCACATTTAAAAGAATTTATATTATTATTTGGACTATCTTATTATATAATGAACTCTTTTTTTTTTCTTTTCATACAATATATGCATGTACAGACACTTGAAAATAAAAAGGAACAAGTTTTAAGTTCAGTCTTATTGTTTCTTTATATGCATTGATTATCCTTCACATACATGTGCGAACCTATAAACTACAAGTTCTGATCCTTTACATCAGAATTAAAATCCCACACATATTCGGATAGTTATATATTCTCAACACACTTTTGGTTTTCCTTTTTGATACCCGGACCCAAATCAGCCCACATAGACTCCCACCGGCCCAAGTCATGTCCAAATACTTCCCTTATGTTATACACAGAACATAATTTAACTATATATGTAGCCCTTTATCCTTACATTCGGACCTTGCAGAGCAAACAAGTTCAAATCCCTATAAACCCCATGTGCTTTGCAATAAAGATCTGACACTCATGCTTTTATATTCGAACTCTATCAATTAACATGAAATAGGTTTTGAAATTTTGTTTTTCTTTTTCTTCGGTCAACCTTCCAGGTATATGCAGACTTACTTTATGTGTGCAACTGGGTTTTGGAACAATTATCTATATTCACTTTATGTAATTGTTTATTCACTCAACTCAATCTCATATTTCATTATAAAAATTAAGCAAGTTCAATCATACATCTTACAACAGGTTCGGACCTACATCTTTGAACACGTGCGGACCCCTAACAACAATATATATTCGGATGCTTTTATCTTTCAACAGTTTCGGATTGTTTATAAAATCAAATCAAACAGTTCCTATCAAGACACAATCATCATCTATTTATCAATCATCATCATAATCATGGCAAAAACACACTTTGTTTGGATGTCTAGGGTTTGTAGGATTCATGAACAAACTAGTATTTTAACACAAAAACATACCTTTAATGGATGAGAAGATGATCCAAAGAGAAATGGAAGAATCAAGGATCAATCTACACACTTGTGAGCCAAGGATTGGAGATGAGTTTTTGAATTGTTGAGAGGATGGGAGTTGGTTACGTACGTGTTTTTGAGATGGGTTAGGGTTTTTAGTGGTTAATTAAGGATTTCCTAATTATCACAAGACACCCCCTAACTATACAGTTTCCACACAAAAGCACATAATTCCATACAATTTGCAAATAACACCAGTAATTCATGTATTTATTATGCAGCACATAAGTTCCATATAAACCATCCGTCTATATTTATTGTTCGCGTTAATCGCCAGTATCAGGTGTGTTCCCCGGTAATTCCTTGAATTACCAACGTAAGCTTATTTAACTAACACCAATTAAATACAGTGCTATGAATGTACGATTAAATTAACCGTGGTTAGGTTAAAGTAGTAACCTGAAGTTGCGAGTTGTCACATCATCCCCAACTTGAAAGAAAGTTCGTCCCATTTGCTAAGCAGTCTCTGAGAGAAGGAATGGCAAGTCAAGATAACTGTGGGTTTTCCGCGGGTACCACAATATCACCCACTTCAAATTCCAAGGGTTTTCATCTTCGGTCCGCATAACTCTTCTGGCGATCACGAGCCACCTTGATGCGCTCTCGGATCTGCATAATCTTATCTGTCGTCTCTTGGACCAGTTCGGGACCAACCAGCTGTCTATCACCTGCATCTGCCCAGCATAACGACAATCGACACTTGCGTCCGTAGAGAGCCTCGAACGGTGCAGCTTGAATGCTTGTATGGTAGCTGTTGTTATAGGAAAACTCAACCAAAGGCAGGTGAGTATCCCAACTGCTACCTAAATCCATTACACAAGCACGTAGCATATCTTCTAGCGTTTGAATCGTTCTCTCACTTTGACCGTCCGTCTGTGGATGAAAAGCGGTACTCAGATTCAACTGAGAACCAAAAGCTTCTTGAAAGGATTGCCAAATCCTTGATACAAATCTTCCATCTCTGTCCTATATAATCGAGATAGGCACTCCATGACGTGCTACTATCTCCCTTAGGTACAGCTCAGCTAGCTTACCAGTGTTATCCTTCTCTCTGATCGGCAAAAAGTGCGCAGACTTTGTCAATCGGTCCACGATTACCCAAATCGTATCATGACCTCTGGGAGTCTTGGGCAACTTCGTTACGAAATCCATAGAGATTTGCTCCCATTTCCAGATGGGTATCTCTGGTTGTTGCAGAAGACCTGAAGGCTTCTGATACTCGGCCTTTACCTTGGCACAAGTCAAACACCTCCCAACATAAGTAGCAACATCACCTTTAAGTCTTGGCCACCAGTAGTAATCCTTCAAATCTTGGTACATCTTGTCCGATCCTGGGTGGATCGAGTACCTCGATTTATGAGCTTCATCAAAAATAACATCTCTAAGACCACCATAAAGCGGAACCCAAATTCGTCCCATAAAATACAAGGTTCATTCCTCGTTGGGTACCAACTTTTTCTCCATTCCACGGAGATATTCGCCCTTTAAGTTCTCTTTCTTAAGAGCTTCTCTTTGTACAGCACGAATACGTGTTGGTGCATTCATCTGTCTTCTTCGTCTTATATCGAGTCTGGTTTGCGTTGCGAATCTAATCAAGGATGATGTCATCATTATTGATGATGACATCACACTTATGACATCATCTAATACATCATCATTGAAAGTCTACACAAAACACAATTGAAGTGCATGAAATCAGATTTAAAGATTCGCTAGAAGACAAAATGGATTTCAAAATAGACAAAAGTCTTGTTCGCTTGAAATGTAATTTGTCTTGTTCGCTTGAAATGTAATCTGTTTGGTCGGTTTAACATGTTCGCTTGAACATGTATATATGTAAGTTCAAGCGAACTAGGAAACACTATAAATAGGCAACATGTATTTCATTTGAAGCGGACAGATCAGAGACTAGGGATTGAAATCCTACAAGTGGTATCAGAGCTCAGGAGGAAGAGATCTTGCCAAAACAGCCTGTTTACGTCACTTTTTTTTATTTCTACACCATTCTTTTTCAAATTTAAAATTTTTCACGAATAAAAACGGCTCAAACTTTCACATATTGTGCGTAATCATGTATTAACAAATCCTGGAAAGTTTCAGCGTTAAATTCAACTTAAAACTGGTTAAAATCATTCTTTCGCTTGAAATTCTGTTCGAAATGCTGATGTCACTGTGAGTCTCGCTTGAAATTTGGTGTTGTTTGAAGTGAAACACCAGCTTTTGCTTGAATTTGGTCTTTCGCTTGAGTTTACATCGTAAGTCTCGCTTGAAACTGACACACCGCTTGAAAACAATGACTGCTTGAAAAGGGCTTCGTGTATTGTGTATATCATTAAACAAGGGTGTCAGTACTTCGGGAAAAGAAGTCTTGTGTCTACATATGTGAACGGCCCAATTAAAGAATTGTGAAAGATGTTGTTGTCGGCCATCTTAACAAGTTAAAGGTCAATTGCATGTGATTCTTGTAAATTGTTCTCACATTTTGTCGATTTGTGTTAGTTAGCATGTGAAAGACAATAATGAACTGACAATTCACATGATGCACTAGTCTTGATAAGTGTGGTGTAAAAAGGAACTTATCATCTTGTGTCAGTTTGCATGAGGGATGTATTAAAAAGTTGAATTGTTATCTCGATAAGGTTGTTGGTCACAAGAGTGCATGTACTTTGCCAAAAGATCCGGCCCAATCAAATGGGAGTTTTGAATTAAAATTCACGGCCCAATCACAAAATTCAAGTTTGTTGAAAAATTAAATGAAAATAGCGGCCCATGTGACTTGAACATATTGATCGGTTCAATCAAACTTTTTAAGTGATTGGTACTTTGTTTGAAAGGTGATCTTGCTTGGACTTGATATTTCGCTTAACGGGATTGTCTTGATAAACGTGTTTCCGAATCATGGATATAAATTTCTTTAATATGAGTAGTGAAACAATTAATAGAATAAATGTATTAAAGAAAGAGTTTGATTCGTTTTCAGGTTGTCCAGGAGAAAGTACAAAGAGTATCATTGAGAGGTATAGCCATCTTGTTCGCTCAATGTCTGAGAAGGATATTCAGAAAAGTCCAAATGAATGGGTTGAGAAATTAGCCAATTCCATACCTCAACAAGAATGGGGTACATATCTTTTGGATTTAAAAAGAACTGGAGAATATTCTAGATTGACAATTTGTCAATTCATTAAGAAACTTGAAGAACAGATGGAGAGGAATGCTGAGAAGAAGAAAAGTCAAAGTTGAAAATCAATATTAAAGAAGAGCAAGAGTAAAGGTGTTCAAGTGGGAGAGGAACAGACTAAAGAAATTTCAGTTTTGAAAGACGAGAAGAAAGCTGATGAGAAACAGATTTTTGATTTGAAGGAAAATTATGAGAAGCTGAAATCTGAAAATGTTAAACTGTTAAGTGATTTGAACAGTTTGATATTGAAAAACGAGATTTTGAAAGAAAAGGAAAAAGAATTTGAAAATGAAAAATTAAAATTTGAAAAAGATTTTCAAAGTCAAATGAAGATTTTAGAAGATGAAAAATCTGCTATTTTTAAAAATAATCTTGAAAAACAGATTGAAATAAACTCTCATCTTCAGAAAATCATTCGACTTGAAAATGAAGCTGAAAAAGCTCGGATCAAAATCAAAGAGCTTGAAGAGAAATTGAAAGGTTTTGAGACTTCGTCATCAACACCAGATTATCCATGTCCAAAACCGATCAATTCCGTTCCAATAAGTGACGATGTCACAAACTTTGACAAAGTCAAAGTTGAAGATTGTGATGAAAAAACTGATGATGATGAGAAAAAGAAAACATTTTTGAAATTAAAAGAAATGTTTAAAGAAACTGTTTTACATTCGACTGAGAAAGATGAATGTTCAAAGCAAAAACCTGTAAAGAAGAATGTGGAACAAAAACAAAAAGATAAAAAGCCGAAAAATTTTCAAAAAGAAAATAAAAGCTCATCAGTTCAATCATCCAATCAAAACAAAAATTTAAACAAATTGAAAAATGAAAACTCAAAAATAGTTGGTGAAAAGTGGTGCAGGTTTGACCACAGTGCTTCAAAGCCAAATCCAGTTTTCAGCAGGAGTGATAATTACCACAAAGCCAGACAATGCTATGATCTGAGTGTTTGGTGTGAAAGTGGTGAATGGTACGATAACAGAGTGTGTTACTCTTGTGGTGTTCGAGGACACATTGCTGTTAACTGCCAGAATTGGAGTTTTGAGACGAGAAGATGTTATGAATGCAATATCAAAGGACACATTGCCAGGGATTGCCCAATGAGATCAAAGGGAAGATCGAGGACTGAATCTCAGAAAGTGGCAAAGAAACCAGTCAATGTCAAGCCCAAAGAACAAAAAGTGGAGGAAAAGAAAGTAAAGCTTTCACAGGGGCAGAAAGACAGACTGAGGAAGAAGAGGAAGAAAGTGAGAGAGTATCTCGAAAGGATTTTGTCCTCGGGTACTTCAGGAAAACCTAATAGCAGTTCTGATAAATCGTCTTGCTCTCCAAAGAATAACAAATCAAGCAAAATGAATTCATCAGATACAAATCTGAGGACAGAAGAGAGAAAGAAGAAAAAGAAAGTTGTTGGCGATGAATCTGTTTCTGTGGAAACAAAGGAGCCACATGTCGGCGATGAATCTGGCTCATCAAAGTCAGACAAGCCACATTCAGGTAATGATTCTGGTATGGTAAAACCAGAAAAGCCATGTGTTGAAGAAAAAAATGAGAATTCTGGTTTAACAATGGATGATGCAAATTTTCCACCATTGTTAAACAAGAATTCAAAATCACCCAAGGACCGTCAGGCTTGGGTGAATCTGTTTAAATAGAAAAACCTGACTTGCCGGAGTTCCCAGGTTGGTAAGCGTGGAACATGAATCGGCATATTTCTTGAGAAATTCACTTCGGTGATATTTCGACTTACAAGTGGTAAATCAGGGACATTAAGTTGTACTTGATTTTCTACATGAGATTGTGTTGTTAAAATCGATAAATGTTAAATCTTCCAAGTGATTGAAGAAGAACAAGGTGATGGATGAAACCCCGAATTTGAGAATTGACACACAAAACTTATTTTCCGGAAAAGCCATTTTGATTAAAACAAACTTAAGTGTTTTGCAATCACTATGGGAAAATGTTTTGTTGTCAGGGGGAGTTCTGATTGTTCAAGCCAAGTGAATGGAGAATTGAAGTAATTCTCATCATGTTGTCACATTTCTTGTACAGTTTATTTTCAATTTTTTCCAGAAAATCAAAATTGAGATATATTTTGATTTTAGGGGGAGTAAAATTTTAAAAAAATTAGAAAATTTGAAAATGTCAAAAACATTGAAAAATGCAAAAATGAGTTTTGTTGTCAAAAAGAGGAAATGATAGTAGATCAGTTGGACTGTGACAGCATGCTAAAGAAATGGAGAGATAAAATGTGATAAGCGATCTCACTAAAGATGTGACGGTAGGCTCAGCTAGACTAGTAGATTTGCAATAACGATACAAACTTAAATGAAAAAGCCTAGTTCTAGTGGGAAACATGGTCGAAAGCATAGTACTTAGTTTTGTCCTTCTTGATTGTGTGCCTACTCAGTAATCGCTGATTGTCGAAAGACATAAAACTGGTTTAGTTTGTGAACTTTCACAACTTTGCTAAAAAATCGCTGTGATTATGCATTTCATTTTGCAAAGATTTAAACTTGTTTTATTTCTTTATTTTGTTTAAGCATCGGACATCCTCTGCGTATACGTGAGTATCGACCTGGATGTTGTTGCCTAAACGTTCTGCTTTATTTTCTTTGGTGTTTCGTTTAAGCTTTAGACCTCCTCTGCATATACGGGAGTATCGACCTGGTGGTTAAAGCCTAAACAACTTCAACTTATTTTTATTTTCTTATTTTGTTTAAACATTGGACTTTCTCTGCGTATACGGATGTATCGACCTGATTGTTAATGTTTAAACATTCTGCTTTGTTTTCGCACAAATCACAGTTGATAAAAGTTTAAAGGCATTACTTGAGTCAGTGTATTGCATGATGAGGGGATATGCTGAGATCGTGGGGTCCATAAGAACTTAGTGCAAATTAATATACCTTAACGTATCGGTAAGCATTTCGAAAGTTTTTAGATTGAGTTTAAGTGGATAACAATATCGTCAATCTACGTGAATCGTTTAGAACTGAAAATGTTTAAAGCTTAACGGTGCTAGTGATTGGTTACACAAACTGATATGATCCTCTTACGCAAACTCACAAAAATAGTGTCTGTAAATATTTCTTTAATGCATTCCTTTGTTATAAAAAATCCACAAAGATTTTCGGAGTGTTTTAGCATAAATTTTGAAAAATACAAAAGGATTTTCGACAACTGATGTTGGAGAGCTAATTTTCAAAATTCCGAGTGCTGAACATGATGAACTGGTTTGGGAGTGTGTGTATTGAATTGAAAATTTTGATTTTGAGAAACAAAGTTTGATTAGTTAATCAAGATCATTAATCTGAACTTGATATAACTATTTCTAGTAAGTTTTTCTTATTGATTTAAGTAAAAACTTATGTGTTTGTGAGAATATTGTGCAGGAAATGAGCTTAAACAGAATTAAAGCCAGGGATTGATCTCAAGGTGATAGCTAATTCCAGACAACGATCCCATCATGATGAGAGGGGGAGTCTGCCGAGGTTAGAACCAAAGAGAAGATCCTGGTATATGCTAAGAAAGAAAACAAACTGATAAAGACTGAAGATGCGTAAACTCGACACTTAAGACTCGTCAACATCTGAGGGGGAGTCTGTTGGTGCATTCATCTGTCGTCTTCGTCTTATGTCGAGTCTCGGGTTCGTTGCGGATCAGTTCAAGCATGATGTCATCATATTAAATGATGACATCATATTATGACATCATCAACTGCATCATGACTACACAAGAAGACAAAATAGTATTTGAAAGATTCGCTTGAAACATGAAATATGTTTATATGTCGGTTTTCGCTTGAATTGAATTCTAGAGGGTTTCGCTTGAACTTGCATGTATTGTTTCAAGCGAAAGCTGAATAGTATAAATAGGCTAGTTGCTTATTCATTTGTAACAGTTTGTGAATTCCATACCGAGGTGCTGCCGGTGTGAAGACTGATTGTAATCGCTATTATATCAATATAATCAGTGTTTAAAGTGATAAGCAAGCTGTTTCAAAGTCAGTTTCTTATTTTCCGCATCTGAAACTGATAAAATCTCTTCTGAACGACTCGTTTGGGTCACAAACCGATCCTACAATACGCAACGAGAGGTTGGTCTGAATAATCATCTCTAAAGCCCTAACCCTTATGGGCTTAATCCTTTCTTTTCGACTCAAGGCGTCTGCCACCACATTCGCCTTTCCTGGATGATATTTGATTTTGCAATCATAATCATTTAACAGCTCTACCCAATGTCGCTATCTCATATTAAGCTCTTTCTGATCAAATATGTGCTGAAGGCTCTTGTGATCCGCAAAGATCGTACATTGGGTACCATAAAGATAATGCCACCAAATCTTCAAAGCAAACACCACTGCGCCTAACTCCAAATCATGCTTGGTGTAGTTCTTCTCATGAACCTTCAATTGGCGTGAAGCATAAGCGATAACCTTTTGTCGCTGCATTAGCACACAGCCCAATCCCTGACGCGAGGCGTCACAGTATACCACGAAGTCGTCGGTGCCTTGGGGTAGGGATAAAATAGGTGCATCGCAAAGCTTATTCTTAAGCAGCTGAAAAGCTTCTTCTTGTTTATCTCCCCATTCATACTTTTTATCCTTTTGAGTAAGGGAGGTCAGCGGTTGAGCGATCTTGGAAAAATCCTCAATGAATCTGCGATAATACCCTGCTAAACCCAGAAACTGTCGGATCTCGGTTGGCGTCTTTGGAGTTTCCCAATTCTTAATCGCCTCGATCTTGGTGGGATCCACATGAATACCATTCTCATTCACCACGTGACCGAGGAACTATACCTCACGTAACCAAAAACTCGCACTTCGAGAACTTAGCATAAAGCTTCTCCTTCTTTAGCAGCTCTAAGATGGCTCTAAGGTGTAGTTCATGGTCTTCTTTTGTCCGCGAATAGATCAAAATATCATCGATAAATACAATCACGAATTTATCGAGATATGGCTTGCAAACTTGGATCATCAAATCCATAAACACTGCCGGTGCATTTGTCAAACCAAATGGCATTACTAGAAACTCGTAATGCCCATAACGAGTTTTGAAGGCAGTCTTCGGTATACTCTCTTCTTGGATCCGCAGCTGGTGATAACCTGATCGAAGATCGATCTTGGAGTAGTAGCTTGAACCCTGAAGTTGATCGAATAAATCATCAATCCTCGACACGGGATACCGATTCTTGATGGTTAACTTGTTTAACTCTCGGTAGTCGATGCACATACGAAAACTACCGTCCTTCTTCTTGACAAATAGAACTGGGGCTCCCAAGGCGAGAAGCTTGGTCTAATGAATCCCTTGTCTAGAAGCTCCTGAAGCTGCGTCGACAACTCTTGCATCTCTGAAGGCGCAAGTCGATAAGGTGCCTTGGCTACAGGCGTGGCGCCTGGAACCAAGTCAATACGGAACTCGACTTGTCGTTGAGGAGGCAATCCTGGCAAGTCTTCGGGGAAGACTTCAGGATATTCCCTTACCACAGGGATATCTTCGAGCTTCGGTTCTTTGGCCTCTTTGTCCACGACATGAGCCAAGAAGGCAACACATCCTTTACGCAAAAACTTCCATGCCTTCAAACAACTGATAAGCCGTAGAGGCGTATCCTGCTTCTCCCCATGAATCACGATCGTCTCTTCATTCGCCAATGGGATACAGATAATCTTCTCATGGCATACAATCTCAGCTCGATTACTTGACAACCAATCCATCCCAACTACTACGTCGAAGCTTCCCAACTCAACTGGCAGGAGATCTATCGAAAACTCACGTTCTCCAAGCTCTATCACACAGCCTCTAATTACTTCGCTAGCTTCTACTAGCTTCCCATTAGCTAGTTCTATCGAGTACGAAATATCTAACTTACTTGCAACTAACCCAAGTATATTCTTAAACTCTAGAGATACGAAGCTATAGTCGGCACCGGTGTCAAATAGCACAGATGCAAAATGTTGATTAATAGGGAACGTACCAGTGACTACGTTCGGATCCTGCCGAGCTTCCCTAGCTCCAATGTTGAAGACTCTTCCCTGGGCTTGATTATTCTTTGGGCAATCCCGCTTGAAGTGCCCTACATCACCACAGCCAAAACAACCTTGGCCGCGACCATTCCCATTTCCGCTTTGATGGTTGTTATTATTTCCCCTGCGGTTTCCATTTCCTGCCTGGTTTCCGTTTCCATTCCGGTTTCCATTACCTCCCTGATTATTGTTTACTCCTTAGTTCCTATTCCCATAACTGTTTCTACCACGGTTGCCATTACCATTTCCATTTCCATTTCCTCTCTGACCACCATTCCCACGACCCTTTCCAGTCCAGCATGTTTCCTTAGAATGACCATTCTTTCCACAGGTTTCACATTTCCTAAACCTACACTGGCCGGCATGATGAAACTGACATACATCACATTTGGGCAGAGTGCCCATGTATCCTTTCCCTTTGTTCTCAGAACTTGCAGCACCAGTCCTGACCTTGGCTGGTGGATTAGCATCTCTCCGCTTGTTAGCACTGTTGTTGTTTCCTTGGGTACCCTTCTTGAAATTTGAGAACTTCCTCTTGTTCTCTCCAGACGACTCGACATGAGTTTCTTTCTTCTTTCCCTCAGAAATCGAAAACTTGCCCAATCTGATTGCTTCTTCAGTCAGTGCCACGCTCAAGTCGATGGCTTCAGTAATTGTTGGTGGCTTGGAAGTAGTTACCATGCTCAGTATTTGGGGTGCCAATCCCCAAATGAAACGTTCAACTCGCTTGAAAATTGGTTCTACCATGTAGGGGACAACACGAGACAAATCATGGAATCTCTGCACGTACTCAGCTATCTTAGCGCCATCCATTTTCAGATTCCAAAACTTGGTTTCCAACTTCTGAATTTCAGCCCTCGAATAATACTTCTTACGCATCAGCTCTTTCAACTCATCCCAAGTCATAGCATACGCCGCAGCTTCACCTAGCGTCTGAACCTGAAGGTTCCACCATGACAGAGCTCCATCGAGGAATAGTCCAGAAATGTAAGTGACTTGATGCTCTGGTGCACACTTACTCATCCGCAACACATAATCTGTCTTCTCAGCCCATCTCACAAAAGCTACGGCACCTCCAGTGCCGTCAAAGTTCAGAGGCTTGCAGTCCAGGAACTGTTTGTAAGTACAACATGTACAAGCAACATCATTCACCGAAAGCGTTAGCAAAACGCACTTGGAAATGTCCAAACGTATTGTAATGTGTCTTAAGTGACTTAAACATTACCGTTAGGTGAGTTATTCCCTGAGGTGCCTCCGCTGTGTTCGGAGCATAGGGCCTCATGTTGTGCGATTGCCTGTGAAATTCGTTCTTGTAATTCTGCCTCGGTTGTAGGCAACTGAGTGTTCCTTCGAGGAGGCATCTTCTGAGAAGAAGATTGTATAGGTCAGGTCTTATTTGTATAATAAATAGTACGTATATATAATAGCATTTATCATAGCCAGCAAGCATATAACATCACAATCATAGCACAAACATGTAAATCAACAACGTATTTAATGAGAACATGATGATTGAGCTTTCATTAATCATCGACCACAAGTATTGTTACATGTTTTACAAAGTGTCACATCAAAAGGGACTCAGGGTCACACTACCCCTGTCCAATAAGTCTACCAATCTACAAAAGTCATACAATCAAAAGGTGATCTCCAAAAGGCTTCACAAGCTCAGCTCAATAGTGGTGCTCTCATCAAAAGTAATGCAACCTACATAAAACCAAAAACCAACTATGCTGATGGTGGTGCTGGAGGAGGAGGTAGAGGAAAGAAAAGTAAGATGCGCACATGCGCAAGCTCCTCCTCAAGCTCGTAGACATGACGCAGCAGATAACTGATCTGCTACTCGACAGTGAGAAATCGAGCATCAAACTCTGGAAAAGGAGAAAGAGGAGCAGGTGGATGTGAAAACGGAGACGATGATGAACGAGGGGGAACAAAAGCAGGCTGACAAGGACATGGTAAAGGACGCGGAGTCAGCTCAAGCTCCAAAATCCTGCGACTCATAATCTCATACTGAAGCTGAAGTGATAAAAGTAACTCATCCCGTGTATAACCAACAAAATGAGAGGGATGGTAGGGATCCGAAATCGGCATGGAGTATGGCGGGAACCATCGGAATGGCTCATCGAGTGGCGAAGAAGTGAAAGGAGCAAAAGGTGCAGACTGTGGGGCCTGAGAAAAAGCTGCTGAGACATAAGGATCATGACTAGGCTGCTGGCCTAAAGTACCTTCCCCTGGACGGGGTGCGGGTATGTCCTGCAAGAAAATGATAGGTAAATCAACACGATGGACATCAGACTCAACAGGATGAAAAGCAGCAACATCCGTTACGTTAGCATTAGGACGTGTGGTACTGACTCGAGTTAGGGATGTCAATGTGAAGCGTATCTTTGGCTTGCCCAAGCGGTTAGCAGTGCAACCATTATGGAACTGTGACGATGCTAAGGGATTGAACGCCAAGGGACGATGTAATATGACAACCTGAGATGGAATGGCTACAGGTAGAAGACTTAGCCGACGCATGTCACTGAGATTAGAGGAATTAAGATTGTTTGATGGAGAGACGAGGCAACGAATGATAGCGATGAACATCGAAAGCTAAGCATCAGGAGAAACACAAGAACGACTGGTAGGTTTTGTACCCATGCACAATGACGAATATTTGGAATATTAGATTTTGGATCGATGAAATTGGACATACTGAGTTATGGACAAGATGCTGGAGGTCATCAACTGAGATATGAGGAGTGCTTCACATTAGCAAGCATTTGATATACGATGCACGAGTTTCTAGCAAACATCGGACTTGATAAGGGAACAAACAATGTTATCAGTAACAATATGGATAATGTCCATGATAATGATATAATTTATGATGAGAAGGCGAATGGTCCCTTTAGAAGGAACCTTCTGGTTAAGGTCAACGCATAGGGATAGTGGAAAGTCGTCTCATAATGACCAATGAGGAGAGATACAAATCATGAGATAGGGACGCCTTGCGAGTATAGAGTCAAATGAAAAGATGTATGAGGAATGTGTAAGCGAATAATACCAGTCGTACGGTTGAAAGCATGTAATGGATTATGCTCCTTTGAATACCGTACAGTATTTTAACTGGGAATAAGGAAATTGAAGTCTAACAGTGACAAAGTGTCACCCAGAGGTGCATACATGGAAATACGAGATCGTGGTTGCGTATAATCTTAGTCGAGTAGGATTCGGGGACGAATCCTCTTTTAAGGAGGGTAGACTTGTAACACCCCGAAAATTCACCATCTTTTTGTTTTTTTGTAGATAAATCGACTACTCAGACTTTTAATGAACGGATCCGTCGATGGGACCTTATTTAAACAAAACGGTGAACGAGTTTGGCGCCTAATTTTGGGTTCAAAGAAGTAGAGGGACCCGCGTGTAAATTGTGAAAGATGATTTTTTTTTTTACTTTGGGAATAAGAAATCAAGCACATGAACCTTGAAGGGGTTATGAATCACATGCCCTCTTTATAAAAAAAAAAGGAAAAAAACAAACCCTAGCCGATTCATAAAACTGATCTCCGTTTCCGCAGCAACTCGACGGCGACAAAGGGATTTGGGGAGCAACCTGTATATTGCGTCATACGCCAACCTCAGCTCGAAACGCGACACACCACATCTACGAGGAAGAAGGTGGATTTGCCTTGCTCTCGGACTCGTAATCATCACATCATACAACCCAGATGCGTGTTGTTTAACGATGTCATTGGGGTGCACGGGGTTGACGAGGGAGGTGTGTGGTGCATGAAGTTTGGCTGTGGGTGGCGATGCTCGGTGATGATGAAGCAATCTAGTGGTGGCGATGATGGGTTATTATGGCGTGTAGGTTAATAGTGGTGGCGGTTGTGAAGCAGACAGTGGTAACAAGCGGTGTGTACGGTGGCAGTGGTGGTCGAAAGTGGTTATTATAGCGGTCCGTGGCATTTGTGGTGGTGATGTTTTGGTCGTGAAGGTGACATCGGGTGTGGGTATTAAGGTCGCAAGGGGTTGGTTGGGCTTTAGAGGGTCACGTTTAGGAAGTTGATAATGAGGGTGCCTTGCGAGCAGGTATGGAGGCTGCTGAAAGGTCATGCTCATTACCTGTTATGCAAATATGTATGTATAGAGATTAAAAAAAAAAAAAAAATACAAAGTATTTAGTTTGGAAGTGGTGGTGAATGGGGTTCTACGTAGAAGCTGGGTAGTGATAAGGATATTGTAATGAGGAGATTATGATGGCTGTAATGATGAGGTAATGATGATAGATAATGAGGTATTAATTAATTAAAGATGGTGATTTAAATGATTAGATAATGATGTTGCATGGGATTTAGGTGAGGTATGTGTGTGCGCATGACTTGTAATCATGCATGTAGGAAGGCTCGGGATGGGTTCCAACGGGTCACGGATTGCCTGGTTTGTGGTTCATTCGGAACATGGGGTTTGTCGGGCAATCTATTCATGAAGATGAGTTTGGGCGCGCATTCGGTTTCGGTCACGGTGCGGGTTGTACAGATATGGCGTACGCGTGCATGGGTGCATGCGAACAAGCGTGTTAAATCTTTAGTATTCGTGGTGTTTGCCTTCGGGTCGCGGGCAGTTTATAAATTTGGTTAGTAACTTAGAGTTATCCGGTTACAGGATTTGCATGGCGGTGCGTAGTTCGAGACGGTTTGACGTGTGGATTTAGAAACTTTGCAACCGGTGAGTTCTTGAGCCCACTCTTTTAAATGTTTTTAAGTCTTTCGGGCTAATGTGCATGCGAAACTGGTATAATTATTTTTATAAAGGAAGTTGTGAAGTTCTTGTTACGATTGTATAAAATTCATTTTTACTCGTTTATTTTTTTTAGCATGAAACGCGAGTAGGGTTAGATGTTTTTTTATACCCACCGGTGTGATACTTATATTTGTATATGCTTTCATATATATAACAAAATAAATCTATATAGATACATATTTATATATATAACTAGGGGGAGGTTCATTTGAGAAGAAATTTAAATTGAGAAGAAAAAGAACAAAAGGTACAATTGTAAAATATTAAATAGTTTTTCTTACATCTCATTTATTATTATTTTTGACTAATTAATTAGTCATAAAGACTATTGTCCTTCACACTAATTTTTTTGCCTACACACATCAAAATTTATCCTACACGTTTTGAAAATTTATCCTACATATATTGAAATTTATCCTACACAACTCGTAATTCATCATACACACCTCGTAATTTATCCTACACTTCAAATTAATTGTTTTTTTTCTTTGAAAAAATATATTTTTTGAAAATAAGTTACAAATTTAATTTACTAGCTATTAAAAAAGGAAGACTAACAATTAATGATCTATCTAAGTTTACCAATATACCCTTACACTAATATTAAATACAAAAATTAAATGAAGTAAAATGAAGGATTCTTATTGGTTGAAATTTGTTCTTTTTTATTCTTACAAAAAATTTCTTCTCATTTGAACCCTCCACTATATAACTATATATAAATATACACATACTCGAGTTTATGAGGTGAAGAGGTATATATATTTAGGAGGTGTGTAGGTACGAAGGTATACGTACGATGGTTGAAGAATATATGTACACACTCGTATGTATTTGTATGTAAGTTTATGATGCCCTCTTCAAACTTTTTCAAAGTTTAGGGCTAACATGTATGTTAGATGTATTACTTGGATGAAGACCTTTTTTTATGAAGTTGTATAGTTTATTTGTATTTACATACCAACTATACATGAGGATTATTTGCTTGCCCTTTTATGTGCTTGCGTGTGATGTGTTGGGTCATTCCACAACCAGGTCGAACAGAGGAAGTCCCCTAACAGTTTATCTGTCCTTGGGGCAAGAGGAAGTCCCCTAACAGTTTATCTGTCCTTGGGGCAAGAGGAAGTCCCCTAGCAGTTTATTTGCCCTTGGGGCAAGATGAGAAGAAAAATTCCTTTATCCCCTACTTTGTGTTTGGGATTTAAGGTGAGGAGATCTGTGTTGTGTGCTTGACTCATTATAAGATGAATTTTAAATTTTGGGGATAAAATAAATATATTTATTTATTTCCATGATGAAGACGTTTTATAAGTGTTTATTCGTTAAATTATAAACTTGAACTCACTCAGCGTAGCTGACTTTTGCATGCACGTTAGTTTGATTTCAGGTTAAACATATAGGCGCGAGACCACTTGGATGTTGCACGAAGTTACCCGGCATTGACGTTGGCATTTCTAGTTGAAGACGCCGCTTTAATAATTTTTTTTAACATTAAAATTTTGTATCTTTAGTTTGGATGTTTCCCATGTTTTGGTTATTTGACTTAAATGTTTTCCGCTGCGTAGTTTTTTTTTTTCCTTCAAATGAAGGAAATAATAATAATAATTAAAAGTTTCAAGAGTTTGGATTATTTATGCAATGATGTCCCAACTGTGAGACACCCAAGTTTTGGGGTCTTACAGAAATCCAAGGACCATAATGATTGATAATTAGGGATAAATCACGAACAGGTGTGTTAATGATAATTTTAGATTTATTTATCAGGAATCTCTCGTATACATCTATAATTCCAATATCAAACATTATTTCGTTTGATAATCCGTCTCGTAACTCGTGCGACAAGATGAACAACGGGAACCCTATAAGTTGGGACGTCATCAAAAGTATAAGAATTTTCCTTGCGTTACTTTAGATTGTTGACACTACGCCAAAATGGGGATATAGCCACACAAAAAAAGTGTGACTATATGGTTTTCGCCACACATATTTTTTTCATGTCAAGTGTGACCAAAGCTCGAGTCATCGTAAGTATCATACGGCCACACACACTTTTTAGTGGTCGTAGAACTTAAAAGTGTGGCTAAATGGTACCAACATTTTTTATTAAAATCTTGCATTTCCTTCATTAAGTGTGGCCAAAGGGTTGCAACGGACACATGAATTTAATTCAAGTGTGCCTATTTCTATTATATAGTCACATATATTTACTAAAAAGTCTATTTTAGCCACATGAATTAAAAAAAAGTGTAGCAAAAGGGGTTGTTGTAATCAAATATGTTGTCTATTAAGTATGGCTAAAAGGTAGCAACGGTCACATCATTTACTGTAAATGTGGCTGGTTCTAATATATAGTCACATGAATTTATTGTAAGTGTGGCTAAAAACTTTTGCTAGAGACACAAAACACTTTTGCAATTTTAAGTGTGGCTATTGTCTAACTTTTGGTCACACATATTTGTTTTTTCTATGACATTTGTTATCACTTCGTCACACAATAAAAACAAACTGATGTTGGTGTGGCTATTGTCTAATATTTGGTCACACATATGTGTTTTTCTCATGACATTTGCTATCATTCCGTCACACAAATAAAAAACAAAGTAACGAAAGTGTGGCTAATGGGTATGTATAGCCACATTAAATTTTATAATTTTAAGTGTGGCTATTGTCTAACATTTGGTCACATATACTTTTATTTTCCCATGACGTTTGGTATCATCTTGTCACACAACAAAAAAACAAAGTAACTATGGCGTGGCTAGTGCTTATTTATAGCCACAAGAAATTTTTTAATTTTAAGAAAGTGGCTATTGTTTAACCTTTGGTCACACATAATTTTCTTTTCCATGACCTTTGGTATCATTCCGTCATACAATATAAAACAAAGCAACTATAACGTGGCTAATGGTTATTTATAGTCGTACAAAATTTTGTAATTTTAAGTGTGGCTATTGTCTAACATTTAGTCACACATAATTTTCTTTACCCATGACGTTTGGTATCATTCCGTCACACAATAAAAAAACAAAGTAACTATGGCGTGGCTAATGGTTATTAATAGCCACACGAAATTTTGTAATTTTAAATGTGACTATTGTCTAATCTTTGGTCACACATAATTTTTTTCCCATGGCGTATGGTATCATTTTGTCTCACAATAAAAAACAAAGTAACTATGGCGTGGCTAATAGTTATTTATTGCCACGAAAAATTTTGTAATTTTAAGTGTGACTATTGTCTAACCTCTGGTCACACATATTTACTAGGGTTTCATGTGGCCATTTTCGTGTAATTACCCATTCTATTTTCAATTTTTTGTACAATAAAAATGCTGTGAACATGAGATAATTTATAAACCAAATGATATTAACAATAATAACCAAAAAACCATACATAAGTTTTCAATTTAAATAATAATAGAAGACATAAACTTCTAAGCAAAATCTATCTACAAAAGTTGCAAAGAGAAACAAATGTATGCAAAAACTAAGAGCTATTTGTAGGTTGTTTTCTTCAAGTCCATATATATTCACTGCTTTTGGATTTGAAAGTGTTGCAAATTTTCATCCATGGGCTGGTGGCGACGACCTTGTTATTATGGTAATGAGTAAACTGTAACTCGTAGCAAGTTCTAACGTCTCTTAGCCCATCAATGAAACCATCACCTCCAATTATATTTATATATATTGTAGCCATGTCACAAACCTACACATAATGTCAACTGGTCAGTTTCTAGTGCGGCTTGGGTCGGATTCAACACTTTGTGTGTCAGGTCAATTACTTCCTTCATTTTGAGAGATAGAGGATGCTGGGAATAATTAAAAAAACAAATATATGTGGCTGCAATACAATACGATTCATATAAGTTAATTACAGAGGACTCACATCACTTTTATATCAATAAAAGAAAACAAAATTAATACCTAGATGTTTGACCTGTTTGATTTGATTCATTTATGAATAATTTGTTTAAGTTTTCCCATTTTAGATCAAATATAACCGGTATAGACATGTTCCGAAGTATATCGATAAGAATTAATATAAGAAATGAAGTGCATCAGTAGTACCTTATAATATTCATCCTCCAGCCCATGTAGAAAAGCTCCGGAAGCACTTACCGCCTGTGCCTGTAACTGGAAATATAGTTTTGTTCATACAGTATGCTCTCTATATACTTACATAGATCATTTGACAAAACCTCCTGATATCAAATAACTACCAATTCCTTTATGCCAAAAGAAAGCCTACTAATTCAAAATGAAAAATAAAACAATTAATAACAATAAATAAAGAAAAAAGGAAAAACCAACTTAAAGTCAACAGTTATGAAGGTGTTAGAAACAACAGCATACATTGGGGATTGCTTCTCAAGAAAGTATTGGATTGTTGATGATGAAGGTTTAAAAAGATCAAGCCTAAACTAGCCCAAACAACATTTTAGTATTTTTATATATAATATAATAATAATAATGATAACATTGCCGAGCTGAGCTTGAAACGAGCTTGAGCTCAAGCTTTGGGCTTTACTCGTGAGCCGAGCTAGAGCTCAAATACGTATGCTCGAACCGAGCCGAGCTCAAACTCGAGCCTACATAAAAACATGACAAGCCGAGCTCAAGCCTAGCCAGGCTCGGCCCGGCTCGTTTACACCCTTCAACATCAATTACTGATCAATATACACATTTAGGTTTGTCGAAGATATTTTTTTTAATACAAGTACAAGACTAGTTACTATTACTAAGTGTTCAGCAACAGTAATGAATGCAATGAAGATACACTAATCAATATATCCAATGAACTCTCTCTATAACTATAAACTAACATTGTATACTCTTTTTGTACACTCGTTTTGATAAAAATTGGGAAACAGTGATGTAATAAGACTTAAAATGCAAGATACCAGTTAATTGATTCCAATGTTAACAAAGATACACTAATTTCAAACCCCTTTGCTTTAACTACCTTGGTCGTATGGTATCATCATTCAGATAACTCTCCCCTGTACTTCAAATTGTAGGCATCAAGTCAAACTAATTAAGTAAATACATAAAACATACCACACGATATACAAGTAATCTGCAGCTAGTACAGTTCAAACACCAAAACCATGTTATTCAGAAAGCCATCTATACAAGAGAAGAAGCTCCAAGCAGAATTTCACAATTAATCAATTGCAGTTATGCCACACACAAAACATAAAAATACTTTTATCTTGAATCAAAATCATCTAAATAAAATTTAGTAAAACACCGCCAAGCTTGCGGTTACAAAACTGAGCTATTTAGACCCTTATTAGTAAAAACTACTCATGTGCATAAATTCACAACAATATTTCTCGAGTACATACATCATGGTTTGCCAAGGGTGCAAGTTGGTTAATTAAATTAGATATAAAACTATCAAGAGCTAGACAAAACTTAATCAAGTAATTGATAACCTATCACACCAAACCCCAAATTCAAACAATTCATCACATCACTAAACTAAAATGTCTGCTGTCGTTACGGAACCAACATCGATGGTCGTTGGCGGGTTCAACAGTAGGAACCCTAGAGCCGCCACCGCCATTTGTGATAAACTACAACCGGTGTTTATCATCGCCGTTCCGGCTGCCTCTAGTGTCGACGACAGCCAGGGAAACTACCGGAAGAGCGGCATGGTACCCTTTTCTCTCCAAACCCCTCTTTTTAGTTCTCCATTCATCTTCCTATGAAGGGGCTGCGGGCTGCAGGGAAGATAAAAGTCATGTCATGTAATAGTCTGATGGAGACGTGTGTGACTTCAATTACTGACACGTGTGGCACCCAAAAAATAAAAGGGCGCCCATTATGGGCAAACAATTAAAAGAAACCACTTGACCAGAAGCCTAAACATGATAAACTATCAAAATAAAAGGTATATATATATACTATTCCCAACTATCCTATTTTAATAGATTTATTATTATTATATATATTTATATTTATATTATATTATATTATTATAGGTAGAGATTATTTTACATATACTTTAATTATTTTTTCATCACTTTATTATTATTATTATTTAAATATATATTTGATATAGTAATAAAAACTTATATAAACAATAGGCTCGCGAGCTGGCTCGAGCTCGATAAGCGAAGCTCGGGCTCGTTTACTAAACAGGCTTGTTTTTTAGGCTCGGGCTTAGACTCGAGCTCGTTTAGGCTCGGCGCGTTCAAGCTTTTTTCGAGCTGAGCTCGAGTATCTCGCGAGTTGCTCGGCTCGTTTGCACCTCTAGAGTTCCGGGTACAAACTTAATAGTGGGACCTCAATGTGTCCTCAACTGCAATAACTACAGCAAACTGAATATAATTTTAGTAGACGCTTAACCATAAAACATATATGCAGTCATGATTATAGAATACAAATCAGCAGGGCTGACCCAAGCAATTTGGGGCGAGAGCGAATACTAACATGGATGCCCTTTTCATAAATTTTTTTTTGATACGGTCCTAAGAATGACTTACCAATATTATGAGATTCACCCGTTAGTGAATGTCATTAATGAATAATAATAAATGTGCAAAATCTAAGATACATCGAAAGGGTGTTGTTACCTGCCCATGAAGAGGATCTAGTTCAGAAGATTTAAGTGCTTGATTATCATCATTTCTGGCTACAGGACGGTAAGTCACCTGTTTTTTTTTTTTTAAACAATGATCAAAGTTTGGACCAAAGTTTATACCCGCAAGGACGGTTGTTAACCTTTCTTTAATAAAATCGTTTCCAACAAAAGCAAATATTATAACTTAGGATTAATATCAAACCTTAGACAATGCTTCCATAAGATTATGAAGCTCAGGTAATACTTTTGCATCAATAGTCTCCAGTGTCTTCACAGGGGAAACAACATATTCAATTGCGGCCCCTGCACATTGTATAATAGTTAAAGCATAGTCGTGATGAAGTGTAACATTTGGAAGATTAATAGCATGGATTTTGCAAATTTTGAAATTAAAGTTGCAAATTCAAAGTGAATGGAAGTGATATGGAATACTATAAATAATCAAGCCTCTACTTTTTTGTATCCATTGTTTAACTTCTTAACTTTCATATAAAGAATATCATAAGAACAGATAATATTCTTTTAAGTTAAATATGATAGGTTTAGAAATTAAAAGTGATTGGGTGACTGTTGTTCATTATTTGTAACGCCTGTGTGTACGGCATTTCAACATTCACATTCTGCCACATCTGCTTATGTCTTTAATTTAAAAAGGGTCTAATTTAAACATACCGCTCTTTCCTGCACTAACAATCCTGGCCAGGTGAAAACTATACTCTACAACGTTCAGTAACCGTTTGCGAATTAGGCCAACTGTAATATACTTGTTAAACTTCCTATCATCAGTTGCAAGTACCTGCTTGCAGAAACTATGTGTCAGGAGTGTTAATTCAAGAGAAATTAAGTAGACCTTAAGTCTATCTACCCTGGATCATAAATAAACTAATAGTGAAATCAAATAAAAATGTTATAATTTTCAAGAAACTCCACGAAAATTAAATTGTATTCCATGTGAAATAAAATGGCCATACCCAACCAGTTAGCTCCTTCCCCACAAGCTTGTTAACGTCACAAATGACAGCTAAGATGGTAAGGCGAGAATCAACATTTGTAGTGTTGATTGCATTCTCATATAAACCTTCGGAAACCTACAAAGAAATTGGTAACATTGTTTAAACGATTTGGTAAAAAGGATGATATCTAAATCATATAGCAGAAAGCGGCATACCTTTTAAGCCACAGTCAAGGCAGCCTCATCCCCGCGTACGCATTTAAGAATGACCGCACGAACCTCTGCAGCTATAGACTGAAAACAACCATCATGTTAGTATGAATATGAAAGCATGCAAATGAATGAATGATAAGTCTGAATGGGGTGGAAAGAAGGAAAACATGCTAGCTTTGGATTACAGGTGAAAAGTGGAATCATAATAAACAAACATTAAAAAATAAATAAACTAGTTTACAAATGAAAATGATAAACTAATACCTGTATTTGAACTTCAGTAACACCATTAGCAATCAAACCTTCAAGCTGAAACAATTTACAAAAAACATAAGTTCTTATAAGCTCTACAACATTATTTCGTTAAGCATAAACGTTCAAATTAATAGAAAATATGCATTGTTTCCATTCAGAAGTTTAAAAGATTTCGAGTAAGTTTAAGGCAAATTCAGACCTTTGTTCGAGCCACAAGCTTTTTAAACAACCCTATACTACTAGAGTATGGCAAATGGGACGGGTCAAGCGAGCTGGGAAATAGATGAGCAGGTCAAAACGGCAAACATTTAAATCGGTCATACAAAAATATTATTAACACACTAATAGAGTACAATAGTATTGAAAACTTACTAATTTAACGGAAATTATGAATACATAATACATTAAGTTTAGAATTAACACATTACCAGAGTACAATAGTATTGCAAAGTTACTAAATTAACTGAAAATATGAATACACAATGCAACATGTTCATAATCAACACATTCACTAAATAAAATTGTAAAGAAACCTTACTAAATTAACAGAAATTATGGCTTCACATTGATATAAGTCTACAACAATTAACAGAATACATAACAAATTAAGTTCAAAATTAACAGACAAACAAAATACACAACACATTAAGTTCATACTTAACACATTAACACAAAATAGTTTGTACATGATTAACAGTTTCTACAAAACATGATTTCTGAACTTCAACCTTTAACAAAAGTAGATTCATCAAATCACAGAAATCAACAACTATGGTTCTGAACTTAAACTATAATTAACAAAAATCAACATGAATGCACGATGTGTAAACCTAATTAACAGAATGCAAGCATCAAATCGAAGAACAGGTTCAGTATAAAGAAAAAATAACTACTTAATTAGTGAGAAGAGGCGATGAAATTGAACAGTTGCTTCGAAATCGCACCGGAGCTTCACTTGTTCGATTTTGTTATTCACATCGATTTTTTCGAATGTTGTTCTTCACAGTTGACGTGAGGAAGAAGCTATACCCCACCTCTGTAAGGGCAGTGGAGGCGCAACATGGTGTCATCATCACCGTCATTCCTCTTAGAATAAATGGCTTATTATGTTGAATTTTGGATGAAACTGGGATTTGGGGATTAGGGTTTTTGTGAAAGAGAGACTGGGTAGGTTTGTTGAAGCAGAGAACATGATTGGGGATGGAAGAAATGGAGGGGATAAGGGGTGAAAGTTTGGTCACGTAAAGTAATTATAGCGTGATTATAGAATACGTATAGCCACAAATTTTTTATGGTCACAGTTAGTAATTTTTAGCCACATATAAAAATTTACAAGTGACTAAATAAACAACACTCTTTCATTTGAAAGTGGTTTTATATGAATCATCTTTTAGCCACATCATTAAGAACCTACTATGACAGTTAGTAATATTTGATCACACTTTTCTACAGTGGCTAGTGATTGCCATATTTTTTATTGAAAGTGTGACTAAAGGTTCCAAAAAAATGTGTTTCCGTCACATTAATTAAATAAATCAAACAAATATCGTGGCAATAAGTTATATTTGGCCACACTTTTTAAGTTGTGACTAGACATGCTAGTAAATGTCACATTTTTTTCTGAAAAGTGTGGCTAAAGGTTTCGAACTGCTATACAAGGGTCACATTAGTAATAAATTGTGTGGCTAAAAGTATTTTAAAATATTTTAAATGACCTTTAGCCACACATTTTCTCAGATGTGTGGCAGGGCGGTTTTGGGAAAAATGTGGCTAAAGCCCAGTTTTGACGTAGTGTGAAGCATTAGGAAACATGTAACTAAAAGTTGTGTTAAAACACAAAACGTCTGAAAACATACGCTAATGATAGTAATTTTACCCTAAAAAAATCTTTAAAAGATAAGAATAACCTCAACTAGATGCACCTACAAAGACTCTCTTTACCTATAATTCTACTAAGATTTAGCATCATTAAATAAACTGGATCAGTAACTTATCACCTAAAGTTACATAAGAAATGACAGCAATACAAAATATATTTCATGTATATAATTTAAGGAAATACCTAGCTGATAAATCTTTAGTTGTATCACTTCAAAGATATAAAGGTAAATGAGGAATTTAAATCCATTAAAAGACCATACAAGTCAAGGATAAAAATCTCATAGAGAATAGTTCTGGTCAAAGTAAAGTGGAATTCAAAATAAGGACCCGAATATACCTAGAAACTAGACCAACTAAAGGTATTCCCCCACATTTCAGTAAATCTCGAGGACGAGATTTAAAACAAGGTGGGGAGGATGTCATGCTCCCAAAATTTTTATTTATAAAATTTAAAATAAAGTATATAAAAACTTATATTATTAAACGGATAGATCATGGGTAAGTTGACTGTTAGAATTATGAAGGTATCTAGACGAACATAGGAACCGTTTAACAATTATAATAATAAAAATAAGTTATAATTAACTTTACTCCGTTTTTAATAAAACTTAGGCCAAAATGTAGATAAAAATATTCTCGTTCTAATAGTATATTCATCATTTTATAAAACATTATATTTTAAAAGTTATAAGCGCCAAATAAGTGAAGCAGTTAAATTAATTATAATATATATATTAAATAAAATAATAAATAAAATCTACATTGAATTCAATTCAAAGTTCTACGTGTACATACAACAAATTACAATTGAATTAAATGATGGAGGATAGATACGTGGATCCTTGTAATCAAAAGAGAATCTCAATACAACTTGAGAGACTAGTTTCTAAAAGCTATATATAGCTCTGATAACAGTCAACAAAATTTGTTCACCTTCTCTTCTATCTCACTACTCTCTCTCTCTCTCTCTCTCTCTATATATATATATATATATATATATTATTTACCCTATAATAATAATAAAGCCCTGCCCCGTTTAAAGTGTTGTAACCCCTGATCACTAAGTCAATACCCTGTCCGATTGATTTAGGACCCACCAACGCATGTCAAGGCTCTGCCCGACTAAGTACGTTGGGGTTCTGTCTCGTGATATATTGATAAAATTGAATTGGGTTACTATACTTAACGCGAGTGCATTTCACATTTTATTAAAAAGTATAACCACCCTCCTAAAACACCCCTGACGCCCCTACACGTCCTAAAATATACCCCGTATACGAAAAATAGCCTCGAAATACCTTTATTTTATTAAAAATCAAATAAACAAATAATTATAGGGCCTCGCGGCCCGTGACGGAGGAGGCTTAAGCCTGTCGCGGGGCGCGACAGGCTGGACACCAGGCGTAACCCTGTGATGCCACGTGTCCCCTCCGTGTCGAGCCCAGATGCTGATTCGCCAAGCCTACAAGTCTAGCCTAGGGCCTCGCGGCCCGCGACGGGCAGGCCTTGAGGCTGTCGTGGGGCGCGACAGGATGGGTGACCAGCCTATAAATGGAGGTCTCAGGCTCAGTTCACAAATCGTTCATTCTCGCAATCTCTCTCTCAAATCTCTAATAGTAGAAATAATACTCGGGCATTATACCCACTAAAATAGCGAAGCTCTGCCTCGTTGTAAGTATTTTAACCCCCGGTTACGTATTAGATACACTGCCCGATTGATTTAGGATTCCGTAACGACTGTCAAGGTTCTGCCCGACGTAGTCATTGGAATTCTGTCTCAGGGAGGGTATAACTAATGTAAATTGGGTTATTATACTAACACGTGTGCTTTATTTAAAATTTATAGATTGTAGCCAAGAAGCCACAGGAAATTACCTAAGATAACAATGTGAGTAATCTCCCTTTTATAAACTGTTTTTGCAAAACCTTAAATATTTTACAATGTGATTAGTAGTGATTGAGTCTTTGTAATTCTTCAATTACTGCCGGTATGTTGGGGTTTTGTATGCAAAATGTGGAACACGTTACCATTGGACAAAGAGTTAGCCAATGTGTAATATGACCCACCAGTCAGGATTGACAGTACTGAATGAGTAATTGTGTAGATATAATGTCACACCCCTAAAATACCACATGCGGTAACCCCGCTAGGCGTGTGACGTACCAGGATCTAGCCACCAATCACATTGAACTAACCATAAGATATTTAACAAAATTCCCATTCATCAAGTAAAACATTCATAAAACATATTCCAAGTTAAATAGTGTCAGCGGAAGCAAATAGTAAAACACTGTTCAAATGTTTCAAAAACCAATGTATGCGAAATTAGTAAACAAGTCTTGTAAATCCAAGTGACACGACCCATGACCACTCCAGCCATCCAGATAGCAAGTTCCCCATCCAAAGTACCTAACGACCTGCGAGCATGCAACAAGTGTATCAAACAACGCTGGTGAGTTCATAGTTTTACGAAAATATTAGTTACCAAGTGTTTAGTTCAGTTCATTGATTACAATGTTGATAATACCCCGGATACAAGACGGCTCCAGATTTGTTTTGCCCGTTTCCCAATGCTCCTATCAAAGCATTGGGCATGACTGAGTCATTAGATCACACCCGTCCTCTCAGGTACGGGGTGAGGGTGCCAAACCTAGATAGCGCTACCAACTAATACTACGTTACCTCTCAGGTAAGAAACAAGATGGGACTTAAAGGTGATAGGACGAGTGTATTATCTAACATTCCCGATTTTACCCACAAGACGTATTCCTCTTAGGAATACCCAATTGATTTACCCAAAAACCTATCCCTCTCAGGGATACCCAATGACTGTCCCAACCACCGGGACGCATGCTCAAGAGGAATGAACTCACCTTTGCTTTGCTCGGTATGTTAAATTACCCGTCCAAGTTGGTCAACCCAAACCCTAACATGGTTACCAATCAATATTAGTTTCACAATCAATCATGTCACATAATACACATAACAGACAGGTTTGTTATTCACACAAGTCACACCAGTTGTCTCATTCTGATTATCGGGTAACAATAGTTTTCATGAGTACAGTCTTTCACTATAAAACACATCCTAGACTGTTCTGTTGGTTTACACAGTTTCAGCATCTCCACGAAAAACCTATTTTTCGTGGAATGCTCCTATGGCGAAAGACCCTACGATGAAATACTATACTTCGTCGAGCATTCATGTGACGAAAGACTCTAATGTTTCGTCGAAGTTTGGTCGATGAAAGACCATGTTCTTCGTCGAGATGTTTTTCGACGCTGCACATAACAATCAGTAACAGTTTCTCCTTAATCTCAGCCATCACATATGCTAACGTTTTGACAGTTTCTTAATCAGATCAAATGGTACTTTTCCACCATGAATGTGTAGTCTACTCATGAATGATTATTAATCAACCTAACACAATAGGGTTCATCATTCAAATCATACTTAAACACCCAATAACCCTAATCATATAATGATCGCACCCAAACAGGTTCATTAGTTTAGCATGACATCAGTTCTACGACACATGGCCCAATCATAACACCAACATAACCGCATACAAATCATATCAAGCAATTATCATGCAAATCCCCATATTAATCGATCAAATCATCAGTTGTTAATCCAAAGACTTCTAAACATTACTTCCATCATAGTTTAATATCAAATTCAACCACATGTTCTAACTTTACATTCTAATTAATGAAACCCTAGTCAATTACGTAGCAAAACGACATCAAACGCATAACACACTATTAACGGAAAGACACTAACCGTGATTCAAGGAATTAGATTACTCGAGATGGAAAAGGAATGCTTCAGACTTCCTACTGACGTCGCACAGGGAACAAGAAGAGAGGACTTAGGGTTTCTAGTTTACGGTGACTTATTACAAGAAGTTATATAACGCACAACAGTTGGGCCACAAACTATTCTGGGCCGAAGGCCCACCTCGGCGAAAGACATGCTTCGACAAAAAACCCCTTTTTCGTCGAGTTTGAGGGTGGCGAAACACTGGTTATTCGTCAGGACAAAAGATGACGAAGAAATTTATACTAGATCTTAATTAAACTATATTTAATTATATTAAACACCACACATACAACCACCAAACATAACACATAAACTGTTAATCATTCACATAACTACACTCGACATCACATAAATCAAATTGTAAAACAGAATTATGAAATCAGTGATGTGTATGGAAAAGACCTTGAAATATCGGATTGTCACATCATCCCCAATTTGAAAGAAATTTCGTCCCGAAATTTAACAAGTAATCCAAAACGGAAAGATCTTAACTCAGGATGACTGTGGATTTTCCGGGGGTACCACATATAAACATTGTAATCGCTCTCAATACTGTGAAATGATAAAACCTGTTTTGATTAAACTGGGATTCACTCGCCAGTATTTCTTGCTGATAAAATGTTTTAAACGCGTTTCAGGTAACAAAATGTGAAAGCCAAATAGAAGCAAGCTGGAAAGCACTAGAGGCTTAGAAAAGTGGCTATAAAAGTTACCTAAATAAAAATGAGATTTTATTTTCAATACTTAGGGTTTATCCCTATAAATGTACTATAAAGAAAACTTGGGTTTTATCCCATTTATCTATTTTAAACATTTTGTTGTTTAACTCTGATAAAAATATTTCCTAACTACGGTCCTAATGAAAATTTCCGCTGCCAAATTAATAAACACCGATACCATCTGACTGGTTCGCGGCTCCCGCTCCCAGGATGGGGTCAGGGGCTGTGAAAAGTAACATGTCTTTGTCGCGTGGCACGACAACACTTGATCAGAAATGTTTTATATTTTAACCTAATTTCGAATTGGAATTCCCCATTCCATATTCAGCCATTTTATACGATCTCAGAGCTCCCCATAGGCGATTTTCAGAGTTCTGACACCTGATTCAACTTGTTTCTTCATGCAAACTCAATACAAACCAAGAATTGAAGTTGTGATGACTACCATGCGAGGCTAAACATCTTGTGACTTCCTCCGGATGATCGATTGCTACGTTTTGCACAATTACTTTGTTTCTGATTCTTATTAACTTGTAACTTTAACCACTTGTGTTGATCTTTGTGAAACGTTTATTATATTTGAATTGTTTGTCGTTTATCAAGCATATTATCGATTTCCTTGCATCGTTAGCGGAGTGGTAAATGGGTGGGTGATTGGTATAATCAAAAGGACTGTTAGTTTGTTATTGTTTTTTTTAAGTGTCCCTAATAATTAATCAAAGTCATTAAATGGGTATTAGCGATGTCTATATGGTGTTTTGAATCAGTAAACGAGATTTTGTGTTAAACAAGTAATCGGGATTTCGGGTGGGGGTTACTTCTTATCATTCTGATAACACTTTTCGTGACAAATTATTTTTTTCCTAAAACACACAAACAAACCCCCAATTAGATAATAGTAGTTCTTTATTAAATTCTTCTACACTGACCACAAATTCCCAACGCATATGATTGTACTTACCCGTACTATTATTGGTATTTAAGTTAAAAATAAATACTTTTGATTTGTCCACGACAACTACATCAAAATGGTGCCATTGCTGGGGAATTCGTGCGCTTAATGTTAGTTTAGAATACTTTTTTCGCTTTCTAAAAACCATAAAAACCCAAAAAATATTTTTTATTGTTTATTTTCCAAATAGCCTAAAAAACACACCATTTATTTTTAAATCTCTATTTTTTATTGTATAAAAAAAACTTTTTCCAAAAAAAATAGTACTGCACGTGTTTATTATATGTATATTTGCATATGAAATTTAGCTTTAGGGTTTTGGGTTTATTTTAACTTTTAGGTTTTAGTTTTTTTTGTTTGTAGAGGGGGGGGGGGGGGTAGGTGGGGGAGGGGGTTAAGGATTTTTTTTTTATGGGAAGCGGGGGTTAGGTTTTTGGAGAGTTTACGATTAAGGTTTAGTTTTAGGGTTTTTTTTTAAGGGGGGGGGGGTGGGGGTGAGGTTTTTGGGGGTGGGTGAGTTTAGGTTTTTGGGGAGTGGGGATGGGGGTTTTAGGTTTTTGGGGGTGGCGGTGTGTGGTGTGTGGTGGTTTAGGCTTTTAAATAGTTTTTTGGTTCTCTCATTTAAGCTAGTTTTCTCATAATTCTTCTCCTATATATATATATATATATATATATATATATATATATATAGGGGATTGTTAGAATGAGAACCACCACGAGTTATGAGAACCGCGCCCCGCGGGTGGCCGTCGGCGACGAAATTTTTTTTACACCTAGATCCGTATATTTTAGCGGGGGGTTTAAATTTTCGGTTCAAACGGCGCGCCCGAGGGGGTAGTTTTTTACGCCCAAAGTTTGGGTTTTTTAATTTTTCTTTTTTTTTTACCAAACTTTGGGCGTAAAAAACTACCCCCTCGGGCGCGCCGTTTGAACCGAAAATTTAAACCCCCCGCTAAAATATACGGATCTAGGTGTAAAAAAAATTTCGTCGCCGACGGCCACCCGCGGGGCGCGGTTCTCGTGGTTCTCATAACTCGTGGTGGTTCTCATTCTAGCGGCTCCCTCTATATATATATATATATATATATATATAGGATAAAGATAGACAGAAAACCCTATTTACATAGAAAACTCTGAAAACCCAAATGGGAACCCATTTTTACCCAACCTCCCGACATTTTTTTTTTTTGAAAAAAATTACACATGTAATATACATGTTTTAGAGTGTTTTGGTCCAAAAAAAACAAAAAAGCGCCGAAGGGATTTTTTTAAAAAAAATAAACAAAATTCAGTGCCTAACATGTGTTAGACAACAATGCTGAAAGTTGCTGAAATTTTTTTTTTTTTTTTAAAAGATCCCTTCGGCGCTTTTTTGATTTTTTTGGCCCAAAACTCTTAAAAACATGTATATTACATGTGTTAATTTTTTCAAAAAAAAAAATGTCGGGAGGTTGGGTTTTCTAGGGTTTTTCATATAGATAGGGTTTCCTATGTAGCCTTGCCCTGGATTAGATGAGGCTTCAATACTATTAAATGATAAGTTACGCAAGTTTGCACATTAGAAGGACCTAAAGCGTCAAACTGCTAAAGTATACCGATTCGTATGTTATCTGACCTTCCGGAATATGACCATAAGTTATACATACCTTAATTATCCTTCTCATAGCTTAGATATAGGCTTTGAGGTGTTTAGTGCGCAAAAATAAACTTTTAAGTCATGCAGGGACTAAAAGTGTCAAAAAGCGCAAAAATAAACTTTTAAGTCATGCAGGGACCAAACGAAACGACATCCGGTATATTTTTTAGCATGTTTCATGTTCCCCATACTTAGGCATCATTGTAGAGCCTTAAAAATGGTTTAACGGGCCTTAGATGGGTCAGAAATGGCATTTGGAAGAGCAGGGACTAAAGCTGTCAACATTTGAAAAATTCAGTTTGCTGGCCAACTGCTTGCGCACCTCAACATAAAAACCCTTACGGTGCGCAATCAAGTCCCAGATGCGGAAAATCGTCTGTTTGGCTGTTCCAGCTTGTTGCACCGCCTCTAATTGCCCTTTTCACTTCAAGGGCGACCCCTACTTGTTCCTAGGCTTTAGGGGCACTTGTAAATGATCTGGGATCCATGGTAGCATGAGTTGTCAACAATCTAAGGGATTAAAATCACTATATAAAGGCCCTTTTGTTGCAACAATTGATCATACCATTCCATCTGCTTTTGAGGGACTCTCTGGAGCTCAAGATCAGACCATAATCATCCTTAGTCTTAATTAAGACCTTGGTAAGTTTGCTTAACCTTCCTTAGTTAAGTTTTTACTTAGTTTAAGCTTAAAAGTCAAACCGTCGTAATTAACGGTTGACTTAACGATTAATCATTGTTGGTACAGTGATTAGTCGAATTGAAGGTAGTTATAAGTTGGTATTTATGTGGGTAATAAACCCTTAGAAGGGCATCCACTGATTCCCATCCTAACTAGATCAAATGTCGGGTCAAAGTTGTTTAGAAAAAGTCAACAGAAGCCTAATTTGCAAATTAACATGTAATTAGCAATATAGGGTACATGCAACCTGTTTGATCATTATTATAACATGGTAATTAATGTAAGAACATGTCCCAACATGATCAACTCGACAATTTTCAGTTTAAACCCGGATCGGACCCGAAAGTCGCATATTTTGACTTTTACTTTGACTATCAGTTCTGATCCGTTCATGCATGTTTGAGATCTGTCTTAGAGCTTATTTTGGACCAGGTTTCATATAAGTATAACTCTCTGAGATTGTACAACTTGGTTCAATACTCATCAAATTCATATGCATGTTTCCGATTAATGCTTAAATGTTGACTATTATGCCCTTTTGACTATAAAACATGATTTTTGAAAAAGTAAAAGAGTAGAAACCATAGTTACTGATTTATAAACTTGCACCTAAAATTTGACATCAGTTTGAGGTCTAGATTAGGAGTTACGCTCATTAGCGTAATTTGAAAGCTTTATGTTACTTAAACGGCGTAATTAGCGTATAACCTATTTAAACCCACTTTTTGATATCAAAATTTTTACCCACTGATGTAATATAATATTTTGAGATTTTTAAAGATTTTTAATTATTTTAAACTGATCAAAACCTAGGGTTATCGCCTTAATTCTGTAAATACCGAATATACCCTTTTCGGTCATAAAATGAGTTCTACATAGTATTTTGACACCAATCCAATTGCTACTGACTTTATATAATAAATAAAGTATTTTGAACTTTATAAACTGATCAGAAAACTCAGATTTCCGGTATAACCCGGAAATCGCTTAAAAAGACTTTTAAAGCATATTAAACGCATAGTTTGGGTTTAAAACCATTTTGCCATATAAGGCTTATTACCAACTGATATGACCCATTAAAATAAGTGATATTACTGATGTATTCGGACCCGAATATCAGAACTTCATTTAAACTCTTTTATAACCTTTAAAATGACCAAAATACCCCTACGGGGCTTATTTTGAGATTAAACTCGTTTTGGGCATAATGGAAGATATCCTACTGATATCACAACATGTTTAAGGCATATTAACTTAGGAAACCTGTATATGACTCTCATGAATACCCGTTATGCATATTACGCGTTCGGTTCGGTTTATGTAACTAGTTTGCATAAATTAGCCGAAACGGGTCAAACCCTATCGGTTTTATCTCAAAATCCAGAATGCGTATGAAATACCCATATTAAGCAAGTCTCCAAACTTGTTGGGTCTAAATCACATTCTATTCCGGTCTTCGCCTAATCGTGCGTTCGAACCGTATATTTTCTTAAGACTAACCGGTCTAAGCTTAGGCTTAATTAAAGACCCGTTAGCATTCTAATTGGTTATTTATACCATCATTCCAGACTGGAGCCTTCCGGTAAATTGTACCTACGCTTACTTAAGTGAATACGGCTGAGTTATTATAATTCTTGCTATTTAAGACAGGAGCTAGCTCAGGTAAATACTCTTAACTTATTTTCCCTATTACGGGCTTGGGATACGGTAATTAAATACCGCATGGTCAGGTATGGGATTCAAAGACCAATAAGTCGGGAAATCCAAATAACCTGTTTTAATTCGTATTGCTTGACTGAAACATTGGGGATTAATGCGACCGTGTCCTGGATATCCTTGACTCATTAAATGTAATGGCCACGACTTAAGCACGGGGTGTAGGCATACACCTGACAGATGCTATATGCTAATTAATTAATTATACCCAATAAGGGATTCCCAATAAGGGAATAGTGGTGTGTCGGTTAATAAGGAATCTTGCAAGTTCTAGGCGTCAAAAGTCTGTTGAACAATGTTTATATTTTAAGATCCGCCTGTGGATCCTTTACTTTCCGTTGTAATACTTTGATATTACGTTATATTCGGATTGTAATATATTTATCTTTTGCTTCCGCTGTGCATTTATATATTGTGTTGTTTGACTATGATGTTATCAACTACGTCACGATACTCCCCACCGGGCCCACCGGTGACACGTGGAAATTCGGGGTGTGACATCTCACCCCACCCCTAGTAGTTCTAAGGTTCCCAGTATTTACAAAAATGTTACTACATGAATCTCAGCCACAAATCACAAAGATCTTGTGACTGAGAATCGTTTTCACACTTTTCTTTGTTTTCCCCGGAACAAAATACTATATATATATATATATGTGTGTGTGTGTGTGTGTGTGTGTGTGTGTGTGTGTGTATAGGGTCAGGATTTAGAGAAAACGCTCAAAAGTGTGAAAACGGTGAGAACGCTTATGGGTCGTCCGATCAATACAATCCATGGACTAGATTGCGCGGTGGCGTTTTCGTAAATAACATCAATTTTATTATGTGGGACGTGCTTCATTAAGGGTAAAAAGGTCTTTTACCGCTCATATTCAAAATGCCATCAAATGATAAAACACCATTAAAAAAAATAAAACGCCATTAAAAACAAAACGCCAAAAATTAGTAATAAAACGCGTTGGATATTACAGGAAGATGAAACAACACGGTAACTGAATTTCAGTTATTAACATTTATTAGAAGAAATTCCCTCCTAAATTACGCGCCAAAAACATCATTATATAAACAAGGTAAAACATAGCTTCCATAATCACTTCAATCTATCCATTTCTGCAAAAAAACATCTTTAATAAAAAACGCCAACTTAACCAAAATGCAAAAAATGGCAACAATCGTTTCGTGGAGATACACTATGGGAATCAGGCGATACGTCCTCCGTTTTGACAACAGAAGGAGGGTGTATGTTAAGACGGTCAGGGCAATCCTGAAGATGGAAGAAGAGATACAGAGGCGAATCTTATCCATTGGCATCGCTCTAGACAACAAATGCCATGAAACACATATGCTTATGAAAGCATTAACCAACAAATTTGGACCAATCAAAGCAGATGTGAAGCCGGACCCTGTCATGACATCATGGTGTTTTGACTATGAAACAGACATGGTGACCGTTACATACGACAGCGGAGAGCAGGAAGTCTACTGGCTAAAAAACATGATGACAAACCAGCGTTTGGGTTTCATGGAAGAATTGCATAACGCCACTTGTACCAACACAGAAATAGACTCAAAATTGAAGTTAATGCAAGACATGTTCAAGTGGAGGCTTCAGAATCTTCAGGAACAAGAAGCTGATGAAGGTGAAGGTGATGACATGGATGAAGATCCAGATGAAGACTCCGAGGAGGAAGATGACGCAAGTGATGATACTATTCGGATAAAGTACTTTCTGACGAAGGGCTTTTAATTTTTTTCCCTCTTTTTTTTTCCTTCTGTGTAATCTTCTTTTTGTTTTTTTAAGATAATTAAATGATATATTTCTCCCTTTATTAGCAAAACGCCAAAAAAAATACTAAAAATGGTTATTCCTTACAAAACGCCAAAAATAACAAAAAAAAGTTCCTGCTTAATATTTTATTTACTCCGTTATTGTATTTTGTCATCTTGGTCTGCATAACGCCATTTAGAAAAACGCCAAACTTAGAAGATGTGACGTCTATCACCTGTAAAACTGATAAAAACTGATCAACACAGTAAATACAAAAACAGTAACTGAAAAGACAGTTACTTTATTACTACGCGCCAAAAAAACTCCTATAAGAGAGGGGTCTATACACAATGAAATTGATCACACCCAGAAAACACAAACGCCATATCCTCTAGAAACCACTCACTTTAAAACGCCAAAAAATGTTAGTTAAAAAACCACAGATGTCAAAGCTTTCACTGAAATGGATTCTTCATCCGAAGGGGTTATCTCAATAATATTTTGCTGAATGAGATGGATAAATATTCAAGAAAAAGAGATTGATGACAGTGATATGTCATCATGTGAGCTTTGTTCTTGATGAATATCGGCATGGAATAAAGGGATCAACACAAGTGTAAAATGCTATTTTGGACTCCATTATTATAAATAGCATCAAGCAAGAGTTAATCTTCAATGACATGCCACCAAACAAGAATATCACACCAAAACACAGGATGCCACTATGCAGCTTTGTCTGAAAAAGACAGGGTTTATGTAGGAAAGTTGACATCTAGCTAAAGTATTCAAAAAATGTTCAAAACGCCAAAACAAATTCAAGAAGATAGAGGCTGATGACAGTGAAGATTCGGAAGAGAAATTAGATTAGCATTTTTTTTCATTTTATATTTTTTTGATATCAAGTTATATGTTGTTTTGTTATCTAATTCTCTATAAATAAAATACATTATTATATAAAACGCCAAAAACTTCAAACACCAAAACGCTAGTTGTATGAATATTGGGAGAAGTGGTTCTGGCAAAGCACCTTGTAAAATGTATTAAACGCCAAAAAATTCACTAAACGCCAAAAAAAATTGGTCTTATTTTAATCTTATGCAATTATTAATGGCTCGTAGTGAATTATTATACAAAACAACACAAAACGCCAAAAAAATTGACTAGGAAACGCTATAACGCCAAAAAATTATCTATATGACACAAAAACAATTAATTCAAAGCCAAAAAGTTTAATAAATACAATTAACGCCAAAAAAATCTTAGACGCCAGAAAATAATATACCGCGTTAGGAAAATAAAAGAAGATTGAAAAGACAAAAAAACCCCTGGGACCCTGATCATGTCCCGAGCCACGTGTTGGGCCAGGATGCGTTCTCACCGTTCTCACACTTTTGAGGGTTTTCTCCTGATCCCGTTTATATATATATATATATATATAGGGGATCGCTAGAATGAGAACCACGAGAACCGCGCCCCGCGGGTGGCCGTCGGCGACGAAATTTTTTTTACACCTAGATCCGTATATTTTAGCGGGGGGTTTAAATTTTCGGTTCAAACGGCGCGCCCGAGGGGGTAGTTTTTTACGCCCAAAGTTTGGGTTTTTTTAATTTTTCTTTTTTTTTTTACCAAACTTTGGGCGTAAAAAACTACCCCCTCGGGCGCGCCGTTTGAACCGAAAATTTAAACCCCCCGCTAAAATATACGGATTTAGGTGTAAAAAAAATTTCGTCGCCGACGGCCACCCGCGGGGCGCGGTTCTCGTGGTTCTCATAACTCGTGGTGGTTCTCATTCTAGCGGCTCCCTATATATATATATATATATATATATATATATATATATATATATAGGGGACCGCTAAAATGAGAACCACCTCAAGTTGTAAGAACCGTGAGAACTACACCGTACGGGGCGAGGTGGACCAATTTTTTTTTCATAAACGTAGATGCATGTTTTATAAACACATTTGTAAAAAAAAATTAAAAAAAATGGCCGGTGTGTAGTTTTGAGCACCTCAAGTTTGTGTTTACGGGTACCCCAAGTTTTGAGCACCCCAAGTTTTAAACACAAACTTGGGGTGCTCAAAACTACACACACGATATTTTTTTTGAATTTCTTTTTACAAATGTGTTTATAATACAAGCATCTACGTTTATGAAAAAAAATTTTGGTCCAACTCGTCCCGAATCAAAAAGTTCTCACGGTTCTTACAACTGGAGGTGGTTCTCATTTTAGCGGTCAAATGAGAACCAACTCCAGTTGTAAGAACCGCTAGAACCAGTTCCTAACCACTAGATCAACAAAAATGATGGATGAGATTAAAAGTAACTAATATTAATATTAAATACATTTTGTCTTATTATGTCTTTAATATTTTAATCCAAAAGGGTAGTTTAGTAAAATTACAGTTTTTTGTCTTTTAGTCTTTATTACTTTTTTATTAATTTTTTGTTTTATTATATTACTTTTTATTTTTTGAAAAGAATTTTTTTTATTAAAAGCATTTTTAAATTCAGATTTTTTTAGCAAGACAATTTTTTTGCGCGTCGGTTTTTGCACGCCGTTTTTACGCCCGGCTTTTTCACGTATCGTTTTTTAACGGGGTCGCTTTTGCACGCCGTTTTTTACGCTCGGCTTTTTCAAACGTCGTTTTTTTAACGCGCCGTTTTATACATCCTGTTTTAACGCGCCATTTTTTACGTTCCGTTTTTTTTCGCGGCGTTTTTATGCCCCGTATTCACGCCCCTTGTTTAGGCGCCGTTTTATCACACGGTTTTTTACGTTTTACAATTTACGTAGAAAAGTTTTACGTTTTACGTTAAATAGTTTTTACATAAAAGTTTATGTTTTACGTTAAAAAAGTTTACGTTTTACGTTAAACTTTTTAAACTTTTTACGTTATACGTTAAACTTTTTACGTTTTACGTTTTCCGTTAAAAAGTTTACGTTATACGTTTTACGTTAAAAAGTTTACGTTTTAGGTTTTACGTTAAAAAGTTTACGTTTTACGTTTTACGTTAACAAATTTACGTTTTACGTTTTACTTTAAAAAGTTTACGTTTTATGTTTAAAAGTTTACGTTTTATGTTAAAAAGTTTACGTTTTACGTTAAAAAATTTAATTTTACGTTTTACGTTAAAAAGTTTACGTTTTACGTTAAAAAGTTTACGTTTTACGTTACAAAAAAAAATGGGCAGCGTTTCCTCTGTTTTTGGACGCCCCGACAACACAAGTTGTCGTTATAATTTTCAAAATTCAATAATCAATCACAATATCAATTTTTTGTCAACTATATCAAAACGTAACTACACTTTAATCGAATCGGTTCGAGCTCGTTTTCACGAAAATAAATAGAACTATAAAAATAACGAAATAAATCGCGCCGAGACCTGAACCGAAGCCGTTGACCACAGTTAACCGAGCCGCTGACCAAGGTTGACTTTGTTGACCTAGAACCCATAACCAATCTAACCCGACTCGTTGAACCATAACCGAACCAAGCTTGACCCGAACAATCTCTGACCTGGTTTGATTGGACTTCACCCGAACCTGAACTTGTTTGACTGCTGCTGACTTGAACCAAAACCCAAAACTGACCCGAGTTGCACTGCGTCGAGCCGAAACCCTAGCCGCTACTGAAACTGTGTCACCGCCAAACTCAGCTGAAACCCGAAACTCCCGAACCTGCTGAGCCGAAACACGAGACGTAACCCGAACCAAGCTTTGACCCATGCCTGATGTCAAACGAACCCTAAACCATGACCCGAATTGGAACCACATACCTGAAGTTAAAAACTCGAACCAAAGCTTGACCAGACCTGAACAACATTAACCACTACCGCCGTCGCGGCAGACGGCGGCGTCGCTGCCGTGAGCCTCCACTGCCACCGCCGTGAGTGGCGGTGCCTTCGTCGTCGGGCTCCCTCCACAACCCCGATTTTTCTTTCTCTCTCTGTTTTTCTCCGTCTCTCAGTTCGTCGCCGCCGCCGCTGTGGTAGCGGTGTTGCTGCTGCTGTTCTTCGCTGCCACCAAGAGTCGGTGGTGGTCGGCTTTGTTTCAGGTTGTTGGCAGGTATTCACCGGAGGGAGGGGGTGTTTGAGGTGTCGTGATGTGTGTGTGTGGCCGGATTACCGGCTCCGGCGCCGACCAGTCATCGAGAGTGAGGGGATGGGGGGTGCCGGTTGGCTGTGCATCAGAGGGTGAGGGAATGTTGCAACTGTGAAGATATAAGATATACAGATATGAGAGATGAGGTGAAGAATGGTCTGCAACTTTGAAGAATGGTCTGCAACTTTGAAGGAAGAGAGAGAGAGAGAGAGTGTGAGATTTAAATGAGGAGAGAGGGTGAGCTTTGACATTTGGGGTAAATGACTAAACTACCCTTTTTGTTGGCAAGATATGATTGGTGGAGAGTGGTTCTCACGGTTCTTACAACTGGAGGTGGTTTTCATTTTAGCGGCTCCATATATATATATATATATATATAGATAGATCAAGAGAAAACCACCACGAGTTATGAGAACTTAGCAAACACTTATTTTTCATGTGATTTTTCCACCATATTTTTCACAAACATAGATGAATATGTTACAAACACACTTGTAAAAAAGTAAAATTACGAGCGGTGTTTTAAGCATTTTTACATCACTGTAAAAAGCTCCTAACATCAACTGATATTAGCATTTACACCTATTGTAAGGGTTTTTACGCTAGTGTAAATCAATAAAAACTATATATATTTTTTTGTAAAAATTGATTTTTTTTTATTTTTGGTAAAATATTTTTTTGAAAAAACCTTCTTTTTGACCGAGTTCTCTAAATTCTCTAACTTCTGATAGCCTATAGAAGTTTTTGTTTTACCCTAGCCACCTATATATTTCCTTTCAAGTAAAAGCACTTTATGATATTTCCCCTGGTAATCGTGTTTCTGGGTGGCATTAACGTTGTTCTCGTCTTGCAAAGATTTATGGATTTTTAAAAGAAATTATGAGAATTGATTGTTAACATGTTTTTGAACGGTTTAAAATTACACTAAATTTACGTTTGGCGGGGCTTGAACTCTCGATCTTAAGGAAGCAACACGTTAACTCAAATTGTTTTACCAATTGAACTCAACCCCACCCCGATTGTCAACATGTGATCAACATTTTTGTGAACCATTTTCTCGTCTTAATAATTACTAAAAGAGGAACATCTATAAATATTATTCAAGTATGCACTAAATTGAAGGTTAACTCTCATTAACAAACTAACTAATTGTTGGAATATTTAAAAAAAATGATTTTTACTAACCTTGGACACACACAGTTATATGCATACAAGTTAGTTAGCTGGCTTTAGAATTTTTTTTTTTTTCATTTAAGAAGATACCCATTTATATATAGAAAAACTAGTGTGAAAGGGCCAATAAATCTACATTTGAAGGTAGTGTGTGTGAAGAATGAGCCAAGCAAAGTTTGAGAAATATAAGGTCTTACATTGGAGCGAAGATACATTCTTTCATTTGCAACCCAACAGCATGACAATGTTACACAAAAGCAAATCGAAAACGCTAAAGCTTACATGCAAACACACAAATAGTTCGTTTATTTTATTATTTTAGTAAACAATTTGTTAAGCTACGGATAATATTAAAGATCGACTGTGGCTGAAAAAGGTGTTGTGCTCATAAGCAATTGTCTTATCTTAAATATCCAACGCTTGTTCGGCGTAATAGTCATGGATGAAGGGAGAACTGCATAGTTAACCGCTCCCACCATAATGGGTGATCTATTGGGAAGTCTCCACCTAGGTAATCCCATGATGGGTGACCAATAGGTAGGTCTTCATCTGGGTAATCAAAAACAGATGTTACAAAACCATTGTAATCATGCTCGATCAGACGGGGTATATAACTATTGTTTATGTATTGCACAAACTCAGAATTGTTCATGTATTGTGCAAAATGAGAAGCGTATGTAGGTCCTTTGTGCCTCTTATACTCATTCCACCACTTCATTAAACTACTTCCCTCCAGAAAAATATCTGGTGACAACGAGTAATTGTTGATCTCACGCATCACATAAGCCTCAAAATCCTCCAACTTCTGCTCAATGTCGGCTGACCCACCATTCAGTAAGTCTCTTAACAAAATCAATGCCTCCTCCACATTTGCCCAGAAACAAGAATCCTCGGTAAGACTGGGAGCCTGATTCCTTTTCAATACACCTGATTTAGAATCATTCATGTCTTCATTAAACCAGTTCTCTAATAATCTATAGTGGTTTGATCTATACTTCATATAATTCTGGTTGCCCTGTTTGTAGTATTCGGCGATGTCCAGTGGCTCGACTATCCTTCTATAGTTAGTCCCAGCAAAGAGCCAACGCCTACGCAACTTGGGACTTTCCTTTTGTGGCATTCGATCCTTCTCTTCAACAACCACCTTCCAATACCTGTTAAGAGATTGATGATGCTTCCATATTTCAGATTTGGTTTCTTCATTCTTGTAGCTATCATAGTAACCCCCTTTTGATTTGCTAGTCTTCATGTACCCTTCCATATACGTCAAACTTATCTTCAATTCGTCTAGATTCTTGGTAGGTGCATAAAAATCCATCTTATTCTTTCTTTTAATCTTGTTTATTTGCATCTTTTCCATTTTCTCAGTGTCATCTTTGGTTATGTCATTCAACACATCAACTTCCTTCAATTGCAGTGTGATTCCTGCCCTCAAGCAATTCAAGTTGAGTTTGTCTAATTCAGAAATCCTACGATACAATATCTTCCTTCTTATCGAACTCAAAACTTTCAAATAATCATAAATTTGAAAGTTACCTGCATTCCAGAACTTCATGGCATCTAGAACCAGTAGGGCCGAATCTTGATCTTCAAATGCCGTGTGACCGCCTGATTCTGTGCAAAATAAGAAAGTACCAAAGGGCTTATATAGAGTATTTGATGAGAAAAAACTAGCAACAGGATCCTCCTTTGCGACCACATTTAGAAAACTGGATGTACAATTTGGGCGTTCAGCGATGGCCCCTTGGAGACTTATATCACCAATAAGGGGGCAACCAAAAGTTATGCAAATCGGCCTTTTGGTTCTCCGAGAACCATTTGATTCTTCCGCATCTATGGCCTGGTGTAAACGTAGAGTGGAAAGAATTGCAAGGTATCCCCCAAGACCCGCCCCAGTGATGATCAACGAGGTATGTATATACTGAACAACAAGACATAAACCAATAACTAAGGACCAATTAATTTTTAACTTGATCATGATCTCTAGATATGCTACAAATAAACACAAATACCTTATTTTCCAGCTCTTTGAGGTCGTCACTTAGATGCTGAAACAGCTCAACAGCAGCTTCGTTGATGGAGAATGAAGAGTTGGCTGTTGTGGAAATGAAGTCAAAGACATGGAGTTTCTCACATGGAATTAAATTAAGCTCTCCTTTAAGAAATCGAGTTGTATATTCAGTGGAACAGTTAAAAGCCAAAATTTTGTTTCCAGAACGACTGGTGCTAATTTCATATGCCGAAATCAACTCCGAAATTGCTTGATAAGCGTCTTGAATAACATGAGTGCTGCCAAGAAACTTGCCTAGTTCAACTTCGCTGCTAAACCTGCAAGGTTTTTTTGGAACAAAAGAAAGTTAAAAACAACCTATTTTTTAGATTAATTGTATACAATAGATGGAAATTAGACTTACATGATTTTGCTGGCCTTTCTTTTGGATTTGTTGGGTTTATTTCTTGTTGATGTTGAAGATGATGGAATGTGAGTTTACATAGATTCGTTTTTGATAGATGTTGAAGAAACTAGTAATCACTTTTTTTTTTTTTTTGAATGGGAACTCTTACTTACTTCCATAAACTATCTCAAATAAATCCTAATCGATGGAGGTGTTTGGGTTAGCTTATTTTGGAGCAACTTATGACTTATTGACTTATAATAGTTAATAAGTTGTTTTTTTGAGTGTTTGAGTTAGTTTAATTTTGAAGGGTTTTGTGTGTTGCGAAGTCATTTTTGAGAAGTCAGAATTTCTAACTTTTCACTTATCACTTATATAAGTTAATAAGTCGTTTTTTAGAAAGAATCCCAAACACCCACTATTTCTTCTTTGAATTGAACTCAAGACCTCTCACTAAAAGGCAAAAGTCTCTAACAAGTGAGCTAGCCCCAAACCAATAGGGTGGTGGGTCATTAACAAAGGCAAAACCTTTAAACACCTTGTTAAGAGGAGGCCTTGGGTTCAAGTCTCACAGACAGCAGGGAATAAAAGAAATTTACCGTTAAAAAAAAAACAAAAGCAAGCTAGCCCAACATTTGCACTCGTAAGCATTTACTACGAATTATTAGTGTAAGGCCCAACGGGGTGCATGCGGGAAGGGTAATCGGCAAACGGTTTACCGATAGGCAACACCGCCGCCACCCAAATTATCGAGCCGAAAGTGAATAAAATTGGCAAATGTTTGCCGAGATGAAATGGATCGATGGGCATTAAGTTTTCGACCGTTTTTGGAGTGTTTTCAACGATAATATTACCGTTTGAAAAAAAAAAAAAAATTATAAACATTTATAAACCACACACATTTTAAACAAATTCACACCAACTCACATCCTCATTACTCCAAATCAATTCTATTTTTTATAAAAATGGTGGAAGAAATACCTATTTTATTCCTACCCGATAGCAGTGATTCATCCGATAGTAGCATAAGCTTTTTCCAAAAACTCATCGATGAAGGTGAATTACAAGACATGGGCACATCTAGTAAGAAAGGTTACGTTCGTCGTTGTCGTGAGAGTGGGCACGAAATCCTTATGGCGGATTTTTTTCTCGAGGAACCGAAATATACCGAAGAAATTTTCCGTTATCGGTTCCGTATGTCAAAAAGTCTGTTTCTAAAAATTGTGAACGGCGTTGAAGCGAATAACTTGTGGTTTGAAGAGGGCGTAGATGTGAGGATGAAAAAGAGCTTTACCCCGTTGCAAAATGTTACATCGGCTATTAAACAACTTGCAACCGGTAATACTCCAGACGAGAACGACGAGTATTTACATATGACCGAAAGGACTTCCCGTGAGTGTCTACAATATTTCTGCGAAACTGTATATAAAATATACGCTCACGAGTTCTTACGTAGGCCAACAAGCCACGACATGGCGCTTTTGTACCAAGCTCATGAGCATAAACATCACCTTCCTAGTATGGTGGGTAGCCTTGATTGTACCCATTTCGTATGGATATCGTGTCCCACATCGTTTCGTGGCCAATATATGAGAGGAGATCACCGTTACCCTACGGTTATGCTCGAAGCTGTGGCCTCTCAAGATTTGTGGGTTTGGCATGCTTTTTGCGGTCCACCAGGTGCATAAAACGATATCAATGTGCTTCAACAATCTCCATTATTTTTCAAACTGAACTGAATGGAACGGCCCTAAAATGTCCATTTGTCAAATGTGGTTACTATCTTGTTGATGGAATATACCCTACATGGTCCGTGTTTGTCAAATCATATCCATATTTTCAACAAATGAACGAAAAAAAGTTCAAGAAGTAACACGTGGCTGCAAGAAAAGACGTGGAACAGTCTTTTGGTGTTTTGAAGTCAAAATGTGGTATAATGAATTGGCCAATGCGTGCTAAGAGTGTGAAAAAAATTAGGTCCGTCGTGTATACGTGTATTATTTTACATAACATGATTTTAAAAGAAGACGGAAACGCGATAGCACCGATACACATCCGGGATCTTCCAGTCAAGCCCACACTCGATGACAGTGTCTTAGACGAACTTATGAATGAAGATACGTATTGAAGACTAAAACATGATCTCGTTGAGCATCTCGGAAGAATGGATTTACCACACCTATTGGTGAATTCCGACGAAGAGTTGTTAATTTATTTAATTATTGTAACGTTTTTTTAATTTTTTTTTAATTTAGTGTAATGTTTTTTCATTTTATTTTTAATTTAGTGTAATGTTTTTCTTATTTTTAGTTTAATGTAAGTTAAAAAAAAATGGTTTGCCTAAACTCAATTAGGCATGCATTCCTTGTGATTTTTGAGTAATAGGTAAAAAGTTTAAGCAAATTACATGACATAATTTAATTAAGTGGGGGGAAACTTTGCCTAAAGGGGTTAGGCATGCAACCCCAAACCCTAAAGGAATAACATTTCTAATTTAAAAAAAAATTGCTACTAATGTTCGTGATGATTGTTTGATTCATCTTAATAGCTGTTATGAATACGACGACTTGCCCCACTACAAAGTCGTCGGTCATATATGTTTTTATTCAAGTCAGACAAATTAATGGGCGTGATTGTTTTGCATGTCGATAAAGTTTTATATTTACTCAATCGACTAGTTAGGGGTATGCACGGTTCGGTCCGACTTTTGGGTAAAATCAAAACCGAAACCGAAATGTTAGTTTTTGGTTTTTTAAAACCGTTTGATTTCGGTTTTTATGTCGTTCGGTTCGGTTTTTGGAACAAAATTATGTAAGATTCAAAAATATATAAAGTATAGTTTAAAATATAAGAATCTTTATTATATGTTTACATTTAAGTTATTATATTTAACTGCTTTAATTAATACTAGTTGATTTCCCCCACACATCGCGGCGGAATCTCGATCGATATCGATTCGGTTTATTTCGTACGGTTTATTTCGTACTGACACAATACATGCATTCGGTATAGCAATCAACATCTGCTCTACATCGATCGAAAACCATAAAACGAACACGGTGCCAATACCGATGTTGTTGGGTCCGGCTCAATATAGTACAATACAGTTAATAGTGATACTATCAGTTTGTTGAAACTAAAAGCAAAAATATAAATACAGGTAGGGATGGCAATGGGTCGGGTTTGGGACGGATTTAGGTAATCCCAAACCCAAACCCGATTAGATAAGCTTGTCCCAAACCCGTCCCAAAACCCGTCGGGTTTCTAGCGGGTAAATACCCATTGGGTATCGGATATACCCGCGGGTTTCGGGTAAACCCGTTAATTTAAAAAGATTACTCGTTGGGTATACTCATCTCAAAACCCATTGGGTATCTATCGGGTAACTACTAACCGATTACATTTTGTATTGTTATTATAAAAATGTATATCAAATAACTAAAATGTATACGGAATAGAATACCTATATGTGTAAAAAATGGATGTATCATATATATATATATATATATATACATATTAATAATATAAAAGAAATTATATTGGGTATACATTCGGGTAAACGGGTATACTTTATCGGGTAATTGGGTCGGGTAAACGGGTATATCACTAAATCCCAAACCCGTCCCAAACCCGCGAAAAAAATAAAAACCCGTCCCAAACCCGATTAACCGACTCCAAACCCGTCCCAAATGTGTCGGATTTCGGGTTTTCCCATCGGGTTCGGGTTTGATTGTCATCCCTAAATACAGGTACCAAATATCAATGTTATTCGTTCAGTTTTACGTTCGGTACAGTAGCGACACAGTGTCTACTTTCAATAAGATTTACTGAAAAACATAAATATGAATACCAACTTTTTAAAAAATACATAGACGTGTATTTAGATTATTTTAAAAAAATTAACGTACACAAACTATTAAAAAAAAGATATATTAAATGAACAATACCTAAAACAAATAGTTTAAAAAAGTTAATTATTATTCATTATCTCTCTACTTTAATATATAAATATTATTAATAAAAAAATCAAATAAACACTAAATATAATATTACTAAAAAACAAATCTTTAAAAAAATTCATTTACTATTCATGGAACTTTCTTTTCATATATATATATATAATTGTTTACATAAACCTAACCTTCTAATCTATTTTTAGGTTTCTCTAAAGTTTTTATTAAGACATTTTATTTTATAATAATTTGAAGATCATTTAATTTTTATATAAAAATTTTGTTATTTCTTGTAGGTATTAAATAGATCACTTCAATTATAAATAAACATTTAATGTTTTTATTATAAACACTTAACATTCAAAAATAAAATTAATAATTTCTACTAGCATTGGGTTAAAAATTTAAACAACTTAAACTTAAAAATATATGGATTTTAATTTGTCGGTTCGGTTCGGTTTTTTTGTGGATATTGAAAATGGTTATCCAAAAACCGAACCGAACTTTTCGGTTATTAAAAATCTGAAAACCGAACCCTCAGTTTTTGTTTCGATTCGGTTTTGTCAGTTATTTCGGTTACAGTTCGGTTATTTCGGTTTTCGGCTCACCCCTACGACTAGTCAACAACCGGGGGATAGCGACTGGCGACGACTTTGGAATTTGAAAGTAGTTGAATATTTCTCGAAATTCTCATTATTCAATACCCCAATTTTTACTTTTTTTTAAACGGCCTACGGTGTGAATATCGCTAACTGGGTTACTAGTTATTATGTTATTATCATTAGGTTAGTATTAAAATCCCCTCTTCCCTGGATTTGGACCCATGACCTCCAAGAGAACTAAAGTTTCCCACCTCCCCTTAACCACTAGGCCAAGAGATCATTGGTCCCACCTTTTACTTTTCACACTCCAATTCTATGGTTATGTGTTATGCGGGCTTGAGTGAGAAAAAAAGTGTTGCCATATAAGCAATGCCTTGGCACATTTCTCACTAAAAATGTCCAAAAGGGTGTAATTGAATGGCTTTTTTTTTGAACGGTGAACTTTATGTATAAGGTTACCACACTCTACAAATCGGAGAGCCCTGTATTGCTCCACTTTGGTCAAACTATGTTGTCTTAACAGGGCACACGCTAGCTTCAAAGGTTGGCTTTTTAAAGCGTTCCCCGGGAAACCATACCGCCGACTACAATTTGACAGTTGTTATGTCAGCACAAGAGCAGAACTCTCTTTTGCGTAACACACGGTGGGACGAAAACCTGGTTGGGCTCGAGAATCGAACTGACAACCTTACCTAAGGCCTAGTCCAAAATCCTCTATTGTCTATATCCACCCTAATATGACACAAGTGTGAATTTAACTTGGGTCTCCATTGGAAAACCCAAGCCTTCTACCACTAGGCCACAAGTGAGGAGGTTTGTTGATGATTAGGTAATAATTAGTTACTTATTATTATTATTATTATTATTATTATTATTATTATTTTTACTAGGTTTTTTTTACATCGCGCGATGCAGCGAAACGAAGCAAATGATAATGTTAAGCAAACGTTATTTGAAAGTGAAGCATGTTATTTAGAAAGCCAAATCGTCAAAATCGGTTTAGATTATCATCGTCCTATAAAACGATACCAAATAAATATTCTATTGTGAATACAACTTCATTTTTAATAACACCTTATATCAGAATGTCTAAGAATAAAAATAAGCACAACTACGTACTTAAGTTTTTAGAAAACAAATTAATAAACGCATGTTATTAAAAAATTAAATTACTTGATAAAGGAAATATATTATAAAAAGAAAAAATAGTTATTAAAAACAAAATTAAATAAAAAAGGGTATAGGGTTTTAAAAAAGAAAAAAAAAAGAAATATGTTAACAGTAAAGTAAATATAACAATAAATTATTATAATACTAAAATAATTAAAAAAACAAAAAAAAAACTATATATTATTATAAAATTAAAATTACTATTTATTATTCTTTGTTAACAATATATATATAATTTGATATCATTATTTATTTATGTTAAGTTATATATATTAAGAAATGTAATTTAATATTATAGGACAAACACAACAATTAAAAATTATACAAGATAGAAATTAATTTTTATGTAATGTTAAATAAATTAATTAATAAAACATACTGTATATTGTTTTCAATACTAAGTAGACGGCCTGGCTAACTTTTGTTTAAAAGAAAGCCCACTACATCCTAGAATAATATTTGGTCATCCATCATCACCAAACTCGTGCAAACAGTAGAAGTTCTCATAGTTCTCACAACTTGCGATGGTTCTTAATTGAACCGAATCTCTCTCTCTCTCACACAGACACACATATATATATATAGGATTTGGTTTAATTAAAAATCATCACGAGTTGTGAGAACCATGAGAACCTTTTGATCTCGTGCAAATTGGGCCAAATTTTTTTTTCACAAAGATAGATGAAAACATTATAAACACATCTGTAAATAAAGTACAAAAAAAATTTGTCGAGGCGTTAGTTTTGACTGATGCAAGTTTCTTTTTATGAGCTGGTGTAAAACTTTACAGTTGATAACTTATCAGGGCGTAGAAAAACTTGAATCAATCAAAACTAACGATTCGACAAATTTTTTTTACTTTCTTTACAGATGTGTTTATTATTCTTTCATCTACGTTTGGCAAAAAAAAAAAAAAAAATTGGCTCAACTTGCGCGGGATTAAAAAGTCCTCACGGTTCTCACAACTCGTAGTGGTTCTCATTTTAATCCATGATGGGTTAAAATGAGAACCACTACGAGTTGTGAGAACCGTGCGGACTTTTTAATCCCACGCGAGTTGGGTCAAATGTTTTTTTCAAAACGTAGATGAAAGAATAATGAGAACCACTACGAGTTGTGAGAACCGTGAGAACTTTTTGATCCCGCGCGACTTGGGCCAAAAAATGTTTTTCACAAACGTAGATGATAGCAATATAAACATATTTGTAAAAAAATTCATGTAAGGTTTTTTTACGCCCTAGTTATCTGCAATAAAATTTTACACCTAGACAATTTTTTTAACAGTTTTTCAGATGTATTTATAATGTTACACCTAGACAATAAAATTTTACACCAGCACCTACAAAAACTTGTATCAGTTAAAACTAATACCTAGACAAATTTTTAACAGTTTTTCAGATGTATTTATAATATTTTCATCTACGTTTGTGCAAAAAAAATTGGCCCAACTCGCGATGTATCAAAAAGTTCTCACGGTTCTCACAACAACTCATGGTGGTTTTTATTTGATCTAAATCCTATATATATATATATATATATATATATATATATATATATGTATGTATATATATGTATGTAGGGGATCGCTAGAATGAGAACCACCACAAGTTATGAGAACCACGAGAACCGCGCCCCGCGGGTGGCCGTCGGCGACGAAATTTTTTTTACACCTAGATCCGTATATTTTAGCGGGGGGTTTAAATTTTCGGTTCAAACGGCGCGCCCGAGGGGGTAGTTTTTTACGCCCAAAGTTTGGGTTTTTTTAATTTTTTTAATTTTTTTTTTTTTTTTTACCAAACTTTGGGCGTAAAAAACTACCCCCTCGGGCGCGCCGTTTGAACCGAAAATTTAAACCCCCCGCTAAAATATACGGATCTAGGTGTAAAAAAAATTTCGTCGCCGACGGCCACCCGCGGGGCGCGGTTCTCGTGGTTCTCATAACTCGTGGTGGTTCTCATTCTAGCGGCTCCCTATGTATATATATGTATATATATATATATATGAGTAAACTACCGTTTTGGTCCCTGTGGTTTTAGTTTTGTGCCATTTTGGTCCAAAAGTGAATTTAGATCATATTCCTCAAATTAAATCCTTGTTTTTTGTCCATATCTTCAAGGGTAAATTGGTCATTATCATTTTATTATAACTGATTATTAATTAATAATAAAACTAAATAAAAAAATCTTCATCTTCCCTAAATGAGTCACAAGCAAACCCTAATCCAAACCCTAATTCTCTGCAACCATCATCTTCTCCACCCCATTCTCCTCTCTACAACCATCATCTTCTCCACCCCATTCTCCGCCACACCCACCATGCTCCACCATCACCCACCTCCCACAGCCACCTGCCCCTAACCCACGAGTTTGTTCCGGCAACCAAATCATCAAAATAATAATCATCATACAGAGTATCATCATCATCATCATCTTCATCTCTTCTCCAAACTCCCGCAACCATCATCTTCAAACAATTTACAGTTCTGAGATATTCTCAAACAGAGGATCATCATCATCATCATCAATCAATGGGGTAATACATGAGGAAACCTAATTTCAACGGCAACACAATAGCTATACTCGATGTTTCTCTCAGTGTTCGAACTAGAGCAAAAACACTAGCGTTGTAGAAACTTCAAGCTCTCAATTCGTCCGCCGCAACGCCACCGTCTCCGGCGATGGTGACGGAACAACATACGTAATGACGTAATCTGGAACTACGCAGCCGTAGGCTGGAGAAGCCTCTGGCTCAACGATTAACATGCTGCCGACAACGAAGCCCTAACCCTAGTGGTTTGAACTCTTCTTATTCCAGCGATGGCGGCTGGTAGTTTTCTAGGGTTCCGATCCGGTGGTGGGCGATGGCGGTTAGAGGTGGTGGAGTGTTACTGGTGGGCGATGGCTATTAGAGGTGGTGGTGGATGGTATCCAGTTGGTGGTGGGTGTTTGATTAAGTTCTCTGTGTGTGTGTGGTGATAGAGTTTAGAGAGAGATGCGTTTAGAGAGAGTGTGAGGAGAGAGAGACCGAGTTTCAGTTTTTATAACTTAGTTTTTTAATTTTAATTGATAATCAGTTATAATAAAACGTAAATGACTAAAATACCCCTGAGAAAAAGGACAAAAGTTGAGGGTTTAATAAGGGGAATCTGGTCTGTTTTCATTTTTGGACTAGAATGGCAACGAAACTGAAACCACAGGGACCCAATTGCAAAAAGTTTGAGATTTAGACTAAAGTGGCAAAATTGACCAAACCACAGGGACCAAAATGGCAGTTTACTCTCTCTCTCTCTCTCTCTATATATATATATATATATAGTGTAAGTATCAGAAGAAAAACCATAATTATTGAGAAAACTTAAGAAACTCTAACCTCCCAACATTGTCTTTAAAAACATGTTTTTAAGAGTTTTAAGCAATAAAAAACAAAAAACCACCTAGAGGATATTAAAAAAAAAATAAAGAAGTTTTGTGCAACGTGACTGTTACATATGTTACACATGACTGTTAAATATGTTACACAAAAACTTGTTTGTTTAAAAAAAATTGTCGGCACTTTTTAGATTTTTGTTTTTGTTTTGCTCAAAACATTTAAACACATGTATAGTACATACGTAATTTTTTTCAAAATCAAAAAATATTGGGAGGTTAGAGTTTCTTAAGTTTTTTCAATAACTGTGGATTTTCTATATAACTTTACCTATATATAGAGAGAGAGTAACATGAGAAAACTACATCTAAATGAGAAAACTAACTAAAAAAACCTAAAAAAAACTGAAAACCATACCAAATTTTTTTTTACAATTCTTTATAAAAAATCGCTATTTTTTATATATAAAAAAAATTTCAAAAAATTTTTTTTGTTGTACTGCACATGTGCATTATATGCGTACTACACATGTGCATTATATCTGTAATAGTGCACATATGCAATACAACAAGTTTTTTTTTTTTTTTTTGAAAATTTTTTTACATGCATAAAATATAGCGATTTTTTTTAAATGTAAAAAAAAATTGTTATGTTTTTTAGGCTTTTTTAGTTAGTTTTTTTTCTCATGATCCATCCCCTATATATATATATATATATATATATATATAAAACGATCCTAAGCCGTTTTGGTATCAGAGCCATATGTCTCTGTTTAGAAACCGTTTTCATAACTAATTTATTATGAATATTAGCCTTTATTTTTTAAAGGGGGGTAAGACTGTGTTGGTAAGCCCTGTCGATTGTCGGTTGGATTAGCATTATGCCCAAAAAGATAATGGGTAGCCGGACCACGACGATATGGGGGTGTTCCCTCAGTATAAGCTCTACTTTAGAATTTTAAAGACTAATAATTGTAATGAATCAGTTATCAAAATTCTTTTCTAAACGAGATTATAGCTCAAATACTAATTATGATGAAGAAGAAGATTCAAACATGAACTCTTTACATATGAATTCTGTTGAAATTAATATTTCTCAAATTGAAAACAATCTTTTGAATTGGAATATACCAAAACAAGATGTTAAAACTATTTACAAAATTGGTACTTTTGATTTTTTACAAGATTATTCTATAAAAACTCATGAACAAACTATACCTATTAATAAAGAGTATCAAAACATGCAACTATTATCAGTAGAAGCTATTAAAAGACATAGAAAATTATATAAATTTCTACACATAGGATTAGTTCAAGTCGCCATTAAACCTATGTTCAGATTAGGAATTGATGCTCCTGTTTTATTAATTCTAAGAGATGCAAGACATACAAATTTTAATAATTCTTTGCTAGCTATGGCTGAGTCTAATATTTCAAATGGTCCTATTTATTTTAATTGTTATCCAAACTTTTCAATTGGTTTATTTGATCCACATATTTTAGATACTTTAACATTAACAATTAAAACTAAAAATTTAGAATTTAAAGAAAAAACTAATGCTGCAGTAGTTATATATAGAATATATTATAAGACTATGACCACCACTATAGAACCTAAAACAAAATTAGTATCCCCAAAAGATGAAACTATTATTTTTGAAGCTAATACTATGCATACAAAAATAAAAACACCTAAAAAATTAAAATGGAATGAAATAACTCAATCATTAACATGGAATTTGCAAGATATAAACCCGCCAAAATCTATAGAAATAGATAATCAAACATCTAGCATAATAGAACATTCTGATGGTTCAATAGATATTTCTTTCAGTAATATACCACCAAGGCATTCTATGGGAGCAAGTACTTCTAGAAATACTTTAGATGAAAGTCTATTTAGAAGAAGTTTATCAATGAAAATGAAAGGTGTGGATTTTTCAAATACAATTCCAAGACCACTATATGAAGAAAATGATAGTGATAATAATACTTATGTTCCAACTAAGTCTGATATGGAAAATTATGAAGAGTTACAACAATGAGTGATTCTAAGGTTCAAGCTCATAGAAATTGCTATATATTTCTTTTAAAATGTTGCAATAGAAGAATAGAAGATTTGAATAAAAGATTAGAAGAATATAATAAAATTCCATATATGATATGTCCATCTGAATATATTCCATGTAACATGCCTCGATCTGACCCATATCATCCCTCTAATTATATGAATTATAAAAGTGAATATCGATCATTTTTAGAAGAAAAATTAAGAGAAGAATATAATCATAGAATAAAGCTTATGAGAAAAATTTCTAGAACAACTTGTTAAGGATGAATAAAGAAATGTTAGAATATTTAAAAAATGAAATGTTCAATAATTATAATAATAAAAATTTAATATGGTATTTTTCTAAATTTAATGAAGATGAAAGATTTTTACATGAAATTGATTGGCAATTATATATGTGTGAAAATGATGAAAATATTCCATTTTTCTCCTGGTTTTCTCTTTATTGTATAGAAAATAAAATTGAGTATCCATTCTTTGAAAATATATCTGTTAATAACACTATAACCAAAACCTATACAATTATAGATAAAAATAAAAATATTACTAGTATACATCCCCCACATATGGATATAAAAATAGAAACTGAAAATAATGAATATATTGCAAAACCTTTAGCAAATCTTAAAGAAGATATAGATAAAAATGTAAAGGCAATTATTTTTCAAAATAATTACACTAATAAGAAATTAAATACTATAGGAGAACAATTAGAAAGAATAGAAACTAATAAAACTTTAGATCAACCTAGTACTTCAAATACTAAAACAATAACTGAAACTATAGAAAACCCAATATTTAAACCATACAATATAGATATCCCAATACGTCTAAATAAACAACAAGACATGTTAAAAGATATTAATTCAAAACTTTCAAAATTAAATATAAATGTTATTTCAGAACAGAAAATTCAAAATATTGAAGAACAATTTAATGATTTTCAATTAGAAGATTCTATAAATAAAATTAAAAGAAATTATCATTTTTCAAAAAATAATACTTATACTACTAGACCTGAAACAAGAAATTATTACCCTAGACCTACTCCACCTGATTTACAATTTGAAGAACGACATACTTTAGTTCAAGCTAAATATGATGGAAGTTCTTTATATGAATGGAGTATAGAAGGCCAAACAGAACATCAAATTCTTAGTTTAATGCAAGAAATGATAATGGCAGCTAATGCATATAAAGCAAATGGAAATAATGATAATGCAATTCTTAATATGATAGTTTCTGGTTTTACTGAAATTTTAAAGGGCTGGTGGGATAAGTATCTCACAGAAGAAGAAAAACATATAATTATAAATGCTAAAAAGATAGTTATTAAAACAGAAAATAATGTTCAAACACCAACTGAAATTCCCGATATAATTAATACTCTAATATTTGCTATAATCCAACATTTTATTGGAAACCCAACAGATTATCAAGAAAGAAATTCTTTAATATTATTAAATTTAACATGTAGAAAATTACAAGATTTTAGATGGTATAAAGACGTTTTCCTTTCAAAAGTTATGACTAGAGATGATTGTAAAGAGGCTTATTGGAAAGAAAGATTTATAGCTGGATTACCAAAATTATTTGCAGAAAGAATTAGAGAAAAAATTAAAAAAGACTTTAATAATAATATTCCTTATAGAGATTTAGCCTATGGTCAAATAATAAATTATATAAATCAAGAAGGATTAAAAATATGTAACGATTTAAGATTAAAAGAAAAGATTAAAAAGGATGGAATTCAAGGCCATAAAGAATTAGGAAGTTTTTGTCAACAATATGGATTTGAACCATTTAAAACTCCTTCTAAAACAAAAAAGAAAATTCCTAAACAATTTATTAAAAAGAACTATAAAAGAAAACCATATATTAAAAACAAACAAAAATATTATAAAGATAAGAATGATTTTCAAAAGAAAAAACAAGGTAAACAAGATATTGTTATTTGTTATAAGTGTGGAAGACAATGACATTATTCAAAAGATTGTTATACTAGAAAAAAGATAAATGAGTTAAATATTTCTGATGAATTAAAAGAACAGATAAACAAGATACTTATTTATGATAATTCAAGTGAAGACAGTATTTCAGATTATAGTGATAATGATTTAAATTATATTGAAGATTCTAATTCAGAAAGTAGTTCAGAAGATAATGCATGTGAATGCGTTGGTCCTTGTATCTGTGAAATTAATGGTACAATAAATTCTCTAACATCAGATAATAAAGACTTATTTGAATTATTAGAAAAAATTGAAGATAAAGAAGTAAAACAAGTATATTTAAAACAATTAAAAGAAAAGTATAAACAACCAATAGAAAAGGAAACAAAAGTATATAATTTTAACGAAATATGCCAAAGATTTCAAACAAAACAAATAAAAGAAAATCCTGTTACAATAACCGATTTACAAATAGAATTAAAAAATATAAAAGAAGAAATTCGAGAAATAAAATTACAAATTAAAGAATTAGAAAGAGGAAAAAATAAAGAGGATGAAGAAAATAATAGCAATACTAAAAATGATACTGAAAATACAGGAATAATAAATCGTTTAAAAGGATTAACTTCTCAAAAATTGTATACTAAGTTAAATATAATAGTCAATAATGAATTTCGTTTATCCTTAGTTGCCATGAGTGATAGTGGAGCTGACATGAATTGTATTCAAGAAGGATTAATACCCACAAAATACTATGAAAAGACTACGTATAGATTATCTGGAGCTAATGGAAACCCATTAAATATTCAATATAAATTATCAAATGTTCATATTTGCAAAGAAAACTATTGTTACAAAACTCAATTAGTTCTAGTAAAAGATTTAACATCTCAAATTATATTAGGACTCCCATTCATAACTCAATTATATCCATTTACAGTTGAAGAAAAGGGTATAAGTATTAAAGTATTAAATAAAAAGATCTGTTTTGAATTTGCTCATCCAATTACTTCAAAACAAATAAATATTTTAAGCTTAAAAGAAAAACAAAAGGAATTTTTAATAGAAGAGATTGATTATGTTAGAATAAAGAATCAATTGCAAGACAAAATAATTATAAAAAGAATACAAGAAATTGAAAATAAATTTAAAGAAAATGTCTGTGCAAATATTCCAAATGCTTTTTGGGAAAGAAAACAACATGTTGTAAAGTTACCTTATATTAAAGATTTTAATGAGAAAAATATTCCAACAAAATCTAAAGCTATACATATGTCTCAAGAGTTAGAAAACTATTGTAAAAAGGAAATACAAGAATTATTAGATAAAAATCTAATAAGGCCATCTAAATCCCCTTGGTCCTGCTCTGCCTTTTATGTTCAAAATAGTGCAGAAATCGAAAGAGGAGCTCCTAGATTAGTTATAAATTATAAGCCATTAAATAAAGTTTTAAAATGGATTAGATACCCTATACCAAATAAAAGAGATTTATTAAAAAAGATATATGATTCAAAAATATTTTCTAAATTTGATATGAAGTCTGGATTTTGGCAAGTTCAAATTGCTGAAGAAGGTAGATATAAAACTGGATTCAATGTACCATTCGGACACTATGAATGGAACGTTATGCCTTTTGGATTAAAAAATGCTCCTTCAGAATTTCAAAATATAATGAATGACATTATTTTACCATTAGGAAATTATGCTATTGTTTACATTGATGATGTATTAATATTCTCAAATTCTTTAGACCAACATTTTAAACATTTAAATTCTTTTTACAATATTATTCATAAAAATGGATTAGTTGTATCACCTTCTAAAATAAGTCTTTTTCAAACATAAATAAGATTTTTAGGACATAATATTATTCAAGGAACAATAAAACCTATCAATAGAAGTTTGGAATTTTCAAATAAATTTCCAAATGAAATTAAAGATAAAAAGCAATTGCAAAGATTTTTAGGATGTTTAAATTATATTCATGATTTTTTCAAAGACTTAGGAATTATATGCAAACCTTTATATGATAGATTAAAAAAGAATCCAAAACCATGGACTCAAGAACATACAGATATAGTAAAATATATTAAAGATAAAATAAAATGTCTACCATGTTTACATATTTCCCATCCCAATGCAAAATTAATTGTAGAAACCGATGCAAGTGATCTAGGATTTGGAGGAATATTAAAACAAGAATTAGATAATAAAGAAAGTTTAGTTAGATATTATTCAGGTGCTTGGAATGATACTCAGAAAAATTATTCTACAATCAAAAAGGAAATTTTAAGTATAGTTTTATGTATAAAAAAGTTTGAAGATGATTTATATATGAAACCATTTTTATTAAGAATAGATTGTTTATCTGCAAAATATATTTTAGAAAAGGACATTAAGAATTTGATTTCAAAACAAGTTTTTGCAAGATGGCAAGCATTATTAAGCAACTTTGATTTTCAAATAGAATTTATAAAAGGAGAAAATAATTCTTTACCAGATTTTTTATCAAGAGAATTTTTACAGGGAATATGAGCAACTCCGATTCTTCAAAAAAGATTGTATTCTCAAAACAACAATTCTCAAAATCTCAATTATCAAGCTCTCCAAATTCTCCTTCAAGACCAACCCATATGCAACAATTTCCCTTATTACCTAATATTCAAAACAGATTTGCCCCTCTAACCCCAGGTCCAAGACCTAGACCTCCATTCTCATCTATTATTCAAAATTTAGAATCAAAACCCATTATTCAATCTCCTTCTTTTACAAAACTCTCTAAACCAGCTTCTCCTTCAACCTCTTCACCAGCCACTATTCCCTACATTATCAACCCAAACAAAAAGATTATCAAAATTCTAGAACCTTTGGAAGTTGAAAAGGTTAATAAAACCTTCTTTTCTCTGATCGACTTCATTTTTCCAAGAGGATGTCATTTTTTCAAAGATGAATACAAAAACAGAGATTATTATCAAGCAATTTTAGAAGATTCTGAATTAGTTATTATTCGACACAATTTTAATAGTGGAGATTCTTCCAAGATTGCTTATAGTCAAGTAAAGATTTTGAAAGTCTTATCTTTAGAAGACTGGAATTCTAAGCCCTATAATCCAAAAACCCTTTCAAACTTTAGTGCTTATCCTCAATATAACTACTATGATTATCAAGATGCATGGGAATATGCATTTTTCCTAAGAAACTTTGATCATTCTTGGTTTTTCCAATTTGATGAAGATTTTTCAAATATTTATCCAAGATGGTTTGTTAAATGGTTCAAATATATGGGAATTATTCCAGATGCTTTTCCTAAAGAAGTTTCAGAGGCATTTTCAAAATTCGTTGAGTATTTCCAACATGATGGAACACCAATTTTTTAATATACTTTACAATTCATGAGCGTTTTCAGAATTCCATGGATCTGTTTATGGACTTACAATTTTCAAGAAGAAAGTCCTACAGAACTTTCTCCTCCATTACTCTTTAGACAATACAGGTGTAAATGGTGGAATAAGTTCATTATTACAAAAGCAAATTCTCAAGCAGTTACCAAGTATTATAAGGAACTAGCTATTCAATATGAAAGAAGTTTAAAGTCTCCAATTCGAGATATCAAGGCCAGTGATGAAGACCAAGAGTATATTAAAAGATTCTCAGATTGCAAGTCTCCAGAAGACATTTTAAAATTAGTCAATGAAATTAGACAGTCTCCATCCCCTTCAAAACACTCATCCCCGGGGACTGAAGTTTTTCAAGATTCTCAAGACCCATATGATTTGATGTAAAAAAAAAATAATAAAATAAAATAATAATAATAATAATAATGGTTCTTTGCCGGACAAATGATGGTGAAAGAAAATAAGGTCCATATAATTTTACAAATGGACAATCTACTTTTCTTATTTTCAAAAGGTGGTGACCAATAATTCTACAAATGGACAATCTACTTTTCTTATTTTCTAAAAGTGGTGCAATCATTCTACAAAGAGACAAGATACTTTCCAAGATACTTTCCAATATGGTGCAAGTAATTCTCAAAATGGACAAACAACTTTTCAACAAAAGCCATTTCATACGGAAGCTTTTTCAAGATTCAATTATGAAGACCCTTTTATTCCATCTATAAAAGGGAGGATGATCAAGGAAGAAACACACACTTTTCTACACACCTTTTCTTATTACTTCTCTTATGTATGAAAAAACCCTCAAATCCCAAAATTGTATTATCAACTTCTCTATGTTCAAGATCTTTAGATTTTCAAATTATAGTTGCTCCTCCCGATTGTAAGGAAATCAATTGTAATCAAGATTATCAATCAATAAATTCAGGTATATTTTAAATTTATATCATGGTTGTTTATATTGCCATCTATTTAAATTAATTCATATTTATATATATATATATATATATATATATATATATATATAGGGTAGGAGTTGGCTACAAAGTCTATTTTTCCTACAAAGTGTTAAAAGTCATAAAACACCATAATGTCAACCATAAAACACACTCAAAACCCACAAATAACATAGTGGAGAATACTAAAACACCATATTTGTGGGGTTTGTGTTGTGTTTTTTTATAATAAGGCTTTGATTATCGAATGACTAACATTAGTGTGTTTATTTTGATTATCATGTTGTATTTTATATTCATAGTTGTAAGATAGTGTGTTTGAAGTTTTTAAGGACTGTTAGGGTTCAAATTTTGTGTTTTAGTGATCTCACTATGTTTTTTATGGGTTTTGGGTGTGTTTTATGGCTGAAATTGTGGTGTTTTATGACTTTGTACAATTTGTAGGAAAAATGGACTTTGTAGCCGAACCTCACCCTATATATATATATATAGGGAGAAGATCATGCGAGAACCACCTCTTATTGCGAGAACCGCGAGAACCAATGTGAACACAACCAAAAATGCCTAAAAATAGCTAAAAATCACACAAAATTTTTTTTTCTGATTTTTTTAATATTTTTAGGTTAAAATCGCTACTTTTCGAAGCAAAAAATAAAAAAAAAAATTTTTGGCTTCGAAAAGTAGCGATTTTAACCTAAAAAATAATAAAAAAATCAAAAAAAAATTTTTAGATTTTTTTTAGATTTTTTAGGTTTTTTGGGGGTTTAGTTTTTAGCATTTTAGCTTGGGGGGTGGGGTGGGGGGGGGGGGAGGTTAGGTTTTTTTTAGCTATTTTAGGTTGTGTTCACATTGGTTCTCATGGTTCTCACAATAAATGGAGTTCTCGCATGAGCCCCTCCCTATATATATATATATATGTGGGGTTAGGATTTAGAGAAAACGGTGAAAAGTGTGAGAACGGTTATGGATCGTCAGATTAAAACAATCTACGGACTAGATGACGCAGTGGCGTTTTCGTGAATAACATCACTTTTATTACCGTGGCGCGCTTTATTAAGGGTAAAAAAGTCTTTTGACTTCTCTACACAAAACGACATCTTATGAAATAAAACGCCATTAAAATTACCGCCTTAACCTACAATAGCCACACCATCCTAATCTAAAAACACCATTATATATAAAACGCGAAAATTAATTATAATAAAATCCCGCTTAAAAAAACCGCCAAAAACATCCTATATATACAACATCTCAGACCCTCCATTAAAACACACAAAAACCCAAATGCCATATTTAATATTTACCATTCATTTTAGAAACGCCAAAAAACCCAAACATCAAATATCCTCTTGATGTGTACAAAACGCAACATATAAATTACATCAATTGTGGCATAAAACTAACCATTTTTTAGTACTAATGTTGGAAAAAGTGTGTTTTTGTCTTCCTTTTGTATTCTCAGGATTAAATGAGCTCAAATGAACAAAAGAAGCAAAAAGGCATCTAAATCTAACATAAATACAAGAAAGGGAACAAACATGGCATGCCCGACCCCCCCGACAGCATCTTCTCAAGCAAAAACAAGAGAACAGAAGTCTGAACACGCCCCGTGCTCAATGAGCACGGGGGCGTGCCCAAGTGTCAGTGTAGGATCGTTTTACCGACCAACTGAGTCGTTCAGAAGAGTTTTTGCTCGATACGAAAGGCGGAAACAGACGTATCAAGTAGATTCAGCAAGATATTCACTTTAAATGTCTTGTTTATTGATTTGACAAAGTTTTACAGCGAGACGAAACTTCGGCAGCACTTCGGCTATCAAACCGGAAAAGTTACAAATGAAACGAAATCAGGGGTATATATAGGCTGGAATATTTCGCACGAACCTACTCATGCGAAATCATATTCACACGAAATCAGTATTTCGTGCGAAATAACCATGTAATTCGTGCGAAATTACTTGTTCTAATTTCGTGCGAAATTAGCCTCTATCCTATTTTTGACAGTTTCCTCGTATAACGCGCCCTGATCTATCTATACACATACAAGACTCGATACAAGACGAAGTCGACAGACGGATGCACCAACAGACTCCCCCTCGGATGTTGACGAAGTCTTCGGTGTCGAGTCTTCGCATCTTCAGCCTTTATCAGTCTTTGGACTCTCTTTGAAGTATCTAACAGTGTAAAACTTTCTCAAGCTTCTCTCTTCTCTTTTCATCAACACCAACAGATAACCTCCCCTCGGATGTTGATCTTCTCTTTTCAGGATTAGAACTTGGCTCACATTCTACTCAAGATCGAAACCTGGCTCTCTCTAAACATAGAATCTTCAGGAATCAAAACCTGGCATACCTGCACACTCTCTACCTCAAAATAAATTTCACAAATTTAACATTTGATAAATTAATTCTCTGCTAACCACATGTAGAAAACAACATTAATCAAAGAATGATTTTACAATGTTAATCTCTGACAAACCACTTGAAAGCAAAACATCCAAAATCTTTTCTCATTACACACAAACTCACCCTCACGATATGTTCATCATGTTTAGCACTTGGAATTTTTGAAAATCAGCTTTCCAACATTAGTCGTCGAAAATCTTTTTGGATTTTTGAATATGAAAGACAAAGCAATAAAGAAATATTTATAGACAATATTTTTGTGAGTTTGTGTAAAAGAATCATATAAGTTTGTGAGACAAATCACTAACACCGTTAAGCTTTAAACATTTTAAGTTCTAAACAATTCACTTAGATTGTCAGTATACTGATCCACTTAAATTTTCACACAATGTTCAATTGTTTCGAGATACGATATTAGTATTTTAATGGACTTAAACTTATTCGCATGTCCCACCACTTGAATATACTCCTGTATCCAGATCCCAATATTCAGTCTTACAGGTGAGTATACCTAGATGATATCTGTTAAAGGGGTAAATGTGAGGGCCATGAGAGCTCAGGCTATTGCTTCCGCAAAATCAGAGAGATGATGGCTTCGACTTTTGGTGTGTTCCCTTTAGAGAATCTTTTCTTCAACAGCACATGATTAGCATTTTTCAATGTTTCATCATTTTTGTACTGAGGGCGAGCTTTAATATTAAAGCAAATGCAAAGTATTATACGGGGACTAGGCCATTGCTTCCGCAAAATCAGAAGTCCCAGGATAATACCCCATATATCACTGACTATAAAGACCTAGTATCTCAGAAAGAGGGACCTTTCAAACAAGATTTCGGGGGTTACCCATATATCCGAGAGATGTTCCCCACGATATAAGTAAGTTTGAATTTTTAGGTTTATATCTCGAAAACAATCTACTGAATGTATAAAAACCTACTGACACATCCACGGTGAGATTGTTTATCACATTAAACATTCCATATCTTTAGCATGTTGTGATAGTCCACTGATGTACTATCATTTCCTCTTTTCACAACAAAACTCATTTTTTGATTTTATCATGTTTTTTACTTTTTCAAATTTTCTAATGTTTTTGGATTTTCTGAAATTCTTACTCCCCTTAAAATTCAAAATCATTTAAAAGAAAATTGAAAGCAAACTGTACAAGTAAAATGACAACTGATATCAAATCGCTTCAATTCGCCATTCACTTGGCATAAACAATCAGAACTCCCCCTTACAACAAACTATTTTCCCATTATGATTTCAAAACACTTAAGTTTGTTTTAATCAAAATGGTTTTTCCGGAAAATAAGTTTTGTTGATTTTACCAATTATAGGGAATGGGGTTATGTTCATCACATTGTTCTATCAACAGCTTATGAATTAATCCCCTTATTCTACCACTTGAAAAATATTAACAATTTTAGGTTCCATCATCAATCAACACATGTAGAAAATCAAGTACAACTTAATGCCCCTGATTTACCACTTGTAGGTCACACGAATAATAATTTGTAAATTCATTCAAACAAACATAATTAAAGAAAGATGCCGATACCTGCTCCACACTTACCAACCTGGGAACTCTGGCAAGTCAGAATTTTTACTTATGAAAAACAGACATCCAAGCCTGACCAAACTTGGATGTTTCCTCCTCAACTTCACTTGGGCAATAAGTTGCTTTCTTTGTTTCATAAAAATCTTTAACCCCTTTCACTTTACCCTCAACCATTTTTCCAAAAATCTTTTTAACATTTCCATTAAAAGCTTTTTCGACATCAAATTCTTTCTTCTCAGAATAGAATTGATTCGAAATATCAACCTTACCAACTTTTGATTTAAAATTTTCAGTCCTCAATGGTGGAAAATTGACATTATCCATTGGAGGAACTGAGTTTTCTTCTTTTGAAACAAATTGTGGCTCCTCTGATTTTGTGGAATCAGATTCATTGCCTGATTTCAGATCAGATTTCTTAACAACCCATGTTTGGCTGTCACCAAATTCACACTTCTTCTGTAAAACCTTTTTGAACACTCACCAACTTCATATTTCGAGTTTTTAAACACTTTGAATCTTTCAGTTGGTGGTTCATTTTTCTCAACAGCTTTTTCTTTAAGTTTAGAAACAACTTCCTGTTTAATGTTGGTTGCCAATGGACAGTTCCATGCAATGTGACCAACTTCATGACATCTGTAACAGGTTCTTGTCTCCTTTTTCTGATAACATCCACTCTTCTCAAACTTTTGTCTTTCTGCAAGAAACTCTCTGTTCGACTGCTTCCAGAATGAACTCTTTGATTCTTCCTCAGAACTAGTTCCTGAAACAAATTTTGTTTTTGTTTTAGAAATTTTCTCATTTTTATAATTTTCTGGTAGAATAAATCCAAGACCTTTCTTTTTGAAATTACCGTTATGGTTTGGTTTCTTTTGAAAACCAGAACTGTAACCTTTTTTCTTGTTTAAACGTGAACTCTTGAAGTGTACTTTTTAGGTTTTTCAGAAAGATTTAAATCTTTTATTTCAGAAATATTAATTTCTGTTAATTTGAAAACCTTTTTGATCTTTTCAGTTTGAACACTTCTTATTGGAAATTCTTCATCAGAATATAATTTGTCAGAATCTTTCAAAGTATATGCCACTCTGAATAATTCATCATTCAAATTAGATTTGATAACAAAAACTCTTTACTATAAACCCGTTTAACCGACGTCTTTAAACTATTGACCGACGAACTCAAACTTTTGACAGACGAACTTGAACTTCCAGACTCGGACTTTGACTCAGACTCCTCATCTTTATCCAACACCTGATCGAGCACCTTTTTTATTAACTCGGACTCATGATCAGTGTCAGACGATGTAAAAGTGACATCAATGTTTTCTGGTAAATCATCGGTTATCTCGGACTTTAGCTTTATATTGACAGCCTTTTTTACTTGCTCCTTATTTGGTTTTCTGGGAGAATAACCTTCCCAATTTGGAGGTGGACACTTGTTATAACTTACACTTTGTTTCTTACCAGTATCCTTCTTCTTTGGCTTCTCATCTTGAAACACTTCAAAACCTGCAACAGTTGGATAAATTCGATCAATCAAATAATCAGAACTAGAATAACTTTGCAGTAAACGTCTAATTCTCTAATTTCCAATCCTCTCAGTCTCTAAATCTTGCTTCAGCTTTGCACATTCTTCAATGTAGTGATTTATAGCTTTTTGCTTTGACATCATCACAGCATTCATCATTGTCAATGCATCTTCTCTTTCAGAATTTGTCTTTTGCAACCCATTCACTGTTCTGTTAATCACATCATATGATTCTTTCACGCAATTGAGATCAAACAGTAACTTTTCCTTCAACTTTTCAAATTCACACAACTTTTCAGCTTTCTCTTCGCACTGCTTGCAAGATTTCAAGCATTTTAGACATGGTTTGATAACTTCAACAATCTTTTCTACTTCAATGATTTTCTCAACTTCAACAATCTTCTTAGCAATATTAACTTCTTCATTTTGAACAATCTTTTCATTTTGAGCTACACTTTCACATTTCTTCTTTTTCTGTTCTTTTGCTGCTTGTCTCTCTTTCAACTTCTCCAAGCGATCTGCAAAATAAAATTGAAAACTTTCAGGAGATAATTGAGTTTTTGAAATATTAATATGCATTTCTTCCTCATCATCACTACTGTCATCAGTTTGTGATTGATAAAAAATTATTGTCTTTTCTGAACTATCATCTGAAGAACTAGATTCTTCATCTTGATTCTTCTCATTACTATCAAACACTTTCATCCATTCTGTCAACAAATCAGGCTCTTGTATGACTTGTGTAATGAGAGCCACAACTTTTGAATCAGATGGAATGTAATTGTCCCAGCTAAAGCTTTCTGTTACTTTTTCATCATCTTGATAAATGATACCAAAATAAGCTTTCTTATTTGCTTCTTCGATCATTTTTGCATGTGCAGTTTGTGGTTCTTTTTGTTGATGTGGTTGATGAGCAACTTGTTGATATATGGCTTTCCGATAGTAATCATCTTTTCCAAACGGATTCTTTGCTCCACTTGCTTCTTGATTTTTGCATTCTCTCTTAAAATGTCCTTTCTCCCTGCATCGAAAACAAGTAACTTTAGATTTATCAAAACCCAAAGTAGAGACATTTGCATCCAGAAAATCATTTCTTCCTGTAATCATCTTAAACTTTTCAGCTCGTCTTAACACACTCGCTAAGCACCACTATATATCCATGAGCTCCATCTCTTCAGCATCAATCTGATCGTAATACTCTTTTATCAACATAGGATTTCCGATCCTTCCTGCAACCAATCCCTCATAAGATTCCAGCACGGTAGCAAGTAACGCCATGTGGTCTTTAGCAATTTCTTCAGAAAAACTTTGACCATTGGGAAGATTCAATGCAATGTTACATTGTATCACAAATCCATTTCCATTCTTTGACCCTTGAGATTGATAACTTGAAGCTGAAACATTTGGATTAACATTTGGGTATGAAGAAAAACCACTGCTAGTTGGATTTTAATTGACTGTTCCAGATGAATTTTCAGCACTAAACGCAGTTTGAATCTTTGGACTTAATTCAGCATCTTGAACACTTCCCTTGTAATACATTTTGATGTCTTGTTGACCACTCGGATTGTTCATCCTAGCAATCTTTTGCTGCTCAAGATCTTTTCCTTCAATCTTTTCGATGAACTGAGAAATTGTCAAACCATCATATTCTCCAGTAATCTTTAATATCATCAAAAATGTACCCCACTCTTTCTGCGGTAATGCATCAGCCAGTTTGTCGACCCATTCTTCTCGTTCTTTGTTTATATCTAGCAAAGACATTGAACGAACTAAGTGACAATATCTTTCAATTAGTTTCTTTGTACCCTCACCCGGTAAACTCGTAAACAAATCAAATTCTTTCTTTAATAAAGCTTTCTTATTCCTGATCATCTTCTCACTTCCCTCAAACTTAACACGAAGTGCATCCCAAATCGAACGTGAAGTATTGTCGTGTTGAAGTAATATGAAGATGTCTTCTTTCACAACTTGCTGTAGCAAACTAATCATCATCTTTTCTGCTTTGTACATATCTCGTTCTTTGTCCGACAATTCAGAAATTGCTTTGATTACTCCTACCTCAGTACGAGGTCTAACATACTTTTTCTCGATACACTCCCATGATCTCAAATGATTTGCTTGAACCCAATTCTCAAAACGATCTTTCCATCCATAATACTCCTCAATGCCCATTAGCTTCGGGGGGTTTTTGCAAAGTTCCAGTTTCATTTTCCATATTCATGCTTTGAGCAATGGCAGCTGGAGTAGTCGAAGATGTAGCAAATGCATTATAGAATTCTTCTTCCATGATTCGGTAACACGTTTTTCAAAACAGACACTTTCAAGCGAAATTAATTCTTTCAAACGAAATCCCCTCTCAAGCGAAATAACCAAACGAAATATAATTTCATGCGAAATTACACACAAATTCAAACGAAATCAAAATTTTCACACGAAATAGTGTTTTTGTGCGAAATCACCAAACGAATGCTGATTTCGTGCGAAATCAACTGGTTTTCACACGAAATAAAAGACTTTGGAACGAAATACCTGATTTCGTACGAAGTACCTCAAACGAAATACTAATTTCGTGTGAAATTACCAACAATTTCAAACGAAATCAATCACAAATGTAATTTTGTGCGAAATCAAGAGGCTATTTCGTGCGAAATACTGCTGATGTCATCATCTCGAACTGAATTTTGTCAAATTGATCAGGTTTTAAGCAGATTTTAGGCCCAATTCTTTCAAGGTTTGTTAAAACACAGTTTCGCTTAAAATGTGTGAAATTCAAACCATTTTAACTGTTAAAACTTGTTCAATTTAGAAAAGAAGGTGTAAAAATCAGAAATTGCAGCTGAATCGGTAAGAACTCTTCCTCCTGAGCTCTGATACCACTTGTAGGATCGTTTTACCGACCAAATGAGTCGTTCAGAAGAGTTTTTGCTCGATACGAAAGGCGGAAACAGACGTATCAAGTAGATTCAGCAAGATATTCACTTTAAATGTCTTGTTTATTGATTTGAAAAAGTTTTACAGCGAGATGACACTTCGGCAGCACTTCGGCTCTCAAACTGGAAAGTTACAAATGAAACGAAATCAGGGGTATATATAGGCTGGATGATTTCGCACGAACCTACTCATGCAAAATCACATTCACACGAAATCAGTATTTCGTGCGAAATAACCAAGTAATTTCGTGCGAAATTACTTGTTCTAATTTCGTGCGAAATTAGCCTCTATCCTATTTTTGACAGTTTCCTCGTATAACGCACCCTGATCTATCTATAAACATACAAGACTCTATACAAGACGAAGTCGACAGACGGATGCACCGACTGTCAGCAGAAAAGGCAAAGTTATAGAAGCTTCTATCACCCACCACGGGGGTGTGCCCAGTGGACACGGGGCTGTGGTCAACTCTAAGATTCGCAGAATCTGAGGAAATCTTGATAGTACAGATACGCTTCTGCACACGGGGTCGTGCCCAGCGGACACGGGGGCGTGGTCAACTAATGCAGACAAAGTGCAATTAATGAAGAAAGAGAAGGAGGATGGACACGGGGCCGCGCCCGAGCTTCTGTTCAGGCTATAAATAGGGGTGCTTGGCTCACTTGCAAATCATCCCTTGGCACACCACCTCTCTCACACTTCACCCACACTCCACCACCACCACAACACCATCATCCACCAGCATCATCCATCATCCATCATAGAGTGTGTGAGTAGTCCCGGGATCCAAGATTGATCGTAAGAGTTTTTGACAATCAAAGGCCATGATTGCCTAAGTCTCTTACATCACTTGGTGAAGACAAGCATCTAGTGTAATACTTTTGATTTTTAATATTTTTGCACTTTTTATTTGGTTATGTATTAATGACTTTAATAACTAGTTATATATGTTGAAGGTGATTCTTCCTTATCATTTGTCCGTGGTGTCTTGGCATTATTTTACTGTCTATATAAAATAAGAGATTTTCACCATTCATATCTCCATGGTCTATATGGAGATATGTTGGTTACCTGGTCGGGGGTTAAGGGAATGGTTTGGTAAGAGTCTTGCCATTGTTCAGTGTATAGATCCTGCAAGGAACTGGGTCAAATTTAGTAGGACCTCCTTCAATACCTAATGGTATTGGATGGCGGGGGTCCAAACTCTTTGATCCCCTCATATGTAAACTACTATTAAAACTTTAACCCGACTACTTAGGACTGTATCCCTGCTGACTCAGACTACTTAGCCGAGGGTAACGTCACCTTCAAAATAGGGGCCTACCACATTATGCATTAATAACTTAATTAATTATCTTTCAATAATCCGACCCTTTAGGATTGTATCCTTGCTGACTCAAACTACTGGGTTGAGGGTAACGTCACCTTCAAAAGAGGGGCCTACTACAATAACTAGGATAATCTCTTAAAAAGTGCAAAAGTGCGGAAATAATCAAAGGTTACACTAAAGGCGAGTCGGATCCAAGTGATTCATCTTGTCTATCTGTTTTTATTTTTATTTTTATTTTCAGCATTTTAGTTTTTATTTTCTAGTTTAAAACTTTTTTCCTAAATTTTTGATTTGATTAGACGTTAAGGATAAACCGGTATTAAAAGCTCTTGTGTCCTTCGACGACCTCGGTATCTTACCAACACTATACTACGCTCACGATGGGTGCACTTGCCCATATGTGTGTTTGGTGTTAGTAAATATCGTATTTTATAAATTTAAAACTTGACTAAAGTGGTTAAAAAGGGCTAAAAATATATATAAAAATATATCACACCAACTACGCATCAAGATTTTGGCGCTGTTGCCGGGGACACAAGGATTTTAAGAAAGCTTAAAATCGATGGCCTAATCAGTTTTTCAAACCTTTTTCAAAACGCGCGCACATTTTTCTGTATTGTAGTTAGTTTTGCATTTACAGTAGGTTGAACACGGGCCGTGCTCACTGAACACGCCCCCGTGCTGCACAACACCAGTAACTTTTATTCAAACGCCCAGATACAGACCCTGAACACAGGCCGTGTCCACTGAACACGGGGCCGTGTCCAGCCTCTATTTCCGTTTTTATTTTTGTTTTTTGGTCTCGAGTCTCTGTTGTGGTCTGCTGAGTGATTCTTATGGATCAATACTTAGGAGGCTACAACTACACCTATGAGGAGGATAATTATAGGGAAGACTATTGCACCAATTGTGGTGACCCGCACTCGGTACAATATTGTGACTTATTTCAACCATCCACTCCATACACCTATTATGAGGAGCCCAGGTACGAGCCATCGACTTCATACACATCCTATGAAGACCTATGGTATGAACCTTCTCCCTCATACTCATATTTTGATGAACCAAGGTATGAGCCTTCATACTCATACTTTGAGGAACCAAGATATGAGCCACCACCTTCATATACTTATTATGAGGAACCATGGCGTGAACAACCCACCTCATACGAGTATTATGAAGAACAAAATTATGACCCTTATCCATCATATACTTACAATGAAGAACAATGGTGCGAACCATCTACTTCTTATGAGTACTATGAGGAACCAAGGATCGAACATCCGGATTCAGGCTTTGAGGATCCCGATCCTTACTCTATCGCCGACGTAACAGATAGGATAATAGAACACCTTAAAACTATCGAGCGCTACATAAAAGAATCTCGCGCAAGGGAAGAGGAGTCCCGCGCAAGAGAAGAATTAACTTGTAATAAAGAAGAGATAGTTGAAGAGGTAAAAATGGAAGAACAAATAAGTGAAAAACCGACACATGAGTTAAACAACGAAAAAGGTGAGTCCGACAACGTTAAAACTCAAGAAGAGTCTAATTTTAAAGAAATTAATCTCTTGTCACCTTCTTTTGAAAATCATTGTTTAGTACCCACTCATGCTAAGTTTTTAAAAGAGTTAAACACTAACACTAAAATTGACGAAACGGTAAGTATTTACTTAACAAATGATCAAACTTCGCTAATAAAAGAAGACCCATTTGAAATCAACATTACACCGGTTCCATGTTTTTTTCAAAACTCCTTTATTAGTAATATAACAATTGATAAAGATCATTGTGTTAATATAATGCCAAACTACATTTTCGAAAAATTAAGTATTAGTGATTTTTCTCCACTTCAAATACCCATTTTTCTATCTAATCGTAAAATAATAAAATCAATCGGTATAGTTGAGGATGTCTTGGTCCAAACAAATCAAATGGTAATACCAACCGACTTTGTCATCCTTGATGATGCTCCTCTAGTGTTGGGGCGACCTTTTGTAAAAACACACAAAGCCTTGAAAAACCGGAAGTACAACAATCTATCTCTTCAATTAGGGGCATTTAAAAGGAGCATCGATCTTGAGCGTTCAATGAAATATCCTTTCGGCAATAATGACCCCCTAATTGAAGATGAAGATGAACCACCCGATACAAGTCAAGAGATTGACCACTTTGTTGAAGACGAGGTCGCCATAGAACAAACTTTTATGGTTCTTGATAAAAATGAGCAACCAAATAAGGAGTCTTCAAAAGACCCACCTCTTGAGCTCAAAGAACTTCCAAAAGGTTTGGAATATGCTTTTCTAGACAAAGATGGTAAATCACCTGTAATTATTTCATCTAAGTTAAGTAGTTTAGAAAAAGAAAAATTAATTAAACTCTTGAAAAAACACAAAAATGCGATCGCTTGGAAGCTTGTAGATATTAAAGGACTAAGTCCTTCCATGTGCACGCACAAAATTTTAATGAATGATGACTACAAATCGGTAATACAACCACAACGTAGAGTAAATCCAAATGTCCAAGAAGTGGTTAAAAACGAGGTCATCAAATTACTTGACGCCGGACTTATTTACCCAATCTCCGATAGTCCTTGGGTAAGTCCCGTCCAAGTAGTACCAAAGAAAGGAGGTATGACAGTAGTAACTAACGAGAAAAATGAATTAATACCAATGGGAACCGTCACAGGATGGAGAGTGTGTATAGATTATAGACGATTAAATGAAGCAACAAGGAAAGATCACTTTCCTTTGCCCTTCATTGATCAAATGTTAGAAAGATTATCCGGTCATAAATTTTATTGTTTTTTGGATGGTTTTTCAGGTTACATTCAAATCCCGATAGCGCCCGAAGACCAAGAAAAGAGAACATTCACATATCCCTATGGAAATTTTGCTTATCGACGCATGCCATTTGGTCTATGTAATGCCCCCGCAACCTTCCAACGTTGCATGGTGGCCATCTTCCATGACATGATAGAAAAGACAATGGAAGTCTTCATGGACGACTTTTCTATCTTTGGAGATTCATACGACCAATGCCTCGATAATCTTGAATGAATGCTATCCCGATGTGAGGAAACTAACCTCGCCCTTAATTGGGAAAAATGCCATTTCATGGTAACGGAGGGAATAGTGCTCGGTCACAAAATCTCAAGCGAAGGAATGGAGGTTGATCGAGCAAAAATAGACACTATTTCTCGATTACCACCCCCATCCTCTGTTAGAGCCATCAGAAGTTTCCTAGGGCATGCCGGATTTTATAGGCGGTTTATCAAAGACTTTTCTAAAATCACAAGGCCTCTAACAAAATTACTTGAAAAAGATGCCCCTTTCATCTTTGACAAGGATTGCAATCAAGCATTTCTAACACTTAAGGAAATGCTAGTCAATGCACCTATCATGATAGCGCCAGATTGGAAATTACCTTTTGAAATCATGTGTGATGCAAGTGACTTTGCAGTTGGAGCTGTCTTGGGACAAAGAAAAGAAAAGCATCTTCACCCAATCTATTATGCTAGTAAAACACTTAACGATGCACAAGAAAATTACACAACAACAGAAAAAGAATTACTAGCTGTGGTATTTGCTTTTGATAAATTTCGTTCTTATCTTGTTCTTTCTAAAAAAATAGTCTATACAGATCATGCAGCCATCCGATATCTCTTCAAGAAACAGGATGCTAAACCACGTTTGATTCGGTGGATTCTACTCCTCCAAGAATTTGATATTGAAATCAAAGACAAAAGAGGAGCAGATAACACTGCAGCATATCATCTTTCGCGCTTAGAAGACCCAGCTTTGGAGGCAACCAGGGACGAGCAAATCAACGAAAAATTTCCAACAGAATCCCTAGAAATGATGGAATACAGAGAAGAACCATGGTACGCCGACTATGCTAACTACCTAGCTAGCGGTATAGTCGCCAAATGATGGCTACATCATCAAAGAAAAAAATTATTTGCTGATGTGAAGCATTATTTTTGGGAAGATCCTTATCTTTTCAAAATGTGTGCTGATCAACTCATCCACCGGTGCGTACATGGTAGTGAAGCAAGAAGAATTCTCCGCCATTGTCATGAAGGTCCATATGGAGGACATCATGGTGCCGCTAGTACCGCACGAAAGGTATTTGATTCAGGATTTTATTGGCCGATGATTTACAAAGACGCACAAAGTCTTGTCAAGACATGTGATGCTTGCCAACGATCAGGTAATATTTCTTCCAAAAACGAAATGCCACAAAATGGCATTCTTATTCAGGAAATTTTTGATGTGTGGGGACTCGACTTTATGGAACCCTTCCCACCGTCAAAAGGAAACAAATATATACTTGTGGCGGTAGATTACTTGTCTAAATGGGCCGAGACCGAGGCACTTCCAACAAACGATGGAAGAGTCGTGGTAAGATTTCTGAAAAAATTATTCTCTCATTTTGGAACACCTAAAGCATTAATAAGTGATAGAGGTACCCATTTTTGTAACCATCAACTTTACAAAATTTTAACAAGGTATGGGGTCTATCACCGGGTCTCAACAGCATATCACCCTCAAACAAACGGACAAGCCGAAGTGACTAACAGAGGTTTAAAACGAATACTCGAAAAGACCGTAGGGATAAATAAAAAGGAATGGGCCGATAAATTAGATGATGCTTTATGGGCTTTTCGAACTGCTTATAAAACAACAATAGGTACAACCCCATATAAGCTAGTCTACGGAAAAAGTTGTCATTTGCCAGTAGAAATAGCACACAAGGCCTACTGGGCAATTAAAAATGTAAACTTAGATGTAGAATTTGCCGGTAAAAATCGATTGTGTCAATTAAATGAGTTAGACAAACTAAGGAATTATGCATATTCTAACTCCAAAATTTATAAGGAAAGGATGAAAAATTTGCATGATAAACATATTAAACCTAATGAATTTCAGATAGGAGATTAAGTTCTTTTGTTTAATTCACGACTTCGATTGTTTCCTGGAAAATTAAAGTCTAGGTGGTCAGGACCTTTTTCCATCACCCATATTTTCCCCCACGGTGCAGTAGAAATTAAATCTCGGAATGGAATTCCATTCAAAGTCAATGGCCAACTACTGAAGCTCTATCAAGGATTCATTGAGGATGAGGAGGAAGAAATCTCGCTTCAAACAATCGAAGAGTAAAAGCATCAACATCATGCCTGGTAAGTTACGAACAAGCAGGTTGACATCTAAATAGGTAAGTCTTCTAACCAAGTTTTGGGAAAACAGGGCACTCACACGAGCACTTAAAAATAATAATAATAATAATAATAATAATAATAATAATAATAATAATAATAATAATAATAATATTTTTTAAAAATCGCCCGGCACGGGGCCGTGTCCGCTGGACACGGGGCCGTGTCCGCGCAACTGTCGGGATAAAACCCATTTTCAACACAGTTTCTTCATTTCCACACGCCCCGTTTCCCCGAAAACTCTCTGGTTCAGGCGATTTTTCTGCAAGATTTCGACGTCTCCTCTACTTCTAAGAAGATCAAGGTATGATTCTATCATCATTAGTAGTTAGATTAAGCACTTGCATGTAGTTAAAACATCAAAAATTTGGGGAAAATCTAGGGTTCTTGAACTTCATCCGGATCGAACCTCAAATTTTTGCATAAATCTGTTAGCATTAGTTTAGATTCATGTTATAGGAAGTAAATCCACTTGTATTGTTCATAGATTTGCCCGATTTCTCACAAAAACCCCAAACTCTTGTTTTTTAACCGAAAAAGATAAAATCGAAGGGGTAAACGGTTTGTTTTGGGAAAAAAACGGCACTTGGGGTTTCATTTTCGGGGAAAACCGCCCCTACTGGACCAAAAATTTTCAAGTTTTCGGGACCGGGTCGAAAAATTGGATTTTTGGGAAACAGACGCCTGGACACGGGGTCGTGCTCGCTGAGCACGAGGGTGTGTCCAGACATTTTCTGACCAACATGGGGCGTGTCTTCTGAACACGGGGCCGTGTTCAGCCGACTGTTTTCAGTTTTCTCCAAAAATTTCACTGTTTCGTGCTAATTGTTTGGTGTATTATTTCAAATGTCCAACAAATTCACAAGGTTCAATGCAAATGAGTTGGATGCTAAAGCAAGATACGATGTGCTTCGAACCAGACCGGAGGAATACCCACGACAAGTGTGCATGGAACTTTTGGGAGCAGTGAACCAATGGGACCGTTTCAACAACCTAGTCACCGGGCCGCTGAGAGTCGCCCTAACTACTCGCCTTCGCTCAGTCCACGAATATAATCTGGAATTCTATAGCACATTCGTGTTCAATTCAAGATGCGACCCATTTGATAATGATGGGGTAGAATTCCGATGTGGAGGGACTAAGCACTCAATCTCGATGGCACAGTTTGGGTCAATAGTTGAGTTGTATGCGGAGGAAGATGCGGGTAATGAAAAAAACACCGGAGGGTTACGAGAATTATCAGAAAATGAACGCCAAGCCGCTTGGGCTCAAATAGGAGATGGGCACTACAACCCAAGCAGCACTAAGAGTACTAGGTTGAGGGACCCTCTTTACCGTTACATCCATAGGGTCCTCACTTATTCTCTTAGCCAAAGGCATGATAGCAGTGGCGTTCTAGGGTTGAGAGATCTGATAGTTCTTTATTGCATTCATACCCACAGAAACCTAGATGTTCCGTACCTCCTGCTCCGAAACATGCATTGGAACCAGCTCGCTACTCCACCAACCCATATCTTCTTTGGGGGGTGGATATACCATCTCTTCAAGCATTTTGTGAACATACCCAGGTCTTTCCAAAAGAGCCCATGGTCAGGAAAAGTGGACATAGACATCTGCCGCTCCATGAACTTGATTTATGAAGCCAAAGACGGGACGATTAGCTTCCAAAGAGTCCAGGGGCATGCATGGAACCCGTAAGAGGCACTCGTCCTTCATGCTCCACAGTTCCAACCACCTCCTCAATACCAATACCAGCCCCATGGTGATCCGGGCCAATCCTCCTCACAACGAGGCGGTTTTCCTAATTTTCAAAGCTTACATGACTTATTGCAGGAAAACCTCATGTGCACCAGGAACACCTATAACTTGGTCAGCAACACGTACACCCGGGTTGGAGCAATTGAGAGAAACATATCCGACATACAGGATGACATTGGGAACATCCAGGAGTACATGGCGGGGCATGGAGGAGGAGATGATGATGAAGACGAGGACATGGACTAGGTGGGAGGAGCAGAGGTAGGAGCAGCTGGTTGGTGGTCCCACAGGTTAACCCTCTTTTCTTATGAACAATTTCCGGCTTGCGTGCCGTGTGTTGAACAATTTACTTTCCTTTAACTCTTTCTACTTTCTGCATTTGTTTTTCTTTTTAACTTTGTGGTTTGGATGTTTAAACAATGGTAATTTAGGATGCTTGCTATGGTTTGGTGTAGTGTTTATTGATAAAACAGGTACATACGAGGCTTAGAGCACTAAACATTAGTGCTACCAAAGCCGGGACAGGAAAACCGAAGCCAGAAACCAGTTTTTCACCTTTGCAGATTGTCTACACGGGGCCGTGTCCAGCCGACAGGCCCTCGTGCCCACTTCCCCAGACCTGCTGTTTGTTTAATTCTGCAGATTTTTGCCAGACACGGGGTCATGCCCAGCCAACACGCCCCCGTGTCCACCTTCTGTAAGTTTTCGTTACTGGCACTTTGAACACGGGGTCGTGTTCATCCGACACGAGGCCGTGTCCAGACGCCCAGTAACATAAATTTTCGCTTTTTCACACCTTTTTACACATTCAATCAACCTAAAAACTTATTTTTGGGACACATTGAGGACAATGTGTAATTTAAGTGTGGGGGGGGTGCTAAAACCTTGATTTTTTTGCAAATCCTAATCACAAGCCTTACACAAAACTCTATTGGAACCGCTAATCACCCCAAATTTTTTCAAAAAAAAAATTTCATTTTTTTACTTGTCTTGGTTTAAGTTGGGAATTACAATTTTTTAAAAAAGGTTATGTTTTTACAAATTTACAATCGATAGCATCGTGATAAAAAGAACCAACATAAGAAAATTATGAAACAGCATGACAAATCTAGTTAAAATTTGATTATGTATATACTTGATCACATAAAAACCCATTCCCACAAAAGTGAGTTTTGAGCCTTTATTGAGCATACAAATACATATCTTTAAACTAAATGCTCATTTTTCGTTTCTTGTGTGAATAGCCGATTGGTTTCTTACAACTCTAGAACATGCCACAACAATACATTCCCGGTCCTTACCAACTTAAACCCAAGTAAGTAAATGATGGAGGCATTAGGACTAACTTTTTTTTATTTTCTACACCATTTTTTTTTTTTTTTACCACCTACCCAAAATCCCCCTAGTTAACCCCTTTGAGCCTAAACCTTTTCATTTCTTAACCCAAAACAAACACCCTTTTACCCACCAAAACATTTTTATTTTAAACCCTTTATTTTAGTAACAAAGCTCGGTTTTTCTTATGACTTCCTATTCAAAAAAAAAATTTGATAATGAAGGCAAAAGAAATAAACAAACAAGTTTATCAAAAAGAACTTTGTTTGAAAGAAATGCTTCATCAAAAAAAAAGTTATGAAAAATAAAAAAGTCTTACGAAAACCGATGCTTTTTACGCCTTTCGCCCTTTTTCTACTAATCACTAACCCAACCACCTACCTTTAACCCAAGCCTAACCCTTTACCCCAAAAGTCCTCTTGATATTTACAAGGGTATATAGTTCAAAAGGAGGAGGATTGATTGCTTGGCAAGCTTATGGTAGGTGTAAGTTCCATGCCGCTCTCGAGTGTTTCACAAAAATACATTTTCGGCCGAGTGTTGAGTGATCTCCCGTGAGGTATGTGAACTTGTATATAAATGGAATTTTACAAAGGCATGTTATGCCCAAATAAGTAATTTATCTTATGTAATGTTTTAAATAAATCATGACGAATAGGATTGTAAATAAAATAAAAATAAAACTTAATAAATATCTTGGAATCCCGACACTCTATGACAAGCCCAAAAACCTTCTCTTCTACCCATTCCATTTGGGAGTGAAAAGCCACACTATAAAGAGTTTTGCTTGAGGACCAACAAAGATTCAAGTGTGGGGGTATTTGATGTGTACAAAATGCAACATATAAATTACATCAATTGTGGCATAAAACTAACCCTTTTTTAGTACTAATGTTGGAAAAAATGTGTTTTTGTCTTCCTTTTGTATTTTCAGGATTAAATGAGCTCAAATGAACAAAAGAAGCAAAAAGGCAGCTAAATCTAACATAAATACAAAAAAGGAACAAACGTGGCATGCCCGACCCCCGACAGCATCTTCCCAAGCAAAAACAAGAAAACAGAAGGCTGAACACTGATGCGTGTGAAGTGTTATATATATTAGGTGTATATTTTAAGCACCTTTAACACTTATTTTTAGCCAAGTATTAAATTTATAAAACACGATATTTCACTAACACTAAACACACATATGGGCAAGTGCACCCATCGTGAGCGTAGTATAGTGTTGGTAAGATACCGAGGTCGTCCAAGGACACAAGAGCTTTTAGTACCGGTTTATCCTCAACGTCTAATCAAAATAAAAAGTTTAGAAAAATGTTTTAAACTAAGAAAAGTAAAAACTAACTAAAATGCTGAAAATAAAAATAAAACGAAAAACAGATAGACAAGATGAATCACTTGGTTCCGACTCGTATCTGGTGTAACCTTTGATTATTCCCGCACTTTTGCACATAATTAAGAGATTATCTTAGTTATTGTAGTAGGCCCCTCTTTTGAAGGTGACGTTACCCTCACCCCAGTAGTCTGAGTCAGCAGGGATACAGTCCTAAAAGGGTGGATTATTGGAAGATAATTAATTAAGTTATTAATGCTGTATTATGGTAGGCCCCTCTTTTGGAGGTGACGTTACCCTCGATTAAGTAGTCTGAGTCAGCAGGGATACAGTCCTAAATAGCCGGGTTATAGTATTAATAGTAGTTAACTTATGAGGGGATCAAAGAGTTTGGACCCCCGCCATCTAATACCGTGAAGTATTGAAGGAGGTCCTACTAAATTTGACCCAGGTCCATTGCAGGACCTCTAAACGCTGAACAATGGCAAGAACTTTACCAAACCGTTCCATTAACCCCCGACCAGGTAGCCAACATACCTCCATATAGACCGTGGAGATATGAATGGTGAAAATCTTTTATTTTATATAGACAGTAAAATAATTTCAAGACACCACGGACAAACGATAAGGAAAGATCACCTTCAACATAAGCAACTAGTTATTAAAGTCATTAACACAAAACCAAATAAAAAGTGCAAAAGATTAGAAATAAAAAGTATTACACTAGACACTTTGTCTTCACCAAGTGATGTAAGAGACTTAGGCAAACATGACCTTGATTGTCAAGAACTCTTACGATCAATCTTGGATCCCGAGACGACTCACACACTCTACGATGGACAATGGATGATGGTGGTGGATGATGGTGTTATGGTGGTGGTGGGTGGTGGGTGAAGTGTGAGAGAGGTGGTGTGCCAAGGGATGGTTTGAGCTTGAGCCAAGCACTTCTATTTATAGGCTGAACAGAAGCTCGGGCACGGCCCCGTGTCCAGTGGGCACGGCCCCGTGTCCACATCCTCTCTTTCTTCATTTAATGCAGTTTTGTCTTTTTAGTTGACCACGCCCCCGTGTCCGCTGAGCACGACCCCGTGGTGCAGAAGAATCTTTATACTATGCAGATTTGCTGGATTGTGCGAATCTTATAGTTGACCACGGCCCCGTGTCCGCTGAGCACGGCCCCGTGGTGGGCAATAGAAGCTTCTACCACTTTGTCTTTTCTGCTGACACTTGGGCACACCCCCGTGCTGGCTGAGCACGTGGCGTGTTCAGGCTTCTGATCTCTTGTTTTGCTTGGGAAGATGCTGTTGTGGGGTCGGGCATGTCACGTCTTGTCCTTTTTCTTGTATTTATGTTAGATTTTGATGTCTTTTTGCTTCTTTTGTTAATTTGAGCTCATTTAATCCTGAAAATACAAAAGGAAGACAAAAGCACACTTTTTCCAACATTAGTACTAAAAAGGGTTAGTTTTATGCCTCATTTGATGAAATTTATATGTTAATATTTGAACACATCAAATACCCCCACACTTGAATCTTTGCTTGTCCTCAAGCAAAACTCTTTAATATGTGGCTATTTACACTCCCAAATGGAATGGGTAGAGAAGAAGGTTTTTAGGTTTGTCGTAGAGTGTCGGGATTTCCAAGATTCTTTATTTAATTTAATTTTTATTTATTTACAATCCTATTCGTCATGATTTATTTAAAACTTTTCATAAGAGAAATTACTTATTAGGGCATAACATGCCTTTGTAAAATTCTATTTATATACAAGTTCACATACCTCACGGGGATCACTCAACACTCGGCCGAAAATGTATTTTTGTGGATCACTCGAGAGCGGCATGGAACTTACTCCTACCATAGGCTTGCCGAGCAATCAATCCTTCTCCTTTTTAACTTATATACCTTTGTAAATATCAAGAGGACTTTGTGGGTAAAGGGTTAGGCTTGGGTTAAAGGTAGGTGGTTGGGTTGGTGGTTAGTGGTTAGTAAAAAGGGCGAAAAGCGTAACAAGTGTCGGTTTTCGTAAGACTTTCTATTTTTCGTAACTTTTATTTTGATGAAGCTATTTATTCAAACAAAGTTATTTTTTTTTTGATGAACTTGTTTGTTTATTTTCTTTTTCTTCATCATCAACACAACTATATATATATATATATATATTTTTGAAGTCGTACGAAAAATCGAACTTGTTACTAAAACAAAGGGGTAAAAATGAAAAAAGGTTTTGATGGGTAAAAGGGTGTTTGGTTTGGGTTATGAAATGAAAAGGTTTAGGCTCAAAGGGGCTAACTAGGGGGATTTTGGGTTGGTGGTAAAAAAAAAGAAAAATAATGGTGTAGAAAATAAAAAGGGTTAGTCCTAATGCCTCCATCATTTACTTACTCGGGTTTAAGTTGGTAAGGACCGAGAATGTATCGTCATGGCAAGTTCTAGAGTCGTAAGAACCAAGCGGCTATTCACACAAGAAACGAAAATGAGCATTTAGTTCTAATGATATGTAATTGTATGCTCAATAAAGGCTCAAAACTCACTTTTGTGGGAACGGGTTTTTATGTGATCAAGTATATATAATCAAATTTTAACTAAGCTTGTCATGCCTTTTCATAATTTTCTTATGTTGGTTCTTTTTATCACGACGCTATCGGTTGTAAATTCGTAAAAATATAACTTTTTTGAGAACTTGAATTTCCCGAGTTAAACCTAGACAAGTAAAAAAAATGAAAAATTTTTTGAAAATTTTTTTTGGGGTGATTAGCGGTTCCAATAGAGTTTTGTGTAAGGCTTGTATTTAGGACTTGCAGGATTCAAGGTTTTAGCATCCCCCTCACACTTAAATTACACATTGTCATCAATGTGTCACAAAAATAAGTTTTTAGGTTGATTGAATGCGTAAAAAGGTGTAAAAAGCAAAAATTTTATGTTACTGGGCGCTGAACACGACCCCGTGTTATCCGGGCACGGCCCCGTGTTCAAGTGCCAGTATCAAAATCTAAAACAAGAGAAACAGAAGTCTGGACACGGGGGAGTGTTGGGTGGACACGGCCCGTGTCCAGTTACCTGAACTGGTTCTTTTTCTGGAGACAGTGCAGCACGGGGCCGTGTTGGGTGGACACGGCCCGTGCCGAGCTTACTGTAATTGAAGAAATTTGTCGGACGGTTCTGTTTTCCTATATAGAGTGATGGTTCAAGTCTCCCTTGCATCCTTTGCCATCTCAAGTGTGTTTTATTCCTGAAAATTAAAACTAACTAGAAAACAAGAAAATTAATCTAAATTAAGGATAGTTCCGCGGAATGCCTCCGTGGTGCGCCACGTTTATAAGGGTCCTTGGCTAGACCCAAAGCCTGGTCATATGTTACCCAAGTGGGATGTATTGCATCCCATGTTACACCGTCGGAGAGCGTCATCCAAGCTTGAGTCTATGACCTTCATGTATTTGACCGGGTCTTCGTCCTCTACTCTTTTTCCACATTCAAACTTCACTTCCTCGTCCCCAAACTTCAATGTTAACGTTCCGTCGTTCATATCCACCACTGCTTGTGCGGTGGCTAGGAATGGCCTCCCGAGGATGAGAGGGACATCGTTGTCTTCTTCCATGTCTAGGATGACAAAGTCGGTTGGAAAGACGAAGTTGTCGACCTTGACTAGCAGATTTTCAGCGACACCTTGTGGAAATTTGACGGACCTGTCGGCGAGTTGTATGCTCATCTTTGTAGGGCTTGTAGTTCCTAAGCCGAGTCGTTTGAACATTGACGTGGGCATAAGGTTAATGCTAGCCCCAAGATCGGCTAATGCATTACGAACGGGGGACTTCCCAATTGAGTAAGGAATTGTGAAGCTCCCGGGATCGATTTTCTTTTGTGGAAGTTTGTTGAGTACTAAAGCGGAGCATTCTTCGCCTAAGTTAACTAATTGCAATGATTCAATTTTCCTTTTGTGAGTGAGGAAATCCCTCATGAATTTTGCATATTTAGGCATTTGGGTTAGGACCTCAATAAAAGGAATATTAACATGCAATTGTTTTAGTAAACTTTCGAACTTTGCGAATTGCTCATCGGTCTTTTGACGATTTAACCTACCGGGGTATGGAATTGGAGGAGTCTTAGTGGGCTCTTAATTTGGTGAGGAAGCCGTTTCTGGTTGAGGTGTAGGTGAAGTCGTGTTTTGACTTCCTTCAACTGGTGGCAACGGGGCATCCTCGGGACCCACGGTTCGGTTTCTTAAAGTGATGAGGTGTACTTGCGCCTTTGGGTTGGTTTCGGTATTACTTGGTAACGCGCCTTGTGGTCTCTCGGAGAAATTTTGAGCTAGTTGATTTAATTGTTTTTCAACGTTTCGAATACTAGCTTGTTGATTTCTAAAATTCGATTCCAATTGTTGAAATCGATCCGAGTTTTTCTTTTCGGTGTTGGAGATTAGGCGAGATACGATGTCTTCAAGCCTTTCTCTTCCACCTTGTTGTTGAGAGAAATTTTGTGGTTGTTGAAAATTAGTTCGTTGGTTTTGTTGGTTACTACTATTGCCGGGATCTCTCCAACCAAGATTTGGGTGGTAACGCCATCCTTGGTTGTAAGTACCCGTTGGAGGACCCGACGGCCTAGGTCTATTATCAATGTAGTTTACCATTTCTGTTTGTTCATCTAATTCTTTCATACAACTCCAATTTTCATGTGGCCCACCACACCCTTCACAAGACATAACCGAGGCCGTTTTTGTCATTTCTAACTTTTTGATTTTTGAAGAGAGGGCCTCGATTTGGGCTTGTAAAGAGGTGCTTTCGTCAACCTTATGGGCGCCCGGGGCAATAGATTTATTACCTCGGGGAGTGTGCCATTGAAAATTGGTTTGAGCAATTTCCCCAATTTGATTATATATTTCATTTGGGCGACGATTACCTAAAAGTCCCCCGGAGCTTGAATCAAGTGTCTGTCTTGTGTGTGGCACCAACCCATTGTAGAAAGTGGATACTTGTTGCCACATCGCTAGACCGTGATGAGGACACTTTCTTAGAAGCTCCTTGAACCTTTCCCAAGTTTCATATAAGGATTCCCCATCCTCTTGTGAGTATGTATTAATTTCAGTCATTAGTTTAGCCGTTTTAGCAGGAGGGAAATACTTATATAGAAACTTTTGGGCTAGTTCATCCCAGGTGTTTACCGAGCCAACTGGGAGGGTGTTAAGCCAAGCTTTAGCTCGTTCTTTTAGTGAAAATGGAAACATCCTAAGGCGAATGGCGTCGTTTGATGCTCCATTGATCCGAAAAGTATCACATATTTCCAAGAAATTAGTAATATGTAGATGGGGATCCTCGTCCGCAAGCCCATGGAAGGTTGCAGAGTTTTGGAGCATTTGTATCAAATGCGGCCGAAGTTCGAAGTTGTTGGCTTCGACATTCGGTGCATTGATAGCGGAGCCGAGATTGCCTACAGTGGGCCGTAGGTAATCCATGAGGGTACGTTGGTCCGCCATTGGGAGTGGGTCCCCCGAAACTTTCTCTTGATTTTTAGCTTTAAGTCTTTTTCTGAGAAAGCGTCTGGGTTCTTCTAGAGGTTCTTTTATGTCTCTACTAGAACTGGAGCTCATGCACTACGTAGGAGGTTCAAATGTGGCGCCTAGGTTCCAAGTCCTGCAATAAAAACAAAAAAGAACGTTGGTCAGAATGTTCACCACGGCCCCGTGCTCAGTGAACACGGCCCGTGGTCAGAGATACAGTGATTGTTTTCTGGATCCCTGTTACTGGGAGTTGGACACGACCCCGTGTTGCACCGACACGGCCCCGTGTTCAGCTCTCTGTAAGTCAGAAATAAAACCTGCCAGTGATGATGCTGGGCACGGCCCGTGCTGAGTTCTGCAGAAGCTGAAAAAACTAAAAAAAAAAATCCTAAAAAAAATGAAAAATAAGAAAAATGATTAGGCCGTTGATTCCTAACTTCGTTAAAATCCTTGTGTCCCCGGCAGCGGCGCCAAAAACTTGATGCGTGTGAAGTGTTATATATATTAGGTGTATATTTTAAGCCCCTTTAACACTTATTTTTAGCCAAGTTTTAAATTTATAAAACACGATATTTCACTAACACTAAACACACATATGGGCAAGTGCACCCATCGTGAGCGTAGTATAGTGTTGGTAAGATACCGAGGTCGTCCAAGGACACAAGAGCTTTTAGTACCGGTTTATCCTCAACGTCTAATCAAAATAAAAAGTTTAGAAAAATGTTTTAAACTAAGAAAAGTAAAAACTAACTAAAATGCTGAAAATAAAAATAAAAAGAAAAACAGATAGACAAGATGAATCACTTGGTTCCGACTCGTATCTAGTGTAACCTTTGATTATTCCCGCACTTTTGCACATAATTAAGAGATTATCTTAGTTATTGTAGTAGGCCCCTCTTTTGAAGGTGACGTTACCCTCACCCCAGTAGTCTGAGTCAGCAGGGATACAGTCCTAAAAGGGTGGATTATTGGAAGATAATTAATTAAGTTATTAATGCAGTATTATGGTAGGCCCCTCTTTTGGAGATGACGTTACCCTCGACTAAGTAGTCTGAATCAGCAGGGATACAGTCCTAAATAGCCGGGTTATAGTATTAATAGTAGTTAACTTATGAGGGGATCAAAGAGTTTGGACCCCCGCCATCCAATACCGTGAAGTATTGAAGGAAGTCCTACTAAATTTGACCCAGGTCCATTGCAGGACCTCTAAACGCTGAACAATGGCAAGACCTTTACCAACCCGTTCCCTTAACCCCCGACCAGGTAGCCAACATACCTCTATATAGACCGTGGAGATATGAATGGTGATAATATTTTATTTTATATAGACAGTAAAATAATTTCAAGACACCACGGACAAACGATAAGGAAAGATCACCTTCAACATAAGCAACTAGTTATTAAAGTCATTAACACAAAACCAAATAAAAAGTGCAAAAGATTAGAAATAAAAAGTATTACACTAGACACTTTGTCTTCACCAAGTGATGTAAGAGACTTAGGCAAACATGGCCTTGATTGTCAAGAACTCTTACGATCAATCTTGGATCCCGAGACGACTCACACACTCTACGATGGACAATGGATTATGGTGGTGGATGATGGTGTTATGGTGGTGGTGGGTGAAGTGTGAGAGAGGTGGTGTGCCAAGGGATGGTTTGAGCTTGAGCCAAGCACTTCTATTTATAGGCTGAACAGAAGCTCGGGCACGGCCCCGTGTCCAGTGGGCACGGCCCCGTGTCCACATCCTCTCTTTCTTCATTTAATGCAGTTTTGTCTTTTTAGTTGACCACGCCCCCGTGTCCGCTGAGCACGACCCCGTGGTGCAGAAGAATCTTTGTACTATGCAGATTTGCTGGATTGTGCGAATCTTATAGTTGACCACGGCCCCGTGTCCGCTGAGCACGGCCCCGTGGTGGGCAATAGAAGCTTCTACCACTTTGTCTTTTCTGCTGACACTTGGGCACGCCCCCGTGCTGGCTGAGCACGGGGCGTGTTCAGGCTTCTGATCTCTTGTTTTGCTTGGGAAGATGCTGTTGTGGGGTCGGGCATGTCACGTCTTGTCCTTTTTCTTGTATTTATGTTAGATTTTGATGTCTTTTTGCTTCTTTTGTTAATTTGAGCTCATTTAATCCTGAAAATACAAAAGGAAGACAAAAGCACACTTTTTCCAACATTAGTACTAAAAAAGGGTTAGTTTTATGCCTCATTTGATGAAATTTATATGTTAATATTTGAACACATCAACACGCCCCGTGCTCAATGAGCATGGGGGCGTGCCCAAGTGTCAGCAGAAAAGACAAAGTTGTAGAAGCTTCTATCACCCAACATGGGGGCGTGCCCAGCGGACACGGGGTCGTGTTAAACTCTAAGATTCTCATAATCTGAGGAAATCTTGATAGTACAGATACGCTTCTGTACACGGGGTCGTGCCCAGCGGACACGGGGGCGTGGTCAACTAATGCAGACAAACTGCAATTAATGAAGAAAGAGAAGGAGGACTGTTGGATCGTCGTGTGACCCGAATGAGTCAATCAGAAGAGTTTATCATCAATATCAAAGGCGGAATCAGTGATATTGACGTGAATACAACTTGATTCTTCCTAATTATCTTTCTTTTATTGATTTCAAAGCTTTTACAGATCGTTTGACAAACCGGCAGCACCTCGGCTTTGAAATCGGATTGTTACAAATGAATCAACCACTCAGCTATTTATAGAGTTGGTATTTCGTACGAAATAGGCACAGGAGAAATAGGCACAGGCTATTTCGTGAGAAAGAGCATTGATCTATTTTGTGCGAAATAGCTTAAGCCTATTTCGTGCGAAATAGCTCAATCAAACACAAAACCTAATTTTGATCTTGCTGAGCACTGGTTTAACATATCTAGACTCAAGACTCTATAAAGACGAAGTTAACAGACATTAGTGCACCAACAGACTCCCCCTTGGATGTTGACGAAGTCTTCAAGATCGAGTCTTTGGCTGTCTTCAGTCTTGATCTATCTACACTCTTTTTCAATTTGTCTTGACACTGTAAAGCATCCTTCAATTTTTCCTTCGAACTCCCCTTTGAATGTTGATCCAGAATCTAAACTCCCCCTTTCGAAGACTCCCCCTTTTGATAAGCTGGGACTTGAATTCTGGCTCAAACTTTACACATTCTTAGCCATGGGATTTCACTTTACTGCTTTCACACTTTCAAACGTGTAACCTGCTTCTCAAAAATATAACATTACAATCTATTCTCATTTAAACTTCTTTTGATGTTCATCAGTTTTAGAAATCCACTTAAGTCTCCAGATCCAATTTAATGACCCTGGGTACTTAAATTGTCTACCAAGTCCAACTTAATGACCTTGGTTGATCTGAGACAGAAACAAAACTGACTTTTTGTTAAAAATTTAAAACATTATTTTGAAAATTACAAGTTTCAACTTAATGAACTTGCATTGACTTTTCAATTTTTCAAGTTAATCATGATAAGCTCACGACCCATCTTCCAGCTCAGAAACTTCCTGCATCTGCTTCAAACTTTGAATCCGAAGATCAGCTTTCCACTTTGGTTTGTCGGAAAATAAAGCAGAAATGTAAAATCTTTTTGGATTTTGAATAAAGTTTCTAAACTAGAAAACTTAAGACAGAAATGAAATGCAGTAAAAGTAAACTATTTACAAACATATTTTTGGTGAGCGTGTTAGGAAATCATATCAACTATCAGACAAGCTACGAGTACCATTAAGCTTTGATTTCATACTCAGAATTAAACAATTCGCTTAGATTGTCGATATACTGATCCTCTTAAATTTTCACACACATTTCAATCTGTTCAGGATACGAATTTAGTGTTTTAATATCTTGACTTTAACGCGTGTACCATCTCTGAATATACTCCCGTATCCAGATCCCAATATTCAGTCTTACATGTGAGTATACCATCTTTGAATATACTCCCGTATCCAGATCCCAATATAAAGACCTAGTATATCAGAAAAAATGGATCTTTCAAACAAGATTTCAGAGGTTACCCATATATCCGAGAGATGTTCCCCACATATAAGCAAGTGATGATTTTATGTTTATATCCTGAACAAAACTACTAAATGTGTAAAAACCTATCGGCACATCATCAGCAAGACTGTTTAAAACTTTTAAACTTTACAAATCCTTTGCATACTGTAACTGTCCAGCTGATGTACTATCATTTTCCCTTTTTACACAAGCTCTTTTTTAGTTTTCTATTGTTTTTAGATTTTGAAATATCCATGTTTTTGGATTTTTTACTGTTTTTGTATTTTCTGAAAAAAAATATTATACTACTACCCCTAAATACCAAAACAAGTAAAAAATCGACAAACCATTGCAGATTGCTTCTCATCATCATTTACATTGGTACCTTCATCAACACCAAGAATCCCTTCCGACAACGATAAAAGCTTCATACCATTTAGTTTTAAAAGATATTTAAAACGAGTTTTATCAAAAGCTTTGGTATGTAAATCGGCTTTCTGTTCATCAGTGTGGATTTTCTCAATTCGTATCAACTTCTTCTCGAAACAATCTCGGATGAAGTGATGACGAATTTCTATGTGTTTCGTTTTAGCGTGATGAACAGGATTTTTTGTAATGTTTATCGTTGCCTCATTATCAATAAAGATAGGGGTGTTAAGAAATTGCAAACCGTAGTCGCGCATCTGTTGCTGGATCCACAAAATCTGAGAGCAGCAGCTGCTAGCAGATACATACTCGGCTTCACATGTGGACAAAGCTACAGAGGTCTGTTTCTTACATTGCCAGGTGACCAATCGTGGTCCGAAAAACTGACATCCCGCAGTTTTTGATTTTGCGTTAACTTTGCAGTATCCGAAGTCTGAATCGGAATACCCTTCGAGCATAAAGTCGCCTTCTTTTGGATACCACAACCCCAATGATGGAGTTCCTTTCAGATAGCGCAATATCCGTTTCACAATCATCATATGTGAAGCTCTCGGGTTAGATTGAAATCTTGCTACGAGGCAGGTTGGGTACATGATATCGGGTCTTGAAGCAGTTAAGTACATCAACGAACCGATCATGGAAATTCTAGGAAGATTCTCATCGCTTCAAGTCTAGCAACGGGAGCATACACTTCGGTGAAATCTATACCCTCCTGCTGACTGAAACCCTGGACTACGAGTTGAGCTTTGTTACGAATAATAACCCCTCGATCATCCCTCTTGCACTTAAACACCCACATGGTGTTGATCTTCCTGTGACCATCAGGCAAGTCTACTAATTTCCACACTCCCAATTTCTCAAACTGACTAAGCTCCTCTTGCATCGCGTTGACCCAAGAATCTTCAGTTAGTGCCTCCTTATATGTTCGCAGCTCAATCTGCGAAATAAAACAACTAAGTGAAAACTCAGTTTGTAACGAAGCAACTGTAGAATAAAAACAAGTAAGGCCTTGGTCAATTTGTCGTCTAGTGCGAACGCCTGATTGCAATTCTCCAATAATCAACTCCTCTGGATGGTATGAAAGAGTTCTCGGCATCACCTCGCCTGGAACATCTACCTCGCCTTCTAGATTAGTAACATTCTGATTTGCACTTTGTTCACTGACTGGAATTGTTTGATCTGAAATCTGGATCTGCTCCCCCTCAGAATCTGAATCACCACGATCGAATACTGGTCTATCATCAGATTCTAGATTATCGTTGACTGCCGTTTGATTGTCAGGAGCATGTTCCTGTTCTAAAGATTGCTGAATATCATCATGTTCTCTAGCATTGCTCGGACCTGCTTCATCATTATTTGAAGTTTGACGTGAACGTCTAAAAGGTTCTGCTGGAAACCTTTCTTGTGATGACTCATACTCTCTCAGAATATCCAACTCATCAAAGAACTCTAGTTCTTCTTCCATATCAAACGAATCCCACAAAGTATCGTAATTAAATCTCCATGAGTCTCCTGGATTCTGTGGTGGCATTGTATAGCCTTGACACTCAACATTCGGTACTTCGATGATCCGCTTCAAGCTTGGAACAAAGACTCGTCTTAGTGGACTTGAATAACCCACGGATATCCCTTAGATGCTCTTTGGACCAAATTTACCAAAAGGCTCTAGAACTGTGTAGGGAGACCCAAACGGTTCCAGATACTTCAGGTTCGGTTTGCGGTTGTTGATCAGCTCGAAACATGTCTTGTTGAATCTCTTCACTGTAAGAACCCGGTTGAGCGTATAGCAAGCGGCGGATACTGCTTCTGCCCAAAAGTTGACAGGTAGTTTGGAGTCAACAAGCATCGTCCTGTCCATTTCGATTAGTGTCCTGTTCTTTCTTTCTGCTACCCCATTTTGTTGTGGAGTGTAAGGAGCACTAAATTCTTGCAATATACCTCTCTCATCACAATATTCTTCCATCTTGTTGTTCTTAAACTCTGTACCGTTGTCACTCCTGATTCTTCTGATTTGAGTTTGGTACAAGTTTTCAATATTTCAGAACAACGCCATCAAACTTTCAAAAGTCTCATCTTTTGTCTTCAGAAATGATATCCATGAAAACCTGGAGAAATCATCAGTTACTACAAGACAGTATAAATAACCAGTTATACTTTTGACATTCACTGGACCAAAAAGATCCATATGAAGTCTCTATAAAGGTCTTGAAACTGAGTTGACTTTCTTTTGAGGATGTGATTTCTTCTTTTGCTTCCCTTTGATGCAGCTAATGCACTCCCCTTCCAGATGAAAACCTTTTACATGAACAACAGTTACTAAGTCGTTGTGAACCAGATGATTCATTTTTCGTAGGTGAATATGGCCCATCTTTTGATGCCATAACTGTGATTTTTTTTCCGTTGCTCTTGACATAAAACAGTGACCCTGACCCGTGGTAGTAGTAGCTATGCTCATATCCAACACGTACAGATCATTGACTCTTGGTGCTCTCATGATAACCCACTCTTCGGGAACAACAAATCCTGGTTTCAAGATCAAACACTCTTTGTCTGTGAAGTGCGTTGTATACATTCTATCACAGATCTGAGATATGCTCAGAAGATTGTTCTCAAGCTCGGCGATGTAGTTTACTCTTTCAAACGTAACAATACCATTAGATAGAGTTCCTTCACCAACTATTCGACCACCTTGATTTCCTGCAAAACCCACATATCCTCCATTGAACCCTCTAACATCGTATAGCAGTGTTTTCTTCCATGTCATGTGCCGAGAAGCTCCACTATCCATAATCCAACGCGAGACGGATCTTGGAAGCTCCTGCACAAATCACAAATAATTTAGTTAGATTTGGATGCCACCCAAGCCTCTTTTGACTAGGGAACCTGGACATTGAGGACAGTTCTTTTGGTGTAAAGTGGCGGAAAATTCTTTTCATTCATCTTTAAGCTCTCTTCAGATCCAACCTCAACCTCTTTGTATAAGAAAAACTCATCTTTCTGAGGTTGAACAGATGGTTGATCTTTCTTTTGAACATCCTTCTTTTCAGAATTGAGCATTTGTTTTTCAAGTTTCTCATAGAAATCGAAAGGAACATTCATCTTTACCGGTGTGGTAGAAGATGATTGTTTTTCTTACTCTGAAACCTTTGGTGTTGGAGAACTTGTTTTCTTTTCAACAACTTTTGGCTTCCATGTTTGGTGAGATGATGCAACCCGTGTGTAAAACTTGTCATTTTTAGTTACCACATTCTTTACAGGTTCAGTTTTGATTTTGGTGTTCTCATTTTTCAAAACTTTCTTCTCGACAACCATTGGAGCTTTACCTTTTGCATCAACTTTCTTTTTCTGAATCTCAACAACTTCAGACTTAGGCTTTGAGTTGGTGCACTTTCGTGCAATATGTCCAACTTGATTGCACTTGAAGCATGTTCGAGTGTCAACTACCCGACTTGTGCCTTCCGTCTGAGGCTGTGAGGCCTTCTTCTCAAAGAACTCTTCATTTGATGTTGAAAAAAAATTAGATTCTTCATCAGAAAGTGAACTTGAACTCGAACTTTTCACAAACACCTTCTTCTCAACAAACTTCTTGTTTTGAACATTCCTTCTTTGAGAATTCTTACCACCCTGATATCCACCCGACCATCTGTTTTGATTATTATTATAAAAACACGGTGGTACAACAGGTTTTTTATAGTAAGCTTTATCTTTTTCAAAGTTTAATTGTCTTTTAGAATGTTTCAAACCTTCAATTTCAGACACATCAATCTCAATCAACTTAAACACATTTCTCAATTTCCCAACATTCACATTCTCCAAAGGAAAATCACGATCCGAATACAACTTATCAGATCCCGCCATCTTGTACATTACAAGATTAGGTTCTTCACTTAAGTTGTTTTTGGATTTTGATTTAGAAATGTATTTATCCAAAAAGCATTCATCATCCTCTGTAGTATCACTGTCAGTTTTCAAAACATTTTCAGCCATGCTTTTAACAATTTCGGATTGGACACTATCTTCATCTGATGATGAAGTGAATGTGACATCAATTGTGTCTGGAAGTTTAACTTCATTTTCTTCTTCATCATTAACCAACCCTGATTTTTTCTTTGAAATATTATTTAACACTGGTGGTGGAACCTGATGATACCCAACCCCGGTTCCATCAGAGTATACATCTTCGCCTGCTTTGTTCTTCCCAATTGGTTTAGGAACGATATGTTGAAGAACAAAACTTGCGGAGTTGTAACTGTTTAATTTCAACTGAATACGTTCATTTTCAATTTTAGCTTCTTGAAACTGAAGCTTCAACTTAGCAATCTCATCCAGTTGCTGGTTGATTTGCTCTTCTTTTACTCTAACCAAATGAGTGTTGGAACTCATATGATATGGTTTAACAAAGTCTACATTCTGATTTGAAAGCAATCCTAAGTGCTTTTGACCCGTTAAGGTAGTTTACGCTACTTTAACGTGTCATTTGCGCAAATGCGCGTTCGGATGGTCTAACTAGTCCTATGAAGTCTTATATGCCTAAACATGTTTAGTAATATTGCAATATCAGTTTAAGTGTCAAAATTTAGGTTACATATGCTTAAATTGAAATTATGCGCAAAAAGGGCATTTTGGTCATTTTCCTAATGCATATAAACTACCTATCATACAACTAACCAAATGAAATGACCATAAGGTATAACCTTGGAAGGTTATTCCCTATACAACTATGATCACAATATATGTTTGGTCGGATCCTAATGATCGACCAAACGGGTCAGGTTCGAAAGTCTAAGCGGTTGTCGAGACCGCTTGACTTACTACCCTAAACAAGCACTAAACTAGAAGTGATTAGTTAAACATGTTTAACTAAGTTAGAAAACTGAGTTGATATCAAAACAAAGTGTTTTGATATCCGAAAATAGTTCCGTCGAAAATGCATATAATCGTGCATTTTGACCAAAACTTTGACTCGTCACTTCGACTAGTCAACGTGGTAATCAGTAGGTATAGTTGCAAAGGAATATAACCATCGTGATTACGATCACGTTGCAAAGTTCAATTGAACTTTGTCTTGACCAATTCATGGTCAAAGCCGAAATTCAAACACTGTTTGACTTTTAGCTTGAAATAAATAAACAAGACAAGGAAGAACACTTACAAGTGTTCTAGGATGGGAAGATGACTAGAAAACTTAGGTAGGAAGCCTCCACTTAGAGCTTATAGAGAAGAAGATTGGAAATGAGCAAGTTTGAAGGTTGATGGAGATGGGTATTTATAGTAGTTCATGGATTTCTAAGATCATTACAAGTGTTAATGTGTTCTCCAAGGAATGATCTCCACCATACAAGTGTTAGGATCTGATTAGTAGGCTTGTAGAACACATTACTTGGTCCCCAAACACGAAAACAAGCAACTAAAACCATAAAACCAGCTGATTTTAATGAAAAACAAGTTCTGCCAAGCTCCATCTGTCACGCCCCGCGACCCAGATGGCCTCAGGGGTTGCGCCCCGCGAGCCTGTGCAGGTCTGATCTTTCAAACTTTGGCAGAAATGGTCCCTGCAGCCCGAAACTTGTTTTTTGACCCATATGTCACATAGGTCTCGTAGACTTTTACCTTTACTTATGGTCCGAAGGTCATGAAGATCCTGTAGACCACCCTTTACCTGAGTCATTCCTTATGTGTGTTTGGTGCTAACACCCTTATGAACAATCAAACCTCATTCCTTATTTGACTCGTTTGACTTGTTCGTGTGAAATCCATCACTTATGAACATTCAAACTTTATTCTTTATTTGACTCGTTTGACTTGTTCGTGTGAAATCCATCACTTATGAACAGTTAAACCTCATTCTTTATTTGACTCATTTGACTTGTTCGCATGAAATCCATCACATATGAACACTCAAACCTTATTCTTTATTTGACCCATTTGACTTGTTCGTGTGAAGTACATGACTTATGAACAGTCAACCCTCATTCTTTATTTGGCCCGTTTGACTTGTTCATGTGAAATCCATCAATTATGAACAATCAAACCTTATTCTTTATTTGACCCGAAGGACTCCTTTTTAACTCATCCCATAAGCCTCATCTTTACTACATCGGACATATATGTGCTCATTATAAGAAGTTCATGGTATCATGTGTTTACTACTTACTTGGCCAGGGTAAACAATCAACACATGATACGTGTGACCTTATTATAGCTATCACATTACTTCCCATGTAAGTATTTACTCGATCCATGTCCATATTTCTGATTTTATTTTGTAAAACCTTGTTTAATTGTTATTTAACAATTATTAGTTTTACCCTTTTTATCTCAAAACATATAGAATGTTTTCTTTTTTAATAAAAGATTGTTTTCTTTTTTTATAAAACTTTTATGCAATCACATTCATTAATATGATCGTTACTTTTCCTCTATAGGATTTTATTGATAATGTCTACGTGGATGGTCACCTCCATTCAAGTTTCTAAATCTGAATTCTTTTATTGTTTTGTTATTCACGATTGTGAATTACGCGTATTTTCCACCCAATTTCTCTTGGAAACATCATCATGGATAGGTATCCTGTCTAGGTTTCCCAAGTTTTATATTCCCATATGCAACTGTCATTCATTACTTGAACGTTGCATAATACCGTTTATATAATAATATAAAGTGTGCACCTGGGTGATACTCGCCCTGATGGGCTTACATTGTCGTTCGACCTTCATCTGGTATCATCACTTAGTTTAGGTCCTTGATGAGCATGTTCTACTTGTCATACTTCTGACTATTTCGTCATCACATCGATAGTTTATTGAACTCTTGTCATCTTCAGAACATCACTCAACTAAAACGTTGACAAAGTTAGTAACGTTGAAATTAATAAGCGCCAGTACTAAAGTACCAGGCTTTCTACAATACTTGTTAACACAACTAATTCTCTAAGTATACCTCTCTTTTACCAATTTATTTGAGGTAACATGCGTTCACACGATAGCCCCATGTGTTGTTTACAACGCTTTTAACCATTCTAGACCGTTAATATTCATAACAACTTACCGAATGTCTTGATCAACCCTTGAACCGAACACATTTAATCTTTTAACCTTGAGCTTTGATTACCAACTTGTAAGACCTAGACTTACATAACTAAGAATTTATAAAACTTTTGCATTTTTATACAAATATTGCAAATAAGTGTTCATACAAATGTTTGAATTTAATAAAAGTTCATAAATGTTTAAACACTTTAACATGTTAACATGTTCATAACTTTTTAAAACACTTATAAAGTTCATAAGTATTTCGGTTCGTAAAATAACGAAACAAAAGTGGAAGCTTGAACTTCGGTTGTGTTCGGTTCTTCGTTATGCTTGATCTTCATCCGTAACGTCGTAGCTATCACCTATACATCAAATATCAACTCATACGTAAATGATATAATGCTTAGACATAGTTTAGTAACCCAAGTTCACCAAACAAACAAACAAAAACAATTTGACAGAACCCGCCGTAAGCTACGGCTTGTATGTCGTAGCTTACAACATACATAATCACCTAAGGACAGAAGGCCCCTGCCGTAGCCTACGGCTGGCCAACGTAGATTACAGCAGCCTTCAGCTACAGAATTGTTTCCATTTTTCCTTTTTCACAAAAACATCCATATTTTTTTTATCATTGATCTATTTTACGCGGAACGTGTTCCCACATGCTCATAAAACATTTGCCCACATTATTAACTTATAAACCCGTAACCCGGATCTATAAATTTATGTATTTCGCAACCATTTCCCGGTTTATGCATACATTTATTTTGACATGTTATGGGATTTAAGCACTTTGACCTTCTTTCATATATCATCATAGCTTCATTTGTGATGGGTTATAAAAGGAAAAATCATTATATTCCTATTCTACCGTCTGGTTTGACACTTTTATGAAAATGACCCATTAGGTGGCATTAAACCAAAATGGTTAAAGCCTTTCACTTTATACTACTAGAAGGGTTTACCCCATTATGAAACCCATTTTTATTATCTTTCCTTAAGCGTAGTTTGACCGGCCCATAGTCCGGAGGCATTTTTGTCAATTTTGGTCCTTTTACTACCTAAGGACTTTTAAAAGCTTATTTCGACTATAGTGGATGTGACAATTGTCAAAATTCCAGGTATCCGTACAATTATTAAACAATGATTAGTGCTTAATGACTGTGCTGAATTACAATTAATGACTTGAATTGCTTTCTGGTTCCTGTTATCATACATACATGTGCATCATATATTGCAAATGATATATCATTATTGCATGCAAATATTGTTGATTCAAATGATGCACGAAACACAGTTAGCAGAGTTATCAGACAAATCAGAAAAATGCTGACGGAGTTCAGTACATAGACAGACATAGTATTGAGACACAGAATGAGCCAAAAACCAAGTATTACACTAGTATAGTGTGTAGGAAAGTAAGGATCACAAAACTGCCTTCCTAATGATAGTTTAAGTGCCGGAAGGTACCTAGACCCCCCCACCTAGTTCACGGCCCAACAAGGGCCCCACACCAAGATTTTATTTACATATTAAAATTGATCATGTTTGTTCTTTACTAAACACTTAGACCATGAGATAAACAAGTGATGGTGGTTATAAGTAGTAACTCCAAGATCATAACCCTCATTCTCTAAAATACACAACACACACCACTCTTCTTCTTCCCTTCTTTTTTGGGTTCGGCCGAGAACAACAACCATACCACCATCATCAATCAATTTTCATTCAATTCCAAGTAATCACAAGGGTGTAAGAAGGTGTATAAGGAAGCTTGGAGCTTGTGGAAGTTGAAGGACCTTTCTCTTGTGCTTTTATCCACTCCATTTCATCTAGTGATCATCCCTAGCCTTGAGCTAGTAGTAAGTGTCACACCCCGGCCGCGTCAAAACAATGAAACCGCGGCGGAAACGCCAGTGAGTGAGGGTGACAGAATTATTGTTTCAACAACCATGGTAATTAAAGTTATGTATTATTGAATTAAGTTTACATTGTTTTTGAGTTCAAACTAAATATAACATAAATAACTGTCTTTTAAGTCACTAAGGCCCGAGTCCGCCTAAGTGTAGCACAAACATCATCATGCATCAGCACCTAAAACACATGTAAAAATAGGTACGTCAGCATAAAAATGCCTGTGAGATACATAGGTTTTGTTTTTGCAGGACTCATGACTTGTAGTTTAAAAGATGTGTTTAACAAAAATAGTCATGAACCTTGTAAAATGTTTTCTTTTATAAAATCATGGGAAAATCGAGATGAAAATCAAATGATATAAAAGAAATATGCATGATTAAATAAATAACCAAGTAAAAGTGAATTGTATAAAATATGTACTTTGTATAAAAATGTCGTGTCCTTGTAAAAATGTTTTATGTCTTTGTCAAGTGGCTTAGATAACGCAACAATGTGTAATACAATAAAAGCACTTATATATAGGAAGTACCAGCGGCGTATCCACCATGCTTTTATCATATAGCACATAGCCCCGTTACATAAGTCACTTATCATTGCCCAACAAAATGTCATGTTTAATGTCAAAATGTTTATGCATAAACCATGTTTAATGTCATGTGTAACATGTATTATGTATAACCAATGAAATGCATAGCAAGTAGGAAGACATCTACTTAAACTATGTAATAATGCCAATGAGAAACATATGTCATGTACGGTGAATAAAAGAATCTACTCAACCCCGTAGGAAAGTGTACAAAACAATGTTTTTGAGTAAACCTAAGTTTAATTCAAATGTCATGTTTTGCAGAAAACAATGCTTTATGATTACAAACATTTATGCAGTAATGTTAATCGCATACATTCAAGCCTTGCGACTGTGGCGACAAACCTTTAAACAAATTAAAGGTTTATCTAAGTTATGTAGTCGGATTCTGTCATTCCCAACTTCCAAACAAACCTAGGAAGTCGGAAACGGGAGTTGTCAATTCCTATGGTACCATTACATACTACCGAGCGGCGTAGCTAATGTTAATGAATGTATTATTGTCCCGATTAAACACACCAAATGTCATAACCAATGTAAGCATGCTATAAAACCATGTACTAGGTATGCTAAGTAAACATGCCTAGTAGAAATGCCATGTAAAACAATGTGTACATATGCTAAGTAAACATATGTAACAAATGTGTAATAAAACAATGTGCTAGCATGCTTAACATACATAGCAAAACACAGTGAAAGCATGTACTAAATATGTACTAAGTGAAACTAGCATGTTTATGTCACAAAAACATGTAAAACAAGAAAGTAACAAGTATGTACATGTGAATCACCCCAAAGTATTTGAAAACGGTAATAGAGGGGAACTATGTACTCACTTGGGATTGCTAATTAGTCTTGAGAATAAGACCAATTTAAGCTCCAAGTACCACGGAATCAAACGGCACCTAGTATAGGTAACTATGTTAATAAACGGATCCTAAATCGGGAGATAGGATAGAATGAGGTTCTATAAATCAAACGAGTATTTGAACTCATATGGTATGATTTAATAGACCTTACATTCTGATTTGGAAGTCTACCTAAGTGCTTTTGACCCGTTTCAACCCATTATGGTAGTATAAGCTACGATAATGCGTCGTTAGCGTAAGACTATGTTCGGTTGGTTAACTATGTTCTATGCCAAGTCTTACATGCCCAATTATGCCTAAATATTTTACTAAATCAGTTTATATGTCAAAAATATGTTCACATAGTCAAAAATACGGATTTATGCTTCAAAAGGGCGTTTTGGTCATTTACTATGGGCATACAAGCTAACTAGCAAAAGACTAACCAATCCTAGGTGATCATAAGGTATAACCTCAGGGGTTATTCCCTATGTAACTATGATCACTAAGTAAGCTTGGTCGGATCCTAAAGATCGACCAAACGGGTCGGGTTTGAAAGTCTAAGCGGTTGTTTAGACCGCTTAACTAACGACCCTAAACAAGGACCAAACTATTAGTGACGAGTTAAACATGTCAAAACATGTTTAACCTACTGATTTGGTATCAAAACAATGGGTCTTAATACCCGAAAATAGTTCCGTTGCAAAATGCGTGCTAAAACACATTTTGACCGAAACTTTGAAAGTCAAACACTGTTTGACTTTTTAAACTAGTAAGCAATAAAAAGAATGAAAGAATGCTCACTAAAGTCCTTGTTATCTTTTCTACAAAGAAGACAAGTTCCCAAATCAGATTAGGAAGCTCCAAAGCAGATGTAGAGAAGAGAATGAGGAAATGAGCAAGGAATGAGTGAATTGGCTTGGCTATTTATAGTTGTAGCAAAGTTACAAGATCATGCCAAGTTTTGTGTGGCCAACAAGGAAGAAATCATGACCTTACAATTGTTAAAAACTGATTGGGAACCTTGGTGATCACACAAACTTGCCCATCACACAAAGAAGTTACCATAACAGTCCCTGAAGTAACAACAGATTGCTGAAAATGAATTCTGGTCGCTAGGCCATCCTTACGGACCGTAAGGTTCTGGGCATATGGTCCGTAAGCCACCTGCAGACCAGCAACTTTCCAAGTTTGACAGCTTTGGCCCCTGCACTTGCATAACCCCATTTCAGGCCCTTTTGACCCCCATGAAGCCCTTTTCAAGGCTCTACAAGGTCAATAAAGTTTAGGGGACTCAAAATGTGCTTGGAAAATTCTCGGATGTCGGCTCGTTTGGTCTTACAGTCGCGTTATTCGTTAAATTACGACGAAACTCGAACGGACGCGAAAACGAACCAAATTAAGCGACGAGCGGTATTTTTGCATGCCGATCACTAAAATAAAAATATTTTAGTGTGTATAAAAATTTTGAATGTCCAGATGTGGTCAGAACGTAAGATATACACGGAAATGCAAACTTACGCCATTTTTGACACTTTTAGTCCCTGAAAGATCATATAAGTTTGTTTTCGCACACCGAACCACTCAAAGCTTATTTCTAAGATATGTTTAGGTTATTTATGGTATGTTTAGCTTATGATCATATTCTGGACTGTACGTTGACTTTACGAAATGGCAGACTTTTGCAGATTGACGCAAATAGTCCCTGTGAACGAATAAACTTGTTTTTGCCATACCAAACCCATTAAAACTTATTTCTAAGTTATGTAAAGGTTATTTAAGGTATGTTAAGTTTATGTTATTATTCTAGAGTGTTTGTCGTGTTAAACTGATTACGTTTACGCATCAGTTTGCGTATAACTTCCCAGAAAGCAATATAGAGTTCAAAATTGATCAAAAATCAACATGTGCATAAAATCAAACATAAATAACAAACATTGGGATCAAAACACACTGTTTTATTAATATTGTATTGTTCAGAGTCTGTACAATGATAGACAAGCACAAATGTCACACTCTCCCCTACTTTAGGAAATTTCATCCCGAAATTTATTTAGAGGAAACTTGTGAGAACAAATGCAGATATTTCATCTTCATCTGGTCCTCACGTTCCCAAGTAAACACTTTTTAAGATTGGACACGTGGAATGTCGGATGAACATTTCCAAGTTCAGGAGGTAGCTCAAGTCTGTAGGCTACTTTTCTGACTCTTTCAACGATCTTGAATGGTCCAACATAACGTGGTGCAAGTTTTCCTTTCTTTCCAAATCCAATCACTCCTTTCCAAGGGGATACCTTGAGTAGGACGTGATCACCGATTTGAAATTCTAAGGGCTTGCGTCCTTGATCCGCATAACTCTTTTGACGGCTTCTAGCTGTCTGAAGGTTATCACGAATCTTCTTGACCTTATCTGTAGTCTCTAGAATAAGTTCAGGTACAGTAAGCTGAGCTTCACCTATCTCATTCCAGCAGACCGGTGAATGACATTTTCGACCGTATAAAGCTTCGAAAGGAGCCATTTTGATGCTCGTGTGATAGCTATTGTTGTAGGAGAATTCGATCAACGGTAGATGCGAATCCCAACTACCACCAAAGTCAATCACACACGCTCTAAGCACATCCTCCAGTGTCTGGATTGTTCTCTCATATTGACCATCTGTCTACGGATGGTATGCTGTGCTCAAATTAAGTTGGGTTCCCATGGCAGATTGCATGGTTCTCCAAAAGCGAGACGAGAATCGAGCATCTCTGTCAGATATAATGTTCAAAGGAACACCATGTCGAGATACGATCTCATCAACATATATCTTGGCAAGCTTGTCAGCAGATAAATCCTCGCGGATTGGCAAGAAATGTGCTGACTTTGTAAGACGATCAACAACAACCCAAATGGCGTCATGACCTCTTTTAGTGCGCGGCAGCTTGGTAATGAGATCCATAGTGATGTTTTCCCATTTCCAAACCGGAATCTCTGGTTGCTCCAATAATCCAGAGGGATGTTGGTGTTCTGCCTTAACCTTAAGACAAGTAAGGCATTTAGAAACATATCAGGAAATGTCCTTCTTTATACCCGGCCACCAATACTGGGTTCGAAGATCCTTATACATTTTATCTGTACCAGGATGAATAGAATAACGAGACTTATGAGCTTCATCCATAAGCAAGGTGCAAAGGTTGTCTATACTTGGGACCCACAAACGGCCCATGAAATAGAATATCCCAAAGTCTCTCAGTTCAAGCTCAGGATTTGTATGACACGGTAATTCTTTAACCATCAAGTCTTGTGTAACACAAGTATGTTGAGCCTGAAAAATGCGGGATTGAATGTCAGATCGAACCTGAACACAGTGAAGCTTGACACGTTCCTTATGACTCAATGCGTCAGCCACGACATTCGCCTTACCAGGATGGTAGCGAATTTCGCAATCGTAGTCGTTTAGGAGTTCAACCCAATGTCGTTGCCTCATGTTTAGTTCTTTCTGATTGAAGATATGCTGGAGACTCTTGTGGTCAGTAAACACTACACACTTTGTACCGTACAGGTAATGTCTCCAGATTTTGAGAGCAAAGACTACTGCACCTAACTCAAGATCATGAGTGGTGTAGTTCTTCTCATGCACCTTCAGTTGTCTTGATGCATAAGCTATGACTTTGTTTCTTTGCATAAGAACACAGCCAAGGCCTAAGTTGGATGCATCATAGTACACGACAAAATCGTCGTTACCCTCGGGCAAAGATAGAATAGGTGCATACAAAGTTTATGTTTCAAGGTCTGGAAATCTTCTTCCTGTTTGGGTCCCCACTCAAAAGGTTTGCTCTTTTGTGTTAGAGCAGTGAGAGGAACTGCAATCTTGAAGAAGTTTTCAATGAAACGGCGGTAATAACCCGCTAGACCAAGAAATGATCGAACCTCGGTAGGAGTAGTAGGAGTATCCCAATCCTTAATCGCGCTGATTTTGGCGGAATCTACGTGAATACCTTGTTCGTTGATGATGTGCCCCAAAAAATGAACTTCCTTAAGCCAGAATTCACACTTGGAGAATTTGGCAAAAAGTTGTTCTTTCTTTAGAAGCTCCATTGTAAGACGAAGATGCTGTTCATGATCAGCTCACGTTTTAGAATAGATTAGAATATCATCAATGAATACGATGATGAACTTGTCCAAATAAGGCTTACAAACCCTATTCATCAAGTCCATGAAAACAGCAGGAGCATTTGTTAAACCGAAAGGCATAACAGTGAACTCATAATGACCATATCGAGTACGAAAAGCAGTTTTGGGAATATCTTCTTTGAGAACTCGAAGTTGATGATACCCAGATCGCAGATCTATCTTTGAAAAGCAAGTAGCGCCCTGTAGCTGATCAAAGAGGTCTTCAATGCGAGGTAGGGGATATCGATTCTTGATGGTAAGCTTATTAAGCTCACGATAATCGATACACATCCTGAAAGATCCATCTTTCTTTTTCACGAATAGGACAGGAGCGCCCCAAGGGAAAAACTCGGACGGATGAATCCTTTGTCAGATAGCTCCTGAAGTTGCTTAGATAACTCTTGCATCTCAGACGGTGCAAGATGGTAAGGTGACTTAGCAATGGGATTTGCACCAGGTATTAGATCGATGCGAAACTTAACTTGGCGTACAGGGGGTAATCCAGGTAAGTCTTCAGGAAATACCTCAGGATAATCTCGAACAACAGGGATGTCTTGGGTAGTCTTACCCTTGCCTTTATCCTCTACAACATGTGCCAAGAAAGTGACATATTTCTTTCGTAGGTATTTTTGGGCTTGGGTACAAGACATGAGTTTAATAGGTTTCTCCCCACGAACTTCTAAGATCTCAGCAGTCGAAAGCGGTATACGGACGATCTTCTCAAAGCAAACCACCTCAGCATGGTACTTGGCTAACCAATCCATTCCCACTATAACATCAAAGCTCCCGAGTTGTGTAACACCCCAAATTCTCATATGACCTAAAAAGTATAATGCGTAGTGATGCTTTAATAAAAAAAAAATAATAATATGGGATTATGTCAAAAATTAAAAGTTAGTAAAAGAAAGATGGTTAAGTTAGAAGGTAAAGTACAAAAGTGAATGGGGATTAATTGATGAGGGACTAAATGTGTAAATAATGCTATAAAAATGATAAAAAAAAAAGAAACCAGACAAGTCTGGTGTGGTCTGCGATCGTGAGAAGCCAGGAGGGGACTCCTTCCCTCACAAAACCCTAAATCACTAAATTCCCTCAATTGAAAGTTAGATTATTGAAGAATCGAATGCATGACCTAAGAATCCTGATTATCTAAGTGTTCTTGATCTCAAGTAAGTTAAATTTTGTGATTTGATGATGTTTGATTATGTGGGTTTTGTGTAATTCGTGAATGTAATACAAAATTCAATAAGATTAATGGTTGCTATGAAGGTCTAGATATCATTAGATGTTAAAATTCGAATATGAACAATGTTAGGGCAAAACCCACTTGCATGTCAAGTAATGTTTAGCAATTGTGAAGTTTTGTATGTTAATTTGATGGTTGATTTATGAAATTGTTATGAATAATTGATTTAGAACTATGTGCTCATGATTTGAATGATAGATTTCAACATAGTAGGATGTTTATGTTAATCAACGAGAAGAACTATGGAAATTGTGCTTAGGATGCTTGTACATTGTGCTAAACTAGTGATATGCACACAATGTGTTCGACGAAATGCCTAAGTGAGTTTAGTTATGGCCTTTACCTGAATGCTTGTTAAGATTGATGCTCTTCTTTATGATGATGATGTATGTGAATAGAAGACGCCATAACGTATTATAAGGAATTCGAAAGTATTGTTTATGAAAGCTAAAGTGTGAGATTATGATATATAGGCACGAAGAAGGAAGAAGGCGCAAGTCACTCGAAGGCACAAACATCTCAAGATCGAGGTAAGTTCATGTGAACTTTATGTACTCCATTTGTAGAATTATGTATAAAAATAGCTAGTACTATGAATTTGGTGTAAGTTTACATTATGATTCATGATTGACTAGAAGTAATGAGCTTTATATTGAGAATTGTTTTTTTAAAGATACTATGATGTGATAGTGAATATGGAGTGACCCGTCTAAATGGGTTAAAAGGGATAAGTTGAATGGTTGTTGGAATGTGTATAATTGACTTGTTTATATGGGTCAATTGATGTAAGTATGTTGAAAGATATGGTATGTAGCAGTTCAATACAAATGAATCGGGAAGTGGTATGATGAATGTTTCCGAATGGAAGTGATAATGTTATTAAAGTAAAATGTTATGTATTATGAACTAACATGTGTTTTGTTGTTATGAATGATAGGTAAATCACATGATTAATTGCGGCGCGCTCGGACCGAACATACACACACAACGTTGACCTTTATATGCTTCCGGTTCAAGTTGTTTCTTTTTGAATGGGTCGAAACGTCCTTTTGTGTAGTAAATGTTAAACTAGTTACTAGGATGATGGTAGTAGTTTGAAGTTAAACTTTATTTTGAATAGTTTGGATTTAATATTCTAGGTAAATTGTGTATGGTTTATAATTTAGCATCTTTTGAATAGTGTCATAGAATTTATCTTGAATGGTTTCGTTAAGAAGCTGGAAAACATTTACTCTACGAATGGGTCATGTCAAAATTTTTCCAAACATTTATATGAGGTTTATGTTATTTGTCAAAAGTAAAAAGTGGGCGTTTCAAGTTGGTATCAGAGCCTAGGTTTGAGGGATTTAAGCATCAAGTGCTTGAACTCAAACTGAAAGCTCGTGAAAAAGTTTGTGTTCGTTTCGCGGCGCAAAGTAAGTAAGTATTTTAAAAGTTGAAAATTTTCTTTTTGTAGTACGAATAATTAGTTACGGAATGTTATAGAATGTTATGGAATGTTGTGGAAAAATGTGGGATGAATCGGTTCAGTTTGGGGTTAGAACGGATCAAAGAGGGAATAATTCAGCCAACAACACTGGGCACGGTGCACGGTCGTGCACTGGCCTCACGGACGTGCGCTTCCGAATAAGACAGTGCACTGGCTTGTGCACTGCCAGAGCTCCCAACGTTTTAGGTTATGAACGGTCGTGCGATTGGACGCACGACCGTGCGACTTCAAATTTCTGCCGTAAATCAGTAGGTTACCACCGTAACCTTTTTTCTTCCACCGTAAGCTACGGTGGCCACCGTAGCTTACGGTGGCGCCCAGGTATAAATTTTTCTTTTCTTTGTACCGTAAGCTATGGAAGGGTAACCAAAGCTTACGGTGACCTCAGGTAGTAACGAAAACTTTAATTTAAGCCCTCAAACCCTAGTAATTCTTATCAAGTCCCAAGGATAGCTTGATATACAATAAGAATGCATGAAATTAAATGTGTTACGTGATTTAGTCTCGAGGAAAAGTACATGTGAATGTTGAGAAGAAAATTTGTTACGATTAAAGATTTCGGTCGATATGATATGATACGGTCGTCATTGACGATAAGATATGAATTATGAACGATGAATGAAATGTATCATGATAAAATGATGTTAAATCATGATAATGGGAATTATGAAATAAAATCTAATGAATGTAATGGATGTTTTATGTAGATGGCTGATGTGGTGAATGTAAATGAGGATGACGAGGCACACCGAAATGAAATAAGAACAATGATTGTGGAAGAGGTAGAGAAAGCGATTGAAGCTAGCATTCCTCAACTAGCTCAAGAGGTGGAAGGTCAAGTATTGGGGGTAGTCGATACTCTAGCGTCCAAGGTGGAGGAACTAAAGGAGATGATTAATGAACTACAAACCAAGAAAAGTACTCGAAGGTGCACGTACAAGGAATTCATGGCGTGTAACCCCTTGCCGTACAAAGGGGAAATTGACCCGATAGCTTGTCAAAGGTGGATTTCAAGCACTGAGGCGGTGTTTGTGAGAAGTAGATGTGAAGTGGAAGACCAAGTAATGTTTGCAACGGGTCTTCTACAACTCCAAGCAAAGGATTGGTGGGACGCACATTCGAAGGAATTGGGGGATGACAAAGTACAAACTTTAACATGGCAAGAGTTCAAGGAACCATTTCTGAAATATCATAGCCCACAATCCGTACTTGATAAGATTCAAGAAGACTTCTTACGTCTTCGACAAAAGGACGAAACGATTGATGAAATAACAAATAAGTTCCTCGAGAAGGTGAAATTTTATGGGGAGATAGCGGGGACTGAGAGGTTGAAAATCATACGTTACCATGCTATGTTAAAGGCTGAATATCGGGAGTTCGTAAATCCCTCCAATTGTGCAACGTTGAACGAATTAATCGACTGGGCAAGAGATAGGGAGATTGAGATAAAAAGACAGGTTCAAAGGGGAGAGAAAAGGGTGGCGGAGAAGTCTACCAACACAAACCCATCGAAAAAGGCAAGATTTCAAGACCAAAACAGGAAAGGGAAAACGAGTAGTGGAATTCCGACTTGCAAGACATGTGGAAAGCATCATTCGGGTGAATGCTTGTTGGGAAAGAAAGGATGCTATAAATGTGGGCAAGAGGGACATCCGTATTATAGATGCCCCGAAAACTCTAAAGCGTGTTACAATTGTAACCAAACGGGGCACATTAAAGCGGAATGTCCGAAACTTCAACAAGGGGCAAAGAAAGACGGAAAGAAGGATGAGTCTTCCAAGGCTCGTGGGAGGATGTTCCAGTTAACCTCGGATGAAGCTAAGACTAGCCCGGATGTGGTCTCAGGTATATTCTTGGTTAATTCTATGCCTATGAATGTATTATTTGATTCCGGGGCTAGTAGATCGTTTATTTCTAATGAATTGTTAGTTCACCCATCGTTTAAGCTTGAAAAGATGTTAGTACCCTTAGAAGTGGAAGTTGCTGATAGTAAAAGCTATTTGTTACATGACATTTGTAGAAACTGTAAGATCTTAATCGAAGATGAGGAATTTAGTATAGATCTTGTCCCGATGTATATGGGGGAATTTAAAGTAGTTGTAGGAATGGATTGGCTTGCCCAAAACCACGCTGAAATTCAATGTGAAAGGAAAGTCATTCATGTAGTAACCTCGGGGGGGGGGGGGGGGCGGGGAACGGGTAAGTGTTCAAGGAGATAGAGTCATCAAGTCAAAATTGTGTTCTATAATCAAAGTTATCAAACATGTGAGGAACGGGGGTAGAGCTTATCTATCTTATGTGATTGACACTAATCGAGGTGTCCCAAAGCTTGAAAATGTGAACGTGGTGAATGAATATCCGGATGTGTTTCCGGAAGACCTACCAGGGCTTCCGCCTGAACGAGAAGTAGAATTCAAAATAGAGCTTAACCCGGGTGCAAAACCGGTAGCTAAAGCTCCTTATCGGTTGGCCCCAACCGAAATGAAAGAATTGATGACGCAACTTCAGGAGTTGCTCGATAAGGGTTTTATTAAACCAAGTGTTTCACCATGGGGAGCACCCGTATTATTTGTGAAGAAGAAAGATGGTTCGATGCGAATGTGCAACGACTATCGAGAGTTGAACAAGTTAACGGTGAAGAATCGATACCCGTTGCCCAGAATTGATGACCTATTTGACCAGCTACAAGGGGCAAGTTGGTTTTCAAAAATTGATTTGCGGTCGGGATATCACCAACTGCGTGTGCGAGAAGAAGATGTGCCGAAAACTGCGTTTCGAACGCGGTACGGGCATTACGAGTTTTTAGTAATGTCCTTTGGGCTAACGAACGCACCAGCTGCGTTTATGGATTTAATGAATCGGGTGTGCCGACCTATGCTTGATAAGTATGTAATTGTTTTTATCGACGATATTCTAATATACTCCCGCAGTGAAGCAGACCATGCTTCCCATTTACGTGATGTATTGGAAATGCTTCGCAAGGAAAAGTTATATGCAGATTTCTCAAAGTGTGCCTTTTGGCTTAGAGAAGTACAATTTTGGGTCATGTGATCGATGCGGATGGTGTCCATGTGGATCCGTCCAAGGTAGATGCGGTAATGAATTGGGTACCCCCGAAGAATCCAAGCGAAATAAAAAGTTTTCTAGGCTTGGCTGGGTACTACAGGAGATTTATCCAAGATTTCTCCAAGATAGCCTCTCCTATGACGAAGTTAACAAAGAAGAATGAAAAGTTTATATGGGGCGAAGAACAAGAAAAAGCGTTTCAGACTTTAAAAGAAAAGCTCTCAAATTCTCCGGTGTTGACATTACTGGATGGAACGGATGATTTGGTAGTATATACTGACGCCTCCCACCAAGGTTTAGGTTGCGTATTAATGCACAAGGGTAAAGTCGTTGCTTATGCCTCAAGACAACTCAAGCAGCATGAAAACAATTACCCAACTCATGATCTAGAATTGGCGGCAGTCGTGTTTGCTTTGAAGATATGGAGGCACTACCTATATGGGGTGAATTGTACTATTTATTCGGATCATAAAAGCCTCAAATATTTCTTTGAGCAGAAAGATCTTAATATGAGGCAGCGAAGATGGTTGGAACTCATTAAGGATTATGATTGTGACATTCATTACCATCCTGGGAAGGCTAATGTAGTGGCGGACGCTCTAAGTCGAAAGGAGTACCCGCCCCCGATTCGGGTAAAATCTATGAAGATGGTAGTCACACCTAAACTCCTTGATGAAATTCGGGAAGCTCAAACAAAATCTTTAAATGCCGGCGACCCAAAGAAAGAAAGGACGAAAGGATTTATTCACGAATTGGAAGAGAATGCAAGTGGTATGAAAACGAGGTATGACCGAATCTGGATACCTCGGGAATGTGATGTGAAAGAATTACTATTGAATGAGGCTCACAAGTCTCGATACTCCGTTCATCCGGGAGCCACAAAGATGTATCGAGACTTGAGAATGAATTATTGGTGGCCGGGAATGAAAAGAGACATTGTCAAGTATGTTGCTAAATGTTTGACATGTTCTCAAGTGAAGGCCGAACACCAAAGACCGTATGGAAAGTTGCAGCCGTTGGAGATACCGGTGTGGAAGTGGGAGCATGTAACAATGGATTTGGTGACTAAACTTCCTAAGACAAGGAAGGGGCACGATGCTATTTGGGTAGTCGTTGACCGACTAACCAAAAGTGCACATTTCTTACCCATCCGGGAAACCTATAATTCGGAAAAGATGGCAGAAGTTTATACGAATGAGATTATATCTCGACATGGGGTTCCGGTGTCTATAGTGTCCGACCGGGATACCCGGTTCACATCTCGCTATTGGAGGAAATTTCATGAAGAATTGGGGACCCAGTTACATATAAGCACCGCCTACCATCCGCAAACCGATGGTCAGTCGGAACGAACAATCCAAACGTTGGTTGATATGTTAAGGGCGTGTGTTATGGATCTCGGAGGAAGCTGGGATGATCATCTACCTTTGGTAGAGTTTTCATATAATAATAGCTATCATAATAGTATAAAAATGGCCCCTTATGAAATGCTCTATGGAAGGAAATGTAGGACTCCGGTTTGTTGGGGGGAAGTGGGTCAACGCGAACTCGCGCCACAAGATGTCGTAGCCGAAACAAATGAGAAGATTGAGATGATTAGATCAAGACTAAAGGCAGCGCAAGATAGACAAAAGTCTTATGTGAATCCGCGAAGGCGATCAATCGAGTTCCAAGTGGGAGACTATGTCTTACTAAAGGTCTCTCCGTGGAAAGGGATAATCCGTTTTCGTAAACGTGGAAAGCTAGGTCCTCGATACATCGGGCCATTCAAAATACTCGCCCGGGTCGGGGAGGTGGCGTACCAGTTAGAATTACCATCCACGTTGGATGGAATTCATAACACCTTTCATGTGTCGCAATTGCGAAAGTGCCTAGCGGATGAGACGGCATACGTGCCTTTGGATGATATTGAAGTAGATGAGAAGTTAAATTATGTTGAAAAGTCTGTGGCAATAAAAGATTCTAAAGTAAAGCAACTCCGCAACAAATCCATTCGGCAAGTGTTGGTCCAATGGCAACATCGAAAGGGATCGGATCTCACGTGGGAAGCGGAGGATGAAATGCGAGAACATTACCCAGAATTATTTGGTACGTATTCAGGTTTCGGGGACGAAACCTTCTCTAAGGGGGGTAGACTTGTAACACCCCAAATTCTCATATGACCTAAAAAGTATAATGCGTAGTGATGCTTTAATAAAAAATAATAATAATAATAATAATAATAATATGGGATTATGTCAAAAATTAAAAGTTAGTAAAAGAAAGATGGTTAAGTTAGAAGGTAAAGTACAAAAGTGAATGGGGATTAATTGATGAGGGACTAAATGTGTAAATAATGCTATAAAAATGATAAAAAAAAAAAAAGAAACCAGACAAGTCTGGTGTGGTCTGCGATCGTGAGAAGCCAGGAGGGGACTCCTTCCCTCACAAAACCCTAAATCACTAAATTCCCTCAATTGAAAGTTAGATTATTGAAGAATCGAATGCATGACCTAAGAATCCTGATTATCTAAGTGTTCTTGATCTCAAGTAAGTTAAATTTTGTGATTTGATGATGTTTGATTATGTGGGTTTTGTGTAATTCGTGAATGTAATACAAAATTCAGTAAGATTAATGGTTGCTATGAAGGTCTAGATATCATTAGATGTTAAAATTCGAATATGAACAACGTTAGGGCAAAACCCACTTGCATGTCAAGTAATGTTTAGCAATTGTGAAGTTTTGTATGTTAATTTGATGGTTGATTTATGAAATTGTTATGAATAATTGATTTAGAACTATGTGCTCATGATTTGAATGATAGATTTCAACATAGTAGGATGTTTATGTTAATCAATGAGAAGAACTATGGAAATTGTGCTTAGGATGCTTGTACATTGTGCTAAACTAGTGATATGCACACAATGTGTTCGACGAAATGCCTAAGTGAGTTTAGTTATGGCCTTTACCTGAATGCTTGTTAAGATTGATGCACTTCTTTATGATGATGATGTATGTGAATAGAAGACGCCATAACATATTATAAGGAATTCGAAAGTATTGTTTATGAAAGCTAAAGTGTGAGATTATGATATATAGGCACGAAGAAGGCGCAAGTCACTCGAAGGCACAAACATCTCAAGATCGAGGTAAGTTCATGTGAACTTTATGTACTCTATTTGTAGAATTATGTATAAAAATAGCTAGTACTATGAATTTGATGTAAGTTTACATTATGATTCATGATTGACTAGAAGTAATGAGCTTTATATTGAGAATTGTTTTTTTAAAGATACTATGATGTGACAGTGAATATGGAGTGACCCGTCTAAATGGGTTAAAAGGGATAAGTAGAATGGTTGTTGGAATGTGTATAATTGACTTGTTTATATGGGTCAATTGATGTAAGTATGTTGAAAGATATGGTATGTAGCGGTTCATTACAAATGAATCGGGAAGTGGTATGATGAATGTTTCCGAATGGAAGTGATAATGTTATTAAAGTAAAATGTTATGTATTATGAACTAACATGTGTTTTGTTGTTATGAATGATAGGTAAATCACATGATTAATTGCGGCGCGCTCGGACCGAACATACACACACAACGTTGACCTTTATACGCTTCCGGTTCAAGTTGTTTCTTTTTGAATGGGTCGAAACGTCCTTTTGTGTAGTAAATGTTAAACTAGTTACTAGGATGATGGTAGTAGTTTGAAGTTAAACTTTATTTTGAATAGTTTGGATTTAATATTCTAGGTAAATTGTGTATGGTTTATAATTAAGCATCTTTTGAATAGTGTGATAGAATGTATCTTGAATGGTTTCGTTAAGAAACAGGAAAACGTTTACTTTACGAATGGGTCATGTCAAAATTTTTCCAAACATTTATATGAGGTTTATGTTATTTGTCAAAAGTAAAAAGTGGGCGTTTCAAGTTGCATCGGTGTGAGGTCGATAGGGAAAAGATGGTTGTTAAGGTTCAACTGGCAATTTCGAAGAACGGAATCAAGTACAACGGGTTCACCACTAGCTACTTCTACTGTCAAGGGCTTTTGCTAGTTTTGTTCTAGTCATCGAAAGTAAAGGCTCAAAAGCTAAGGACACAAAACTCTTATCGGCACCCGAATCAAATAGAATAGAAGCAGGATGGTTGTTAACAAGGAACGTACCGTTCACCACTTCGTTATCCGCACGTGCCTCATTAGCATTAAGATTGAAAGCTCTACCACGAGCCGGTTCCTGATTTGCGTTTGCCAACCTCGGGCAGTTGTTTCTGTAGTGGGTCAGATCCCCTCAATTGTAACACGAACCAGGCGGAAAGTGAGGTCGTGCAGGATTCTGGGCAGGGTTTTGCACAGCTTGGTTTTGAGCTGCCTGATTTTGGTTAGGAGCAAAACGGCAGGTGTTCGCAAGATGACCAGACTTGCCACAATTCGTGCAGATGCGGCATTGCAACTGTGGCTGGTGGTGGCTGTTACATCTGTTGAACAGAGGTGCATTTCCAGCATACTGTTTCTTGGCAGCAGGTTGTGCAGCCTGATTCTGTGCTGCCTGATTAGGTGCAGCCTGGTTAGTCTGAGCAGTAATAGCGAAATTCTTGGAAGCCTTGCGCTTCCTCGATTTCTTTGAAGACTCAGCAGCCTTCTTGCCCTTTTTCTCAGTGGCGCTATCAGACTGTTTCTGCTTCTTGTCACCTTTTCTGTGGGGTTTACCCTTCTTGACTTGTGATTCAGTAAGGGTTGCAGCTAGCTCAATGGCATGTCAGACGGTAGTAGGGTTGCTGCCAGTGACAATATCCTGAACAGGATCTGGCAAACCGTCTATGTATTTTTCAATAGCCTTATCCAAAGGCGTGACCATTGTAGGACATAGCAAGCTTAACTCCTCATATCTATCAGTGTAAGCCCGGTGCTCACCACTGTCTTGCTTCAAATCATGGAACTCATTTTCAAGTGCCCTCTGCTCGTGACGAGGATAAATTCTCTCATCATGAGAGCTCTAAGTTCCTCCCATGTCTGACCCAAAGCAATCTCAGCACCTCGATCTCTCATTACCCCATTCCACCAGGTAAGAGCCCTCTTTTGAAATACACTCGACGCAAACTCGACCTTACGGTTGTTCGGACACTGAACATGGCGAAAGGTGCTCTCAAGACTCTCAAACCACTGTAGGAGCCCAGTTGCTCCCTCAGAACCACTAAACTTGAGTGGTTTAGCCGAGTTAAAACTTTTGAAATTGCACGGAGCAGGTGCATTATTGTTATTGTTGGCTTGGTTCCATTGAGCAATGAGATTGGGGAACGCAACAGCCATTTGCTACGCGATGATTTCTGCCAGTTCGCCATTCGATAGCGGATTTTCGCGTCGAGGAGGCATTCTAATAGAGGAAACATGAGAGAAAACGAGTGAGATGACGTGATGAGATATCAATAAAATCGACAAAATGCAAGGATGGTGGTCATTTGTTTGTTACCACAAAGCAAACAAACGACACACACTGACAAATCAAAGTAAATAGGTCATAATAATGTATCGCTGAAGACATGCTCGCCTATAAGAGAATACTCACCCCAAGAGTTCTCAGGTAAGAGTGACTGGTCTGATACTGCGGATTTGTACGAACACTCTAGCCTTAGACAGAAAACTCAGGGTACAGGCATTCACTCTTCCAGTTTGCACGTGTTCACATTATTTAGACCCAAACTTTGACGAGATTTTGAAAATTTGGATGGTACAAGACCAAAAGAAATCATCTAAGGATGGATGATTGATTTCAAAATCATTTTGGAAAGTTGTGTTCATGTTTTGGAAATCACCTAAGGATAGGTGACGGGTATTGTTTTAAGATCTAAACACAAGTAAACTTGTGTTAGGGTCCTAGAAAGATATAGTCTAGGTCAAAGCATTACTAATAACCTAATTCCCTATAACCATTGGCTCTGATACCAACTCTACTGTCACACCCCAGCCGCGTCAAAACAACGAAACCGCGGCGGAAACGCAGGGGAGTGAGGGTGACAGAATTATTGTTTCAACAACCATGGTAATTAAAGTTATGTATTATTGAATTAAGTTTACATTGTTTTTGAGTTCAAACTAAATATAACATAAATAACTGTCTTTTAAGTCACTAAGGCCCGAGTCCGCCTAAGTGTAGCACAAACATCATCATGCATCAGCACCTGAAACACATGTAAAAATAGGTACGTCAGCATAAAAATGCATGTGAGATACATAGGTTTTGTTTATGCAGCACTCATGACTTGTAGTTTAAAAGATGTGTTTAACAAAAATAGTCATGAACCTTGTAAAATGTTTTCTTTTATAAAATCATGTGAAAATCGAGATGAAAATCAAATAATATAAAAGAAATATGCATGGTTAAATAAATAACCAAGTAAAAGTGAATTGTATAAAATATGTACTTTGTATAAAAATGTCGTGTCCTTGTAAAAATGTTTTATGTCTTTGTCAAGTGGCTTAGATAACGCAACAATGTGTAATACAATAAAAGTACTTATATATAGGAAGTACCAGCGACGTATCCACCATGCTTTTATCGTATAGCACATAGCCTCGTTACATAAGTCACTTATCATTGCCCAACAAAATGTCATGTTTAATGTCAAAATGTTTATGCATAAACCATGTTTAATGTCATGTGTAACATGTATTATGTATAACCAATGAAATGCATAGCAAGTAGGAAGACATCTACTTAAACTATGTAATAATGCCAATGAGAAACATATGTCACGTACGGTGAATAAAAGAATCTACTCAACCCCGTTGGAAAGTGTACAAAACAATGTTTTTGAGTAAACCTAAGTTTAATTCAAATGTCATGTTTTGCAGAAAACAATGTTTTATGATTACAAACATTTATGCAGTAATGTTAATCGCATACATTCAAGCCTTGCGACTGTGGCGACAAACCTTTAAACAAATTAAAGGTTTATCTAAGTTATGTAGTCGGATTATGTCATTCCCAACTTCCAAACAAACCTAGGAAGTCGGAAACGGGAGTTGTCAATTCCTATGGTACCATTACATACTACCGAGCGGCATAGCTAATGTTAATGAATGTATTATTGTCCCGATTAAACACACCAAATGTCATAACCAATGTAAGCATGCTATAAAACCATGTACTAGGTATGCTAAGTAAACATGCCAAGTAGAAATGCCATGTAAAACAATGCGTACATATGCTAAGTAAACATATGTAACAAATGTGTAATAAAACAACGTGCTAGCATGCTTAACATACATAGCAAAACACAGTGAAAGCATGTACTAAATATGTACTAAGTGAAACTAGCATGTTTATGTTACAAAAACATGTAAAACAAGAAAGTAACAAGTATGTACATGTGAATCACCCCAAAGTATTTGAAAACGGTAAAAGAGGGGAACTATGTACTCACTTGGGATTGCTAATTAGTCTTGAGAATAAGACCAATTTAAGCTCCAAGTACCACGGAATCAAACGGCACCTAGTATAGGTAACTATGTTAATAAACGGATCCTAAATCGGGAGATAGGATAGAATGAGGTTCTATAAATCAAACGAGTATTTGAACTCATATGGTATGATTTAATAGACCTTACATTCTGATTTAGAAGTCTACCAAAGTGCTTTTGACCCGTTTCGACCCATTATGGTAGTATAAGCTACTATAATGCGTCGTTAGCGTAAGACTATGTTCGGTTGGTTAACTATGTGCTATGCCAAGTCTTACATGCCCAATTATGCCTAAACATGTTACTAAATCAGTTTATATGTCAAAAATATGTTCACATAGTCAAAAATATGGATTTATGCTTCAAAAGGCATTTACTATGGGCATACAAGCTAACTAGCAAAAGACTAACCAATCCTAGGTGATCATAAGGTATAACCTCAGGGGTTATTCCCTATGTAACTATGATCACTAAGTAAGCTTGGTCGGATCCTAAAGATCGACCAAACGGGTCGGGTTCGAAAGTCTAAGCGGTTGTTTAGACCGCTTAACTAAATACCCTAAACAAGCACCAAACTATTAGTGTTAAACATGTCAAAACATGTTTAACCTACTGATTTGGTATCAAAACAATGGGTCTTAATACCCGAAAATAGTTCCGTTGCAAAATGCGTGCTAAAACGCATTTTGACCGAAACTTTGACTCGTCACTACGCCTAGTTAATGTGGTAATCAGTAGGTATAATCACTAAGGATTATAACCATTGTGATTACAATCACATTGCAAAGTTCAATTGAACTTTGATTTGACCAATTGACTGGTCAAACTGAAAGTCAAACACTGTTTGACTTTTTAAACTAGTAAGCAATAAAAAGAATGAAAGAATGATCACTAAAGTCCTTGCTATCTTTTCTACAAAGAAGACAAGTTCCCAAATCAGATTAGGAAGCTCCAAAGCAGATGCAGAGAAGAGAATGAGGAAATGAGCAAGGAATGAGAGAATTGGCTTGGCTATTTATAGTTGTAGCAAAGTTACAAGATCATGCCAAGTTTTGTGTGGCCAACAAGGAAGAAATCATGACCTTACAATTGTTAAAAACTGATTGGGAACCTTGGTGATCACACAAACTTGCCCATCACACAAAGAAGTTACCATAACAGTCCCTGAAGTAACAACATATTGCTGAAAATGAATTCTGGTCACTGGGCTATCCTTACGAACCGTAAGGTTCTGGGCATACGGTCCGTAAGCCACCTGCAGACCAGAAACTTTCCAAGTTTGACAGCTTTGGCCCCTGCACTTGCATAACCTCATTTCAGGTCCTTTTGACCCCCATTAAGCCCTTTTCAAGGCTCTACAAGGTCAATAAAGTTTAGGGGACTCAAAATGTGCTTGGAAAATTCTCGGATGTCGGCTCGTTTGGTCGTACGGTCGCGTTATTCGTTAAATTACGACGAAACTCGAACGGACCCGAAAATGAACCAAATTAAGGGACGAGCGGTAATTTTGCATGCCGATCACTAAAATAAAAATATTTTAGTGTGTACAAAAATTTTGGATGTCCAGATGTGGTCAGAACGTAAGATATACACGGAAATGCAAACTTACGCTGTTTTTGACACTTTTAGTCTCTGAAAGATCATATAAGCATGTTTTCGCACACCAAACCACTCAAAGCTTATTTCTAAGCTATGTTTAGGTTATTTATGGTATGTTTAGCTTATGATCATATTTTGGACTGTACGTTGACTTTACGAAACGGCAAACTTTTGCAGATTGACGCAAATAGTCCCTGTGAACGAATAAACTTGTTTTTGCCATACCAAACCCTTTAAAACTTATTTCTAAGTTATGTAAAGGTTATTTAAGGTATGTTAAGTTTATTTTGCTGTTCTGGAGTGTTTGTCGCGTTAAACTGATTACGTTTACGCATCAGTTTGCGTATAACTTCCCAGAAAGCGATATAGAGTTCCAAATTGATCAAAAATCAACATGTGCATAAAATCAAACATAAATAACAAACTTTGGGATCAAAACACACTGTTTTATTAATATTGTATTGTTCAGAGTCTGTACAATGATAGACAAACACATATGTCACAGTAAGAACACCATACTCTTCAGTTTACATCTTATTTTAGTGGTTAAAAGAAAATACAAGTTGATGATCATGATGAACACTAAGAATCTTGAACTTGAAACTTGAACATAAGACTAAATACACAAGAAATCATGATGTTTATGTGTTGTTATACTTGTTGAATGTTGTTTGCTCATGTTTCTGATGTTGATCATCATAAGATCTTGCTAGATAATGATTAAAAACATAATCTAGCAAGATGAGAGGATGAAAATGTTAAAGATCAAGAGATCATCCTCATGTAAATCATGAACTTGAAAGTATAAGTTATTTTTCTTGTTAAGTGATGATCAAAGTAAGTATAAAGTCTTGTAAATCTAAGATATCAAGAATTATTTTTCAAGAAACCAAGTTAAAAATACAAAGTTTACTTAATCTTGGTTCTTAAAGAAATAAACCACATTTTTAGTGGTTAATCAAGTGTAGGATCATGTATTTAACAAGAAAAATCCAAGAAGAAACGTTTTTAGAAAAATTAATTACAAGTTGTGAAGATCTAATTGTAACCACCCTGGTTTTCACACTCGCATTTGTTTTGATTTGCATGGTAACAAATACCGTATTTAGAATGAAACTTATTTGAACATACTTGCTTTGTGCTTATACATGCTTATACCAATACAAACACGTGAAACAATTTCAAATTTGTTGAGTTTTATGCTATTAAACAAGATTACATAAACTATAAGGGCCTATTGTGACATTTTGTGAAACTACAATCTAAGGGATCTATTTGACATTCTTTGAAACTTGCTTGAAATTATTACTTTTTAATTTCGAGGACTAAAACCATCATTATTTGAAAGTAAAAAGTTTAGGGACTAAATTGTCATTTTTGAAACTATATAAGTACAAGGGTTAAAAGTGTAATTATTTCAAACTACAAGTTTAGGGTCCTTCTGGTCATTTTGAAACCTATTTATAAAAGAAATAAATATAATTTATTTTAATTTTAAAGTCCAGGGTCCATTGGGTCATTTTCTCAAACTTGAACTATAGGGACCAAACCTGCCACTTTTAAACTTTATTTAACTAATTTCCACTAACTGAGTTAGTTTGTGTATTAGGATTCCTTCTTTTAAACAATAACCCAGTTAGCCTTACTAACTGACTATTACAGCGACTAAAAGTGACAACACTTGAAACCTCAGGGACTGTTTTGTAAATTAATAAACTATAGGGACCAAAAATGTAAATTTTCAAATCAGATTTCAAAGAGGTGAAAACCCCTTCGAACCGGTCACATGTGGGGATCGAACTCGCGCACGTACGTTATAACCGAAGTGTCTTAACCAGTTTATCCTCCTTTACAGGAGCTGATATATTTTAGATTTAATTCTATGTATATATACTATTTAGAATTTAATATAATTATTAATTAAATTCCGTTTTTTTTTAAATTGTGAATATTCTAATGTTGGCAAAGAGATATGAATTTGGCCTACATTTCCAAAGTCACGCATGAATGGTTAAAACCAAAAAAAGTACAAATCTTTGAAATTAGTGAGTGAAGTGGGGCACTTTTGATTATGAAATTGGTCTCCTGGCATCCACTAGATGTTGTTTTGTTTGACTGATTATTAGCTATATTTTTTTCTGTTCATACTTTCTTTTTCTGTCTGGAAAGTGCACCCACCATATATTATAGTTAGAATTATATATCATAGTTAGAATTATATATTATATTTCCACCGAAAGCTGTCCAAAACAGTCCTCAATTTTTTTTTACAACTCATGTTCGCACATAATTTGACCAAAATTCGGTGCTTTTCCACTATAAGTCGAAAGTTTTTATAAAAGTTTTAAAGTGGAATCGATCCACTGAATTTTGTCGTTCCTGTGTCGAATTGAAGAGTTACTGTAACACCCGTCCTTATAAATCAAGGTTTAACGTATATTTTGCGAAAACAATCATGTAATTAATGATTACATACATTGGAAATACGGGATTATTAAAAACTTTTACAAATTAAAGTGATACCACATAAAGTGGTTTAATTCGCCGTTTTAGAATAACGACGAAACAACTTGCGGAAGCTTCATTTAACGCGTGTTCGGTTCTTGCTCGACGCTTGATCTTCATCCGGGGCTCTCGACATTCACCTGTGTTCAAAACCAAGTTAAAAGTTAGTTTTGATAATCACATAAATACGGGTTGAAACATCGAATTAAAGAAAAATCAGGAAATCCCAATATTAATCCCTTGATCCTAGAAACAAAGATTCAAATCCAGCCTCCACCGTAACTTACGGTGGTCACCGTAAGTTACGGTGGCCCCTGATTTAATATGTCCCCACCGTAAATCAGTAGAGAACTGGCGTAATGATTTCAGCCCCCACCGTAACTTACGGTGGGCACCGTAAGTTACGGTGGCCCCTGTATCAGCACCTTCCTTTTTGCCGTTTTTGACACAAAAACTTTCGTATCTTTTAATCCGTTTGTCCATTTGACCTACCGTTTCTTCCTACGTGATTGTAATTTGATCCTTCATCATATGGAGTTAAAATCTAATATCCGGATTAACAAAAATTAAGACTTTTAAGTCTTCGGCTTTTTACCCTTTCTACCAAATTTTGACCCTTCGCGATTTTATCAAACAAACATGTTGTTTGATTCTAATTTCTCATCATTTCCATATTGTTTATCATATTAGATTCAAATCACGGGTTTATATACATTCTTAAACCCGTTTTCTTACTTAGATGTCTAATTGAACCGTTAAGGGCATTTAAGCACTTTTATGCATAATTCCTACTCAATTATTTCTAGCTTCTCATTTCCATATTATTTATCAAATGATCTTCCATCACAACTATATTTGTGATGGGTTTAATGTGGCTATCTATATAATCCAAATTTTACCCCTCAGATTATCATTTTACCTTAAGGATAGTCATTTTACGTGATTGACCCGTTCATAGGCATTTGACCCCCAAGGTTCATGCATACAACTCTTACATATGTCTATGAGTTACATAATGATAAAACTAGTATCTAAACGACCTCTAAGGGTCGTTTGCCCGATTTACCTATCAAGGGCATTTTCGTCAACTTAATTCCTCCTTTTACGACATAGGTCCCTTTGCTAAGGTATTTGACCAACATTGCATTTTTAACCATGAATTTATATATATACGTACCTGGCTCGAGTCAACATATAGACCCGTTTTATACCTCGCGTTAATTAACCAATATTCTATGGCATCACAATTATCCAATTTGTTATTCACTCCTGATAACATACGACTTGACAACCTCATTAGTCAATATTGTCAAATGGTATTATCATCACCATTTGACCCGTTTGGACTATAAGACCAAACATTTACATAATTTAGAATAAAAGCATGATTTTGAATTTCCAAATTCACCCATTTGCCCCATTTACCATAAACCATGGTTTTTATCATTTATACTCGTTCCGACTTGTGTCAATCGTGTCGGAACCCTTATTTCGGATATTACATTATTCGCATTCATAGTTTATAAAACAAACACGTGTTCTACAAAAAGGGTGTAAGTTTTACTTACCTTGTATCCAAGCTACACTTTTCTTTTCCTTCTTGATTCGTTTGACCCGCTTTCTCCCCAAGCTTCACCTAGCTTGTTAAGCGCCAACTATTATTCATCATTCACAAGGTGGTTAGTTTAATCATGACTTAATACGATTATTCCACCTTACGCATTTCTATATCTAATTATCATTCATCACATTGTAGGTCAGTTTGACTTTTTAAAAGTCAAATGCCCATTAGTATACTAAATGCATATTCGAGTTTATCAACTAGTTTAGGCATTTTCTCTAATCACCCGGTAGGCGTTCTTTTAAGCCACCGTCTAACAAATCTTTTACCCGGTTCACTATATTTCCAATATCTCAACTAGTTCAAGTGATTATTAAATCTAACTTATTTATTTATTTTCAAAAGAACTAAGGTTTCTCATTTATAAGTGAAAACCCGTTTTATAATATCACTAGCATCCGTCCGAACACCTAATAAAATCAAATTCTACATATCAACTAGTAGATATCATGATTTCAAACATCTTCATCACGATCTTATCATCAATTCTTTTATATCATACAAAAACCCATTTCGTGAGAAGTATGATCTTGTACCCAAATTCATGGTTTAATCAAACACCTTCTATTCGTTATCATGCATGTTGATTCTAAGCATAGTTATATCATTAATTTCATCATAACATTAAAACCCATTTATCTAAGTGTGTTAATTCATCAAATCCTTAAAATCATAGCATGTTATGTATGATTTTCACTTAGGGTTTCGTTCCTAAGCAAGTATACATCACTAATCTAGCCATAGCTTCTCTAATCCATGCCTAATTCACGATTAGGATGATTATCAAATTCTTACAACTTCACCAAACATCAAGATTTTACATACCTTACGATCCTCTTGTTCGGGTGATCGTTAATTCACGCTCGGTTGTGAATTTGGGCTTCATTTGATCCTTCAATTTGATGGATTTGTTGAAGGTTAGGGTTTGGCTCCATAGGGAGCTTCCCCTGGTCGATCTCCACACACACCCCTAGTGTGTGTATTGTGTGTTATTACTTGTTTTAATTAAAACAAGTTTCCCATTTGGCAAGTATTAGTCCCTCATGTTTTATTTTGATCAATTGAAGCTACAACTTACCATTTATCACTTAGCCACATACTAGTAACTAGGTTAATCATCCCTAGTTAACTTAATAGGTTCGGGAAATTATAACCCGTTATATTTTAAGTCCCGTTAACTCGGGCCTTTCATAACTAAATTTTCTCTTGAAAGTTCTTATTTGCTTTTTGATTAATATTAGGATTATTTATTTAAATCCTAATATTTACTGGGTTACTTTTACCACTAACGGTACTTTACCCGTCTTTTAGTATTAACGGGGTTTGATTACCAAACCCGTTTTCGGGGTGTTACAGTTACATAAACCCCCATGAGTCTACGAAGCTCTTGAACCCCTTGCAGTCCACAAAAACATCGACTTTCGTCGGAAAACGAAACCTGCAAACTGCCGGAACAGTGCTTCTCGTCGGAAATCCATCGATCCACCGTTCGAGTCGTTACCGGTTCGTTCTTTCATTATAAATTCACTCCTTATTACTATATAAATTTGATATTTATATAAATAAATCAGTATTTATACTTATAAATATAGTTTAATTTAATGTAATTAAATTATATAACTATATAAATTTTGATCCAAAATTATTCTTATGATAAAAGATGCATTATTCTGAGTTTATATAAATTTAGAATCTGAATTTTTATTATATTTAATTATTTAGATAATTAAACTTATATAAACTTATTTATTGTTATTAAATCATTTTAATTCATTTTATTTATTTAAAATGATTCCAAGGCCATAATAATTATTTTAAGTCATTAATATTCAAGTTTAATAATTAAAAATGTAATTTTTAATTATTCAGATTTAATATAATTATTTTGATAATTAATCATATAATTATCATATTTATTCTTTTAAACAAAATATTTATTATTTATCAAATAATATATATTTCAACCATCTAAATTAATTTATAATTTTTATAAATTAATTATATCACTTGTACAATATTTTACCAATAATCATTATAATTAATTATGTTAATTAATTATACTAATTAATTATATTTGATTTATTATTACAAATGTTTATATTAAAACAAGAGTTAACTGCCATTTTCGTCCCTGTGGTTTGGTCACTTTGGCCATTTCAGTCCATTTTTCAAAAATGCGCCATTTCAGTCCCCGACGTTCTGGAAAGGTGCCATTTCAGTCCAAAAATCATAACCCAGTTAAGTCAGTTAGTAAAGAAGGACTGATTGTGTAAATTTGTAACATAAAGGACTGATTGTGTAAATTTGTAACACCACCACCACTAGCCCTGCCACCACCACCACTCCGCTGCCACCACCACCACCGCCACCACCGCCACCACAGCCACCACCGCCACCACAGCCACAGCCACAGCCACACCGCCACACCGCCACCACAGCCACACCGCCACCACCGCCACCACAGCCACCACCTGAACTTAACCTGAACCTCACTCCGGTCATCGTTCACCACCATTGTTCACCTCCGTTCATCGTCGTCATCCTCTTTCAACTCTGTGATGATGATGATCGGCTGTGAGGCTATGAACTCGAAACCGACACTCGAAATTTGAACTTGAAAATTCAAATGGAGATGATGATAGTTGCAGGTTTGGTCGCCGGTGGGAGTGAATCGGAGAATACGGAGATGAAAATGAATGGTCTGCAATCACCACCACCATCAAAACAGTCAATGAAAATTCAAATATTTGAACATGTTACTGTTCATCGTCTTCCCCAAAACAGTCAACGAAAGTCAAACCCGATCCGATTTCGATTCAAAACGGTAGCAAAATGAGCCAACAATTTTCTGAAATTGATTTTTCGAAATATTGTTTATATGTAATCTGTTCAGACATTGGATAGTTGATTTCGTTGAAAATAATTATTTGGCTCTAAATTTGTAGCAGATTTTTACTATAAATTTGATATGTTGTTGTTTGGCTACTTAATTGATTCGGTTTTAGGTTTAATTGGTTATATCTTTGAATGATGATTGATGTTTTTGCTTGTGAATGCTTATTAGAAGTTTCAGATTGTTATAACACTAGTGAAATTCATAGGTTTTAGCTTGTGAATGCTTATCTTAGTTTATAGGTTTATGATCGACTTGTTTATTATGTTAACTTAGTAAACTCCAGTATTTTTGGACTGTGCGTTAATGTTGAAGAATGCATTTATCTTAGTTTATAGGTTTACAATAGAACACTGGACTTTACTCAGAAGACAACCAACAAGCAAATACCAATTTTTACTTGGTTATTAGTTAATACTTGGACCATCTAAGTAGCTCGTGTCATAAAGCTCACTAAGAAAAAGCTCTAAAAATGCTGTTACTGTCTCACCTATGACAGAGATGAAAATGAATCGGAGAATACGGAGATGAAAATGAATGGTCTGCAATCACCACCACCATCAAAACAGTCAATGAAAATTCAGGCAGATTCGAAACCGGTCACCGGAACCTGCAACTTCACCGGAACCTGCAACTTCATCCGGTGGTGGCAGTGGCGGTGGTGGCGGTGTGGCTGTGGTGGCGGTGTGGCGGTGTGGCTGTGGTGGTGGTGGCAGCGGAGTGGTGGTGGTGGCAGGGCTAGTGGTGGTGGTGTTACAAATTTACACAATCAGTCCTTTATGTTACAAATTTACACAATCAGTCCTTCTTTACTAACTGACTTAACTGGGTTATGATTTTTGGACTGAAATGGCACCTTTCCAGAACGTCGGGGACTGAAATGGCGCATTTTTGAAAAATGGACTGAAATGGCCAAAGTGACCAAACCACAGGGACGAAAATGGCAGTTAACTCTTAAAACAATTACATATCTTTGCAATTTTATTATTTATGTTAAATTAATATTTTTCATAAGTAATTCCTTTACCTTATATTCATTGTCCGAGTTCTCTATTAGGTTATCCAAACCTTATAGTCACCATTTAGACAAACCATACCGAAACCTATAGATTTAGGATTTCCAATTATCCATATAAACATTATTGTTGATACATATTCCATATTGTTGCATGTTCAATCAATTAGAGTGACGTGGAATCTTAATTCCAAGAACTCTCACACTTTGCATACTTGTTTGGACTTACCCGAGATCAAGGTGGGTTCATAGTCCCTTTTTACATTATTTTTGGGATGAAACATATGATTTATATGTATCAAAACGATTTCGATATTCTAACAATGGTTTCAAAACAATTGAGATGGTTTATACTAAACTAATAACGATTTCAATAATGTGAACGAGCATGTTGGTGGTAATTACATAACGAGTGACACTCATTAGCATTGATCAAGCCGACCAGTATTAGGTTATGGTACCATAGGATCCAACAAATCCCGTTATCAGACTGGACCCATGGTTATGTGTGGGTTAGGTGGGTAACGACTGAATCTGATGATTGTTAACTTACCCTTTGGAGGTTTGTTAATGCAAGAACGAGTTGAACGATGAACGAGTCACAAAGGTTTGAATGTTATTAGCAAGACGACTAAAAGTAGTTTTCACAATTAAACGAATGAACGATTTTCTATAACGAGAACGAGTTAAACAATATTACACAACGATGTTTACGAAACTATATAAACCATACGAGTTTTATTATAAGAACGATTTATGATTTGGTTTACCTAAATAAATGTTTTGGGTTAAGATTCATGGCAAGGGTTATAAATTATGACCAATCTATTTTGACTTGGTTATTCATTTACAATACAAACATTTTACAAAATAAGGTTTTCTAATATCAATTAACGAAGTTGTACAAGTTGTTTCAACATACAAACGAGCCATGAATCTGATACTCACACAAAAACCTATGAATTCACTCAACCGTTTGTTGACCCAAATATTTTCCCTAACATATGTTTCAGGTGACAATGTTTAATGACATGATTTGCAAGAATATTTACATAGGATTGATCAAGACTTTTGCCTTAGATTAAATCCGAACTTATCATTTGTGAAACAATTTATGATGTATGTGTTTATGTACTCTTATATTCTCAGATGTGAATGCAATCTATTGAATTGAACTTAAATTATATTTCAACTTAATATTGTTAGTGCAGTTTTGTGTCTGTAACTTGTCTTGTTTAGTTGTATGTTAAACAGTCTTTCGTTATCAAGTCTGTACGTTTCGTCGTGTCTACCTAGTCGGATATCCTCCTATCCTACTTGGTATGACTTATTGTCTTTGTATTTGTATTTGTATCTTAACCTAATGCTAGTGTGCATTATGTTTAGTGGTTGTGTAATCATACTTGACTGTCCATATATGCCTTAGTTATTTTGTCCTTATTTAGTTTTGATGAAAACACATGTGTTTTCATCAACAATCACATCCACGAAAACCCCTCTTGATTTCGTAAGTCATGTGGGACGAAATCACTAGTGATTTCGTCCAAAGGGTTTTCGTACAAAGCATAGTATAAATACTTGGCATGTTTCACAGTTAGGTTGATGAGAGCATAGAGAGAAACTGAGAGTTTATCGTCAAGCATTATGTGTATGTGTTTGCAGTTTGTTCTCATCCTGTTAATCTAAGTGAATCTTTGATTACCTGTTCGTGTTATACTCTTTACATTGTTTGGTTTGCACCGTTACGGGGATTCCGCACCCGTTATAGTGTTTGTGATAAACAAGGATAGGTTACGTATTGGATCCTCTAAGAAAAACGGACCTACAAGTGGTATCAGAGCTATGGCTCTTTTCCTTGTTTAAAACCAAACATTGTGTTGTTTGAAACAAGTGTGTTCTTGTTATTTTCAGATTGTTGTTCTTGAAAATTTTATTTTTCTTTCTGGAAATTCTGCTGAAAATCTGTGTTTACAAGTGTTATTTTGCTATAGTTTTATTGAGAACATGTTATATTGCATCTATACATGTTGACATTTGGGTTTTTGTTGAAACTATAGGCAAAATCATTTTCGGAAATTTCATAATCTTCAAAGTGTTCTTGAATGTGTTCTTGAAATATTCAAACTGTTAGTTGCATGTTTATGTGTTTGAGGTTTGATAATTCTATCTGATTGTTGTTTATCATTATTATATTACAAGTGTTTGAAAAATTGTGTACTGTGATCATTAGTTGGTGAGAAAAAGTGACCTTCGAAGACAGAGAACCATGCTTTGTTGAAATTGTTGTCACCAACTTGTGATATTGTCAGAGGATAAGGTTTGCAAAATATCTACTACCAGCTGGTACCCATAGTCAACGAAATCTTATCTAGAAGAAATCTGGATGAAATCACCCTCTTACGAAATCCCTGTTTTCGTTAGCATGTGCATTTTCAACTAAATCTAATTTCGTCAACTTTACAGTCAACAAAATCCATTGATTTCGTCAAACATTACACTCAACGAAATCCGATTTCGTCACTCATACTTGTCAACGAAATCACCCGATTTCGTCTAACATATTTGTGTTCGAAAACACTTTGATTTTGTCTCATATCATTCAACGAAAACACTGTAATTTTGTCTCATTCAGTCAACGAAAACACATTAATTTCGTCACTTATCAGTCAACGAAATCAACTGTTTTCGTCACACATAACTTCGACGAAATCACCATTGGATTTCGTCAAACATCCTGATCTGTTGTCAATTTTATACAGAGGGCTTGCAAAACTGGTCTAACTTTGTGTTTTCAAGTGTTTTACCAGGTATAGTTCTTCTGATATCAAATATGAGTAGTACAAGTCCGTGGGATTGGAGTACGGATCCACGACCAGGTCAAGATCAAACCTCTGCAGCAGCATGGGTAAAGAATGTTTTTGGTGAGAAATCTATAAGTGCAACTCAATGGGCTTTGGTATCAAATCAAAATCAAAGAATTCAAAATCTTTTGCTTAGCGAGAGCGAAACGGGTAGCAACAATCGCCCTCCAAAGTTGAATCACATGAACGATTTTCCATCATGGAAAGGTCGTTTCCACACATACGTTCAAGGGCAAAGCACCGATCTTTGGAGATGTTTCATTACTGAACGAAATAATGCCCTCAAAGTAGCAGCATCAACGGCAGCAGGTTTTAATAATATGCATGAAGATGACAAGAAAGCCTATGACTTAGAGAAAAAGTCGTTTGCTATTCTCACACAATCACTTCACAAAGACATCTATCATCAATTCGCTTACTGTGGCGACACGAAAACATTATGGGATGCATTGGTAGCGAGGGGAGAAGGAAATGCAGCTTCAAGAAAGTCACGCCATGATCTATTGAAGAAAGAGTTTGAATCATTTCAGTTCTTGGAAAATGAAACCCTAAATGATATGACTACACGTTTTTATCATTTGATTAGTGAACTGTTTGCTTATGGTGTTACTACAACTCAACCAGGATTGGTTGAACGTTTTACTGATGCTCTACCTCCAAAGTGGAGCCCATACATTGAGCTTTTAAAGCATGCAGGTGTTCTAGATGCTGCCAATGTAAATATCTATGAAATCATTCAGAAGCTGGAACACAATAATGATGAAGAAATTTGGAAAGCTAAACGAATTCCTGCTCCTCAAAATACCAAAATGTATCTTGGAGGTTTTAACCAGTTAGCTAGTTCCAGTTCAGTTCAGCAACCAAAGTTACAAACGGCGTTTGTATCAAATACAAACTCTTCTCCGTTTCCACAATCAGCTCCACCTCCGGTCTTCGATCCGAGTGCCTATTTTCCGCCATCGCATCTGAGTGCTCAAGCTCAGGCTTATTCTAGACCTCAATTTGGTGGTCCTTTTATTCCGTTTACACCTCCAGTTGCCACTGCTCAACCTCAGTTCGATCCAAGTGCTTATATTCCTGTCCCACCACAACAAGCCCAACCACTACAACAACAAGCCCAACCACAACAACAGCAAGCTCATTATACCAACAATCCTCCACCCATAAAACCTAATACAGTCAAACTTGATACATCAAACCTCTCAAATGTTAGCATTGAAGTAGCAAAGGAACATATGGAACTTATTAATACAATGGTCAATGCTTACTGCGGTTTGGTCGCAGGTCAAATTGGAAACATTAGTTTGACCAACGAAGATTATCTACAAATCAACCGTGATGAAATGGAGTTGATGGATATAAAGTGGGCATTCGCAAGTGCTGTTAGAAGGGCGAAGGACTTTATGGTTCGAACAGGGAAAAGTTCTTTGGAAAGTAAACAAGATACGAAGTACGGATTTGATAAAGAAGCGGTTACATGTTTCAACTGTGGCGAAAAGGGTCACTTCAAACGTGAGTGCACCCGACCAAGCAAACAAGGCAATCAGAACCCATTCAGAAATCAGACGAGTACTTCAAATGTCAATGACAATCAAGACAATCGTGAAAGAAGGATGATAGCGGTGAACAACAATCAGAACCAGAACCAGTCTGGACCATCAAACGCCAATCATGCATTGACTGTTCAAGCTGATGAAGGGTTCAATTGGTCTTTACAACTTGGGGAAGGTAATCAAGATAAAGGAGGAAAAGCATGTTATGCAAAGATCATCAATCACATCAAGCACGTTCATAAGGAAGAATTTTCTGAAAGCGACGACAGTTCGGGTTATACCGGGAGTTCTGATGAAGAAAGTTCTACTTCGGGCGATTATCATTCTGAATCTGATGTGAGGGAAGAAGCAAGTTCTGATCTTGATGACTTGTTAAATGAAGCGGAGGAGTTGAAATGTCAGAAATCAATTCTGATTAAGAAGGCTGCTGTAGCATCTGAAGAAATGGAGAAGTTCTTCTTTGAAGACGGATCTATTTCTTTTCAAACTGCCTTTATGGCAAATGTCTCAGCCTCTACGAGTCAGGTAAATTCTGAAACTCCTGCTCCTAATGTTTGTGATTCTTGTGTTGAATTGAAGCTTGAATCTGAAAAGCTTCATAGTCATAATCAAAGTTTGGTTATTGAATTGTCTAAGTGTAAAGAGGCAAATATGGCTCTGGCTAGAAACGAAAAGGATTTTAAATCTGTAATTGAAACCTTAAAGAAAAGTGTTTCCGAAGTGACCAAAATTGTTTATCATAAACAAGTTAGTATTAACGAATACACTAACATCGTTGAGGAAACCAAAAAGGAACTAGCCATTGCCAAATGCGAGCATGATTCAATCAAGCTCAAGTTGGAGAGTTATTCTAACTCCCGATTTGTACTCGATCACATTATTGACATTCAACAACTGAAGAGAAACAAGAAAGGTGTTGGGTATAGGAAGTGTCCGCCCCCTTTGAGACACAACTATACTCGAATGCCCGATGAAGAGGATATGCCTCGGTTTGAACCCAGTGTGCCTCTTGATTATGAGGAAGTTACTACTGGCCTAGGGTTCAAATCGGACAATTCTTCAAGAACATCATCTGAGCAAATAGAAACTTCAGCATCTACGAAACAAGGTCCTCCAATCATTGAGGACTATGAGTCGTATGATGATGAATCAGAATCAGATATGAGTGATCAGGATAAATCACTTGACAAGATGAAAGAAGTAGAAATTCCAATTGAGAATCATATTCTTTGTGATCCTCCTACTCCTGCTGTTCACTCAGTTGTCAAACAAGTGATAGATCCTGTCAAGAATGACAAGAAATCTGTGTCTGCCGTTAAGAGTAATAACGTGTTGTACACTTTGGTTGGTGATTCTAAAATCTATTCAGATCACGATTTTCCAATTAAAAATGTCAATCCATCTTCGATTGATCAAGTTTTTTAAAATAATACAAACAACTTTTTGGGAAAGACAATTCCAGGAGTCACTGTAACTCAATGTGACCCAATTCCAAAACCTGAAATCAAGAAACAATTTGGAAATCAAAAATCACCAACAAAGCAACAACCTATTGCTTCTAAGGGTAAACAACCAGAAAGGCGAGCTCAAAAGCCTAATGTTTCTCAATCTAAATTTGAAACAAAAGGAGCTCGTTATCAGAAGAAAAATAGTAATGTCAGATTTGTAGAATCGAAGGGTACGGATAAAATTGAGACTTTTGAAAACAAGTCAAACACCGATTTTGTACAACAAGTCATGATTTTGAAGCGTAATAGCCAAAACAATTACACTCAACATACAAATGGGTGTGATGAAAAAGCAAGTACCTCAGGTTCTACGGGTTCGACATCTGTTTGTCGATCAGATTCTCCTAAGTTTGTGGAAAGGAGAACATGTTTTAAATGTGGGGAGTTTTGGCATATTATTAAGAACTGCTCAAACACTCCAAAAGATAAATTTGTTGAGAAAGCACCACCTGAAAAGGTTCACCCTCAACGTCGTCCCGTTTCACCAAAACATGATAAAAGAACTGTTAAGGAACAAGAAACGAAACAACGACGTCAAAACGCCAAAGCTGTTGAAAAGGCTTTAAAATCTGAAGCCAAAACGGTCAACAGGGAACCAAGTTCTTCACAATTTTTAAAACCAGAAGTTTTAGAATCTGTTCATAAAATGTATCTGGTAAAGCAAATCAAACTTGGAAACCTAAGACGGGTGAAAATTCAGGGGGAGATGTTGTGTTACAAAATCATCAAGAAATCGAGATCATCTTTCGTGATGCTCAGGGACGACCCAAGACCACTAAGGTTTGGGTCCCCATCCTCAACTGATCATTGATGATATGTGCAGGGTGTTCCAGGAGGAACTATTAATAGTCATTGGATTGTTGATAGTGGAGCATCTAGGCACATGACAGGCGACTTACGGCTTCTATATGATGTGAGAAATATTAGAGGAGGCTATGTCGCGTTTGATGGAGACAAAGGCGGATACATCACTGGAGAGGGAATGATCTCCAATGGTGTTGTGTGTTTCGAAAAGATCAATTATGTTCGACAAATTGATCATAATCCTCTCAGTGTGTCGCAGATCTGCGATAAAAAGTTCACTATGCATTTTGATGATGTCGGTTGTTATGTGCTGAAACCTGGTTTCAAAATTCCAGAAGAATGGATTCTCTTATCGGCTCCAAGAGTTAATGATCTTTATATTCTTGATATGAGCCAAGCGATTACGACTTCTGCACAAGTCAAATGTTTTGTCTCGAAAGCCACGGAGAAGGAGTCTATATCTTGGCACAGAAGAATGGGGCACATTCACTTAAGAAAAATGAATCATTTGGTGAAAAACAATCTTGTGAATGGCGTGCTCATGAGAAGTTTTCATCTACAAGATATCTGTGTTTCGTGCCAGAAAGGGAAACAAACGAAGAAGTCTCACCCTCTGAAGAAAATCAACACTGTTAGCATGCCTCTCAAACGTCTTCATATGGACCTCTTTGGACCTATGAGACACAAGACAACATTCGGGGATGTTTATTGTTTAGTGGTTACTGATGATTATTCTCGATTTTCTTGGGTAGCTTTTATGGCACACAAGAGTGATACTCCTGGCATCCTCAAGGATCTTCTTACAATGTTGGAAAATCTCTACACGTTGAAAGTTAAGAGGATCAGAAGCGACAATGGAACTGAGTTCAAGAACCATGTGATGGATGAATTCTGTACTTCTAAGGGCATTCTTCATGAATACAGTTCTCGATACACTCCACAATAAAACGGTGTCGCGGAGAGGAAGAATCAGACGATAATTGAAACTGCAAGAACGATGTTGGTAGAGTCGGAGCTTCATCTTCAGTTCTGGGGGGAGGCTCTGTCGACTGCTTGCTACACATTAAACCGAGTTCTTACAGTTAAGAGACATGGCAAAACTTGTTTCGAACTTCTACAGAAAATAAAACCGGATCTATCTTTTCTAGAACCTTTTGGCGGTCCATGCACTATGATTGAGCCGGATGGAAAGTTTGGTGCGAAAGCTATCGGGGGTTTCTTCCTTGGATATACTACTCCGAATTTTCGTGTTTGGAATCTGGCTACTAAAAAGATTGAGATATGGAGTGAAGTAAGGGTTCAAAGGTATACAAGTCCTGTTAGGGCTCCGGGTGATCCTTGGATGTTCAACTACGATGGGCTATTCCACTCCTTTGATCTGCCAACCTTTGACGAAGATTCTGCAGCTGCTAGAATGTTATTTGATAGTGACAACGCTGCTGACTCGCCATTGGTTAGACCTGTTATTGTTAACCCACAAGGTTCTAATTCGGTTAACAACACAGTTCAAAATGAGGGATTTGAAGATGCTACTGAGTACAATGAGTCATCGGAAGATGATGAATATTTGGATGCGACTGAAGGCACTTCAGCTCCAGTTGCTCCTGTTCAAGGGACTTCTGTTGAAACTCCTCATGTGCAGGATGTTGATACTGCTGAAGGGAATGCATCCACTTCCACGCATATTCCAGCTATGGAATTGGTTGTTGATCTTAATATTAACAATTTGGGTATTAATGCTCGTGTTCCTGAAAATCCTGAAATGTGGATTCACGATACCCATCCTCAGCAGAATATCATAGGAGATGTCCAACAAGGGGTGCAGACGCGTAATCAGCTGAGAAACAACCAGAGTGCTGGTTTGTATTCAGCCATTAGAGAATCTGGTCTTCAAAATGATTGGTCCTTCGCGTGTTACGTTTCACAAGAAGAACTGAAATCTTGGAAAGAAGCCTTAAAGGATAATTCTTGGGTTGAAGCAATGCAAGAGGAACTGCAACATTTCCAGAAGCTGGGTGTTTGGAGACTTGTTGAAAAACCCGACAACTACAAGAAAATTGGCACCCGTTGGGTTTACAAGTGCAAAAAGGATGATCGTGGAGTGGTCATTCGCAACAAGTCGAGATTGGTTGTTCAGGGCTTTTGTCAAATTGAAGGCATTGATTATAACGAGGTTTATGCACCAGTTGCACGTCTGGAGGCTATTCGGATCTTTCTAGCTTATGCTTCTTTTAAAGGATTCAAAGTCTATCAGATGGACGTCAAAAGCGCATTCTTGCATGGTATTGTTGAAGAAGAGGTGTATGTCGAACAACCTCCTGGTTTCGAAGATCCTATCCATCCCGATCGGGTTTGGTTGCTCAACAAAGCTCTTTACGGATTACATCAAGCATCGAGGGCTTGGTATGCAACCTTATCTACTTATCTGCTGGAGAACGGTTTTCGCCGGGGTCTTATCGACTGTACTCTTTTCATCAAGGAACAGCATGGAGATCTTTTGTTGGTACAGGTATACGTTGATGATATCATTTTTGGTTCTAGTAACGATACTTTGTGCAGGCAATTTGAACGTGTTATGCAGGAGAAGTTTGAAATGAGTGCAATGGGAGAGATGAATTTCTTTTTGGGCCTACAAGTTCAATAAACTGAGTCTGGGATATTCATCCATCAGACTAAATATGTTGGTGACATCTTGAGCCGATTCCAGATGTCTGAAGCAACGCCCACTGGTACCCCACTTCCGACTAATCACGGGATTACTCCGGACTTGAAGGGTGAAAGTGTCAACTCTTCTTATTATCGTGCTATGATCGGATCTCTCATGTATCTCACAGAATCGAGGCCTGACATCATTTATCCAATGTGCCTGCTTGCAAGATATCAAGCCAACCCAAAAGCATCTCATCTTGGAACTGTGAAAAGAATTTTTCGCTATCTGAAGGGTTGCCCGGACACCGGTCTTTGGTACCCTAAGGATGATGGTTTTGACTTGGTTGCTTTTAGTGATTCAGATTTTGGCAGATGCAAAATAGATGGGAAATCCACAACGGCTGGATGTCAATTCTTAGGAAGTCGCTTAGTCACGTGGCAGTGCAAGAAGCAAACTTGTGTCGCTACATCAACTTGTGAAGCTGAATACATTGATGCCTCAAGTTGTTGCTCTCAAGTTCTGTGGATTCAGCAACAAATGCGCGACTACGGTTTTGAATTCCTATCTACCTCTATTTTTGTTGATAGTAATGCTGCTTTATCTATCACTAGAAATCCTGTCCAACACTCCAATACCAAGCACATCGAAATTAAATATCACTTCATACATGATTGTTTTGACAAAAGATTAATCGATGTTGTTAAAATCCACACTGATGAACAGCGTGCTGACCTGTTTACAAAAGCTTTTGACAAATCTCGTTTTGACTATCTTTTATTGGTCAATGGTATTAAGGTGAAACTAGAGTAAACTTCTGTCGGCTAATCGTTTTTGTAAATATTTTCTTAAGCGTCAAAAATCCAAAAAGATTTTCAGTGTACTTATCTTTTCGCATTTTAGGGGGAGAAATTTTCAGAAAATACAAAAACATGTGGAAAAATCAAAAATCCAAAAATATGTCGTTTACTTTCTGTCTTTAAGTTTAAAAAAAAATTCAAAAATTCAAAAACAATAGAAAACCAAATGATAAGTAGCTTTACTAACGATGTATCGGTAGGCTTACAATCAGACTAAAATGTGCAGGATGATATAAACCTAACAGACTTCAAGTCAGGTGGGAACCATTCATTGGCATATGGTCTTGGTACCGAAATTTCGTTTGATTGATTGTCGAGGTTCTGAGATATTCGGTCTTTATGCTGTCTTATCATCTGGGTATCATGGTTGTATTAAACCGAAACAAACAGAGACGAAGTCTAGATCTTCCATGATACTATACATACGTATACATATTGCATTCGACCTCAATAAGTGATCAACAATCACATGTCCTATAAAACAAGTGATAATATATCACATTTATCCGGGAGTCAAGTTCGTCTCCTTGCTGTACGAAAGTACTGACCTGTTCACGGACTTGCTCTTGTGCCCTTCATGCATCTGAAAATCAAGTTCCTCATCAATAAGTGATTCTATCACATAGGGCTTGTTTTCAATCAAAATAAGTGAGTTTCTCACATTTTTTATACGGTCAAACGGATGATAAGCAGTATACTCACCGGTAAGATGAACTCTCGAGCATACCTTGATACGGGAATGTGTCGTGAGTGGATGAACACCGACAAGTAAGTATAACTCTTACCGTAAATCATATCTCCTAATTATGATTACATCTGATAAGTTGAGCTTAGGTGGACAACAATACCGATAATTGTGGTAGAATACTTATCTAAAAGATTTAAACAGAAATCAGAAACCGTTTTGACAAAGGCCATAAGCTGGTAATGATTCTCTTACCTTGGAACTCGCAAAAAGATTGTTCTTTGTACAAATTCTTGATCTTATTGTCTTTCGTTAGTTTACTGCACTTTAATTTATGTTGTAGTGTAATTCGTAAAACTTGTTTTGATTAGCCGACGTAGGTAACTCGAAGTTTTATGCCGAAAAGCCTGAAACTGACTCGTTTGTGTTTTCTACTTCATAAAAATGCCTTTTTGCAGTTGGTTGTTCTAACAAAGCCAAAACGTTGTTTAAAAATGTTCAAAGTTTGATTGTAAATGAAAAACTGGTTTAACTGGTCAACCGAAAACAAAGTGTTTATGAAACAAAGTGTTTTCATCATACAAGAGGTTTGGGCTAATTGTTTAAAGCCCAAAACGAATTTGTTTTCACCGGCCCAACCGATTTCGTCGGATCAAAACCCCCAAACCGTTTTCGTCGACCAAAAACCCCAAACCGATTTCGTCGACCAAAACCCCCAAACCGATTTTGTCGGCCAAAACCCCAAACAAAGCCCAAAACCGGCCCAAACCGATTTCGTCCACTCAAATCCGATTTCGTCCACTCAAATCCGATTTCGTCACCTGTTCTATTTTCGTCAAGTGGGACCAAACATAAAAGGGGTCTTCTGCATTATTGCTTTTCAACTTTCTTAAACCATCACTCTCAAAAGATCTACCTACTGTTCATCCATCTTCTTTGCCAAAAACCCCCCAACCGACTTCAAGATTCTTTTGATTTCTTGGATCTTTTAACCATTCAAGGTACTCAAATACATCAAAAACATGTTCTAAACCTGATTGAACCCACCAATTTCTATTTCTGTTTGTTTAACACCTCCATTAACTTGATGATGTTTCATATGCTTATGATCTTAAAATTTCTTGTTTAAACACTAATATGATATGTTTAAATGTAATAGTTTTTATGTGTAGGTGTTATGCTTTTAACTTGGTTTTTTGTTCGGGTATCATACAAGGGTTCGGGTTTTCATACAAGGGTTTGGGTTTTGGGTGTTAGTTTTTGTTTATGTTCATGTTTATTCGGTGAATATGGTTGATGATTTGGACTCTTTGTTGTTGTTTGATTGAAAATTGTCAGAATATGTCTGTGATTTCTTTTGATACATGTAATCTATTAAAACAGGGGATGTGGGTTTTCGGGTTTAAATGTTTGAGTTGAATTAGGTTTTTCATTTGATTTGTTAAACAAATGTCTAAAATCAGTCAATAGCCGAAATCACCTGTTACTGTTGCTGAAAACCCCAAATGTCGAAATCCCTATTTTTGCCGAAATCTGTGTTTGCCTAAATTTCTAGTGTCGAAATCACCTGTTTGACGAAATCCCCTGTGTTCCATAACTCCAAATTCCCGAAATCCCAAAGTGATGAAATCAGTTTTGCCGAAATCATTTTTGTTGCCGAAATCGCCTATTGCCGAAATCCGATTTCGTCCCTTGATTTCGTCATCATACAGGTGTTTGGGCTAAATGTTAAAGCCCAACACATGATTTCATCGGCCCAAGGGTTTTCATCAGCCCAAGTGTTTTCGTCGGAACAATCAGTATTGGCCGAAATCCCCAAATAACAAAATTCCTGATTTCGTCATACTGTTTTCGTCACATGTGTTATGTGTTTGGATAAGTTTTTGATTTCGTCACAGGGTCTATTGTTTCTTAACTGTGAAATTCGTAACCTTACTATGAACTTGGCAACTCTTATACAGTATATATATTATACATAGTTAATGTCCAAAATAGATATTGAATATGTATACTTATATATATTTTATAATTGTCACACAACTCGATCTCATTACGTGTTTTTGTCCAACACAGAATGGCTCCGAAATCACGCAAACCCATGACAAATAAAGCAAACAAAACCGAAGAAGAAATTATGTCTGAGCCGCGCCAGAATATGATTGCTCATCTTGATCCGGAAGGAAAGTTCGTCGACTTTAAAGGAATCACGCAATGGATTCAGGAATCAAGGATAAACAAAGCCGTTACTTTTTCGACACCGGTATACAAGACTTTGATTAAAGCATTTTGGGATACTGCTCAGATTATTGAAGTTGATGGAAAGGAAGTGATCCGAGGGCAAGTTCATAAGCTGAATGTGGATGTCACTCCAGATATTCTCAATAATGTTTTGGAATTGCAAGACGTTGCTGATGCGCCATTCTCTATACCAATCAAATGCACGCGCGGATGTCTACTCAGGATGAAATGTACTGCTGACATTTTTGCTGGGCAAATCAACAAAGCTACATTGCCTATGCGGTACAAGTTCCTATTACATGTACTCATTCAATGTTTAGGAAAAAATCGTGCAGGTTATGACATGACTGGATTCGATCTCATCGGTTTGATGGTAGCGCTTGTTCTGAATAAGCCATTTAGCATATCACAGTTCTTGTTTGCATACATGAAAGACAATTTAAGAAGAACTGGATCTCGAACGACTGGCAAGAAATTCTGGATGTATCCGAGATTCATGCAAATGGTCATGAATACTCAACACCCTGATCTTCCCAAAGCCGACACTGACATGCTCAAGATTAAAACTATGATGGATCATTCATTTAACTTGTTCAAGGGTCACTCGGCTAAGAAATATAAAGAATCTGATCCTCCAAGGAAGATGTATGGTGCTCTAGCAAACAAAGCATACGTGGCTCCTGATAATGACAAATGGCGTCAAAATGACAGCCAGTCAGATGATGAAGAGCCTGAGTTAGAAAAGAGGATGAAAGAAAAGCTAAAGCGAAAGCATGATTCATCTGATAGTGATGATGAAGAAGAAGGTGGTGATGGTAATGGTGGTGATGCTGGAGCGACAGCAGCTAGTGCACCTGGTGCTAGTAATACTGGTGGAGAAGAGCGAGCAGATTCTGATTATGTTCCATCTGATACGGAGGCTGAACGTGTGCAGAAAAAGAAAACGGTTGTCCTTCGTAAGAAGAAAGCTAAAAAGAACATTGGTACTTCATCGTCTATACCACAATCTGTTCCTTCTGAGCCGATACATGAAGCTGCAATGGATCCAAACTTTGGATTCACAGCTGATGAAGCTTCTACAATGGTGCCGTCTCCTCCAAGGTCGACAGAACAACCATCTACAACTATTCAACCACCTCCTGTGGTTTCTTCAACTCCTGAAACTCCAACTGTAACCCCTCAGGCCGTTCCTCAAAGATCTATGGCTGCTGCAATTAGAGCAACTACTTCTCAGCCTAGTGCTGAACGTCAGAGGATCTTCTCAGAGATGTCTCAAGATGATAAAAACAACTTCCTATTTTCTCAATACGAAGCGGCTGCTGATCGAATTCAGAGGCAAACTGAGTTCATTAGAATCACGAAGAATGATCAGATCAGTCAATTGGTGGAAATAAACAATTTAAAATCCAGTGTTGGTCAACAACAAACGGTGATAGAGCGACAACAAGCTGAGATTGATTCACTCAAAGCTGAGAATGCACGTTTGAAAGCTGCTGACGAAGAGAGAGAGAGAGAGAGAAGTAGCACTATACTTCAAAAGTTGGCTGAAGATCTTAAAGGAAGATGTGACTACATGAAAGAATGGTACGAGTCACGGAATACAAAGATACAGGATGGAGTTAGGACGCTAACTGCTGGCTATGAGTTTCTTCGGAAAAAGGTTGTTACTCTGTGGGATGATCGATGTAAACAACAAGAAGTTATGAAGAAAAAGGATGATGATCCTGAAGATCAAGGGAATCCTGATACTTCTACTACATCAGAGCAGCCGCCAGCCGCTACATCTTCTGCAATCGTTGTTGTTCAGCAGCCAGTGATCGAATCTTCTCAAGGAACCTCTTCTGGAACAGTTCAACAGGATGAAGGTACATCTTCTGTTCCTAGCAGTGCTGATTTTGCATTGCAGGTTATTCATCCAATCACTGGGGAATTTCTTGAAGAAGGTGAAATTGTTGAGGATCTTTCTCATGAGCAATGCTCTACATGCTATGAGAGAGATTGATGATGCAGAGATTGATAGAATGCCTAGTGAGCCCGAATCTACTGATGTTGAAAACATTGAAGAAATTGTTTTTGAGGGAAATGAGTAGAAGTCAGCGTATGTGCGTAAGGACGGGACTGAATTCGCTCCTTTCGATGAAGATTGGTTAAAGGAGAATGTGGAAGTCATTGATGAGCATTTAAAGAACCGTGATACGTCTGAAAATGCCACAGATGCGTTCTCCACGTGGCGACAACAGTTCTTATCGAGGGTTTCCAAGCCAGTGCCAGATGCTGCTCAAGTTGATTACTTGCGTTTAGAGAAAGCGAAGCCGAGTGGACGAATTCTCTGTTGGATGTTCGTCAAAGAAATACATTGCGTCGCAATCAAACGTGAATTTGGAATTCAATACTTCCGGTCGTTGCTGAGCATACTATCTTTGCCTTTTTATGATGTGGCATCATTGACCAAGATTGATCTCATAAATCGCTCAAACTTTGATGGTGCCACTTTATTCGAACGGTTGATAAAGATGAACAAGAAGTCTGGCTGGAAAGACAAGTCATACAAGCCTCAGTTCCCTATTTATCAGCAAATCAAGTTTACTCTCGATCCGGCAACCAACACTGGCAGATACAAGCTTGTTTATGAGCCAGCGAAAGTTGTGGATAAGATACCCTTGATGCCGATGCCGCATAACTTTCTAGGAGAAATGAGGATATGGTGTTATGACTCTGACGCGCACGAGGCAGTGATTGTTTTTTATGGCTATCGTGAAAATTTCAGAATGTTAGATCCGATGTGGATCGTTAACATGTCCGCGGCTAACATTGAAAAGTTATATCGGCATGACATTTTTTACGAAGACAAGGACGCACATCAAGCGCTGCGATTTCAGCGCGTTGCTTGTTACTGCTACTACCGGGGAATTCATTTTGGCAGTTCGTGGTCCGAACAACACTGAAGATTGAAGACTCAAAGAACGAAGACCAAGAAACAGACAAGGGGGAGTTTGTTAGTGCAGTTTTGTGTCTGTAACTTGTCTTGTTTAGTTGTATGTTAAACAGTCTTTCGTTATCGAGTCTGTACGTTCCGTCGTGTCTACCTAGTCGGATATCCTCCTATCCTACTTGGTATGACTTATTGTCTTTGTATTTGTATCTTAACCTAATGCTAGTGTGCATTATGTTTAGAGGTTGTGTAATCATACTTGACTGTCCATATATGCCTTAGTTATTTTGTCCTTATTTGGTTTTGATGAAAAAACATGTGTTTTTATCAACAATCACATCCACGAAAACCCCTCTTGATTTCGTAAGACATGTGGGACGAAATCACTTGTGATTTCGTCCAAAGGGTTTTCGTACAAAGGATAGTATAAATACTTGGCATGTTTCACAGTTAGGTTGATGAGAGCATAGAGAGAAACTGAGAGTTTATTGTCAAGCATTGTGTGTATGTGTTTGCAGTTTGTTCTCATCCTGTTAATCTAAGTGAATCTTTGATTACCTTTTTGTGTTATACTCTTTACGTTGTTTGGTTTACACCGTTACGGGGATTCCGCACCCGTTATAGTGTTTGTGATAAACAAGGATAGGTTACGTATCGGATCCTCCGAGAAAAACGGACCTACAAATATAATCTCCATGTGCTCAAATGCATTCTATCAAGTTTCGTGACACCTTTGGATTTTCTGCCTCCGGCCGGGGTGTTACAGGTTGGTATCAGAGCCATGGTTATAGGGATTTAGGTTATTAGAAATTACTTTTGACCTAGACTATAACTTACCTAGGACACTTTCCATTAGTAACTCTTCCGTTATCTTTGCCTTGTCTTCATCCCTATTCTTATCTTTTGTAACCAATGTCTCGTCACCACAAATCTCATCTTTAGATTTTACAAATGCTTATCACCTATCCTTAGGTGATTATTTTCAAAACCTCTTCTGATTTTTTTTTAAATTCTCATCAAAAGTCTTGGGCTCTAATAACGAACTCGTGCAATCTGGAAGGGTGGATGCTTGTATTCAGGGTTTTCTGTCTAGGCAAGCACTTCGTATAAATTCCAACTCGAGGAACCAGTTGTGCTTACCTGGGAATTCTTTGGATGAGTGTCCACTTATAGGCTAAAGCATGACTTCACTAAGTTATAAGAACCCAACTACTTTGACTTGTCATTGATGTCGTTTATTCGTGGAATAAATGATATCCATCTTGTTACGTGCTTTCTCTTATCCTTATTGATTTTATGAAACTACCTTACCCCATTATGAAATCACTATAATCTTTCTTTCAGAAAATACCTCCACGACGAGACACACGTTTGCCTACCTGGGAACTACCGATGAGAGTACAGAATACCTATAGGATCAAGGCATGTTACCCTAATTCAAAAGGATTTTTTTTTCTTTTCTCCGTTTCAGAACAATCCAAGTTCTAATCAACCTACGTTGTACTATTATCAATTTATTACGATACGATTCCCTCTTTTTTTTTTCAAAGATTCAAAATTTTCTCGAGACCATACCTGTCAGATTCAAATTTTCAAACTAGCTGCAGAACGTAGCATGGAAGCTCTAACCGATCACATGGTGTAATCCGGAATCTCCTTATCTATATAAGAAACTCACTACTCAAGCTAATCTACACAAGAACTACAACTTCTGATATAACTCAACACATACCCAAACTTTTCTTAGTTCAACAAAACCCCATATCCCAATGGCAAATCTCCCAGTAGCATATGCTGAATCTTCAAATGCAGCAAAAATTCATCCTTTCCTTCAGTTTGCTAATTTACACAACCGAGAGAGGTATCAAAAACTCAAGCATCAGGAAGTTCTTACTATTTGCGGTATTGATTGGCAACAAATAGTAACGTTTGATTTCAGTGGTTTGCTGGCAAGATCACTACAACCTAATACACCCTGGCGCCGTTTCTTCGACATCCTAGAACCATCATACGATGAACTGGTGTATGAGTTCTTGTCCACTTTTTATTACAAATATAATAAAAATCTTACCAATGAATCCATTCATTTTCAACTTTGTGGGCAACTTCATACTATGGCATTAACAGAATTCGCAGTTCATCTGGGCATATATACAGATGAAGAAGTCAAACAACCCATTTTTACGGAGGCATCAACCTCTTGTTCCTCCGCGGCTATGATAAATTATTGGCAATGCCATTCATTAAAAGAATGGTGTGTCCACAATAATTCTACAAACTTCATAGACCCTTGTTATCAATATATGCACCGTGTTTTAGCCAACACTATCACGGGCCGCAAACATAATCAACACAGGGTTAGAACAATCGAACTTTTCTATTTGTATAGTATTTTTGAGCAAGTTCCTTGTAATATTGCCCACGAGCTTGCTGAATATTTTTCTAGTCAACAATCAAATCCTCTGAGATGTCTCATGGGAGGGTCTTACATTACAAAAATAGCACAATCATTAGGTGTCTTAAGTGATCAGATTATCCAGGGATTATCTCCACCGAAGGCACCTGGGATTGTAAATCCTTACACCATGAGGCTAACCCCTGTTCATATTGGTACACTAACTCAACCATCACAGCCGAAGGGAGCTCCAGTTATCTTAGAGAATACCTTCCCACAAAATTTACAACAATCATTTTTGCAGTTTCCTCAACCGTCTTTTTATCGGTTTGATATGCAACCACCGCTGCCATACATACAAGAACCTATTACAACTAACTTATTCCAACCTTTAACACCGAACGTCTTACCAAGCTTCCCACCGTTATTTTTCGAGGAGAATTCAACGATGCAAGGAACTTGGTTTGATGAAAACATGATGACTCAAGAACAGTTAGCACCAGAACCCTTTTTGCAAGCACCGTTACTGCCACATTCTTTCCAGTCATTGTTGAACGAAGTAGAACAACTGCCACCAACTGATATAGCAGGCCCAAGTATGATGCTTCAAATGAACCTACCTCCAGATTCATTGGGAGACGAAGTGACTAGGTTAAACAATCAAGTTCAAAATTTGTCTCAACAAATAAAATGGTTGACAGAAAGAAATCAATGATTGGAAAGCATGCTGAGACAAATAACTGATCATATGCAGCTGCCTCTACCACCTCCACCACCTTATAATCCTGAATTTGATCCATTACATGACTTATTTCAAATGTAAATTTGTTCAATAGACTGTCAAACAAACAATGCTATCATTGCTAATGTAAAATACGTTTTGATTCAGTTGATGTTATGCTTGTTTGATTTAAACAATACCTCAATCTTATTTGTTTTCCTCACTTAACTAGAAGTGCTATGTGGACCATGCAACGAAACTCGTAATTTTGGGTGCACACTTAATTACGTGGTTCGACGCATGAGAATCATAGTAAGCCTTGTTAAGTAAGGTAGCATATAAAAACATTATGTGGTTATGTCATTATCCATTATTTGCTTATTTGTACACACATTTGTTTGCCTAATATTTACATTACAAATCCAGCATAACATAGTGCCATGCAAAACAATTTCTATACAATGATCCTTGTAAATTCCTCAAAATTTTCAGCACCAAACAATGATTTGATTATCTTTCTAATCATTACAATTATATTCTACGGTCTCTTTCGAATAAATTTCAGGACGAAATTTTCTAAAGTAGGGGAGACTGTAACCACCCTGGTTTTCACACTCGCACTTGTTTTGATTTGCATGGTAACAAATACCGTATTTGGAATGAAACTTATTTGAACATACTTGCTTTGTGCTTATACATGCTTATACCAATACAAACACGTGAAACAATTGCAAATTTGTTGAGTTTTATGCTATTAAACAAGATTACATAAATTATAAGGGCCTATTGTGACATTTTGTGAAACTACAATCTAAGGGATCTATTTGACATTCTTTGAAACTTGCTTGAAATTATTACTTTTTAATTTCGAGGACTAAAGCCATCATTATTTGAAAGTACAAAGTTTAGGGACTAAATTGTCATTTTTGAAACTATATAAGTACAAGGGTTAAAAGTGCAATTATTTCAAACTACAAGTTTAGGGTCCTTCTGGTCATTTTTGAAACCTATTTATAAAAGAAATAAATATAATTTATTTTAATTTTAAAGTCCAGGGTCCAATGGGTCATTTTATCAAACTTGAACTATAGGGACTAAACCTGCCACTTTTAAACTTTATTTAACTAATTTCCACTAACTGAGTTAGTTTGTGTATTAAGATTCCTTCTTTTAAACAATAACCCAGTTAGCCTTACTAACTGACTATTACAGGGACTAAAAGTGACAACACTTGAAACCTCAGGGACAGTTTTGTAAATTAATAAACTATAGGGACCAAAAATGTAAATTTTCAAATTAGATTTCAAAAAGGGGAAAACCCCTTCGAACCGGTCACATGTGGGGATCGAACTCGCGCACGTACGTTATAACCGAAGTGTCTTAACCAGTTTATTCTCCTGTAGAGGAGCTGATATATTTTAGATTTAATTCTATATATATATATATACTATTTTGAATTTAATATAATTATTAATTAAATTCAGTTTTTTTTTTTTAAATTGTGAATATTCTAATGTTGGCAAAGAGATATGAATTTGGCCTACATTTCCAAAGTCACGCATGAATGGTTAAAACCAAAAAAAGTACAAATCTTTGAAATTAGTGAGTGAAGTGGGGCCCTTTTGATTATGAAATTGGTCTCCTGGCATCCACTAGATGTTGTTTTGTTTGACTGATTATTAGCTATATTTTTTTCTGTTCATACTTTCTTTTTCTGTCTGGAAAGTGCACCCACCATATATTATAGTTAGAATTATATATCATAGTTAGAATTATATATTATATTTCCACCGAAAGCTGTCCAAAACGGTATTTTACCCGTCTTTTAGTATTAACGATGTTTGATTACCAAACCTGTTTTCGGGGTGTTACAGTTACATAAACCCCCATGAGTCTACGAAGCTCTTGAACCCCTTGCAGTCCACAAAAACATCGATTTTCGTCGGAAAACGAAACCTGCAAACTGCCGGAACAGTGCTTCTCGCCGGAAATCCATCGATCCACCGTTCGAGTCGTTACCGGTTCGTTCTTTCATTATAAATTCACTCCTTATTACTTGTATAATGTTCCCATAAATTCAATTTAGACATAAACTAGAGTTTCCCGTAGAATTGATAGCATTGACTTTGTAGTTTGACTAGGCAGACTGACTTTGACTTCCATTGTTGAAGATGAATGAATTTTTTTATTTATTGAAAACAATTTATTATTTAAAAATTCATAATAATTCGGTTTTTAATAAATAAATACTAAAATTTTCAGAGTAATTATTTTAAATACTGATCTTTACAAAAATAATATTGTTTTGGATATTTTATATAAATTTGATATTTATATAAATAAATCAGTATTTATACTTATAAATATAGTTTAATTTAATGTAATTAAATTATATAACTATATAAATTTTGATCCAAAATTATTCTTATGACAAAAGATGCATTATTCTGAGTTTATATAAATTTAGAATCTGAATTTTTATTATATTTAATTATTTAGATAATTAAACTTATATAAACTTATTTATTGTTATTAAATCATTTTAATTCATTTTATTTATTTAAAATGATTCCAAGGCCATAATAATTATTTTAAGTCATTAATATTCAAGTTTAATAATTAAAAATGTAATTTTTAATTATTCAGATTTAATATAATTATTTTGATAATTAATCATATAATTATCATATTTATTCTTTTAAACAAAATATTTATTATTTATCAAATAATATATATTTCAACCATCTAAATTAATTTATAATTTTTATAAATTAATTATATCACTTGTACAATATTTTACCAATAATCATTATAATTAATTATGTTAATTAATTATACTAATTAATTATATTTGATTTATTATTACAAATGTTTATATTAAAACAATTACATATCTTTGCAATTTTATTATTTATGTTAAATTAATATTTTTCATCAGTAATTCCTTTACCTCATATTCATTGTCCGAGTTCTCTATTAGGTTATCCAAACCTTATAGTCACCATTTAGACAAACCATACCGAAACCTATAGATTTAGGATTTTCAATTATCCAATTAAACATTATTGTTGATACATATTCCATATTGTTGCATGTTCAATCAATTAGAGTGACGTGGAATCTTAATTCCAAGAACTGTCACACTTTGCATACTTGTTTGGACTTACCCGAGATCAAGGTGAGTTCATAGTCCCTTTTTACATTATTTTTGGGATGAAACATATGATTTATATGTATCAAAACGATTTCGATATTCTAACAATGGTTTCAAAACGATTGAGATGGTTTATACTAAACTAATAATGATTTCAATAATGTGAACGAGCATGTTGGTGGTAATTACATAACGAGTGACATTCATTAGCATTGATCAAGCCGACCAGTATTAGGTTATGGTACCATAGGATCCGACAAATCCCGTTATCAGACTGGACCCATGGTTATGTGTGGGTTAGGTGGGTACCGACTGAATCTGATGATTGTTAACTTACCCTTTGGAGGTTTGTTAATGCAAGAACGAGTTGAACGATGAACGAGTCACAAAGGTTTGAATGTTATTTGCAAGACGACAAAAAGTAGTTTTCACAATTAAACGAATGAACGATGTTCTATAACGAGAACGAGTTAAACAATATTACACAACGATGTTTACGAAACTATATAAACCATACGAGTTTTATTATAAGAACGATTTGTGATTTGGTTTACCTAAATAAATGTTTTGGGTTAATAAAATATATATATTTTCTTGAAATTATTAGAAGATATATTATTTGTGGGAAGAAAATATATATTTTCTTGAATACACATGGAATGCATTATTTTTGGGTGAAAATAAGTTTACACATATATTTTCTAAGTTAGACTTGGAAATATACTATTTTTGAGACTTGTATGAGATTTATAAATATTTTTGCCAAGGGAAAAGTTATAAATAATTTTTCAAAGTAATATTTCCTAAAATATATATATTTCAGAAATATATATTGATGTATTTTTATTAAAGATATTATTCCGGACAAAGTTGATACAAAAATTAAGTATAAGGATACTTAATAAACAAAATAAAAATACGTATTCTCGTACGTGTAAATACACACCGGAATACGCCACCGATACTTGGCAAAAATATACAATTATAAGAATACGAATACAAATACACCCATCCTTGGGAAGGATATACATGTATAAATACATAAAAAGTAACAAGTTAAAATATATTATTTTAACTAATATTCCAAAATTTAATGAATATAATTTAAGTTAAAATATTTATTATTTTAACAAATAATTATATAACTTGGAATAATATTGAAGACACAATGAAACGTAACTCAAAGACACTAATTAATACTAAGTCAAGGTACGACCCACTCGTCTAATAGATCGTAGTACGTTGTAGGTAGTCGTGTACACCAGAGGAAACTTTGAGTTACAGTCAGATTGAAGAATGCAAAATCGTGAGTTCATGACCCCCTTTTCTCTTAACTGTTTTCAGTTTTATAATTTCGGGGGTGAAGTACATGTTACAAACTGTTTACATATGATTACATTTGGTATGGTTAGCTAAGGAAAGGTACTGCTAGATCATATGAGTGGTAGGTACAATGCTTAAGACCATTAATCCTCGTAGTAGGACCGAGGGACATGAGTGCTAGATCTATTTGGGTGTAGCGAGCCCCACCCATGTGGACCGGGGTTTGGCCCATGAGGTGACTATGTCTTACAGCCGGAAGCCCGATGCAAAATCTGCTAGGTTTGAGCCTTCCTGCATCACGTCACACATATTAATGGCCTTGCAAACCATTAATCGATCTGTTTTCCTTGTTTGCTTTCATATCGGGATTTACGATACATACATACTTACAATGATTACAAAGGTTTATTCGTGCACACATACAAAACACATGAACTCGCTCAACTTTTGTTGATGTTTTCAAACTACATGTATTTCAGGGAATTAAATGTGGATCTGGCGGGTGTTTGGATGTTTCAAGTGATGTTGGGAATAAAAGATGTCATCTGGAGTCTAAGGATTTAGATAGTGTGTCTTATCCTGGATAAGACACATCTTTCAAAGCCTGGTTTTTATTAATGTCTTTTGTCGAGTCCTTATGGAACTCTAAAACAATTCGCATGGGTTGTAATTCGGATTTGAAGTCTGTGTTGGGATTCGAAAAAAATGTAGTTGTTATGTTTTAAAACATAAATTAATGGATGAACATCTTTAGTTTTATCATATAGATGTTTGTTATGGTTGAATGCAATGATATTAAGCAAGTCACACATAATCACGCTTCCGCAAAAGTCAGGGTGTGACAGTTTGGTATCAGAGCTTCGATTGTAACGAACTAGGATTCTTTCTCGAGTCTAGACTACAATCCTTAGGGCTCTCACGAAAAATATTTTTACAACGTGTTTTCATTGCATACACGACAACGCCCAGATCCATGGAACAAACATTTTTACAAACAGAAAGACAAAAAACATGATTGCAAGGTTTACATTTGTGGGCTAGTCTGGGATAGACTAGGAAGGATAGAAAGGATTTGTGAGGAATAATGAGGATACATGATTTCAGGATACGATTCTTTGATTGCATACTAAATGATAGTGGTTAATATATGTGCATATGTTATGATTGTTCTGTTACAGACACTATGTCTTCATCCGAGAACGGATTGTCTGACACTGATGACCCTATGGCTATTGTTTCCGATGATGAGATCGCACCAAAGCCAGAGATCTTTACATCAGATACTGAGAGCGACCCAGATATGCTATCAGACGACGAGGATGACTTTCAGCCGTTCGCGTTGCCTGACTTTGGAGATGACTTACCGCTTGCTGATGGTATTCCAGACGAGGATCCTTTTGTTGTTCCCATTCCAGTCCATGATTATCTTATCATCGGCCATCCCGATGGTGAGCATATTGTTGCACCGATCCTTGCTCTTGTTCCTCCAGTGGTCATCCCTCATGAGGATTGGCCTTTTGATGATCTATTTGCTGATGACGTTGATTTGTTTGTTGATGGTCCTCCTGATGACGCCCATGGTGATGGAGAGCTAGACGAGGACGTTGTTGCTAATCCACTTCTTGAGATTCCTATTATCGATTTATTCTCTAATACTAGTTTGCACTCTGTCTCAGATTCCTTTGAGTCTGTGACGTCTTCAGCTTTGCAGGCAGTTGGATTACAGTGCTATGCCACTTATTCTGATGATGATACGGCCATGTTAGCTGCACCATCTCCTCTACACGACCTCGAGCCTGGTCTTGAGCCAGATTTTGTTCCTGTTGATCAGCCTGATGTTGCACATGCTGATCCTGAGCCCTTACCTGATCATGACCCTATTCCTTTTGGTTTGCCACACATTGCTCCCCTCATACCTGACCCAGTTCCTGCACCCGTTGACCCTCCTGTTATTGAGCCACTTATTCCTCCACCTGCACCCGCACCCAAAAACATCGCATAAATGCACACTGCCAAGAACACAATCAAGTGTCATAACACCTTACACCTTATATCTATACAATCAGTAACTAATTCCAATGGTCCATTATCTTCAGGGGATGGTGCATCACCTCTCCTTTGCCTACCTCCATAGAGACTGTTACAACCAACAACATCGTCGTCGTTCTATCCGCATATAAAGTCCGCCGATTTCCATCCTTTCCTACTGAATCGTAGCGTCCATCGTCTGTTGCATAAGTCTGTCGTCTCGTCCCAACACTAGGATCATTGAATTTCTAAGTCTTGGAAAAGGTGCGTTAATCAAATCTTCCTAGGGAATCTCTCTTCGGAAGTCACCACCTCACATCGTTACTGTGTGTTAAATCTCTCAACCTCATCATTTCGTCATAGCTGCCTAGCGGATCATGTGTGCAAGCAAAATGCGTAATTTATCGACCCTTGTAACCTCGACCATGGACTTCATATTTGGCAGCCTATATAGTGCACGTCACCTTCACACAACCTTTAAGACATCAGATCACCTAGTGTCTTACCACCACATCGTTCATCGAGAAAGACATCAAATAAGATAAGGGTATTCTATCAAGCACAAACACGACACGTCCTACGCAAGACTAATACTGACAGAAAATAACATCACAACATTCAAATCAGCAAAGCATAGAATGCTTGCTTTATTATACCCCAACTACCCTCCTCTAACTTCATATACTTAATTTCTAAACCTAGGAAAATACACTTATCTCGTTTTGTAGCTACCGCCACTCGTCAACCACATGATCGTATAAAATTCATACGGTTGTACCCATCATAAGTTGTACCAATCATCATACTAAACATCACACCCAGGCTAGACACGTCTTCACATTTCTGTAGGTTACATTAAAGTAACCGTACACATAACATCATCATAAACATTCATACATGCGCAAAGCGCCATCCAGACCATAAGTACAGAGAAATTACAAACTATGTCTATACTAGTCTATTCGCATAAATTGGTCGATAATGACCGTTATACCACAACAAAGATCATGCTAATACAAATTCAAGCTATTCGAGCGTTGCCACATGGCCACGTGTAACAACACCTAATCCAACAACAACCACATATATTCACACAAACATCTAAATCACCGGGTGCATGTAACAAGAAACCTTGTGTATAAGCATAACGCCAACACAAACCCATGACTAACAACCCACCCAAGGCAAACATTCGCATGATTCATTACAGGACATCATTCAGAACATGAGAAGTGACAATGGACTGCCAACAACGTTGATCAAGTGCTATCGGTTGTCCGTGTCACCACAGACATTCTAAACATTTCCTGTCACGATCACACCAGTGTTTTACCTACCACGTAGCACACATAGACACTCAAGAAAAACATCCTACCATACCTCAAGCATAAATACATTAACATTCTATTCGACGAATCAGAAAATTAACCATACAAGGAAGGCATCATGTCCTACCTCCAAAACACAAGGGTATTAACATTCAATTTACCATATGGTGCAATTAAACACGCAATGAGAAACATCAATGCATACATAAAAGCATGAAGGTACTAGAATTTTACCTAACACATCATGCCCTTAGGCATTCAAAGGAAAAACAACCTAACGTACCAAAAAAAACGTAAAGATTCCATCTAGCACGTCTAGTGATTAAAGAAAACATTAATTCCATCCCACCCCTGAGCATAAGGCATTAACATTCCATCTTATTATATCTTTAGGCACCTAATAGTAAAATTTCCAAATTAATCACATAATATAGGATTAACCTCCCACCTATCCCCTCAATTCATTAAGCATCAATGAAAAAATCTAACCAAACTTCAATATAGTAAAAAGTACCTCTTGGCGTGCCGCTACCCGTATTGGCATTTCTAGCTTTGATTCCATTCTCAGTTCAAGTCCAGGCATTAAGGGATGCCTGAATCTCTTGAACTATAGCTCTGATACCAACTTGTAAGACCCCAAAACTCGGGTGTCTCACAGTTGGGACATCATTGCATAAATAATCCAAACTCTTGAAAATTTTAATTATTATTATTATTTCCTTCATTTGAAGGAAAAAAAAAACTACGCAGCGGAAAACATTTAAGTCAAATAACCAAAACATGGGAAACATCCAAACTAAAGATACAAAATTTTAATGTTAAAAAAAATTATTATAGCGGCGTCTTCAACTAGAAATGCCAACGTCAATGCCGGGTAACTTCGTGCAACATCCAAGTGGTCTCGCGCCTATATGTTTAACCTGAAATCAAACTAACGTGCATGCAAAAGTCAGCTACGCTGAGTGAGTTCAAGTTTATAATTTAACGAATAAACACTTGTAAAACGTCTTCATCATGGAAATAAATAAATATATTTATTTTATCCCCAAAATTTAAAATTCATCTTATAATGAGTCAAGCACACAACACAGATCTCCTCACCTTAAATCCCAAACACAAAGTAGGGGATAAAGGAATTTTTCTTCTCATCTTGCCCCAAGGGCAAATAAACTGCTAGGGGACTTCCTCTTGCCCCAAGGACAGATAAACTGTTAGGGGACTTCCTCTGTTCGACCTGGTTGTGGCATGACCCAACACATCACACACAAGCACATAAAAGGGCAAGCAAATAATCCTCATGTATAGTTGGTATGTAAATACAAATAAACTATAGAACTTCATAAAAAAAGGTCTTCATCCAAGTAATACATCTAACATGCATGTTAGCCCTAAACTTTGAAAAAGTTTAAAGAGGGCATCATAAACTTACATACAAATACATACGAGTGTGTACATATATTCTTCAACCATCGTACGTATACCTTCGTACATACACACCTCCTAAATATATATACCTCTTCACCTCATAAACTCGAGTATGTGTATATTTATATATAGTTATATAGTGGAGGGTTCAAATGAGAAGAAATTTTTTGTAAGAATAAAAAAGAACAAATTTCAACCAATAAGAATCCTTCATTTTACTTCATTTAATTTTTGCATTTAATATTAGTGTAAGGGTATATTGGTAAACTTAGATAGATCATTAATTGTTAGTCTTCCTTTTTTAATAGCTAGTAAATTAAATTTGTAACTTATTTTCAAAAAATATATTTTTTCAAAGAAAAAAAACAATTAATTTGAAGTGTAGGATAAATTACGAGGTGTGTAGGATGAATTACGAGTTGTGTAGGATAAATTTCAATATATGTAGGATAAATTTTCAAAACGTGTAGGATAAATTTTGATGTGTGTAGGAAAAAAAATTAGTGTGAAGGACAATAGTCTTTATGACTAATTAATTAGTCAAAGATAATAATAAATGAGATGTAAGAAAAACTATTTAATATTTTACAATTGTACCCTTTGTTCTTTTTCTTCTCAATTTAAATTTCTTCTTAAATGAACCTCCCCTAGTTATATATATAAATATGTCTCTATATAGATTTATTTTGTTATATATATGAAAGCATATAAAAATATAAGTATCACACCGGTGGGTATAAAAAAAACATCTAAGCCTACTCGCGTTTCATGCTAAAAAAATAAACGAGTAAAAATGAATTTTATACAATCGTAACAAGAACTTCACAACTTCCTTTATAAAAATAATTATACCAGTTTCGCATGCACATTAGCCCGAAAGACTTAAAAACATTTAAAAGAGTGGGCTCAAGAACTCACCGGTTGCAAAGTTTCTAAATCCACACGTCAAACCGTCTCGAACTACGCACCGCCATGCAAATCCTGTAACCGGATAACTCTAAGTTACTAACCAAATTTATAAACTGCCCGTGACCCGAAGGCAAACCCCACGAATACTAAAGATTTAATACGCTTGTTCGCATGCACCCATGCACGCGTACGCCATATCTGTACAACCCGCACCGTGACCGAGGGCATGTGATTCATAACCCCTTCAAGGTTCATGTGCTTGATTTCTTATTCCCAAAGTAAAAAAATCATCTTTCACAATTTACACGCGGGTCCCTCTACTTCTTTGAACCAAAAATTAGGCGCCAAACTCGTTCACCGTTTTGTTTAAATAAGGTCCCATTGACGGATCCGTTCATTAAAAGTCTGAGTAGTCGATTTATCTACAAAAAAACAAAAAGATGGTGAATTTTCGGGGTGTTACAATTTCCTTATAGATATATATATCTATATAATCATATATTTCATATACTTGTAATACACACTATTCAATGTATTTAACAGATTCATATTTTAAAATTAGGTCAGACATCAGATCATGTTATTATTTAGGGAATTTCATTAACTTAACATATACCCCATCTTACCCGGTCTCACCGGAGAGGTACCCCATCTTACCTGGACAAGCTGGAGAGTCTAGCACACCATACCCAGTCTTGCCGGAGAGGTAATTGTTATTGTATTTCCTTTAAATAGAATTTCTCTCAAATCATGATTTTAAAAGTGCATTATTTATTATGGCTTATATCAAGAAACAAGGAAATTAGTATTCTCATGATGGATCATATTATAGAACCGAGTAGTACTAATAAACAAGAAATAACAGTGGCAAGGTGTTATCTCTTTTTTATCATATTTGCACTGTTCTAGTCATCATCCTCACGGCATACCAACACCCATCACACTTTATTTACACAAGTAATTTAGCTTATCTCGAAGCTTATACTAAGGCATTTTCTTAGGTTCAAGTCTAAATATTATCCTGAGTGTTACCAGTAATTATCAATATCACAATTCTTTTGTCTAAGCATAGATATTATTATGGTGGTGGTTTTCTTTTGTTTGGAAAATAGAGTTTTGACAAGAATATCATTGTCTCAATTGACACTATGGCTGGGTTCAATCTGAAGATTATGCTCATAGTTAACTCTATTCGTGCTTATACAACATTAGATTTCTTTGTAAGGAATATTTTATTGAGACATATGACAATTTTAAAACATAACACGTTTTCACGATTTATTCTTATAATGATTTCATGTTTTCATATGAATCACCAGTGATATTTTCTCTTGTTTTTATCCTACAAAAGATATTTTATTATTATATTGTGTATACCACCAAGAAATTCTATTATATATGTATATATTTATTATTTTAGAAACATAAAATTTCAAATCTCTTTTTAATATCAAAACATAATATACACACATATATATAATATTAAATTATTTTGTAATATTTTTAATTTATATATTCGATGGTACCAATTATCAAGCTTATTCCCCTAGCTTTATTTACCCCTTTTTATAAAAGTAATATATTGAAATAAACTTCTATTAAATTTATTGAATATAATATTTTGGAATTAAAGGATGGGTAAATAAAAGTTTAGGGAAATAAATTACTCAAAATATAAACTTTCTGGACTCATGGGAACAATTTCACTTTTAACTAGTGGGTTGAATCATATTAGTTTAAAATATTAAAACTTAACTCTTAATTTATTATATATTATATTATTTATTCAAAGAAGTATTATAGTAAGTAATACAAAGTTTGACGTTTCTAAAATTGATTCTAAATATATTAGGTGATTAAGTAATATATTAGAATATGTATGTATATCTCAAACAATAGTAATAGTAATTTGTTTAAAGATATTACAGTATTAAAATTGTAATTTGATTTTTAAATAAAGCTATATAAAGGACAAGCATATTAAACACACATTTGAGTCAATTATTTTTATGTGGGGCATTCATTTTAGTTCTAGCTTGAAATGAAACAACAACTAGAATGTTTAGGAAAATTTAACGTGCCAGGTAAAATAAATAAATAGATACTAAATTATCGGTTTAAGTCGGATAAGAAAAGATATTTTCATTTTTGTAATATCTTTACTTTTAAAAATTAATTATCTAATCCCTTTTATTTGTAACGATTGTTCCAACCATCAAACCCATCTTTTCTCTTCTTTTATTATATATCAGAAAAATTTATTACTTCTTTTAAATATAATATTCTCAATGATAGAGAATAAAAACATAATTATTTATATATGATTATCATAATACATATAATAATCTTTTGATCATACCTTTTCTTTAACTTACGTTATAGTTTTAAATGTATGAATTTTACATGTATCCTAAAATAAATTTTTAGTTTACATTATATACACGTATACACATGTAAAGTATATAAACATTATTTAAATGTATTATAATGTATATATATTTCAAATAAAATAGAGTTGTAATATATATTATCATGTATGAAAGCCGATGAATAGTAAATATAGTTCTTTTAATACTTTTATGGTTTTAATATTATAATAATAATAACAATAACTATTATATTTATGATTGTTATTATTATAATTATAATTTCTTTTTCATTATAAATTTATACTAAAATTTTAATTAATATTAATTTATATGTTTCAGTTTGTATGAAAAACTAAGATCTCTTTTGAAATATTAGCAATAATATTAAACAGAATAAAATAATATAGAATATGTATAGATTTAATTTTATATATTTTCATAAAATTTGGAAAAATTATGTGCTAAAATTTTAAAATAATGAAAACTACTTACCTTCAAAAATAATAGTAAATATATCTATATGTATCTTGAAGAGGAACTTGATATAAATAAAACAAAAGTAACGATGTAACTAATAATTATTAATAGTATTTGAATTTTAAAATCATTTGATTTAAAACAAAAGTGATAAAAAATCTAACGAAATCTATTATATATAAATATATAATAAATGAAAGTGATTTGAGCCACGTGTCACTTAATTAGCACATCGTTTTTCCCCTTTTCCCACCCAACAGTAACCACTGCCCTTTATTCTCACATTTTCACAAACCCTATTTCATTCTTCTCCTTCACCTTTCCATACAAGATCCCCTTTCTCTCTGATGTTCATCCTTCTCCTTCTTCACATTTTCATCTCCTCAACAACGTCCGGCAGAGGTTACTTCTATTGCATACATCTGCGTTTGAAACCCTAAATCATGTACCGTCGAGTAGTTGAAGAACAGAATAATCATGTAAGATCTATTTTTTCATTCAGTAATTTTATTTCGTTTTATCTATTTTCTCATACTGAACACGATTAACCCTTTTGTACCCTCAGAAGAAGAAGCAGATCTCCTAGGGTTTCTTATCGTACTCGATGAACCCTTTTGTACAAGCTCCTGTTAATCGGTGACACTGGTATGTTGTAATAAGGTTTTTATTATTTTATATATATGAAATATATGAATAACTATGTATGTAGCTTTTGATTTTGTCTTTCCTTTGTTATTGTTTATTCAGATGCTTGCTTTGTTGTATCATGTGATTAAGAGTAGACTGATTTTGATATGTTTGTAGTTTATGTCTTTCACAAGCTGTTTTGTTGATTTATTCACCCATGTTAGTAATTTTTGATGCTCCTATGTTTCTTGATCCTCTGTTTTTATTTCAACTTTCATATTATTATTCTAGCAATCCAAGCAGAATATATAGATTTTATGCTTATTATTATTATTATTATTATTATTTTATAGAGTTTGTTGATTAGAAGCAACCTCTGCCAGACCGTTGTTGAGGAGATGGAAATGTGAAAGAGAAGGACGGTAAATTCATTGTTGGATTGTTTATGTAGTTAACTAAATTGAGTAGCTTAACTACTTAATTACAGAGAAGTTTTTGAGATTGTTTTTACAGTTTATTATTTTTGCAGCAAGTTGTACTTCATTTGTTCATGTGGCAATTTTATATTTGCAGGCTTTTGAATTAAGGTTGGTTGTTACTTAATTTGTGTTTGCTTTAATGATTTTCAGTTTCATGAAGTCATTGTTTAGAAACTGATTTTGTTTTCAGGTCTGTTGATAGGTGATACCAGCCCAAAAGTTTAGGCTTCATCCCTTTTTGTTATTCGGTATGGTACTCATTTACAGTTCCACTTTCAATGAGGTTGTGTTAGTCATGTATTTGATTTTTGCCCTTTTCTTTACAATTGAAGTTGTGGAGAGACGAATTAAGATGGTGGAGCGGAAGACAATCTCAGATGAGTATAGGAATTTTAGTGCATGATTGAGATCATTTGGACCCATGTACTGTAAGTCATTGAATGTTTTAATCTTACAATCAGTTTTACTTTGTTTTTTTATGAAGGTGCTGTTATCATGGACATCAAAGTGATTGCACAACACCAAGGTAACCTCAATTGGTCTGATTTATTTTTTGGTATTCGTAACCTTTTGATTTACCGTTTATTGATGCATTGATTCATTTGTAATCGCTTGCAGATCACCCGTCATCTCAATTTGAGCAATTAAACGGAGTTTTCTTAATCAGCACCGTAAGTTTCGTTCACTAATCTATGCATTGTTAATTCCACATGTTTTTTTGATTCTTTATAGACGATTCTGTTTCAGGTGTACTTTTTGCTGTTAGTTCCACGTGTTTTTTTCAGATTAATTGTTTTGATGAAAAGGGAAATCGTTTAAGATGTTTGATCCAAGAACCGAATAAAACATAGTGGATATTGCCGAAGGAGATAAAGATGATGTTGATTTGGCTGTTGAAGCTGCACGTTGATCCACAATAAGCACTGCCCAGCTAAGTTTCCTACAATGATAGTGGTTATAACAAGTTAATAAGGCAAAACACTGATCTGCCTAACAACTGTTGGATATAACGACGGTTGTACACAAAGACTGATGAACATCATCCACTGTTGAAGACCAAACCACTGATGAAGACCAAAGTCCTGTTGAAGACAAACACTGATGAACCAAAGGCCTGATCAACCAAAGGTGAACCAGTGTCCAACAACAACAGTGGTTCAGCAGCAACATTAGTTATTCTACCTTTGTTTATGTTAACAGTGTTTATATGTAACAGTGTTTTTCACATCAGTGTTTTATAGTCTGTTAGGTTGTTAGATCTCATCACCTTAGTGTTTTATATGTAACAATTTTTATGACATCAGTGTTTATATGTAACAGTGTTTATCACAGCAGTGTTTATATGTAACAATATTTATCACATCACTTCAGCGGTTTGATCTGTAATATAAATTGAACAGTTGTTTCATCTTTATACTAATAAATAAAAATCAAGTACACTTGGATGATTATTAAGCTCCTCATTTTGATTGTTTGGGTATAGTATTCTTAAAATTGGTCTTTTTTTGCAAACAGATGTTTATGGGCAAACATTTGTTTAAGCTCAAACATTTGTTTAAGGCCAAACATCTGTTTATGACCAAACTTCTGTTTATGGGCAAACATCTGTTTAAGGTCAAACTTCTGTTTAAGTCCAGACAATTGATATATAAGGCGAAACATCTGTTTAAGCCCCAACATCTGTTTAAAAGCCTGTTACAACCACTGTGTTGGTTCAAACATTTGATTGTTAAAAGTTATCCACTGCTGAAATACAACCTCTGTTTCTTCAATCTTCGTGTTGACCACTGACGGTCCAAACATCAGTGTTTCAAAAACTGTTGGGTATCCACTGATAAGAAAAAATAGCCACTGCTCACTTTTTTATTGTTGACATCCACTGATATTGACCATTAGCGGTTTTCCTAAAAAACAGCCACTGCTCACATTTTTATTATTGATGGTGTTAATTAGTGATAGATTGAAATTATCAAATGAAAACTAGAATTACAATGAAATTACCATTTTACCTAATCGTTACATTCCAATGAGATAAGAGTTCCTCCAACGTTGTTTTCATGATAAAATTTAAAGTTAAATTAAAAAATAAAAAAAAATCTTGATGACTATTTGTTGCAAATCAAATCAGTAATTAATGCTAATTTCTTGAGCTTTGGACATTGAAAATTTGCAAAATGTGAATTTCAAATCGACGGTTATTATCTCTTAATTAAAGTTAAAATAAAAACTAGAAAAGTCATCATGACAATTGCTTTCAAATCAATTCAGTAATTACTGATAATATTAGTAATTTTGAAATTCAAAATATGCAAAATGGTAATTTAAAATTGACGTTCTCCCTCTTTTTTTCCTACTTTGCATATCATTTCTAATATTTAATTACTTTAATAAAGCAGGATATAAGGATATACAATACTTACCTTTCAAATTACATTTGCCACTTCATTCAATTAAAATTTTGAATGGAGAATCGGTAAGCTTGAATTCCAACCTTGATATTTTTTCTAAGAACATCCATGCTTATTGTATTATCATATTACATTTAGTAATAGATATATTTTGCTTATTCTTATTTTTATGTACAGTCTTCAAATGGAGGTTGCAAAGGTTAGCATGCTTAACGATCTTAATACATTCTCAAACAACTATTCGATTAGAGTGAAGATTGTTAGCATGTCGAAGAAGATGATGAATGAAAACAAAAATGAAATATATCGTCTTGATATGATCTTCATGGATGAGATGGTGCCGTATATAATTGTCTTATAATTTTTTTGGACATATGAATACCCAAATGTTATATAACACGTTTTTTATTTAATCGAATGTTTCATATTCTTATGGAACTATGATACAAGCCAGCTGTCTGCATAAGATGCTAGGAAAATTCAAAGACTTCCTTCAGTTGGATGAATGTCTTCTTATCACCAAACCTTCTCTTGCTGCTAATAAGTCCTCTGCTAAGTATACCAAGAGAAATGACAAAATATCACTGTATTTCTATACTTCTGTTGAGAAATGCCTTGATTGGTCTGGACCGAAATACCGTTTTAATTTCATTAACCTGAAGGATGTTGTTAAAAATAAAATTGAAGTTAATACAGTTATTGGTATGTAAATCACTACATGATATATATGTACTGTTTTGTCTTATTTTTTTTTTTTTCATGTTATCGCTTCTTAATGTTGTTTTCTTTTAACAATATATTTTTGTTTATAGATTGGATTGGTTATGTGGAAGTATGTTTCAATCTAGAGGATACATCAAAGAAGGATGGGAGCAAGGGCAAGAGACTTAATATTAGAGTTGAAGACCTTGAGTGAGTTCTTTTTATTAAGTTGTTGCATTTTGACGTTTAAAGCATTACAAGGTTGCTTGATGTTATTATGTTTTATGTTAGTATTTTAGAGGCCAAAAATGTCCGGTTACTTTGTGGGATGGTTTTGCTATTGACATGTTTGCTTACATGAATGATAAGAAACAAGAGAAATATGTTGTTATCCTTTGTCATTTTGGTATGGTCAACCTTTACAAAGGTACAATTTAAACTTAATTAGTTTAATTTTTTTTATTTAGTAATTTATATTTATTTATTTTTCGAGTTGAGGGTCTCTCTGGAAGCAGCCTCTCTATCCCTATGGATAGAGGCAAGGACTGTCTACATCCCACCCTCCCCAGACCCTATAACTAGCTTTGCTATTTGTGGGATTTACTGGGTATGGTTGTTGTTGTTGTTGTTGTAGTAATTTATATTTATTTATATGTTTTAAATTTGACACTGTTTATATTGATCTACGTTTGGTTTTATTTTTAAATTCAGGCAAGCGTGGAGTTGCAAATGGGTTTGAGCTTAGCAGACTTTTTATCGACACTGACATTGAAGAGATATCCTCTTTTAGGAAGAGGTATAGTTAGTAATATGCATATAAACATTAAACAGTATTATTTTGTACCTACATTTACTTTTTACATTTTAATTTGATCACATGAATCTGTTTAGGTATGTAGAGAAAATTTCTGCTTCATCTTCATCAAATGAGCATGTTGGTTCAAACGTTATCTCAAGTGTTGAAGATTAGTTTCTTAATAACCCCGATTTCATGCTTATTGGTTTCCTTGGAACCATATCAACGGTGTGTATTTTCTTATAAGTACTTTACATGCTGAGTTTTTTTTATAGTCGTTTCTATGTATTATTATTTTTGTTTGATATTGATAGACAAAGAAGGTTTTGGTTCTTAGCACAATCACAGCTATATGCAATGATAAACTTTGGTATTACAATGGTTGTAACTGTCACGGCCCCCGGCCCGGTTTGACCCGGTCCAGAAGCCGCGGGACAGAAATCCCGTGGTATTTATTTAATTTGGCAGCGGAATTATTAACAGGATCGTTAAAACTTGAAAATGCCCGATTGTTTTATTTCATAATTAGGGATAAACCCCATAGTTTACAATAAAGGTGATTTCTCAAGGAAATCCCCTATTTTACAAAAAACATGTTTCTTTATTTAATCAAGCCACTTCTTCAAGCGTGTAGTGCTACATGTCACTTTTTCCTGGATCACAGCAGATCACCTGAAACATGTTTTAAAAAGGTTTTATCAGCAGGAAAATACTGGCGAGTCACTCATTTTGCACAAAATGACACATTGTTATAATATACAGTATTAAGGGAGATTACATTGTTTATATCAATCAATTACCCCAAATCGGTATTTCTCACTCGACTATATCTGTGACTATGGTCAGATCACCCATTGGCTAACTCGTTGTCCAATGGTGACGGGAAACAAGTAATGTATACAAAACCCCACATACCGGCAGTAATTGAAGATTACAAAAACTTAATCCCTGTAATTATAACCATGGAAACATTTAGGGTTTTTGTAAAGCAATTTGTTAAAAAGAGAATGACTCACATTGCAGATTTAAACGGGCAGATTTTAGCCTACTGATAAGCCTGTTAACCTAATTCAAATAACAATGCACACGAAAACTAGGTTAGTAACTTTAATCCAACTTTTACGACAACTCACGAGATCAAAACATTCACAATGAATGACAAAGTGCGATACTTAAACATCCATCGAATTCACGACAAATGACAAAGCATAACCCGAGTTTGGGCAGCACTTAAACATCCATCGGATTGGTTTCTATCGATCGGACATTAAATCGTAGCAGTGATCAAGTTATTACCATCTTATCGCGGCAGAATTTCGTGATTGTGTGTGTTTTTGGAGTAAACAGACGATATCTCGGTGTAGAAAACGAATTTTAACGTCGAACCAACGCCAAACTTCAAGTGCCAAACCCCTGAATTTATACTGGAAAAACGGCGCGCCCGTGTGTCACGAGAGGCTCTCGCGTGGCGCGAGAGGTCACTTTTAGCATAGGGTAGCCACGTGTCTCAGTAGCTTGGGTGAGTCGACCGTTCGTTAAAATTCGATTCCTATCAAAAAACTGTTTGGATAATACTAACTAGGAAATACCCCCCCCCCCCCCCCCCGAGTTTTAGGGGCCCTGATCCTGATTCCGATTGTTCTAAAAATTTTAGGGGTCATGCAGTATCACTTGGGGGTCTCAATTAGGGTTTCCTATTGGGTAAAATATAATAAGAAATAATAGTTTTGGTGAGAGTTGTTACATTCTCCTCACCTTAATAAAAATCTCGTCCTCGAGATTTACTGGAACAAGTAGGGATACTTTCGCTTCATCTCTGATTCCAGCTCCCAAATGTACTCAGGTCCTCTCTTCGAATCCCATTTGACTTTGACCAGTATGAGTCTTTTGTGTTTGAGAAAGTTGACCTTTCTGTCTTCTATTTGCAGTGGCTTCTCAACAAATTTTAACTTTTCATTTATCTCTACATCTTGAAGAGGTACTACTAGGGATTCGTCAGATAGACATTTCTTGAGGTTGGATACATGAAATACGTCATGTACCCCGGCTAGCTCTTCTGGTAGCTGTAAACGATAGGCAACTGGTCCTATTCGCTGGATTATTGGGAATGGTCCTACGTACCTTGGACTTAGCTTTCCCTTCTTCCCAAACCGAACTACTCCTTTCCAAGAGAAACTTTCAAGAGTACCTTATCTCCGACTTGAAATTCCAGTGGCTTACGTCGATTGTCTGCGTAACTCTTCTGGCGATCTCGAGCCGTTTTCAGTCTTTCCTTGATTTGAGTGATCTTGTCAGTGGTTTCTTGCACTATTTCAGGACCTGATAATTGACTTTCTCCTATTTCTGCCCAACATACTGGAGTTCTACAATTTCGTCCATACAGTGCTTCGAATGGGGCAGCTTCTATGCTTGCATGATAACTATTGTTATAGAAGGATTCAATTAAGGGTAGTGTGACAACTGTGCTCTTTAATCGATGAACAATGCAAAACAATGATAATTATCAATAAAACTATATGTTTTGGTGTTATTATATATGTATTTGTGTTTGATGATTATACAATTCGATTCGATTCCGATTTCAAGCTTTAAATCGCTTTCTGGAAGGTTATACGCAAACTGGTGCGTAAACGTAGTCAGTTTAATGCGACAAACACTCTGGAATAGTGACATAGGCTTAACATACCTTAAATATCCTCCAAATAACTTAGAAATAAGTTTTGGATGGGTTGATGTGTTGAAAACAAGTCTATTCGATCGCAGGGACTATTTGTGTCAAACTGTGAAACTATACCGATTCGTATGGTATCGAAGAGTCCGAAACTTGATCATAAGCTAAACATACCATAAATAACCTAAACATAGCTTAGAAATAAGCTTTGAGGGGTTCGGTATGCGAAAACATGCTTATTTGATCTTACAGGGATAAAAGTGTCAAGAACGACGTAAGTTTGCATTTCCGCGCATATCTTACGTTCTGACCACATCTGGACACTCAAAATTTTTGTAGACACTAAAATATTTTTATTTTATTGATCGGCATGCAAAAATACCATTCGTCGCTTAATTTGGATCGTTTTTGCGTTCGTTACGACTGTCGTCGTAATTAACCGAACAACGCGATCGTACGATCAAACGAACCGACATCCGAGATTTTTTTGAGCATGTTTTGAGTTCCCTATACTTTAACTTCATCTTAGGGCCTTGAAATGAGGTTAACGGGGCTTAAACGTGTCAAAAATGAGCCGAAATGCAAGTTTTACAAGTTCAGGGGCTGAAACTGTCAATCTGCCAAAGATACTCAGGCGGGGCGCGTAAGCCCAAGTCATATCTTACGCGGGGCGCGTGGGCATGCCAGACAGAAACATTGAATCTGGTCATTTAGCTCGAATTTGATGGTTTTGATCTTTAGTTTTCAATGGTATGGGCTGGTTTGTGTGGAGAACAAGTCCCCCAATCAGTCATTAACATTTGTATGGCCAAGATCATTCCCTCTTCTCCAAGAAATGATCCTAACGGTTTGCGAAAAACTATATAAGGCCATGCCATTCGTTGTTTCATTTGCTCATTTCTTCTCATTTTTCTCCACAGTCTGATTTGGAGCTTCCTTCAAGCTTGGAACTCTTATTCTCTGGTTTTCTTATTATATTCTTTCTAGCTTTGGACTATTGTAAGTCTTCTTTCATGCTTATTCTTTATGTTTAAGCAGAAAGTCAAACAGTTTGGCCAACAGTTTGACTTTCGGTTTTGACCATCAATTGGTCAAGACAAAGTTCAATTGAACTTTGCAACGTGATTGTAATCACGATGGTTATAATCCTTAGCGATTATACCTACTGATTACCACATTATCTAGGCGTAGTGACGAGTCAAAGTTTCGGTCAAAATGCGTTTTAGCACGCATTTTGCAACGGAACTACTTATAGGTATCAAAACACTTTGTTTTGATACCAAATCAGTTTTATAAGTTAGTTAAACATGTTTTGACATGCTTAACTCGTCACTATTAGTTTAGTGCTTGTTTAGGGTCGTAAGTTAAGCGGCCTAAACAACCGCTTAGACTTTCGAACACGGCTCGTTTGGTCGATCATTAGGATCCGACCAAGCTTGATTAGTGATCATAGTTGCATAGAGAATAACCACTGAGGTTATACCTTATGATCACATAGGATTGGTTAGTTATTTGTTAAGTAGCTTGTATGCCCATAGGAAATGACCAAAACGCCCATTTGAAGCTTAAATCCGTATTTTACATATGTGAACATGTTTTTGACATATAATCTGATTTAGTAACATGTTTAGGTATTATTGGGCATGTAAGACTTGACATAGCACATAGTTAACCATCCGAACATAGTTTCGCGCGAACGACGCGTTAAAGTAGCTTAAGCTACCTTAATAGGTCGTAACGGGTCAAAAGCACTTAGGCTAAGTTCCGAGTTAGGATGTAGGCTTTGTTAAACCATATCACATGAGTTTCAACACTCATTTGGTTTACAAGACCTCATTCTATCCGATCTTTCGATTCAGGTGTTGATTTATTTACTAGTAATCCGATTACTAGGTACTACTTGAATTTCCTTGGTTTGTCTGAGCTTCGCTAAGTTCTTTAGATCAAGGACATCCTTCCATTCCAAGTGAGTACATAGTTCCCCTATTTTACTGTTTTCAATTGTTTTGGGGTGATTCATATGTATCAAAACGATTTTGATATTTTAACGATGATTTCAAAAACGATTAAGATGGTTTATATTAAATTAATAACGATTTCGATATTGTGAACGAACTTGTTGGTTGTAGTTACATAACGAATGACATTCATTAATTTTGGCCAAACCGACCAGTATTAGGTTATGGTACCATAGGATCTGACAAATCCCGTTATCAGACTACACCCATGGTTATGTGTGGGGGTTATGTAGGTAACGACCGAATCTGTGATTGTTAACTTACCCTTTGGTGGTTTGTTAATACGAAAAGCGAGATAGTCGAGTCACGAAGGTTTGAATGTTATTAGCGAGACAACCAAAAGTAGTTTCACAATTAAAACGAAAACGAATTTGGAACGAGTTAAACGATATAAACGATTTGAACGAACGATTGGTTTGGGTTGTGATTAGGTAATGGATGGGTGTAACATGATAAAAGCATAGTAGATACGCCTCTGGTACATCTTATATATAAGTGCTTTTATCATATTACATTTCATGTCATTATTTAGTTCAGTTGGGAAACGATTTGAAACGATGTCACACAACGAGGTTTTCGAAATGATATAAACCATACGAGTTTTATTAACGAGTTTCAATGAGATGTTTTACGAATTGGTTTACTAAAACAAAAAGTCTTTGAGTTAGGAATCATGGCTACGAGATTTTATAAATTATAACCATCTTGATTTGAGTTGGTTAATCATATTGCAATACTATAAACTTTTCAAAACAAGGTTTTCGAGGTATTGCAATATATACATAAACGAGCCATAATTCCGATACTCTTATAAAACCTATGTGCTCGCCAGCATTTCTTTGCTGACTTTATTTTTACATATGTTTCAGGTGATGTTGCGTGATGATTCCTAGGGAGCATGTTCACTTAGGATTTGGACGTGACCTTAGTGACATAAAAACGATAGTAGACGATGTTTAAATTGTTTGTTTGGTTTTAAGACAATGTAAATTACTTAATGAATCAATAAAACGAAACTTTTAATTACCATGGTTGTTGAAACGATGATTCTGTTACAACACTCCCCGACGTTTCCGCCACGGTTTGTTGTTTTAACGTGGTCGGGGTGTGACAGGTAGGTGGTCATCCCAGTTTCCACCAAAATCTATCACACATGCTGATATGTGCAAAATGCAACATATAAATTACATCAATTGTGGCATAAAACGAACCCTTTTTTAGTACTAATGTTGGAAAAAATGTGCTTTTGTCTTCTTTTTGTATTTTCAGGATTAAATGAGCTCAAATTAACAAAAGAAGGAAAGAGACAGTAAAATCTAACATAAATACAAGAAAAGGAACAAACGTGGCATGCCCGACCCCACGATAGCATCTTCCCAAGCAAAACAAGAAGACAGAAGACTGAACACGCCCCGTGCTCAGCCAGCACGGGGGCGTGCCCAAGTGTCAGCAGAAAAGACAAAGTGGTAGAAGCTTCTATTGCCTACCACGGGGCCGTGCTCAGTGGACACGGGGCCGTGGTCAACTATAAGATTCGTACAATCCAGGCAAATCTTCATAGTACAAAGATTCTTCTGCACACGGGGTCGTGCTCAGCGCACACGGGGGCGTGGTCAACTAATAAGACAAGCTGCAGTAAATGAAGAAAGAGAAGGATGTGGACATGGGGCCGTGCCCACTGGACACGGGGCTCAAGCTCAAACCATCCCTTGGCACACCACCTCTCTCACACTTCACCCCCCACCACCATAACACCATCATCCATTGTCCATCATAGAGTGTGTGAGTCATCTCGGGATCCAAGATTGATCGTAAGAGTTCTTGACAATCAAGGCCATGTTTGCCTAAGTCTCTTACATCACTTGGTGAAGACAAGTGTCTAGTGTAATACTTTTTATTTCTAATCTTTTCGCACTTTTTACTTGGTTTTGTATTAATGACTTTAATAACTAGTTTCTTATGTTGAAGGTGATTCTTCCTTATCGTTTGTCTGTGGTGTCTTGACATTATTTTACTGTCTATATAAAATAAAATATTTTCACCATTCATATCTCCACGGTCTATATGGAGGTATGTTGGCTACCTGGTCGGGGGTTAAGGGAACGGTTTGGTAAGAGTCTTGCCATTGTTCAGCGTTTAGAGGTCCTGCAATGGACCTGGATCAAATTTAGTAGGACCTCCTTCAATACTTAACGGTATTGGATGGCGGGGGTCCAAACTCTTTGATCCCCTCATAAGTTAACTACTATTAATACTATAACCCGGCTATTTAGGACTGTATCCCTGCTGACTCAGACTACTTAGTCGAGGGTAACGTCACCTCCAAAAGAGGGGCCTACCATAATTTGCATTAATAACTTAATTAATTATCTTTCAATAATCCGACCCTTTAGGATTGTATTCTTGCTGACTCAAACTACTGGGTTGAGGGTAACGTCACCTTCAAAAGAGGGGCCTACTACAATAACTAAGATAATCTCTTAAACAAGTGCAAAAGTGCGGAAATAATCAAAGGTTACACTATACACGAGTCGGAACCAAGTGATTCATCTTGTCTATCTGTTTTTATTTTTATTTTTACTTTTCAGCATTTTAGTTAGTTTTTTATTTTTCTTAGTTTAAAACATTTTTCTAAACTTTTTGATTTGATTAGACGTTGAGGATAAACCGGTACTAAAAGCTCTTGTGTCCTTGGACGACCTCGGTATCTTACCAACACTATACTATGCTCACGATGGGTGCACTTGCCCATATGTGTGTTTAGTGTTAGTAAATATCGTGTTTTATAAATTTAAAACTTGGCTAAAAAAGTGTTAAAGGGCTTAAAATATACAACTAATATATATAACACTTCACACGCATCAAGTTTTTGGCGCCGTTGTCGGGGACACAAGAGCTTTTGCAGCTTCTGCAGAACTCAGCACGGGCCGTGCCCGCTGAACACGCCCCGTGCCCAATCATTGGAACTGGCAATCCTGTTTTAAGTCAGACAGTAGCTGAACACGGGGCCGTGCCCACTCAACACGCCCCCGTGCCCAAGTTTCAGTTACTGAAAACAGAACCGTAAGATCCCGACGGTTGGTAATTTCTGACACAAACATGAGTGATACTGATACTTTTTACTTTCGGCACTCTTATGGTACTACGTGGTGTCAATTATGTGGTGGTAACCATAAGGAATTAGAATGTTATTTTCTAAATTATAAGCCCCACTATATAGACCCATCGTTTCCTAGTATCCTTAAGAGGGGCGAAAGTAAAAATAATCCCTATCTCTCCCTTGAATGCTCCCAACCGGATTTTCTAGGAGAAATGCTTCTCGATGAATTATTTTAATTAGAAGATCTAATTCTTAATTGGTTAAAAGAACTTAGGAAAGATTTCAATGATCTTTTCCAAGACAATAGCCAAAAAGAAGTGTTGGAACCGCATTCAAACAACTTCGTTGTTTCTAACGATACTTCTAACTCTAGTGAGGACTTGAGCGATAGTCGTCCCTGTGTCGATTGTGCCGTGAAGGACTCCCTATCGACTTCGTTCGATGCATACATAGACCTGAGCGATTCGACATACACCTTCTTTAACGAGAGCCCGGGAAAGGGTTGGACTTGTCCACCTACATATAGCATAGGAATCACCCTCACCGACAACCTCTTGCGTTCTCGTCTTAATCTAGAGCAATTAAGGTATCTTAGGCACTTTGGGGTTGTTCCATCCAGTAAGGAACTGCCCGATCCGAAAAAGTTCCTTGAAAATATACAAAATTTCATAACCAGCCTTCCGACACGGGGCCGTGCCCAGGTCAACACGCCCCCGTGTCCACCGAAAGATTCCCTTCTGACTTTTGTCAGAATACGGACAAAACGTGTCAGGATCTTGCCTGCACACGGGGCCGTGTCCAGCATGCTGTCATTTTCTATAAATGCAGCCAAGAATCCTGCACATTTGGACCATCCAGGGCCAGAGATTTGATAGGATTTTCTAACTTACCATCCTAGGTATGTTCTAAAAGAAGGTTCTAACAACCATCTTGTCCTTTCCTCTTTTATCCATTACCTTCTTCTTCACCTTTCTTGCAACAACACCTCCATTGAAGCTTGATTTCAAGCTTCATTGTGATGATTGTTGAGTTTTTGCTCAAGGAATCTTGTAAAAAATAAGTTACACAACATTGTTTTAAGTTATTTTTGTGCAAAAATGCTTCATAAGTGACGAAAATAATTTGAAACTCCAAGACTCCTTGTTCTAAAAAACTGCAGAAAGTTGAACACGGGGCCGTGCTCATTGAGCACGGGGCCGTGTCCGTGGTACTGTTTCATTAAAACGAACTATTTTTGGTTTGTTTTCGTAGAATGTCTAGCCAAAACAGTGGAACCTCTTCTGCGCACTCCAGGAACAGTCGAAGGGAAAGGAGGCCATCGATTGAGGCAACTCTCGTAAGATACGTGATGGTGCTACGTGAAGCGCTTGACGAGATGACTTCGGTAGAGGAGTTCCTCATAGACCGTATAAATTATCTCTCGGTGGGGCTGGAAAACAGTTTTCAAGAAATAAACCTCTTGCACCAGAGGTTAAACATTCTTGTAACACCTCCCATGGAACCAATCCTCCCTCAAGAGGATTGGAACCTAGCACTTGGAATCCACAATCCTACCAGTTGGGATGACATTCCGGCGGAACCTCCTCTTGAAGAACTCCAAGAAATCCCGGTGGAAGTTGCACCTCCTCAAACCAATGCTAATGAGCCCGCTTTTCTTCTCCCTAGGGAGATCGAAGAATGGCTCGCCGACGTATGAGGAACCCATACCCGGAGAGAGAAGTTGTCAAAGCCACATTTAACCGAAAGATTTACCTTTTCAGAAATTTTGCTAATCGAATAAGGCTAGAACTTCTTGGTTTAGATTTCTTGTGTTTCTTTGACCTAACTATCTAGTTTTAATTTTTAGGACTAGTATGTAATTCTCTCTATGACTTAATGAATGATGGTTTTAGTTAATTTGGTGTTGGGATAGTGTTGAAATAAATAAAACACACTTGAGATGGCAAAGGATACAAGGGAAGCTTGAACCAGCACCCCATGCAGGAAAAAAGGACCATCCGACAAAATTCTTCGTTTACAGTAAGCTCGGCACGGGCTGTGTCCACCCAAAACGGCCCCGTGCTGCACAATCTGCAGAAAAGACCCAATTCAGGTAACTGGACACGGGCCGTGTTCACCCAACACGCCCCCGTGTCCAGGCTTCTGTTTCTCTTGATTTAATTTTGTTACTGGCACTTGAACACGGGGCCGTGTTCAGCGCCCAGTAACACAAAATTTTTGCTTTTTGCACCTTTTTACACATTCAATCAACCTAAAAACTTATTTTTGGGACACATTGAGGACAATGTGTAATTTAAGTGTGGGGGGGATGCTAAAACCTTGAATCTTGCAAGTCCTAAATACAAGCCTTACACAAAACTCTATTGGAGCCGCTAATCACCCCAAATTTTTTTCAAAAATTTTCATTTTTTTCAAAAATTTTCATTTTTTTTACTTGTCTAGGTTTAACTTGGGAATTTCAAGTTCTAAAAAGGTTATATTTTTACGAATTTACAACCGATAGCGTCGTGATAAAAAAGGAACCAACATAAGAAAATTATGAAGAGGCATGGCAAACTTAGTTAAAATTTGATTATATATACTTGATCACATAAAAACCCATTCCCACAAAAGTGAGTTTTGAGCCTTTATTGAGCATACAATTACATATCATTAAACTAAATGCTCATTTTTCATTTTTTGTGTGAATAGCCGCTTGGTTCTTACGACTAGAACTTGCCACGACGATACATTCCCGGTCCTTACCAACTTAAACCCGAGTAAGTAAATGATGGAGGCATTAGGACTAACCATTTTTATTTCTACAACATTGTTTTTCTTTTTTTTTACAACCTACCCAAAATCCCCCTAGTTAGCCCCTTTGAGCCTAAACCTTTTCATTTCATAACCCAAACAAACACCCTTTTACCCACCAAAACCTTTTTCATTTTTAACCCTTTGTTTTAGTAACTAGCTTGGTTTTTCGTATGACTTTTCAAAAAATAAATAAATAATAATAATAATATTTGTTGATGATGAAGCAAAAACAAATAAACAAACAAGTTCATCAAAAATAACTTTGTTTGGAATAATGGCTTCATCAAAATAATAAAAAGTTGAAAAATAGAAAGTCTTACGAAAACCGATGCTTTTTACGCTTTTTCGCCCTTTTCTACTAACCACTAACCCAACCACCAACCTTTAACCCAAGCCTAACCCTTCACCCAAAAGTCCTCTTGATATTTACAAAGCTATATAAGTTAAAAAGGAGGAGGATTGATTGCTTAGCAAGCCTATGATAGGAGTAAGTTCCATGCCGCTCTCGAGTGATCCACTAAAATACATTTTCGGCCGAGTGTTGAGTGATCCCCGTGAGGTATGTGAACTTGTATATAAATAGAATTTTAAAGAGGCATGTTATGCCCTAATAAGTAATTTGTCTTATGAAAAGTTTTAAATAAATCATGACGAATAGGATTGTAAATAAATAAAAATAAAACTTAATAAAAGAATCTTGGAAATCCCGACACTCTATGACAAGCCCAAAAACCTTCTTCTCTACCCATTCCATTTGGGAGTGTAAAGCCACATTATAAAGAGTTTTGCTTGAGGACAAGCAAAGATTCAAGTGTGGGGGTATTTGATATGTGCAAAATGCAACATATAAATTACATCAATTGTGGCATAAAACTAACCCTTTTTTAGTACTAATGTTGGAAAAAGTGTGCTTTTGTCTTCCTTTTGTATTTTCAGGATTAAATGAGCTCAAATTAACAAAAGAAGCAAAAAGACAGCAAAATCTAACATAAATACAAGAAAAGGAACAAACGTGGCATGCCCGACCCCACGACAGCATCTTCCCAAGCAAAACAAGAAGACAGAAGACTGAACACGCCCCGTGCTCAGCCAGCACGGGGGCGTGCCCAAGTGTCAGTAGAAAAGACAAAGTGGTAGAAGCTTCTATTGCCCACCACGGGGCCGTGCTCAGTGGACACAGGGCCGTGGTCAACTATAAGATTCGCACAATCCAGGCAAATCTTCATAGTACAAAGATTCTTCTGCACACGGGGTCGTGCTCAGCGGATACGGGGCCGTGGTCAACTAATAAGACAAGCTGCATTAAATGAAGAAAGAGAAGGATGTGGACACGGGGCCATGCCCACTGGACATGGGGCCGTGCCCGAGCTTCTGTTCAGCCTATAAATAGGAGTGCTTGGCTCAAGCTCAAACCATCCCTTGGCACACCACCTCTCTCAGACTTCACCCACCACCCACCACCACCATAACACCATCATCCACCACCATCATCCATTGTCCATCATAGAGTGTGTGAGTCGTCTCGGGATCCAAGATTGATCGTAAGAGTTCTTGACAATCAAGGCCATGTTTGCCTAAGTCTCTTACATCACTTGGTGAAGACAAGTGTCTAGTGTAATACTTTTTATTTCTAATCTTTTCGCACTTTTTACTTGGTTTGTATTAATGACTTTAATAACTAGTTTCTTATGTTGAAGGTGATTCTTCCTTATCGTTTGTCCGTGGTGTCTTGACATTATTTTACTGTCTATATAAAATAAAAGATTTTCACCATTCATATCTCCACGGTCTATATGGAGGTATGTTGGCTACCTTGTCGGGGGTTTAGGGAACGGTTTGGTAAGAGTCTTGCCATTGTTCAGCGTTTAGAGGTCCTGCAATGGACCAGGGTCAAATTTAGTAGGACCTCCTTCAATACTTAACGGTATTGGATGGCGGGTGTCCAAACTCTTTGATCCCCTCATAAGTTAACTACTATTAATACTATAACCCGGCTATTTAGGACTGTATCCCTGCTGACTCAGACTACTTAGTCGAGGGTAACGTCACCTCCAAAAGAGGGGCCTAACATAATTTGCATTAATAACTTAATTAATTATCTTTCAATAATCCGACCCTTTAGGATTGTATCCTTGCTGACTCAAACTACTGGGTTGAGGGTAACGTCACCTTCAAAAGAGGGGCCTACTACAATAACTAAGATAATCTCTTAAACAAGTGCAAAAGTGCAGAAATAATCAAAGGTTACACTATACACGAGTCGGAACCAAGTGATTCATCTTGTCTATCTGTTTTTGTTTTTATTTTTACTTTTCAGCATTTTAGTTAGTTTTTATTTTTCTTAGTTTAAAACATTTTTCTAAACTTTTTGATTTGATTAGACGTTGAGGATAAACCGGTACTAAAAGCTCTTGTGTCCTTGGACGACCTCGGTATCTTACCAACACTATACTACGCTCATGATGGGTGCACTTTCCCATATGTGTGTTTAGTGTTAGTAAATATCGTGTTTTATAAATTTAAAAGTTGGCTAAAAAAGTGTTAAAGGGCTAAAATATACACCTAATATATATAACACTTCACACGCATCACATGCCCTGAGCATGTCTTCTAGGGTTTGGATCGTCCTTTCACTTTGTCCGTCTGTTTGAGGATGATATGCAGTGCTCAAGTTCAGTTTAGTCCCCATGGCTTCTTGGAAACTTGTCCAAAAATGCGAAGTGAAGCGACTATCTCTATCGCATATAATGGAGAGTGGAACTCCATGTAAAGATACTACTTCGTCTACGTACAATTTTGCTAACCTTTCCATGCTAAAGGTTTCTTTCATGGGTAGAAAGTGAGCTGATTTGGTTAATCGATCCACAATTACCCAAATCGCATCATTACCTTTTCTGGTTTTGGGCAACTTAGTAACAAAATCCATTGTTATGAGTTCCCATTTCCATACATGCATTTCTAATTGTTGGAGTAATCCTGAAGGTTTCTGGTGTTCTGCCTTAACTTGTGAACAAGTAAGACACTTAGATACATATTTAGCTATATCCTTTTTCATACCAATCCACCAGAAATTATTCCGTAAATCTTGGTACATCTTATTATTTCCCGGGTGCATGGTATACCTAGATTTATGGGCTTCCTCAAAGATCTTATTTCTTAAATCTCCTTGATTAGGTACCCAACTTCTTCTTTTATGGAATCTCCAAATTCCATCAGCTCCTTGCTCTAATTCCTTTATTCTTCCTTTCATTCCTTCAGCATCATTTTTTATTGCTGTTTCCTGAACACTCTTTAATTGTTCCATTAAGTCTAATTGTAAACTTAATCTAAGAGCACGAACTCGCTTTTGCTTTTCGTGATACTTACGACTTAAGGCATCTGCAACTACATTTGCCTTTCCTTCGTGATATTGAATATCACAGTCGTAGTCACTTAGAATTTTCATCTATCTTCTTTGCCTCATATTCAATTCTTTTTGCCCAAATATATATTTTAAACTTTTATGATCTGTATAGACAGTAAACTTACTTCCATACAGATAATATCTCCAAATCTTAAGGGAAAAAATTATCGATCCTAATTCTAAGTCATGCGTCGTATAGTTTTCTTCGTGCTTTTTCAATTGCCTTGAAGCATACGCAATTACCTTTTTGCGTTGCATTAGCACACATCCTAATCCTAGCTTAGAAGCATCACAATAAACTTCAAAATCTTCTGTTCCTTCTGGTAAAGCTAGAATTGGGGTATTTGTTAATTTTTGTTTCAAAATCCTAAAAGCTTCTTCTTGCTTAGGTCCCCATTCAAACTTAACTGTTTTACAGGTTAGCTTAGTTAATGGTATAGCTATCTTAGAAAAAATCCTTAATAAAGCGTCTATAGTACCCAGCTAATCCTAGAAAACTTCTAACTTCCGTAGCTGATTGCGGAACCTTCCATTTGGTGATTGCTTCTATCTTAGCAGGATCTACGTGAATACCTTCATGATTCACCACGTGTTCTAAAAATTGCACTTCCTGTAGCTAAAATTCACACTTCGAGAATTTGGCGTAAAGCTTCTCCTTTCTTAACAGAGTTAAGAGTGCATGTAGGTGTTCACAATGCTCGTCCTGACTTTTGGAATAAACAAGTATATCGTCTATGAAGACAATTATAAATTTATCCAAGTATGGTTTACAGATTCTATTCATCATATCCATAAATGCTGCGGGAGCATTTGTTAACCCAAAGGGCATGGCGGTAAACTCATAGTGACCATACCTAGTTCTGAAAGCAGTTTTAGGTATGTCTTCTTCTTGCACCTTCAACGGATGGTATCCAGAGCGTAAATCTATCTTAGAAAAATATCTAGCTCCTTAGAGTTGATCAAAGAGATCATCAATTCTAGGTAATGGGTATCGATTCTTAATCGTAACCTTATTCAGTTCCCTATAATCGATACACATTCGCATCGACCCATCCTTTTTCTTTACGAACAACACTGGTGCTCCCCAAGGGGATGAACTAGGTTGTATGAATCCTTTACTGAGCAATTCATCTAATTGCTGTTTCAGTTCTAACATTTTGGTGGGTGCTAGACGATAGGGTGCCTTTGCTACGGGTGTAGTTCCAGGAATCAAATGAATTCTAAATTCTACTTCCCTATCCGGTGGTAATCCTGGTAACTCTTCTGGGAATACATCCGGGTATTCTGATATTACCGGAATTTCCATAAGTTCTTTACCCTAAGTGCTAATGATTACCGAAATCATATACACTATTCCTTGCTTTCGTTCATAACTAGCCACTTTCATTACTGAAATGAACTTCATTGGTTTACGTGGTATATCCCCTGTAATTATAATTACTTCTCCTGTAGGTGCACGAATTTCTATGGAGTTTTTATCACAGAGGATTCGAGCATGGTTGGCTACTAACCAATCCATTCCTAACACGACATCGAATCCAGCTAAATTCATAGGTAATAGGTTTGCAGAAAATTTATGACCTAAAAGTTCTATATTTTCTTTTTGCAAAATCGTATTTATGTTAACAGAGTTCTCGTCTGCCGTTTCTACTGTAAAAACTTGCCTAAGTTTTGTTAAGGGTAGCTTAAGAGCTTGGCAGAATGAAGTATTTATAAAACTTTGGTTTGCACCAGAGTCAAATAATACTTTCGCATAGACATTGTGTACCAGAAACGTACCAGCTATTACGTCAGGAATCAGTTCAGCTTCCTGCGTGGTCAATTGGGAGGCTCTTGCGTTTTTCTTTGCAGCCCCTTCGGCAGGTTTAGCTTTGACCAATTTAGGGCATTCTGGTCTAAAATGTCCAGCTTCTCCACAGTTAAAGCAGATCTTTGTTTTCCTTCTGCAATCTTCTTCACGATGTCCTACAGTTTTGCAGAAGTTACAGGTTTCATTACATTTTCCAAAATGTTTCTTTCTACAGTTTCTGCAGAACGGCGGAGTGGAAGATTGCCCAGTTCCTCTTGTCTTGAATTTTCTATTATTACCCACACGAAATCCTTGGGTAATTTTCTGAGCCAAATCCTTCTTCCTATTTTCTTCTCGTGTATGCACCAGTCCGTCTGTCAAAGTGTTGGCTAATTCCACCGCATCATCGATCGTGCGGGGTCTCGCAGCTTTGACAATATCACGGATCTCGCTAATTAAACCCCAGATGTAGCGGGAAATAAGTACCGGTTCTGGCGAAGCCAGAGGTGGCACAATTCTGGCATATTCGAAAAACTTCGAAGTATACCCTCGGCAATCAACATCCACCATCCGGTGGCTTAGGAATTTGTTCGCCATTTGCTCTTTTTCATATTCTAGGCAGAATTTTCTTTCCACCAGGTGCTTAAACTCCTCCCAACTCATGGCATAGGCCAGGTCGCTTCCCTTGGCTTGCAATACCGTATTCCACCATTCTAATGCTTCTTCTTTGAAAAGGTTAGAAGCGTACATGACCTTATCCTCCGCGGCACATTTACTTATTTTGATTACTGCCTCGGTTTTCTCCAACTAACGCAGTGCCGCAGTCGCCCCTTCATTGCCTGCAAATTCAACAGGTTTACAGGCAAGAAATTCCTTATAAGTGCAACCAGGCGTTGCAGCTTTCATTCTTTTGTGAATTGGGGCTTGCAGTACATCATCATCATTATGATTAATGTTACCGCCTCCATTTACGCTATTACTGAAGTTGTATTCATGAGAACATTTGCTAGGAATAATTTGTTGAGGTTCAACTGGATTTTGAGCAGCAGCAAGGATTGCTGGAATAGCATTGGCTCTTCCCTGAGCAACGATGTTCTTGATATCTTGCCTATTCAGAAATTGATCTTTGTGGTTTTGTTCAGATTGGTTAATCTCGTTTACTGGTTCATTATCAGCGTGTTCCATCTGAATATTTATCAATTATTATTTATCACAGGCTAATATTTAGTACAACCATTCAAGTATCACTGTACAAACAGAAAAATGGCAAACATTGCGACTTATATATATATACATGTCTATTACAATTTACACTAAAATTCAAAATATACTAGAGGTTGTGTATTCCTAATTTATTTTAGACTATCTAGGAATATTATGTTTAGCATGCTTTATTCTATCTTCCCTTACTAAGTTGTTTATCTAATGGGCAAAGTTCCTTTAAAGTTTCTGGCTTATAGATGATATGGGTCTTAGTACTGGGTCAGGGTGTTGAGATCTAATGTCATTGGTTGGTCCGGTTTTGGCAGTTTAACTTAACTAAAAGTTAACATTTACTGCTGTAGTGGCTAACATATAGAGATTTGCCCACTGTTCATCTAATTTAATTTCCCATGGTGGGTTATTGCCTATTCCATGGGTTTCCTTATTAATCATCACTCCTTTTGGTTGTGACTTCTTTATTTTCTCTTGACTTTTGCTAATAATCCAACTTCTTTTCTTAATGGTAAGTGGTTTCTCAAACTGTGCTTTACGAACAAATATTCATTCCTCAGTATCTGCTGAGTATCTTGAGGAATTTGATTGAAATGAGGTTCCCTTATCTTTTGGTTAACTATCTAATTGACGATAGATGTTCGAAATTCTTTGCTTACCCATACTGTAAACTAACAAATAGTCAAATAACACAAAAACACATAATCACAGAATAGCAATTAGAAAAATTAAGTATTTCTAAATACTTAATTGGCTTAAATCAGTGGCTCTGATACCACCTTTTTATGTCACGGCCCCTGGCCCGGTTTGACCCGGTCCAGAAGCCGCGGGACAGAAATCCCGTGGTATTTCTTTAATTTGGCAGCGGAATTATTAACAGGATCGTTAAAACTTGAAAATGCCCGATTGTTTTATTTCATAATTAGGGATAAACCCCATAGTTTACAATAAAGGTGATTTCTCAAGGAAATCCCCAATTTTACAAAAACATGTTTCTTTATTTAATCAAGCCACTTCTTCAAGCGTGTAGTGCTACATGGCACTTTTTCATGGATCACAGCAGATCACCTGAAACATGTTTTAAAAAGGTTTTATCAGCAGGAAAATACTGGCGAGTCACTCATTTTGCACAAAACGACACATTGTTATAATATACAGTATTAAGGGAGATTACATTGTTTATATCAATCAATTACCCCAAATCGGTATTTGTCACTCGACTATATCTGTGACTATGGTCAGATCACCCATTGGCTAACTCGTTGTCCAATGGTTACAGGAAACAAGTAATGTATACAAAACCCCACATACCGGCAGTAATTGAAGATTACAAAAACTTAATCCCTGTAATTATAACCTTGGAAACATTTAGGGTTTTTGTAAAGCAATTTGTTAAAAAGAGAATAACTCATATTGAAGATTTAAACGGGCAGAGTTTAGCCTACTGATAAGCCTGTTAATCTAATTCAAATAACAATGCACATGAAAACAAGTTAATAACTTTAATCCAACTTTTACAACAACTCACGAGATCAAAACATTCACAATGAATGACAAAGTGCGATACTTAAACATCCATCGAATTCACGACGAATGACAAAGCATAACCCGAGTTTGGGCAGCACTTAAACATCCATCGGATTGGTTTCTATCGATCGGACATTAAATCGTAGCAGTGATCGAGTTATTACCCTGTTATCGCGGCAGAATTTCGTGATTGTGTGTGTTTTTGGAGTAAACAGACGATATCTCGGTGTAGAAAACGAATTTTAACATCGAACCAACGCCAAACTTCAAGTGCCAAACCCCTGAATTTATACTAGAAAAACGGCGCGCCCGCGTGTCACGAGAGGCTCTCGTGTGGCGCGAGAGGTCACTTTTAGCATAGGGTATCCACGTGTCTCAGTAGCTTGGGTGAGTCGACCGTTCGTTAAAATTCGATTCCTATTAAAAACTGTTTGGATAATACTGACTAGGAAATACCCCCCCCCCTGAGTTTTAGGGGCCCTAATCCTGATTCCGATTGTTCTGAAAATTTTAGGGGTCATGCAGTATCACTTGGGGGTCTCAATTAGGGTTTCCTATTGGGTAAAATGTAATAAGAAATAATAGTTTTGGTGAGAGTTGTTACAGTAACCACTGTAAGTCGTGTGTGGAGGAAAGATTTGTAACGAAAGAAAATGTGGATGGTTCATTTGATGTTGATCATGCAAAATATTTGTTGTGTACAAATGATAAATGTGAAGGAGTCGACATCTATTCTATTCCGCGGTTTGAGATTACAGTTTTATTTCCTTATACTAAATACTAATATGAACCACACTTTTGTTATTAGTAATTCTAATGTTTTCATTTGTTTTTAACTTTGATAGCTTCAAGATACCTATTAGGGTGCAAGACTCTTACGGTACTATGTCTTTGACACTGTTTGATTTCGAAGCTTACAAGATTCTTAAGAAAACTGCCAAAGAGTTACTTGCAATCCAAGATCAGGTAACAAATACATGCATTCAGTTATTTGGCCATGTAGTAAATATAATTTAAAATTAATTTTTATAAAATTGTAGGTTCTCAATTATGGAATCATTGTGCTCATTGTAATTTATATTAATTTTTATAAAATCATAGGTTGTTAATTCTGGAGAGATGCCGAACCCATATCCTGAGATTTTGACACATTTATTGGAAAGAGGTATGCGTTCATCATAAATGTTAAAGACTATAACATTGAGCATCAGGTTGAAAACTATGGTATTTCAATGCCCACTAACGATGATGAGATCCTTGACGCGCTCTGCGCCAAATTCAATCTTAACCAGGTTTAAATCTTCATTATGTGATTCTTTTCATTTCATAGTCATATCGTTTTGAAATAGATTTATACCATTGTGTGTATTTTATGTTACTGTGTATTATGTACTTAAAGCATGAGCAGGCTGAATTGTTGGATGTTCCAGATTCCTACAGTTTGTCTACTCCTGTTGACCTTATGAAGGTAATATAAGAATTTGGTTATTTGTACTAAATTTTTTGAAACGTTAATACTTATTGTCTTTTTATATCAGGATGAGATGCCATGCAGCGGTGACAATGTTACACCTGCATCCAAAGCACTCGTAGGCAATAAGAATCCCTCTTCTGATGAAACAAAACGTAATATTCGTGAAGTGTGCGATGTAGATGATGCATTAGGTTGCTCCTCGACAAAGCGCCGCATGAGTGATGAACTGTCTTAGGATGAAGATGCCGGTGTTTCGACGCTTTTGATTCCCAAGATTGAGAAATAGTTTTCTCTGTACTTTCAAATACATTTACGTGTTGATTTCATATGATGTTAACACGTTGAACTTATGGTTTTCGTTTGTTGGTTTTGGGTGTTTGGTGTTGTTATGTTTTGGACTGATTGTGTGGTTTTGAATTCCTGAAAACTTATCTGCTTATTATACTGTTATGTTCTAATATTATAATGAGTATGACCTTTCTTTGCATATTATAATCTATATGTTAAATAAATATTGAGATGTTCAATATTCAATATTTATGTTTAAAACTTATGTGTATGAATAGGAGCAACAATTTATAATATATATTGTATAAACCCAAATAACAACTTTTTTATCTACAAACATTTGTAATCTTTAAGCAATTTTAATCTTATTATCTTATCTCATAATTTATATAGGATTATCAGTGGATGTGGTTGTTCTTTATTGGTTTTTACCGTTATCCCTCCCACTAAGATTTAATAAGTATCCGTCATATATTACAGTTTATAAAAAATATTTAATTTGTGCCTGTTTCTCCTATTAATTTATTTAAGTAATCTCATTCAATAGCTTATTTATATACTTCAAATTTTGTCTAAGTCATTCAAAATAGGGTGTTTAGAAAAACCGTAACCAAGTAAGAAGCGTAAACGCAAACCCAATTTATTCGGTTTTTTGTTCGGTTTATGGATCCACATTTTATTTTATTTGTTTTTTTTTTTTTGGTTTATTTGGATAACTGAATAAAAAAATCGTTTAACTTAATTATTTATTAAATAAAGATAATAATATTTTATTTTAAAAATCATATACAAATAAACCATAAACCTAACCAATGAACACCCGATTTACATTCCACAAAGATTACAAAATTTTTTGTTAAGTTTTTTTTTATCAATGTAATAGATTGCTTTAAATAATTAATTCAATAATTTGAAACAATTTTATTTTGCTTTTCATGAAATGATTTTTAATTACAAAATGATAAAATGGAATATTATAATTTATTGAGGATATGTTAATCCCTAGGTATGACATATTGTAATTCAAAATTTAAAAACCACTGTTTGGTTCTATTTTTTTAATGTTCCTGATATTTTACTCTTTCTTCTTTTGAATCTGTGACAACTGTGCTCTGTAATTGATGTACAATATAAAACAATGTTAATTATTAATAAAACAATGTGCTTTGGTGTTATTATGTGTGTATTTATGTTTGATGATTTTACGATATGATTCGGTTCCGATTTCAAACTTTAAATCGCTTTCTTGGAGGTTATATGCAAACTGGTGCGTAAACGCAGTCAGTTTAATGCGAAAAACACCCTGGAATAGTGAAATAGGCTTGATATACCTTAAATAACCTTCACATAACTTAGAAACAAGTTTTGGATGGTTTGGTGTGTCGAAAACAAGTCTATTCGATCGCAGGGACTATTTGTGTCAAACTGCGAAAGTATGCCGATTTTTATAGTAACGAACATTCCAGAACCTGATCATAAGTTAAAAATACCCTAAATATCCTTTACATAGCTTAGAAATAGGCTTTGAGGGGTTCGGTATGCTAAAATAAACTTATTTGATCAATAGGGACGAAAAGCATCAAAAAGTGCATAAGTTTGCATTTTCGCGCATATCTTACGTTCTGAATATATCCGGACACCCAAAAATTTATGTAATCATTAAAATATTTTATTTTAGTGATTGGCATGATAAAATTCCATTCGTCGCTTAATTTGGATCGTTTTTGCGTTCGTTACGACTTCCGTCGTAATTAACCGAATAACGCAACCGTACGACCAAACGAACCGACATCCGAGATGTTTTTGAGCATATTTTAAGTTCCCTATACATTAACTTCATTTTAGAGCCTTGAAATGGGGTTAACGGGGCTTAAACGTGTCAAAAATGCATCGAAAACCAAGTTTTGGGCTTGCATGGGCTAAAAGTGTCATTCTGTCAAAGTTCTTACACGGGGCGCGTAAGCCTAGCCTTTCTATTACGTGGGGCGCGACAGCCTGCTAGCACAGAAACATTGAATCTGGACTTGGAGCTTGTTTTTGATGGTTTTAAACACTGATTTGGGATACCATCTGTTGAATTTTGATGGTTTAACATGTCCCATGGTATATTAAAACCATTAACCCACATGGATGGCCAAGATTGTTCCCTCTTTAGCAAGGAATGATCCTAACGGTTTATCGAAAACTGTATATAGCCATGCCTTCACTCCATTTTCTGCACCCTTGATCATTTTAATGCTCTAAGTTGAAGCCTTTGCTTCATACCTGAGTGTTATAGATCAACTTCTCCCTAGCTTGGACCTTTTGCGGCACCTGAGGAAAATCTACATCAATCTTGATCTATCACTTCATTTCTTTGTGCTTACTTATTAAATTTAGGGACGAAATTTCTTTCAAGTTGGGGATGATGTGACGACCCGAAATCTCAAGGTCCTTTTCTATGCATAACTTGCTGTCATGATTCGTTTTATGTCGTAATTTGAGTGTGTTATGTGAATGACTGTGCAATATTTATTATGTCCGAGCTTATGATTGAATTGTTAAATGTTTCGTGGTAGCATGTTTAGGTTTTGGCAATAACTGGTTGCACACACACTCGAATCGCGCACTTAGCACATTTGGTTTGCGGGCCAGACACACTTCTTTGCTCTTATTCCTACTTTTCGGCCCATAGATCTTGAGTCCAAAACGGAAGGGGGGGGGGTCCGGCCCAGCTAGGTTAATTGCATGAAACCTTTTATACGTGGATAACTCACTTTTATCACAAAACCATAAATCCCTAACCCTACCTCTCATCTCTCTCGACGGAAACCTGCATCCCGGAGCTCTCTCCATCCAATTTTTCTATGTCGACACTACATTAACTGGTATGAATAATCTTCGTTGTAATTAGTTCCTTTGATAGACATAACTTTGTGATAGGGTTGCCGTGTATATGATTGAATTGATTTTTGTGATTGCATGAGCATAACAAACTATGTGATGTACGTTCATAACATCACTGATAGATCATGGTTAAATCTAATCTAATGTATAAATGATGTGAGCATGGTTTTGGTATAGTGATAAATATTCATACAGCCACCTGTGTGACGATGATTCTAAATACTCAAGCCGGATGTCCATGAATTTGCTGAATTGACAACTTGTCATTATTTGAAATTAAGAATTCAAGAATGGTTTTTCCATTAGAAATTGTGTATGCGCATGTTTCCTTTGAATTCATGGAATCTGATGGTGATAGTGGGCCGCCCATGAGGATTGGTTTAGTGGGCCGAAGCTTTAGCATCCATGGACCCCAATAACAGTATTAGTAAATATGAATAACATGTTTGGATAACCTTTGCATGATCTTGTTTTTGTATGTATGATTTGATCATAGGGACTGCTGTAATCGATTAAAGCTAGGCTGCGACTATAAATTCATATTAGATATTATTGAAAGAATTGTGTATGTGTTTATGAACGAAAATTTACTTGGCTAGTAAATTGGTTTGCTAATATTTGGTGGTTGATATTTGGCTAGTAAATTGGTTAGATAATAGATTGTTAATAGTAAATTGGTTTCTTTTATAGAATTTACAGTGGGCTTTATATGTTAAATGGGCCACAGGGGATTGTTTGTGTTTTGGACCGGGGTGTCTGGGCCGTGAAAAGGTTGTGGATGGCGGGTGAGAAGATTAAGTTATAATCTTTGTAGGCCATTAGCATATTTAAATGGTGCACCTTGCGAGTAGTACAATGAGATGTTAATTGTTATGTAACATATGACGTATGAATTCGTGACATGAACTTATAAGTGAACCAATTAGTTATTATGAGATTCATGATGATAATTGGTTGTTTCATTGCCTGATGATAAGTGTAATGCATGTGCGCTACTTGTGTAACGTGAATAAGAAACTGTATAGCTTGGGTCTATGTGAACTGATTAGATTTGATAATCATGCTAGGACTTGATTGATCAATGTGAGTACGTAAATAGACATACCGAGCAAAACTAAGGTGAGTTTATCTCTTGAGCATGCGTCCCGGTGGTTGGGACAGTCAGTGGGTATCCCGGGGAGGGATAAGTCTTTTGGGTAAAACTGGGATGTTGGATAATAATCTCACCCTATCATTCTTAAGTCCCATCTTTTGTGTTACTGGGAGGTAACGGGTATTAGTTGGTAGCGCTACTTAGGTTTGGCACCCTCACCCTGTACCGGAGAGGACGGATGTGAACTAATGACCCTAGTCATGCCCAGTGCTTGGATAGGAGCACTGGGGAACGGGCAAAACATACATCAGGAGTCGTCTTGTTCAGCATCGAGATATTATCAATATTACTCTTGGAATTGTTAATTGTCACACCCCGACCGCGTAAAACAACAAACCGCGGCGGAAACGTCGGGGAGTGCTGTGGCAGAATTATTGTTTCAAAACACATAATATTTAAAGTTAAGTTTTACAAGCTTAAATTATTACATTGTCTTGGTTCAAACGAAATACATAACATAAAACATGATAACTTTACGTCACCTTAGATTTGCTAAGGCTCAAGTCGCCCTAAGTGTTGTGACAACCGGTGATTTACGTCACCTAATTACGTGATTAACAGATGATTAACGCGATAATAAATAGTGTTTAAGACGCAAATTAAATTAATTAGGCCTTTGGAGTGCCTAGGAACGTCTATCTGACTTTACAGTGCGCGTATGAAGATTCGCGTGGAATCTGCGAAACATCAAACGACAACGGACTGATACCGTACAGAATACTAATAACGCCGACAAATATTAAATTTTACAAAATATTTTAGCTTCGTAATTGAATTTTAGTGACTACAGTCGAAACCGGATCGAAAAACGGATTAAAGACGGCAACGATACAATTTTTCACGATTATTACCGTAATCGACGAACGGGCGTGCAAACAACGACTACCGGCCGTATTTTTGTGTATTTTAATTTTTGACGTTAAACGACGTTCAGGATTTGACAACGGGTCTCGTAGGAATTACGGGCCACTTACACACGAGATGGGCTTGTGGGCCCTGGGCCCAAGCCCAAAACCCACAAGCCTAAACCTACGCATAATGTATAGTTCCCTACAAAATCTTATCGAGATCTACTAAATCCCTACAAGTCCACTAAATCTTACAAAATCTATAGAAAATCCTTATACAAGATTTGATATAATCACAAAATCTCATCAAAATATTAACTAGATCTTTATAAGATCTTACAAGACCCCTACTTCATCTCTTTTAAAGACCTCACTCTATCTCTCTCTCGGTTATTTATATCATACCTTCTCAAATACACAAATACATAACACAAGCTCATCCCTGAAACCTCTTTGTCTTCTCTCTCCTATTTGGCAGCCATACCGGTCGGCTGCCGGAGCTGGGTTTCCGGCCAGATCACACACACAAACGCCCATGTCTCACACACCTCAACCTCTCATACCCCCTTCCTCTCTCGGTTCCGGTGACCGGAGCCGGTTGCCGGCTCCCCTTTCTTCTCCGGTCGCTCACGACGGCAGCCCCCCCTTTTTTAGAACAACAAAACGAACCACCACCACCATTGTTCGGTGGTGGTGCGGCGGTTACAAAACAGGAGAGAGAGAGAGGCTGATGAGAGAGAGAGAGATGTCGAAGAGAGAGAAACGGTGGCGCGTGGTAGCGCGTGGCGGCGCGTGACGGCGTGGTGTGGCGGAAATCGGTGTTGCAGAACCGACGGGTTCTGTCCGGTAAACAGACTTTAACCTTCATTTTCTTTTGATATGTTTCGGTCCAGATTTCGCGACTCAGTCGGTTCGAGTTTTGGTTCGGTTTGTTTTGGCTCGAGTTACAAACTTGGTTTTAGTTCAAGAGGTGATTCAGTTCGAGACGGGTTTTGGGTTTGGGTGACGTCTCGGTTCGGGTTCGAGTCTCGGGTCAGACACAGTCGGGTCAGGATTGAGGTCAGCGGGTTCGAGCTTTGGTTTATCGGGTCAACAGGTTCGGTTCAGTCAGTGTTTTGGGTCAAGCGGCTTCGGGTCAGACTCAATCTCTATTTCGGTTGACTCGGCCAAGCCGAGTCAACTCAGTCAACAGATGGGTTCGGGTCAAAACGGGTCTTGGTTCAGTTCAGATGGCTCGAGTTTCGCGGCGCGGTCAACTCGGTCAACACGTTTCGGCGACTCGACGAGTGTTTTGGGTAATAGTTTAAGTCGCGATTATTTTCATTATTCCTTATTTTAATTATACGTGATAACGAGCTCGAACCGACATGATTATATTTTACATTTATGAAATATTTGGCAAGTTGATATATTGGAAATTGAATCTTGGATTGAATTTGGTTAAAATAACGACAACTTGGTTGTCCGGGCCGTCCAAAAACAGAGGAAACTCTGCCCGTTTTTCGAGAAAAACCATAAACAAAATGTATTTTTACAATAAAGCGAATTTTATGTGATGTTTTCATATAAATATTCTTTATATATACGCACGACTTCTCGGAACGACTAACCTTATTTTTCTGGTATATTTATATATATAAATACTCATATATTTTAAATCTCTCGAGAAACCAAGTCTTTCCAAGACTTAGTAATCTCACCGACAATAGACGAACCTTAACAAGCTTAACCTAATCGTTTCTTTCAAGTTAACAATTTACCGTCTTATCATTCAATTAGCGATTCGGTAAAGCTCGATGACACGTAGTTTAACTACTGTGTTTATTTAGAAACTTGTAAGATATTCCGTGTTAGGAATATTGTAGAATGCACGCTAGCGAGTCTCATCTTGGAAACGACATCACGAAGTCGTATATAGCTAGCTTTGCACAGGAATATTTAGGTGAGTTCATAACCCCACTTTTTACGGTTTTACATTCTTGTAAATGTTTTCGGGGTGGAAAGACATGCACGTTTTGCAAGAACATACAAAGTTTTTGAACAAACATATTTCTAAATTATGTTACGAATGGATCATACTAAATATACCGGTTTCTACAAAACAAATGCGTATTATCGAAATGTGAGTGATTTTCATGACTAGGGATGGATCGTCGGGTGATAATTTAGAGAGACTGGGGAGTTGGCCTTAGAGGCTGGGGTAAAATGGATCGTCGGGTGATAATATAGAGAGACTAGGGAGTTGGCCTTAGAGGCTGGGGAGGTTCAGTCTTAGAGGCTGGGGAGGTTCAGCCTTAGAGGCTGGGGTAAATTACATGTTACAATTATTACAGACACTTTTATACATGGTATGGTTAGCTTAAGAAGGGTATACTACTTAGATCATGTGAGTGGGTAGGTGGAACTTAAGGCCATTAATCCTCGTTGTAGGACCGAGAGACATGAGTGATAGATCTATTCGGGTGTAGCGAGCCCCACTCCTGAGTCCGCTGAGTGGACCATGAGGTGACTATGTGCCTAACGCCAAAATCTGCTAGGTTTGAGTCTTCCTGCACCATTTCACATATACCATTGGCTTTGCAACCCATTGGTGATCTCTTTTTCCTTATTGCTACATACCAGGGACTTACATACATACTTACAGAAATACTTGATTTATACAAATTAAAGACCATGTTTTATACAAATTCAAAGCATAGGATTTATGCGGGCGTGGAGTCAAAGTCAGGGTGGGCATTGACAGATATACGGACAATACCAATACGAGAGTTTACAAACATATGGTTTTACGAACAAAATGCGTTACAAACACAAAGCCTCCATATAACTTGGCAAGAAAATGATTTCTAAATTCGTTTTCTCAATATTATTTCACAAACCGGTTAATCAAAAGATTTATTTCAAATCTTTTACAAACTAACTATGAACTCGCTCAACTTTATGTTGACTTTTTGCATGTTTCTTTCTCAGGTTACTTTTCAGAAATTATGGCACAGTTGGAATAGGAGAACCATTGGAGAATCGAGTACTTAGCGGGCGTTCGATTTCTAGAAAGTCTTAGCTTATTTGCTTCCGCTGTGCAATGAAGATACCAGTCCAGTCACGCCAGCTCTGATAATTTTGGGGTGTGACAAGTGTAGCTTGCTCACATCAAACAATCGCTCCTGGAACATATGTGAAAGTAAATACGTCAGCATAAAAATGCCTGTGAGTAACATAGGTTTAGTGTTGAAAATTCATGACTTTAAAGGTTAAAAGAATTGTTTAACGAAAAGTAGTCATGAACCTTGTAAAAATGTCTTCTTTTATAAAATCATATGAAAATCAAATGATATAAAAGAATGATGTATGGTTAAGTAAATAACCAAATGAAAATAATATGTATAAAATATGTCATGTCTTGTCTTTGTTGAAGTGGTTTAGATGACGCCACGATAAGCAATACAATAAAAGCACTTATATATAGGAAGTACCATCGGCGTATCCACCATGCTTTTATCATATTACACACGTCTCGTTACTTAGATCACTTGTTAATAACCATGAAATAATGTCTTGTATAAATGTCAATGTCCAATGTCAAATGTCAAATGTACAAAACAAAGTCTTTGAGCAAACCAAAGTTTAAAACAAAGGTTATGTTTTGAAAACCAATGTTTTTATTGATATGAACATTTATGTGGTTTGTCTATCGTATACACTCAAGCCTTGAGACTGTCGGATAAATCCTTATCAGGATCAGGAATTTATCAAAAATGTATTCGGATTCTGTCATTCACCTAACGAAATACCTAGAAAGCGGGAACGGGATTTGTCAAGTCCTATAGCGCTATTACATACTACCGAGCTGCGTGATCAATGTTAATGAATCTACTACTTAACATACCAAATGTCTTTTTCAATGTAAGCATGTCATGAAAATGTCTTTGTAAAACCATGTAATAGGCATACTAAGTCAATATGCCAATAAAATGTCTTTGAAATGAAATGTGAGGTATACTAAGTCAATATACCATAAAAATGTATTTGAAATAATGTATTATATGTAATATGTAACAAAAATGTATAATGTCATGAAAACGGAAAGTAAAGTTATGCACGTATGCTTCACCCCAAAATATTTGAAAAGCGTAAAATAGGGGAACTATGTACTCACCTTTGGGTGCGTTTTTATATGTTAACAAAATCCCTCAAATTGTTTATTCGTCCTAAATTAAATAAGAATGATTTAATAATCAACACTCACAATAATACCGAAGTTTCTCCGATACTTAGAATTTTCACATAACTTTGAGATTTCTCAAAAAGTTATTATTTTTGGTTATATTGGTGTATTTATATATATTTGTTCATATATATAAAAAAAACTTTTGTGACTTGAACGATTTTATTGGTGACCCTCATCACGTTATAAGCAATATATCTACGATTTGCGCGTCGTAATATATATACTCAAATGTAATATACAAATAATAACGTAATACAAATAATTTTGTCATGTATTAACATGTCATCATACACATATTGTAAAACACATAACACATTGTAACAAATAAAATTAACCCAAGAACAACCCATTCTAGTGTATGTCGAAAAACACTTATATTAGCGATTCGGTAACATTTTTGGGCGTCGGAAGTCACGTATGACCAACCAAACACCAAGTAAACTTAATATAAGTTAAAATAATTATTTTTATATCAAAAATATCAGTTTACTTACTGATCTAAAACAGTTTTATAAAAATCCTCCGAAAAGCCGATTTTTAACCGTTTTACCGCATAGTTTTGCATCAAACGTTACCCTAACCATCCCAAATCGAAACGACTTGATATTTTAACACAACCCATGTTATTTACTGAATAAAATAGTGGTTATACTCATGATAGTACAGGTCTCACATAAAGCACATAAATCATGCAAATTTCACATATTTTACCACTTTTTAAGCTATATGTACAACATGCAAAGCTATCAAACCTATGTCAAAGTTTCATGCCATTATAATATACCAAATAATGTTATTTTTAGTGTTTATAACCTGTTCACACTACTAGAAAAAACACATTTCTTGACATGCGTTGCGTGTCATAAAAGGGTCTTTATGACACGCAAATGCGAGTCGTTGATTGAGGAGTCATAAAATTAACATGACATGCATTTGTGTGTCATGTTTTTATGACACACATTTAATGACACGCATTCATGACACACATTCATGACACTCATTTTATGACACCTTTTAATGACACACATTCATGACACTTTTTAATGACACACGTTCATGACAAGCATTTATGACACATACGTATGACATTCATTTACGCGTGTCATGCTTTTAATTGTATAAATTTTTTTATAAAATTACTAATTTGCCCTGGATACATGTATAATAACAAAACAATAAATCTTTTTCATAAAACAAATACACACACACACACACACATATATATATATATATATATATACCAAAACAATCCATTACATAATCATTTGTCAAGTATACTACAAATATTTTAACGTTAACAAAAAAAAAAGAATTGTTTGTCAATACATCGTTAACACCTAAAATACGATTTGTCACTTAAAAATTGAGGTAACCGCATAAGTCGACTAGTTTTCGCGAATGCCATCCATATCCGCAGCCGAGTATTCCTCTACTCATTTTCCAACCTGAAACAACAATTAAATAAAATAAATCTTAAAAATCAGAATTTAATCCGAATATATGAATTTAAGCATTTGTTTGGATATATAAGTACATATTTCTCTAATATACAGACTAAAATATGGCTAAACTTACATTATCATTGTCAAGTACTTCAACTCCATCGTAAGCTATCTCCTTCATGAACTTCATCACATAGTAGCCACATTCAGTACCTTCTGGCTGACATGGACACTACACAATTAAAAATATAAAGAAATGTGAAACCATTGTAATTTGAGTTTAAACTAAAGGGTTTCACTATTTACAATATCATTACAACCATACTTTAAATAAGAGATTGTGTGCTTACCCAAGCGTTAATCCAGATGAGTTTAACCCTTATGTTGGCAATATTCAAAGTAAATGAGAATTTATAATGTTAAAATGCCTAAATTTAAGTTTAACCCTTATGTTGGAAATATTCGATTTCTTTTTGCATTTCAAGCAACTGCGTTTTTCAACTTAATGGCTCTCTTTGAATGATTCCATAAGCCCGATAGGAATCATCTAGGTAAATACATCCAATTCATGGCATTCCTCGTCTCGCGCATCCTGAAGTTAATAGCAATATTCAAGACAGAAAAAGATGATTGATGTTACAAAATGCAAGATTAATGACACATTACTTAATCTACTAATAAATCCGACACATACATGGAGAAAAAATGAACAAAAATCACTTATCATGTCCCATCATTATCTATAAACTTAACACTTGTTGTAGAAAGATCTAAAGTCCCACAGGTAACTGGTAAATTATAATTAGTTTCTAGTGGTTTAAAAAATAAAAACTATAATGTATGCAAGTCGGGCCCTATACATACCTGGATCTCTCTAAACTGTCAAACAACATTGAGCTGGAAAATATCATCTTATGCCACTGCAAACTGCAATTAATCACCACCAAAACAGATTATTAATATCCTTCCAAGCTATTAATCATCGCTGGTTAATAACATTTTTTATTTGAGCAACCATCTTAAGCCACCAAAAAGATCATTAAGTTTCCTCCCATCAGTGTCATAACCAAACTAAATAAAAGAATTGAAAAAAGAGTTTAATGCATAAGAAATAAAGGTCAGGCTACTTCATATATATAAATCAATGAATTCAAACTACAGTGTTACCTCGAAAACTTTAGCTTCCAAAGCATGTAGTCCACTTATCAACAATAATTGAAAATATTTAGCCTACTATATTTAAAAAATTCAAACATAACATAAATAAAAAGTAAACATTTGTATGTTAGAATTCCTAAGTTTGCCAAGTGCAAGACCAAATCTGTCAGATATAAAGAGTCCAATATCTTCGAAAGACATTATTTCTTAGACCACCCGTAGTCGCCGTGTTTCGGCGTTTTTCCCCCAAACACGCCCGACCACGCCACCACCTCTGCCCCCGTGGGCGTATTTTTGCTCCAAATCAGTTCCGGCGTGCTATATTCCACACCCAGCCCCTTTTCTTGTGTCCAGTCACCTTCATTTTTCCTTTTTGTAAAACCAATCAGATTTTTTTGATGTTTTTTATTTAATTTTATTACAAACATAATGCCCCACAATGCCCACATCCCCACTACACCCATCTTAGAAAACGCCCCATAATGCCCCATTGCTGACTGGGCGGCCACATGGCGCAAAAATGACTATAAAAAAGTATAAAAAAAGTTATATGGCATACATGTAATATTCAATAGCAGACCGTATATTAGACTGGAAGGTATGGTGTGGGGAGGATGGGCCGCCACGTCACCGGGAGTGAGGATGGGCCTAAAGGGGATGGACCAAGGGGGTGGAGGATGGGGCTAAATACATATATATATATATAGGACAAAGATCCGTTAGGAACCACCCCTTATTGCGAGAACCGCGAGAACCAGTGTGAACACAAACAGTAATTCCTAAAAAAATCTAAAAAACACCCAAAAATTTTTTTTTTTATTTTTTTACTATTTTTTTTGAAAAAATCGCAATATTTTGTTAATAAAAGAAATAAAAAAAAATTTTCAAAAAAAAAAAAAAAAAAAAATTTCGAGTAACAGTTATCCATGCACATGTGCATATGTATCGTTTCTTTGTCAAATTCCGTAATTCATTACAAATAATAGTCAATTGCACTTTCATTTACACTACCACGTGTAATACACTACTTTTTACGTTAACAATGTTAGAAATGCACATGTGCATTTATATGTATTAACAGGAAATAAGGTGTTTTGGTACACTACTTTCTCTTTCATCTATCATTCCATCCATAATACACAAGCATGCACATGTGCATTTTTGTCATTTCTTTGACAAATTCCGTAATTCATTACACATATTAGACAATTACACTTTATTTACACTACCATATGTAATACACTACTTTTTACATTACCAATATTAGAAATGCACATGTGCATTTATATGTATCAACATTAAATAAGGTGTTTTGGTACACCACTTTGAATACACTTTCCTTTTTCATCTATCATACCATCCATAATACACTACCATTACCTCCTACCATCCATAATATAATACCATTACCTCCTACCATCCATAATACAATACCATTAACAATATTTTCACTTTAATACATGTATGTAAACACCATTTATACCATCCAATCAACATATTACATAAAAAATTGACAACTATAACCAAACCATTAACCACTAGATATAACTAACAAAAAAACATGTATATGAGCCTACTTCTCCATTCAAAATCACAAACTTTTTGTAACAAAACACGTTATATCATGGTTATACCTAATTATGCACATGTGCATTTTGAATATTGGTAATGTAAAAAGTAGTGTATTACTAATGGTATTGTAAATTAGAGTGCAATTGTCTATTCCTGATAACGTATTACTGAATTTGTTGAAGTAATGATACATATGCACATGTGCATGGATAACTGTTACTCGAAAAAAAAAAGTTAGTTTTTTTTTTTTTTTTTTTTTTTTTTATGGCAACGAAATATAGCGATTTTTATTAAAAAAATATTAAAAAAAAATAAAAAAAATTTTTGAGTGCTTTTTTGATTTTTTTTTAGATTTTATTTTGTGTTCACATTGGTTCTCGCGGTTCTCGCAATAAGGGTGGTTCTCGCATGAACCTTACCCTATATATATATATATGTATGTATGTATGTATGTATGTATGTATGTATGTATGTATGTATGTATGTATGTATGTATGTATGTATGTATGTATGTATAGGTATGTGTGTGAAGGAGGGGGCCGGCGAGGTCGTCCAAAACCAGACGGAGATGACGGGGACGGGCCAAGGGGGCGGCGCCGTGCGTAGCCGGCCCTTGGCCGTCCCCCATACCGACCAGCCTTACCAATATCACTAAAAATGACTATCAAAAAGTATAAAAAAGTCTTGAACTTAGCAGCAGACCATATGATCTGTCAAGATTAACATGTATGCTTAGATATTTCTTAGTTAACCTAATTTAAAAACTTGATAAAATATTTGCAGCTTTATTCCAAATAATGTAGCTCTTACATCTACATTATTAGTAAAATCTATCATAAAAGGGAAATGATCATGAAACAATGTAAACATAAAGAAAGATTCCATTGAGACATTTCATCAAACATGTAGAGTGCATGACTGAATCTTGCCAAGGAATTCAATTTATATTGGTCAGTTCAGCCACAAAGTCGCAAATACCAAACCGGACTCATGATGTGCAATCCAATTCTAAATCAAAAGTATAAAGAAATCACCTACACGCATCATAATTTCAAGAAAAGTCCAAATTTGGGTAAAGTTGATGATTGACAATGAAAATTATTACCTAAGGTTATGGATTAGCATTGTTGTTTCACTCTGAATTGTCTTCAAGATCGGCACCTCAAGCATTACATGTATCTGCACATATAACAAAGCCAAAAGGCCATTTATAAGGTTCACCCGAAGGGACGTATATAAGGGCCATTTATACATGTAATTATCATTTCTAACCGGTAACTAATTCTAACCGACCAGGGTTCCGGTGAGCACCGGTAACAAATATATAAGCCTGCAAATCCATTTATTTCTAACCGATACAAATATTGACCAACACCATAACCACCAAGAAGTGGTGGTGTTGTGATTAGACCAAGAAGAGGGGATTGATGCGGTTGGGAAGGAGATGAATTTGTGGGGGAGAGTTTTGGGGATGTGATTGTAAACAAGCGGGAATGGGAAGATGAAATTTGAGTTGAGGATGAAGAGGGAAGTTTGAGTTGAGGATGAAGAGGGAAATTTATTTTAGAAGGGAATTAAAATAGTTTATAAAAAATATTATTTAGAAAATCAAGTTAAAGGAAATCAAATATTTTTTTAAATCTATAAAATTTAATTATTTATGATTTGTCAAGGCTTTGAAATTAACATAGATATGTTTTTTTGTTTCTAACTTTGAATACTACAAAACGTTTTAATAGGTTTAAATGTTAAAGATATTGTATGCAGCGTCTAGCTTCTCAAGTATAAAAATTTTAAAAAAAGCAAAATGGCAAATTACTATTTTAGCTCTGAGACACCCCCAGTCTAAGCCTAAGTTTTATATAAATTAAAAATGTACATTACACACATATAAGTTTTATGCATTTTACCATACCGACCCATACCCGCGAAAATTTTTAAAACTAATCTCATACCCGGCCCAATACCCGTCGGGTATCGGATATAACCGTCCCATTTGTAAAATGCATGTTTCTTTTGTGAGAAATCATTTATGTGTATTATTAAGATGTTGGAATTTTGTTTCTTTTCTGCTATATTTCCTTCCCCACGTAGTTGTAATTTTTTCACAAGGATAAAGTAATTCAAGGAAATTAATTAGGTGAGCAACCAAAGTGGCCCTTTAAGCAAACCTACAAGTCTACACTAGAGTATAAAAACCATATGTTTTGAGTTTGGGTTTGTGTATGTGTGTGTTTCAAGCAAGATGGATTATTCTCTTGCAGTTTACCATATTATTGTTTGTGGTTCATCTTCTTTACCTCTCAAACTCAAACTCAAGCTAGGCCAAAGCCTTCTGCCCTTTTCGTGTTCGGGGACTCGACAGTTGATGCTGGTAATAACAACTTCCTACGAACTCCCATGAAAAGCCATTTCTTACCTTACGGGAGAGATTTCATCAACCATATTCCTACACGGAGGTTCTCTAACGGCCGCCTAGTAACTGACTTCGTTGGTGAACATATTATTTGACATGGCTTTTCTAATTAACTATTTAATTAACGTTTTTTTAGTTGACAAATATATGTTGTTTTGGCAGCTTCATACACTGGTGTAAAAGACATTGTGCTAGCCTACTTGGATCCAACTCTTACCATACAGGACCTAATGACTGGAGTTTCCTTTGCATATATACTTGGACTCCATTGTTATGTAGTATCCTAATTGTAACGAAGAACAAAAATTGTGCCTGAATCGTACCTGGTAATGCGAATTAAGGAAGTTAGTAGGAGCAAAAGGGCAACACTTGTTTGATAGTTGACATGCACAGCTTCACCGGTGTCGGAGATTGAGACGTGGGTTTGTTTGCGGTGGGTTTCTTGGTGGTGGGGATTGGAGAGGCCTGGCAGAGATGCGACAGAGAAATAGGGATGCAAAGATTAGAGAAGTTAGTTCGGTGAAATGATCGATCAAAATGGGGCGAAGGATAAGAGGGGCGGGGAGGGGGCGCCCGCCCCCCCCCCCCCCCCCGAATTTTTTGCTCATTAGTGTTATATATGTAGTTTTCGTATAGAAATTTGTGGGTGTATACGTTTTCGCCCCCCGGTTCTATAGAAATTTTTGGGTATATACGTTTTCGCCCCCCCGGCCGAAAAATTCAAGCTTCACCACTGCGATCAATAGGGTTGAAGAGAAATAAACCGCCAATTAGACGTGTGTTTGGGATTGAAGTAGTGTTTTGGTGCCTTTTATTCGTATATGACTCAAATTCAAGTTTCAAATTTCAAATATTATTTTTTTTCCAATATCCTTTGACTAGATTGCAGATCAAATTATATTAATTTGGATTTACATAGGAAACGTCTAATTTGATCACATTTCAGATCAAACTTTTTAAACTAAGATCCAAATTTGTATTCAGATATGAACATTTGTCTTTTTTTTTCTTTAACATAATATTAATTATATCTCAAATATTAATTATTATCTAATTTTTATTGATAAATGTGAATGAATTAGAGGCATAGAGGAAAGGGGAAACTGGATTGATATTTAATTATTATCTATTTATTAATTTTTTGCTACTTTTTTCCATTTGTTTAATTTTTTTTGGTACCTTTTATCCATTTGTTTATTTTTTTTTATCTAAGTGTTGCATAAATTAAATGGATTAGAGATCAACAAAAAAGTTTTTTTTACCTGGCCTTGACTTTGACGAGCCTAACTGTAGCGAGCTTGAACCTAAAAACAAGTTCATTAAGTAAATTAGCTCGAGCTCAACCCAACTCATGAGCCTAAAAGAGACATTGTTAATATAATTTTTAATTAATATATTAGATATATATCACTTTTCATAAGTCCGTACAATTTTTTCTCTTTAACAGTTTTCAAGTTTTTCACATGATTTGCTATTAGAATTAACAATGATGTCCATATTACATAAACAATAAGTGCTATAGGAAATAAACCCTTATGTTTATATAATGTTTTTTTTTATAATGCTAAAAAGACGACACACAAAACAGTTGCATAAATTTATTAAATTTTGTACAACCATGACATTTTTTTCTTGACACGGATTTAAAATGTCATAAAATAAGCGTGTTTCATTATTCGCGTGTCAAGATAGATCTTGTTTTTTATGACGCTAAAAGGATGACACACAAAAAAGTGTGTCATAAATATATTGAATTTTATAAAACCATGACATTTTTTTTCTTGACAAGCACTTTCGAATGTCGTAAAATGAGTGTATGTCATTGTTTGTATGTCAAGATGAATCTTGTTTATTTTATGACGCTAAAAATATGACACACAAAAAAGAATGTCATAGATTTATTAAACTTTGTAAACCATGACATTTTTTTCTTGACATACGCTTTTGAATGTCATAAAATATGCGCGTGTCATTGTTCGCGTGTCAAGAGGAGTGTATTTTCTAGTAGTGTCAAAAATATTTTTGTCATACAACCATTTTTTATCATTTCTTGAGCTTTAAATCAACATGTATTGTCATGTACAAGTGTCTAAAGCACACTATCATAGCATCATCATTTTACATGAACTAAATGCATCCAAAATGCAACTTATTTATGTTTATTTGCTGATGTATTTGAACATTTATCATATCATACCCAAATCATCCAACACTTGCATCTTAACTATCATTCAAGAACAAGCAACAACTTAAACATGTACTTATCAAGAAATCAAACTCAAATCTCATACCCATACATATATATATATATATATATATATAGGGGAGGGCTATATAGAAAACCCACTTGAGTTGAGAAAACCCAAATAAACCCTATGTAACATTTTTATTTTTTTCTAAAAAAAAATAGGGAATGTAATATAAATGTACACGGACCTATTTATGAAAAAAAATGTAAAAAACGCTTAATAGTTTTTTTTTAAAAAAATGTTGAAAATTTGTATGTTACATTTTTTTTGGACAAACATATTATGTAACCTGAAATTTGTAACATTTTTTAAAAAAAAACTACTCAGTGTTTTTTTGTGTTTCTTTTTTAAAAATGTTCAAATATATGTATATTACATTCCCTATTTTTTTTAGAAATGTATCTTGAGTTTACATGGGTTTTTTACAAAGGTTTTCAGGGTTTAGTCAACTCGAGTGGGTTTTCGATTTATCTTTCCCCTATATATATATATATATATATATATATATATATATAGGGCCAGGATCATTTCAGAACCATAAATATTTACAGAACTCGCAGAACTCCTAATAAACAATCTTTTTATTTATATATTTTTATGCTTAGGATAATTTTATCATTTATTATGTGTATTTTTACGATTACATACAAGTTAAGAGTAATTTTATCATTTTTTATATGTAATTTTATAATTACACATATGTAAACTAGTTTTTTTACATATATGTAATTAGTTATGACACATATATATAATTTTGGCAATTAAACATATGTAAACTACTTTTAACATGTATGTAATCAAAGAAATACATATAATAGATGATAAAAAGATCCTAAATACAAAAACTTATATGTAAAATGATTGTTTATTAGGAGTTCTGAAAGTTTTGTAGTTATTTAGAGTTCTGAAATGAACTCAACCCTATATATATATATATATATATATATATATATATATATCACCATTTTTATTTGTATCAAGACCCATTTCTTTTTAGATTTCAAGTTTGTGAAAAACTCCAAGATTCAAGAGAAACTTCAAATCATCAAGAACAACCAAGAATCAAAAGTATGATTTAAACATAAACTTTATACCTTCAAGATTCAAGTAAGTTGTTGATGAGATTTTGATGATATGGAGCTTGAAATCACTTGAAAACACCTTGGAAACCCCTTTGGATCTTCACACCAACTTGAAATATGCTTGAAATGGAGATGGATCTTGAAGAACAAGGTTGAAGAAATGAAAATGGTGAGGGTGGTGGTGCTTACGGTTTTGGAGGAGAGAGAGGAAGGGAGTGGAGTGATCTTGTAGGATTTGATATGATCTCTTGAAAGATTTAAAGGGATTTTGGAAGATTTGCAAGGATTGTGTGCATCAACACTTGGCAAGGAGTAGAGAGAAGTGGAAAACTTATTTTATGCATATGACAACTCACAATTATATATACATTCATACATATATTTATTATGTGTAGGTTAAAAACGGGTATTTAACTGGATACCGGGTATTTTATCTAGCGTTTAAATCCCGGTTTATGGCATTCTAAATTATTTTTATTATTCTATAAAAATAAACTCGCCAAAATATTATTGAAATAAATTTCAGTTACCGAGACTGTCTGTGTTGTCTGCGTTTTGCAGTAGAAGCACTGTGTTACGTAGTAACACGCGGTACGCGCTTAAACTTTGAAAAATAACGTTTTTAAGCGTTTTAATTTATTTTTCAATACGAACATGATTAAAATAAAATTTTAATCATAACAGAATATTTTTGGAATTTAAATATTATCCGGGCAGTCACCAACGTTCGTTTCGCAGTTTTGTTGCAAATAATTCTAAAGTTCGAATAAGCATGTTTTTGCCATACTGAATCCTTCGAAACTTATTTCTAAGTTATGTAAAAGGTATTTAGGGTATGTTTGGCTTATGTCACAGTTTCGGAGTGTACGTCGCGTTAAACTGGTTATGTTTACGTAACGGTTTATGATTTCACTTCCAGAACAGGTTTGAGAGTTCGAAATTGAACAATGACTGAAAACGTACCAATGTCACAAATAATTAAACAAATATTGAAATTAAAACACCATATTTTATTAAATACAAAGTTGTTTGGAACAGTACAAAGATTAAAATACACAAATGTCACAGTCTCCCCTACTTTTGGAAATTTCGTCCCGAAATTTAATTAGAGGAAACTTATGGGAAAAGGTGTGGATATTTCGCCTTCATTTGATCCTCTCGTTCCCAAGTAAACTCTGGGCCACGTTTGGATTCCCAGCGAACTTTGACTATCCGTATGCACTTGCGCTTGAGTTTCTTGACTTGATGGTCCAATATTTCCACAGGTTTCTCGACGAAGTGCATCGTTTTGTTGACACGAATCTCATCAAGGGGGATGTGGAGGTTTTTGTTAGCCAAGCACTTTCTCAGATTGGACACGTGGAAAGTTGGATGAACATTTCCAAGTTCAGGAGGCAGCTCAAGTCTGTAGGCTACTTTTCCGATTCTTTCAGCGATCTGGAATGGTCCAACATATCGTGGTGCAAGTTTTCCTTTCTTCCCAAATCTGATTACACCCTTCCAAGGAGATACCTTGAGTAGGACGAGATCACCGACTTGGAATTCCAAAGGCTTGCGTCGTCTATCAGCATAATTCTTTTGACGGCTTCTAGCTGTTAGGAGGTTGTCGCGAATTTTCTTGACTTTGTCTGTAGTCTCTAGAATGAGATCAGGTCCAGTGAGCTGAGCTTCACCAATCTCATTCCAGCAGACTGGCGAACGACATTTTTGACCGTATAAAGCTTCGAAAGGAGCCATGTTGATGCTGGAGTGATAACTAACATTGTCTTGGTTCAAACGAAATACATAACATAAAACATGATACCTTTCTTGATTTTAGATTTGCTAAGGCCCAAGTCGCCCTAAGTGTAGCTTGCTCACATCAAACAATCGCTCCTGAAACATATGTGAAAGTAAATACGTCAGCATAAAAATGCCTGTGAGTAATATAGGTTTAGTGTTGAAGATTCATGACTTTAAAGGTTATAAGAATTGTTTAACGAAAAGTAGTCATGAACCTTGTAAAAATGTCTTCTTTTATAAAATCATATGAAAATCAAATGATATAAAAGAATGATGTATGGTTAAGTAAATAACCAAATGAAAATAATATGTATAAAATATGTCATGTCTTGTCTTTGTTGAAGTGGTTTAGATGACGCCACGATAAGCAATACAATAAAAGCACTTATATATAGGAAGTACCATCGGCGTATCCACCATGCTTTTATCATATTACACACGTCTCGTTACTTAGATCACTTGTTAATAACCATGAAATAATGTCTTGTATAAATGTCAATGTCCAATGTCAAATGTCAAATGTCAAATGTACAAAACAAAGTCTTTGAATAAACCAAAGTTTAAAACAAAGGTTATGTTTTGAAACCAATGCTTTTATTGATATGAACATTTATGTGGTTTGTCTATCGTATACACTCAAGCCTTGAGACTGTCGGATAAACCCTTATCAGGATCAGGAATTTATCAAAAATGTATTCGGATTCTGTCATTCCCCTAACGAAATACCTAGAAAGCGGGAACGGGATTTGTCAAGTCCTATAGCGCTATTTCATACTACCGAGCGGCGTGATCAATCTTAATGAATGTACTACTTAACGTACCAAATGTCTTTTTCAATGTAAGCATGTCATGAAAATGTCTTTGTAAAACCATGTAATAGGCATACTAAGTCAATATGCCAATAAAATGTCTTTGAAATCAAATGTGAGGTATACTAAGTCAATATACCATAAAAATGTCTTTGAAATAATGTATTATATGTAATATGTAACAAAAATGTATAATGTCAGGAAAACGGAAAGTAAAGTTATGCACATATGATTCACCCCAAAATATTTGAAAGGCGTAAAATAGGGGAACTATGTACTCTCCTTTGGGTGCGTTTTTATATGTTAACAAAATCCCTCAAATTGTTTATTCGTCCTAAATTAAATAAGAACGATTTAATAATCAACACTCACAATAATACCGAAGTTTCTCCGATACTTAGAATTTTCACATAACTTTGAGATTTCTCAAAAAGTTATTATTTTTGGTTATATTGGTGTATTTATATATATGAGTTCATATATATAAAAAAAACTTGTGCGACTTGAACGAATTTATTGGTGACCCTCATCACGTTATAAGCAATATATCTACGATTTACGCGTCGTAATATATATACTCAAATGTAATATACAAATAATAACGTAATACAAATAATTTTGTCAAGTATTAACATGTCATCATACACATATTGTAAAACACATAACACATTGTAACAAATAAAATTAACCCAAGAACAACCCATTCTAGTGTATGTCGAAAACACTTATTTTAGCGATTCGGTAACTTTTTTGGGCGTCGGAAGTCACGTATGACCAACCAAACACCAAGTAAACTTAATATAAGTTAAAATACTTATTTTATATCAAAAATATCAGTTTACTTACTGATCTAAAACAGTTTTATAAAAATCCTCCGAAAAGCCAATTTTCAACCGTTTTACCGCATAGTTTTGCATCAAACGTTACCCTAACCATCCCAAATCGAAACGACTTGATATTTTAACACAACCCATGTTATTTACTGAATAAAATAGTGGTTATACTCATAATAGTGCAGGTCTCACATAAATCATGCAAATTTCACATATTTTACCACTTTTTAAGCTATCTGTAAAACATGCAAAGCCATTAAACCTATGTCAAAGTTTCATGCCATTATAATATACCAAATAATGTTATTTTTAGTGTTTATAACCTGTTCAAAAATATTTTTGTCATACAACCATTTTTTATCATTTCTTGAGCTTTAAATCAACATGTATTGTCATGTACAAGTGTCTAAAGCACACTATCATAGCATCACCATTTTACATGAACTAAATGCATCCAAAATGCAACTTATTTATGTTTATTTGCTGATGTATTTGAATATTTATCATATCATACCCAAATCATCCAACACTTGCATCTTAACTATCATTCAAGAGCAAGCAACAACTTAAACATGTACTTATCAAGAAATCAAACTCAAATCTCATACCCATACATACATATACATATACATATATATATATATATATACGGTTATACACACACATATATATATATATCACCATTTTTATTTGTATCAAGACCCATTTCTTTTTAGATTTCAAGTTTGTGAAAAACTTCAAGATTCACGAGAAACTTCAAATCATCAAGAACAACCAAGAATCAAAAGTATGATTTAAACATAAACTTAATACCTTCAAGATTCAAGTAAGTTGTTGATGAGATTTTGATGATATGGAGCTTGAAATCACTTGAAAACACCTTGGAAACCCCTTTGGATCTTCACACCAACTTGAAATATGCTTGAAATGGAGATGGATCTTGAAGAACAAGGTTGAAGAAATGAAAATGGTGAGGGTGGTGGTGCTTACGGTTTTGGAGGAGAGAGAGGAAGGCAGTGGAGTGATCTTGTAGGATTTGATATGATCTCTTGAAAGATTTAAAGGGATTTTGGAAGATTTGCAAGGATTGTGTGCATCAACACTTGGCAAGGAGTAGATAGAAGTGGCAAACTTATTTTGTGCATATGAAAACTCACAATTATATATACATTCATACATATGTTTATTATGTGTAGGTTAAAAACGGGTATTTAACTGGATACCGGGTATTTTATCTAGCGTTTAAATCCCGGTTTTTGGCATTCTAAATTATTTTTATTATTCTATAAAAATAAACTCGCCAAAATATTAATGAAATAAATTTCAGTTGCCGAGACTGGCTGTGTTGTCTGCGTTTTGCAGTAGAAGCTCTGTGTTACGCAGTAACACGCGGTACGCGCTTAAACTTTGAAAAATAACGTTTTTAAGCGTTTTAATTTATTTTTCAATACGAACATGAATAAAATAAAATTTTAATCATAACAGAATATTTTTGGAATTTAAATATTATCCGGGCAGTCACCAACGTTCGTTTCGCAGTTTTGTTGCAAATAGTTCTAAAGTTCGAATAAACATGTTTTTGCCTTACCGAATCCTTCGAAACTTATTTCTAAGTTATGTAAAGGGTATTTAGGGTATGTTTGGCTTATGTCACAGTTCCGGAGTGTACGCCGCGGTAAACTGGTTATGTTTACGTAACAGTTTATGATTTCACTTCCAGAACAGGTTTGAGAGTTCGGAATTGAACAATGACTGAAAACGTACTAATGTCACAAATAATTAAACAAATATTGAAATTAAAGCACCATATTTTATTAAATACAAAGTTGTTTGGAACAGTACAAAGATTAAAATACACAGATGTCACATTAATGAACTGGAATAAACACTTGGTAACTAACGTTTTCCCAAAACTATGAAGTCACCAGCGTTGTCTGATACACTTGTTGCATGCTCGCAGGTCCTTAGATGTTTTGAATTTGGAACTTGCTGTCTGGAGTAGCTGGAGTGGTCATGGGTCGACTGGAAGGATTCATGTGATTGATTTCTTGATACTATACACTGGTTTTGAAACTGATTAACTTTGGTTTACTATTTGCTTCCGCTGAACATGTTGGTTTTAATTTAAACTTATTGATGACATTTTTCATTAATAATTGGGGATTTTATTTGTAAACTTGAATGGGTTCGATGTAATTAGTGGCTCGTTGCTGGTACGTCACACGCCCAACAGGGACTTTCCCTAGGTGGTATTTTGGGGGTGCGACAGTTTGGTATCAGAGCCACTGGTTATAGTGAACTTGGTTTTAAAACGTTTTTGTAAAACCAGACTATAACCGAACAGTTCTGAATACGTGAATACGACCATGACACTCAGCTCCAGACTTCAAGGTTCGTCTCTCGTATACTCATTGTACTGCATAACTAGTGAACACTTACATATGATATTGCATATGATTGCACGTTTAGCACAGTAGTATGAATTCATGTATTACTTGCATGTGTTATGTGACTGATAGGGTGGTATTTCCCTAAACATTCATGACTTACGTTTCGTGATGCTCTTTGTTTACTACTCGAGGTTGAGGGACCGCTTGACATGAGTTAGGAGGAGCTGAGATGAGCATGCAAATCACAATATTATTGTGGGTGCACACATAATAATAACGTGGGGTGCATGCGAGACCCAGTGAGGCTTAACAAGTGAAAAAGGGGTTTCGTTCCGTTATTTGATCGATGTTAAATACAACAGTCTATAGGAGTCGTGGTAGTGATTGTCTCTTACTTGAACGTGATCTTTTCACTCCTCTCTAAATCCTTTCGAACCTCGATGCTATCAAGTAGTACCTGAACACCCATCTGAACACCTAGCGAACTGTGTAGAATGTTAGGTGCTTGTACGAACATCCTTGAGTTGGATGTTGCAACGACAATGATTGGTCTATACCTTTCTCACTTTTCTTCGTTTGCTGGAACTTAACGTATTGACGTCTTAAATCCCGAGGTGCGATCACTTCTGCAACACTCTCGCGACATACCGTGTATTACTAAGTCAACTTGCAAGAACGATGGACAAGAGGGTAAACGTAGTACCTTACCGACTTCAGCATTTGAACGACCCTAGTTACCGGCAACGAACAACAGCGATTTGACTCCAATCGAATCCTTAACCCCAGCCAGCGACTCATGGGAGTCGACTCTTATGAACCAATCGGGACAAAATCGATGATGATTGACTGTAGAGCGGAATATGTAACCGCCCGCACCATGGGTAGTGCCTTAGGACGTGGCACGGAATGTGAAAAGATGGACCTTGTTGGTGAAAGGACGCAGGACACCGTTACAGGCAACAATATTAGAGGCAACAGTCGCGGCAACATCAAGGTACTCGTGATCGTAGCTCACAGTATGGAAACGAAGGTGACCTCGACAAGGATTGACTGTGTTAAGTCAAGGTGATAACAACCAAGGGAACGACGACAGTACTGGAAATTCTCGTGACAAAACCAACACTGGAAATGAAGCTCATGGAAGAACATTTAGTATTGGAATAGGCTATACCAGGCGTAATAGCAACACGATAGCTTGGATAGGTAGCTATTCGCTTCGTCTCCGATCTGTTTGCCCTGATGTTTCTTGAAACCGAACTTGTTGTGGCAGCAACGGATGGCAAGTCAAATGAAACCTCATATATCCGCTGGGATGTAAACTCGACCTTGTGGGACAAGTGTTTGACGTCAAACTACCTTCTACTACCCTTGATGGTTGAAATACAGTAGTTAGTGTGGATTGGTTATCAGAGATCGCGCAGATACACCAGTGAGGAGAAAATTTCGTGTGGATAATCGTTATTTGTTCTAAAGCGTCAGGGTGGTGGAAAGGTTAGCGCCATTTTAGCTATGAAGGCCAGAAGTGTCTTTGGAGGGATTACTCTGCTATACTAGCAACCGTTACTGATGTTAGGGCTAAGGAAACAGAGGATCGAGGATCCACCAATCATTCGTGATTCCTTTCGATGTGCTACCCAAGGAACTTTCGGGTTTATTTCCACAACTGTTAGGCAAAATCTCAGTCTGATCTCGCGCCAGAGGCAGCCCTGACTACACGCACTCTTACCGTCTTGCACCAGGAGGGTTGCAAGAGTTGTCTAATCAACTGCAGGAATTGTTGAACAGGAGTTTTGTCGGACCTAGCTTTTCGCGTTGGGGAGCCCAAGTTTTATCCGTGAAGATAAGCCTTTTCGTATGTGTACTAATTTTCAAGAACTCAATAAGGCGACAGTTGAGAACTGTTTGCCACGACCATATATTGACAACCTGATGACCAGTTGCGGGGGTTGAGGTTCCATTCGAGGATTGAATAACAAACGAGCTATTGTCAGAAGGTAGTCTAAGGGGAGAATGTTCCTGCAACGGCATACCAAGCGCAGTGCGGCCATTTTGACGTTGTATTCTAAGACCTTCGAGCTAATCATTACACCAGCAGCTGTGTGGATCACATGAATCGACCATGCTTATTGACGACATGTTGAATCATTTCCAGGAGAAAGGAACATCATGGGAAGCTTTGTATCTTATTTGAGAGCTCCTGAAGGAGGAGCCACACCGCGCGAAGTCTTGATAAATGTAACTTCTGGATGCAAGGGATACCTTCTTGGTTATATAATCAACGAAGTGGGAATACACGTGGATCTCGCTAAGACCCGTTTTGGTTAGAAACTGATCGACACCAAAGACCCCTCCGAGGATACAGCAATTTCTTGGCCTCACTAGATACTATCACAGATTCATCACAGGATTTTCAAGATCGCACAGCTTAAATCTCTTTAACGCAGTAGGGTGTTGTGTTCGTGGAAGACAAAACAGGAGGACGTCTTTTCAGCTTTCGAATCTCAACTCTGCAATACACTGAGAATCGTCTCTACCCGAGGGTGCGGGTGATTTAGTGGTATATCATGATGGTTCGAATCAGAGTCCCAGTTACACCCCGATGCAACACGAGAAGGTAATAGCTTACGTAATAGACTTACAAGGAGAATTGCACGACACACAATCTGCGGTGGAAACCATGGTCTTTGGATGTAAGTTGGAGGCATCGCTGGATGGAACTTTTGGATGATTACGACTGTGAAACTTGAATGTGCACGAGCTTTGCACGAGGTTCCAACTCCTGATACCTTCGATTTTGAGCTATGCCTGATTTATGTCAGGCAATACACAACACCCTTGGCTCACGTCAGGACCAGAGCATTGCTTATCGATGTTAGGCAAACGATCAGGGAAAACGAACTCTCCTGGCACTCGAAGACATGCTGCGAGCATGTGTGTGACTGGCTTTGGTGCAAATTGGAAGGACTCTTACCTATGGTTGAGTACTACTGCGGCAGTTATCATCTTGGTAACCAGACAGCTCTGTTGAGGCATTACATAGACAATAATGCCAACCTTCTTGTTAGACTGAGATGGTTGACAACTTAATTACTGGTCCAGGACTGGTACTCAAAACTCTTGGGAAGGTTGTTTGGATCGGGAGTCGATTGGCGGCAACGCGTGACCGCCAGGAAAGCTGATAAACTTGGGAAACGCTGGAAGATCGATGTAGGCGATCGTATCGTGTTGAAAGTCTCACCCTGGGAGGGTGTGGAATGCTTGGGAAACATGGCGAGCTTAACTGACGTCACGATGAACCATTCAACAGTCTGGGAAGAATCGGTAGCGTAACCTACAAACTCGAGTTACCCGACGAATCGGGTAACGTACGCGATGTCATTGGTGTTTCGGATCTAAGGTAGTGGTTGTCTGATGAAACACGTGCGATACCTTTACTGGAGGAATTTATCGAACACATGGACCAGGAAGTCAAGGTTCGTTAACATAGTCGTATCACGATTGTGAGAGTTCGTTGGAACTCAAGACCTGGACCGGAGTTCACGTGGGAGCGTGAGGATCAGATGAAGCTTAAGTATCCTCAACTTTTTCCTGCTGACAAGTCTAAATATGGTGAAGCTGGTGAATTTCGGGACGAAATTCCTCTTCAAGTTGGGGATGATGTGGCACCCGAGGAAAATCTGCAGCAATCTTGATCTATCACTTCATTTCTTTGTGCTTACTTATTAAATTTAGGGACGAAATTTCTTTCAAGTTGGGGATGATGTGACGACCCGAAATCTCAAGGTCCTTTTCAGTGCATAACTTGCTGTCATGATTCGTTTATGTCGTAATTTGAGTGCGTTATGTGAATGAATGCGCAATATTTATTATGTCCGAGCTTATGATTGAATTGTTAAATGTTTCGTGGTAGCATGTTTAGGTTTTGGCAATAACTGGTTGCACACACACCCGAATCGCGCACTTAGCACATTTGGTTTGCGGGCCAGACACACTTCTTTGCTCTTATTCCTACTTTTCGGCCCATGGATCTTGAGTCAAAAACGGAAGGGGGGGTCCGGCCCAGCTAGGTTAATTGCATGCAACCTTTTATACATGGATAACTCACTTTTATCACAAAACCATAAATCCCTAACCCTACCGCTCATCTCTCTCGACGGAAACCTGCATCCCGAAGCTCTCTCCATCCACTTTTTCTGTGTCGACACTACATTAACTGGTATGATTAATCTTCGTTGTAATTAGTTCCTTTGATAGACATAACTTTGTGATAGGGTTGTCGTGTATATGATTGAATTGATTTTTGTGATTGCATGAGCATAACAAACTATGTGCTGGATCGTAATTAAAATGGTATGATCATAACATCACTGATAGATCATGGTTAAATCTAATCTAATGTATAAATGATGTGAGCATGGTTTTGGTATAGTGATAAATATTCATACAGCCACTTGTGTGACGATGATTATAAATACTCAAGCCGGATGTCCATAGGGACTAAAAGCATCAAAAAGTGCATAAGTTTGCATTTTCGCGCATATCTTACGTTCTGAATATATCCGGACACCCAAAAATTTATGTAATCATTAAAATATTTTATTTTAGTGATTGGCATGATAAAATTCCATTCGTCTCTTAATTTGGATCGTTTTTGCGTTCGTTACGACTTCCGTCGTAATTAACCAAATAACGCAACCGTACGACCAAACGAACCGACATCCGAGATGTTTTTGAGCATATTTTAAGTTCCCTATACTTTAACTTCATTTTAGAGCCTTGAAATGGGGTTAACGGGGCCTAAACATGTCAAAAATGCATCGAAAACCAAGTTTTGGGCTTGCAGGGGCTAAAAGTGTCATTCTGTCAAAGTTCTTACACGGGGCGCGACAGCCTGCTAGCACAGAAACATTGAATCTGGACTTGGAGCTTGTTTTTTATGGTTTTAAACACTGATTTGGGATACCATCTGCTGAATTTTGATGGTTTAACATGTCCCATGGTATATTAAAACCATTAACCCACATGGATGGCCAAGATTGTTCCCTCTTTAGCTAGGAATGATCCTAACGGTTTACCAAAAACTATATATAGCCATGCCTTCACTCCATTTTCTGTACCCTTGATAATTTTAATGCTCTAAGTTGAAGCCTTTGCTTCATACCTGAGTGTTATAGATCAACTTCTCCCTAGCTTGGACCCTTTGTGGCACCTGAGGAAAATCTGCAGCAATCTTGATCTATCACTTCATTTCTTTGTGCTTACTTATTAAATTTAGGGACGAAATTTCTTTCAAGTTGGGGATGATGTGACGACCCGAAATCTCAAGGTCCTTTTCTACGCATAACATGCTTTCATGATTCGTTTTATGTCGTAATTTGAGTGCGTTATGTGAATGACTGTGGAATATTTATTATGCTCGAGCTTATGATTGAATTGTTAAATGTTTCGTGGTAGTATGTTTAGGTTTTGGCAATAACTGGTTGCACACACACTCGAATCACGCACTTAGCACATTTGGTTTGCGGGCCAGACACACTTCTTTGCTCTTATTCCTACTTTTCGGCCCATAGATCTTGAGTCCAAAATGGAAGGGGGGGGGTCCGGCCCAGCTAGGTTAATTGCATGCAAGCTTTTATACGTGGATAACTCACTTTTATCACAAAACCATAAATCCCTAACCCTACCTCTCATCTCTCTCGACGGAAACCTGCATCCCGGAGCTCTCTTCATCCACTTTTTCTGTGTCGACACTACATTAACTGGTATGATTAATCTTCGTTGTAATTAGTTCCTTTGATAGACATAACTTTGTGATAGGGTTGTCGTGTATATGATTGAATTGATTTTTGTATTTGCATGAGCATAACAAACTATGTGCTGGATCGTAATTAGAATGGTACGTTCATAACATCACTGATAGATCATGGTTAAATCTAATCTAATCTATAAATGATGTGAGCATGGTTTTGGTATAGTGATAAATATTCATACAGCCACCTGTGTGACGATGATTATAAATACTAAGGCGGATGTCCATGAATTTGCTGAATTGACAACTTGTCATTATTTGAAATTAAGAATACAAGAATGGTTATTCCATTAGAAATTGTGTATGCGCATGTTTCCTTTGAATTCATGGAATCTGATGGTGATAGTGGGCCGCCCATGAGGATTGGTTTAGTGGGCCGAAGCTTTAGCATCCATGGACTCCAATAACAGTATTAGTAAATATGAATAGCATGTTTGGATAACCTTTGCATGATCTTGTTTTTGTATGTATGATTTGATCATAGGGACTGCTGTAATCGATTAAAGCTAGGCTGCGACTATAAATTCATATTAGATATTATTGAAAGAATTGTGTATGTGTTTATGAACGAAAATTTACTTGGCTAGTAAATTGGTTTGCTAATATTTGGTGGTTGATATTTGGCTAGTAAATTGGTTGGATAATAGATTGTTAATAGTAAATTGGTTTCTTTTATAGAATTACAGTGGGCTTTATATGTTAAATGGGCCACATGGGATTGTTTTTGTTTTGGGCCGGGGTGTCTGGGCCGCGAAAAGTTTGTGGATGGCGGGTGAGAAGATTAAGTTATAATCTTTGTAGGCCATTAGCATATTTAAATGGTGCACCTTGCGAGTAGTACAATGAGATGTTAATTGTTATGTAACATATGACGTATTTAATTGGTTGTTTCATTGCCTGATGATAAGTGTAATGCATCTGCGCTACTTGTGTAATGTGAATAAGAAACTGTATAGCTTGCGTCTATGTGAACTGATTAGATTTGATAATCATGCTTGGACTTGATTGATCAACGTGAGTACGTAAATAGACATACCGAGCAAAACTAAGGTGAGTTCATCTCTTGAGCATGCGTCCCAGTGGTTGGGACAGTCAGTGGGTATCCCGGGGAGGTATAAGTCTTTTGGGTAAAACTGGGATGTTTGATAATAATCTCACCCTATCATTCTTAAGTCCCATCTTTTGTGTTACCAGGGAGGTAACGGGTCTTAGTTGGTAGCGCTACTTAGGTTTGGCACCCTCACCCCATACCGGAGAGGACAGATGTGAACTAATTACCCTAGTCATGCCCAGTGCTTGGATAGGAGCACTGGGGAACGGGCAAAACATACATCAGGAGCCGTCTTATTCAGCATCGAGATATTATCAATATCACTCTTGGAATTGTTTATGAACTAGAATAAACACTTGGTAACTAACGTTTTCACAAAACTATGAACTCATCAGCGTTGTTTGATACACTTGTTGCATGCTCGCAGGTCCTTAGATGTTTTGAATTTGGAACTTGCTGTCTGGAGTAGCTGGAGTGTTCATGGGTCGACTGGAAGGATTCATGTGATTGATTTCTTGATACTATAAACTGGTTTTGAAACTGATTAACTTTGGTTTACTATTTGCTTCCGTTGAACATGTTGGTTTTCATTTAAACTTATTGATGACATTTTTCATTAATAATTGGGGATTTTATTTATAAACTTGAATGGGTTCGATGTAATTAGTGGCTCGTTACTGGTACGTCACACGCCCAACAGGGACTTTCCCTAGGTGGTATATTGGGGGTGTGACACCCTTTGTAAGCTTCTTTCTTTCTTTTATCACTTTTCAAGCGTGAAAGTCAAACAGTGTTTGACTTTCTGCTTTGACCAGTCTTTGGTCAACACGAAGTTCGTTTGAACTTCGCAACGTGAGCGTAATCACGATGGTTATAGTCCCTAGTGACTATACCTACTGATTACCACGTTGACTAGGCGTAGTGACGAGTCGTAGTTTCGGTTAAAATGCGTATTTTGCAACCAAACTACTTTTGGGTATCAAAACACTTTGTTTTGATATCAAAAACTGTTTTCTTACTTAGTTAAACGTGTTTCAACATGTTTAGGTCGTCACTTTTAGTTTAGTGCTTGTTTAGAGTCGTAAGTCAAGCGGTCTAAACCACCGCTTAGACTTTCGAACTCGACCCGTTTGGTCGATCATTAGGATCCGACCAAGCATGTTTAGTGACCATAGTTACATAGGGAATAACCTTCCGAGGTTATACCTTATGGTCACTTAGTTTAAGTAGTTATATGATAGGTAGTTTATATGCCTTAGGTAAATGACCAAAATGCCCTTTTCATGCATAATTGGATTTTAAGCATATGTAACATAAACACTTGTCACTTAACTAATTATGCAACATTTTTAAACATGTTTAGGCATATAATACTGTCATAGGACTAGTTAGACGTCTCGAACGCGCGTTTGCGCGAACGACGCGTTAAAGTAGCGTAAGCTACCTTAATGGGTCGTAACGGGTCGAAAGCACTTAGGTTAGGTTCCGATTAAGAATGTAGGCTTTGTTAAACCATATCACATGAGTTCCTATACTCATTTGGTTTACGAAACCTCATTCTGTTTGATCTTCCAATTTAGGTGTCGATTTATTTGACTAGTGATTCGATTACTAGGTGCTACTTGAGTTTCCTTGATTTGCCTGAGCTTGTTGAGTTCTTTAGATTGAGGATACTTTGCACTTCGATGTGAGTACATAGTTCCCCTATTTAACTGTTTTCGATTGTTTTGGGGTGATTCATAAGTCTTAAAACGATTTCGATATTTTAACGATGGTTTCAAAAATGATTAGCATGGTATATTAAACTAATAACGATTTTGATAATGTGAACAAACTTGTTGGACATATTTACATAACGAATAACATTCATTAGCATTGATCAAGCCGACTAGTATTAGGTTATGGTACCATAGGATCTGACAAATCCCGTTATCAGACTACACCCATGGTTATCATCCCTAAACAGATGGACAATCTAAGAGGACGATTCAAACTTTGGAAGATATGCTTAGAGCATGCGTGATAGACTTTGGTGGTAATTGGGATTCTCATCTTCCATTTATCGAGTTCTCTTACAACAATAGTTATCATGCTAGCATCAATATGGCACCGTTCAAAGCTCTTTACGGTCGAAAATGTCGTTCACCTGTCTGTTGGAATGAGATCGGTGAAGCTCAGCTTACTGGACCTGAGCTCATTCTGGAAATGACAGACAAAATCAAGAAAATTCGCGATAATCTTGTGACAGCTAGAAGCCATCAAAAGAGTTATGCGGATGTGCGACGTAAGCCTTTGGAATTTCAAGTTGGAGACCATGTCCTACTCAAGGTGTCACCTTGGAAGGGAGTGGTGAGATTTGGAAAGAAAGGAAAACTTGCACCACGATATGTTGGACCATTTAAGATTGTTGAAAGAGTTGGAAAGGTTGCCTATCGACTAGAGCTACCACCAGAGCTTGGAAATATTCATCCGACTTTTCACGTGTCCAATTTGGGAAAGTGTTTAGCTGACGCTAATCTTCACATTCCACTCAACGAGATTCAAGTTGATGAAACAATGCACTTTGTTGAGAAACCTGTGGAGATACTGGACCGTGCAGTCAAACAGTTGAAGAACAAACGAATTTGATTGGTCAAGGTTCGCTGGGAATCCAAACGTCGCCCAGAGTTTACTTGGGAACCTATGGACCAAATGAAGGCGAAATATCCGCAATTGTTCTCAGAAGTTTCCTCTAGTTAAAATTTCGGGACGAAATTTCCTAAAGTAGGGGAGACTGTGACAACTGTGCTCTGTAATTGATGTACAATATAAAACAATGTTAATTATTAATAAAATAATGTGCTTTGGTGTTATTATGTGTGTATTTATGTTTGATGATTTTACGATTTGATTCGATTCCGATTTCAAGCATTAAATCGCTTTCTGGGAGGTTATACGCAAACTGGTGCGTAAACGCAGTCAGTTTAACGCGACAAACACCCCAGAATAGTGAAATAGGCTTGACATACCTTAAATAACCTTCACATAACTTAGAAATAAGTTTTGGATGGTTTGGTGTGTCGAAAACAAGTCTATTCGATCGCATGGACTATTTGTGTCAAACTGCGAAAGTATGCCGATTTGTATAGTAACGAACATTCTGGAACTTGATCATAAGTTAAACATACCCTAAATATCCTTTACATAGCTTAGAAATAGGCTTTGAGGGGTTCGGTATGCTAAAATAAACTTATTTGATCAATAGGGACTAAAAGCGTCAAAAAGTGCATAAGTTTGCATTTTCGCGCATATCTTACGTTCTGAATATATCTGGACACCCAAAAATTTATGTAATCATTAAAATATTTTATTTTAGTGATTGGCATGATAAAATTCCATTCGTCGCTTAATTTGGATCGTTTTTGCGTTCGTTACGACTTCTGTCATATTTAACCGAATAACGCAACCGTACGACCAAACGAACCGAAATCCGAGATGTTTTTTAGCATATTTTAAGTTCCCTATACTTTAAATTCATTTTAGAGCCTTGAAATGGGGTTAACGGGGCTATACATCGGTAGGGGAGCGTTCCGCCTTAGAGTGAAGCACCCGCGCGAGCGGTAGTGGACGAAGCGGAAGCGAGAATGTCGGCTTGAGTAACGCAAACATTGGTGAGAATCCAATGCCCCGAAAACCTAAGGGTTCCTCTGGAAGGTTCGTCCACGGAGGGTGAGTCAGGGCCTAAGCGGACAAATTACCCTGCATCTTTTTTATATCTCCCGCATTTTTTTGTATAAGTATTTCAGATTTACGATGAAATTTCTGAAGATTGAGCCACGACTTTTTATTCTGTGCAAAGGAATCCTGTCTAATTTACTAATTCGTGTGAAGAGACTGAACTTTTGTATTTGAAAAATGTTTCAGGAGGAATCTCTAAGGTAGATGGCGGTTGATAAAGGAATCCTTGATCATAATTTCCAGCATGAATACTATGCCCAACCTGAAACTTGTGATTGGTAGTAAAACACCGATTCTCTCGCTGAGACATAATTCTATCAGGATAGATTTCTCGAGATATTTTCTTACGAAGTTTTGTTATAGCATCTATAATTGCTTCTGGTTTAGGTGGACAGCCCGGCAAATAGACATCCACAGGAATTAGCTTATCGACTCCACGAACAGTACTATAAGAATGGGTACTGAACATCCCCCCTGTAATTGTACATGCTCCCATAGCAATAACATATTTTGGTTCAGGCATTTGCTCGTATAATCTCACTAAGGAAGGGGCCATTTTCATTGTTACTGTTCCGGCTGTTAAAATAAGGTCCGCTTGTCTAGGACTCGATCTTGGTACTAGTCCATAACGATCAAAGTCGAATCTAGCCTTACTATTACGCGGGGTGCGACAGCCTGCCAGCACAGAAACATTGAATCTGGACTTGGAGCTTGTTTTTGATGGTTTTAAACACTGATTTGGGATACCATCTGCTGAATTTTGATGGTTTAACATGTCCCATGGTATATTAAAACCATTAACCCATATGGATGGCCAAGATTGTTCTCTCTTTAGCAAGGAATGATCCTAACGGTTTACCGAAAACTATATATAGCCATGCCTTCACTTCATTTTCTGCACCCTTGATCATTTTAATGCTCTACGTTGAAGCCTTTGCTTCATACCTAAGTGTTATAGATCAAGTTCTCCCTAGCTTGGACCCTTTGTAAGCTTCTTTCGTTCTTTTATCGCTTTTCAAGCGTGAAAGTCAAACAGTGTTTGACTTTCTGCTTTGACCAGTCTTTGGTCAACACGAAGTTCATTTGAACTTCACAACGTGAGCGTAATCACGATGGTTATAGTCCCTAGTGACTATACCTACTGATTACCACGTTGACTAGGCGTAGTGACGAGTCGTATTTTCGGTCAAAACGCGTATTTATGCGTATTTTGCAACCAAACTACTCTTGGGTATCAAAACACTTTGTTTTGATATCAAAACCTGTTTTCTAACTTAGTTAAACATGTTTCAACATGTTTAGCTCGTCACTTTTAGTTTAGTGCTTGTTTAGAGTCGTAAGTCAAGCGGTCTAAACCACCGCTTAGACTTTCGAACTCAACCCGTTTGGTCGATCATTATGATCCGACCAAGCATGTTTAGTGACCATAGTTGCATAGGGAATAACCTTCCAAGGTTATACCTTATGGTCACTTAGTTTAAGTAGTTATATGATAGGTAGTTTATATGCCTTAGGTAAATGACCAAAATGCCTGTTTCATGCATAATTGGATTTTAAGCATACGTAACATAAACATTTGTCACTTAACTTATTATGCAACATATTTAAACATGTTTAGGCATATAATACTTGTCATAGGACTAGTTAGACGTCTCGAACGCGCGTTTGCGCGAACGACGCGTTAAAGCAGCGTAAGCTACCTTAATGGGTCGTAACGGGTCGAAAGCACTTAGGTTAGGTTCCGATTTAGAATGTAGGCTTTGTTAAACCATATCACATGAGTTCCTATACTCATTTGGTTTAAGAAACCTCATTCTATCCGATCTTCCAATTTAGGTGTCGATTTATTTGACTAGTGATTCGATTACTAGGTGCTACTTGAGTTTCCTTGAGTTGCCTAAGCTTGTTGAGTTCTTTAGATTGAGGATACTTTGCACTTTGATGTGAGTACATAGTTCCCCTATTTTACTGTTTTCGATTGTTTTGGGGTGATTCATATGTATTAAAATGATTTCGATATTTTAACGATGGTTTCAAAAACGATTAACATGGTATATTAAACTAATAACGATTTCGATAAAGTGAACAAACTTGTTGGACGTATTTACATAATGAATAACATTCATTAGCATTGATCAAGCCGACCAGTATTAGGTTATGGTACCATAGGATCTGACAAATCCCGTTATCAGACTACACCCATGGTTATGTGTGGGGGTTATGTAGGTAACGACCGAATCTGTGATTGTTAACTTGCCCTTTGGTGGTTCGTTAATACGAGTTTCGAGATAGTCGAGTTGCGAAGGATTGAATGTTATTAGCGAGACAACCAAAAGTAGTTTCACAATTAAAACGAGAATGATTTGAAACGAGTTAAATGATTTGAAACGAGTTAAACAATTTAATCGAGATAAACAATTTGAATAAACAATTGGTTTTGGGTTGTGATTAGGTAATGGGACGGGTGTAACATGATAAAAGCATGGTAGGTACGTCGCTGGTACATCTTATATATAAGTGCTTTTATCATATTATATTCCGTGTCATTATTTAGTTCACTTGGGAAATGATTTTGAAATGATGTCACAAACGAGGTTTTCGAAATGATATAAACCATACGAGTTTTATTAATGAGTTTTTACGAGATGCTTTACGATTTGGTTTACTAAAACAAATGTTTTGGGGTTAAGAATCATGGCTACGAGATTTTATAAACTATAACCCACTTGATTTGAGTTGGTTAATTATGCTACAATACTATACACTTTTAAAAACAAGGTTGTTAATAAGGTATTGCAACATATAAACGAGCCATGAATCCGATACTCTCATAAAACCTATGTGCTCGCCAGCAATTTCTTTGCTGACTTTGTTTTTACACATGTTTCAGGTGGTGTTGCATGATGTTGATTGCTAGGATGCATGATTCACATAGGATCTGGACGAGGCCTTAGTGACATAATAATAATGATAGACGAAGTGTAACTTGTTTGTTTTGATTTAAGACAATGTAAATTACTTAATGAATCAATAAAACGAAACTTTTGTATCCATGGTTGTGAAACAATGATTCTGTTGCAACACTCCCCGACGTTTCCGCCGCGGTTTCGTTGTTTTAACGCGGTTGAGGTGTGACAGAATCCTTCTCCTTCTCTCATTGTATGCAATGTCAAAGAATTCACGTTCATCTTCTACAGCTGCTAATTCATCTCAACGTAATTTACACAATAAGTGAAATTATAACTTCTTAACTCATCATTTCCCAAATCAAAATCAGCTTTCAGATTGAAATCATAATTCTACTTGGTTTTTTTGTCGGTCCTCTTATGAAAACTCCTCTTTCAGATATCTCAAATAGATCTCCTCTTTCAGATATCACAAATGGTAATAGCTCTTGAATTTGATTATAAGTATACTTTTTCCGTTTTATGTTTCCAAGTGGACTGATTCTTGTGTTTTGTACATATTATACTTTCTCTATTATTTAGTTACTTCACCGAATGAAAGGCGTAAGCTTTGAAAATTAATACTTGATAATAAGAAATCAAAGAATTCATCGTCATCATCAACGAATGTTCGTAACATCTTTTTCTGACAATGCAAATTTGCTGGAATGTTCTGATACTATGGATCAACATATGAACTCCATTGCATGTCGAGCAGTTAGAAATGCTACCGATTCTTTAATTTCAACTACACCAGGTTTGTATTTTGTTTCTTTATTATTTCTTTTGATAAATACATTACTAAACAACATACCGGTACTAACATGTATGTTTTAATATTGAATGTTCATATAACGGCATAAACATAGGTACACCTCTAGATAGCAACCGTCGATATTCCATTACTTCTAGCATCACTAGCAGTAACAGTCAGCCAATATTGGGTAGTACCTCTACCCTTACATGGCTGTCTTCTGGTAATTGTAACCTCGAGCGCAAGAAACGTGATAATACTCCTGTACCTATGCTGACTTTGGATTCAGATGAAGACGATGTGTTTTTGTGCACTGATGAAGATCCTTATAAAGGGATATCTAAAGGTTTTAATCTATTTTACTGTTTTAGGACATTTGTTGTGTTCCACCTGTAATATAACTATCAATCATTTTTGAACAGATTATTTGGACCATGGTGACCAAGTGCTTACATGTCAGGTTTGTAGTGCAAAGTTATGGACATCAGAAGGTGGAAAAGGTCGTTTAACTATAAATAAGCTATGTTATAGTATGTGTTGTGGGTATGGTAAAGTTCAACTACCGCCTTTAAAGATGCACATCCGTCTTATCAAAATTTGTTTTCTTCCTCAAATGCAAAAAGCAAGTTCTTCCTGAAGAACATAAGACGATACAACTCTATGATCTCTTTTACCTCTATGGGTGGAAAGGTTGATTCTAATATCAACAAGGGCAATGCCCCTTTTATATATCGTATCAGTGGCCAAAATTATCATTGCATGGGGAGTCTCAAACCTCCAGATGGAAATGAAGCTAAGTTGTAACAACCCTCGGTAAAACCAACACCCTCATAATAGGTCTAACACTCTAGTATATTTTAGAATGTCCCAATATGTCTTTCATTTCACCCCGTATGTGAAAATCGAGCCTGAAATATGTTATAACATATAAAATAAATAAAAATCTGAAAATATTAAGTTGAGGCGGGCCGCGTAGACCCACCTCAACCAGTTATGCGGGAGGTATCAGGGTTTAAACCTGATATCGTTGATTCCTTTAGTTCAAACGGGCCGCGTAAGACCCCGTTTAAGTTCACGCGGGCCGCGAGTGTCCCAAATGGTGGCGCAACCTGGTGATGACACGTGTCATCATCGTGTCAAGCCTAGTGGTGATCCGGACGAGCTACGAGTTGACCCTCGGTTTGACGCGGGCCGCGTAGCCCTAAGGCTACTCTTACGCGGGCCGCGTGAGAGTCGTCTATCAGCACTATATAAGAAGGCAACGGGTTTTCGTTTTCCGTCGCTCATTCCTTTCATTCTAAATCACAATTTCTGTAGTATGCTTATAATACGCGGGTATTATATCCCCCTAATTAGCGAGGTTCTGCTCCGTTGTAAGTATTATAACCCCAGTTTCGTAATAGTTACGCTGCCCGATTGATTTAGGGTTCCGTAACAACTGTCATGGTTCTGCCCGACGTAGTTGTTGGAATGCCGTCTCGGGGAGGGTATCATTAATATTTTCAAAGGGTTATGATACTAACCAATGTACATTTGTATAAATTATAGATTATACCCAGGAAACCCTTACGCGAAGTCTAAGATAGCAATGTGAGTTTATCCTCTTTTGTTAACAGTTTTTACAAAACCTTAAATGCTTAATAATGTAATTAAGCAGTAATTGAGTCTTTGTAGTTCTTCAATTACTGCCAGTATTATGGGGTTTTGTATACAAAATTTATTACTTGCGAGTAGTAAGTCGGAATGACAGTACGTTACCATTGGACAACGAGTTAGCCAATGTGTAATATGATCCACAAGTCAAGGATTGACAGTACTGAATGAGTAATTGTGTAGAAATAAACAATGTGATCGCTCTCAATACTGTGTTAATCGATAAAATGTTTCTTGATTAAACTGGGATTCACTCACCAGTATTTCCCGCTGACAAAATATTTTTAAAACATGTTTCAGGTAACACAATGTGAAAGCCAACTGGGAAAAAGCCAGCTCGAGAGCACTGAAGGCTTGGAAAATAAGTGGCTGTAAAAGTTACCTAATAAATGATGTTTTAAATTCAATAAAATAGGATTTGTTCCTATAAATGTGCTGTAATAAGAAACTTGGGTTTTGCCCATGTTATTATTAATATTAAATATGGTGGTTTTACTTTGATAAACATTTCCTAACTACGGTCCTGATATAAATTCCGCTGCAAGATTAAATAACTGATACCACCACCACTGAGTTCGCGTCCGCCCATTCCCGGGACAGATAAGGGATTGGGGGTTGTGACAGAAGGTGGTATCAGAGCCACTAGCCACTGGTCTGAGCCAAAGAAGTGTTCTGCTGACACTTAAATTCTATATTTTGTGTTAGGAAATAATGGAAATAAGTGCATAACTGTAATTATTTGTTATGTGTTATTTGACTATCTGTTAGTTTACAGTATGAGTGATCATGGACCCTCAGACATGAGTCGTCAGTTGTCTGATTCACCTAAGAGTGAAAGTACTTCTTCACAGCCTGCCCTTTCTGGGTATTCTGCTGATCAGGAAGAAGGAGTGTTTGCTTTTAGAGCTCAGTCAAAAGAGCCATTCCCTCATAAGAAACGAGGATGGTTCAGTAAGGAAGCTTTTGCTCGTAGGAAAAGAATGCGAAAGTTGCAACAGCAAAGAGTTTTAGCGGCGGCTAAGCGTAAGACAGATGCCCAAACACAGGATATGCTTAATAGAAGCCTAGCCAATTTCCATATCCTTGCCACAACTGCTGCTGACCCAAGTCTGGAACAACTAGTAGCCCCACAACCACAACACCCAGAACAACCCATGGAGATAGAAAATTTTGACAACCAAGTGGAGATGCATGACTTTAACCAAGAAGAAATCCCTAGGGTACCTGCACCAAACCCCTTTGACCCAAATTACGACCCCTGGTGGGATGACAATAGAGACTTTGTGCAACGTTACCCTATCCAGGAATACCCACCCATACAGAACATAGAAGCCTACCCAGGTATGGACCCTTTAGATTCCCTATTACCATGATAACTACATTAGGGAGATCTTAGAGAATCCTTACCAATTTCAGGAAATTTCACCCCCATATCAGGAACCCGCACCCCAGATTCCAAACCCAGTCCTAGAACCTGCACCCCCAATGAGTGCAGAAAACGTCCAAGAACTTAGGACTTTTGGGGAGGAAATTTTAGAAAGCAGTGAGAGAATGCGTTAGGTGGGAGAGCGTCTCGTATGGAAATACGATGAACGCAATATGGATTTTTGGATAAATCCATATCCGTGATGTGACGGCAGGAGACTGTAGTAGTAATAGTAAAATATAATAAAATAAAATATGTGTGTACGGATGCATATTACTATTAGTGTGATTCTATTTCTGTTGGTATTGTAATTTTTATTTCAGTACTAGTGTGTAATAGACGCATAGTATATGGAAATAGAGTACAAGTCGCAATGATCGACGCTTTTGGCAAAAAAAAATGCGTGTCATGTGATTAATTATATTAAGATATTATTTGTGATATTAATATGGGGTAAATGTTTAAAATTCAGATGGACGACGAAGGAAATCAAGGAAATCTGAATAATGATAACCAGAGTAACATTAATGTGGTTAATGAGAATCCAAGCATCAATTACAATAACAATCAAGTGGATAATAGTGCTATCCAACACATAGTAGCACAGGGAATTATAGATGCAATGCCATTTATTCTTCAAACTGTTAAGGATGCTGATAATAAAAGTAAGCATAGCAGTAAGCGACCAAGCGAACCAGAAAACAGCGTGAACAATGGACCTGTACTTCAAATGCCCATTCCCAAAAGAAGAAGAACCATGCCTTATGGTTGTTCTTATAAGGAATTCTGGTCTTGTAAACCAATGGAATTCTCGGGCAACGAAGGGAAGGGGCCATTGCAACCCTACGCTGGATAGAAAAGACTGTGGCAGTCTTAAGGATAAGTAAGTGTGCTGAAGAAGATAAAATACTGTTTGCTTCAAATTTGTTTAAGAATTCAGCTCTGGAATGGTGGAACACTATCCTCCAATCAAGAGGAAGTGATAGAACCTACAATATGGAATGGGAAGAATTTAAGAACAAGGTAGAAAGGAAATTCTGCCCACCCAATGAAAAAGAACAGATAGCAAACAAATTCCTAAACCTTAGAATGACTGGTGTGGATAGTAAGGGATATACTAAAATATTCTTCGAATATGCCAGAATAGTGGCAACTCTTGCTTCACCAGAACCAGTGTTAATCTCCCGTTATATTTGGGGATTAATTAGAGAGATAAGACACGTAGTCAAGGCAGCTAGACCTCAAACCATAGAAGAAGCTGTAGAACTAGCCAATACCTTGACTGATGAATTAGTTCGTACCCGAGAAGAGGATCAAAGAAGGAACCTAACCCAAAAGCTCACACAAGAATTTCGTTCTGGAAATTTTAATCGTGGGAAAAATATAGGTTCTACCTCTGCACCCTACTGTAGAAATTGCAAAACAAAGCATTCAGGAAGATGCTCTATATACTGTAACTTTTGCAAAATATCGGGACACAAGGAAGAAGCCTGCAGGAAGAAAAACAGCAGGATATGCTACAACTGCGGAGAACAAGGTCACATCAAGCCTAATTGTCCAAAATTAGCTCCAGCTACGAACAACAAGAACACTAAAAATGCTAGAGCATTTGTTCTAACTACAGATGAAGCCAAGATGATTCCAGATGTCATAGCTGGTACGTTTTTAGTTAATGATATCTTTGCTAAAGTATTATTTGACTCTGGTGCCAACCAAAGTTTTATTAATACATCATTTTGTAAATTTCTAAATCAGTCATTAACTAAACTACCACAAGAATGCTTAGTAGAGACAGCTAATGGAGAAACCGTTAGAATTTCTGAAATCTTGTAGGGAGCAATCATAGAAATTTTAAATCAAAAGTTTATTGAAAATCTTTATCCAATGAATCTGCCAGGATTCGATGTTGTTTTAGGAATGGATTGGTTAATAGCCAATAAAGCCAGTATTTTATGTGATCAAAAGTCAATTCAAGTAAATTCACCAAAAGGTAAAATGATCACAATTAAAGGAGATAAAATCTCTAGGTCTACTAAATTCATCTCTGTGATGAAAACTGCAAGCTATATAAGAAAAGGTTCTATAGTGTATTTGATTTCTATAATCACTAACACTAAAGGAAAGGATTTAAAAGATATTCCAGTAGTATCTCAGTTTTCAGATGTCTTTCCAGAAGAATTACCAGGACAACCTCCAGATAGAGAAGTTGAATTTAGAATCCATTTAATACCAGGAACATCACCGATTGCCAAAGCACCTTACCGTTTGGCACCTGCAGAAATGCAAGAATTAAAGAAACAATTGGACGAATTGTTGGAAAAAGGATTCATACAACCGAGTTCATCGCCATGGGGAGCGCCGATATTGTTCGTTAAAAAGAAGGACGGATCAATGCGTATGTGCATTGACTACCGTGAATTAAACAAAGTCACGATTAAGAATCGGTACCCATTACCGAGAATCGATGATCTGTTTGATCAGCTGCAAGGAGCTCGATTTTTCTCTAAGATTGATTTAAGGTCAGGATATCATCAATTAAAGGTACAGGAAGAGGATATTCCTAAAACTGCATTTAGAACAAGGTATGGTCATTATGAATTTACTGTCATGCCATTTTGTTTAACCAATGCCCCAGCTGAATTTATGGACATGATGAACCGAATATGTAAGCCATATTTGGATAAATTCATAATTGTTTTTATAGATGATATTCTAATTTACTCTAAGAGTAAAGAAGATCATGCAAAGCATTTGCATGCACTTTAAGTTTGTTAAGAAAGGAAAAGCTTTATGCTAAATTCACTAAGTGCGAATTTTGGTTAGAACATGTACAGTTTCTCGGACATTTAGTTAATCATGAAGGAATTCATGTAGATCCAACAAAGATTGAGGCAATCAATAAATGGAAAACCCCTGAGTCACCAACCGAGGTTAGAAGTTTCTTAGGATTGGCCGGTTATTATAGAAGATTTATTCAAGATTTTTCTAGAATATCTATTCCCTTAACTAAGCTAACCTGTAAATCCGTTAAGTTTGAATGGGGACCAAAACAAGAAGAAGCCTTTAGAATTCTTAAACATAAATTAACCCATACACCCATATTAGCATTACCAGAAAGAGCTGAAGACTTTGTAGTCTATTGCGATGCTTCTAAATTAGGTTATGGATGTGTATTGATGCAACGACAAAAGGTTATAGCTTACGCATCAAGACAACTTAAGAATCATGAAGAGAATTATTCAACTCATGATTTAGAATTAGGAGCCATAATTTTTGCTCTTAAAATTTGGAGACATTACCTTTATGCTAGAAAGTTTACCATATTCACTGATCATAAGAGTCTAAGATATATCTTCAAGCAAAACGAATAGAATATGAGACAAAGACGTTGGATGGAGATGCTTAGTGATTATGATTGTGATATCCAGTATCATGAAGGAAAAGCAAATGTAGTGGCAGATGCTTTAAGCCGAAAATATCATGAAAAGCCAAAAAGGGTACGTTCTCTTAAATTAAATCTACAAATAGATTTAAATGATCAGATAAGAGAAGCACAAGAATCAGTAATCAAGGATGATTCTGAAAAATTAAAAGGTATGCTAAAAGAATTGGAACAAGGAACAGATGGAATTTGGAGATTCCATAAAAAGAAAATGTGGATACCTAAATTAGGAAATCTACGTCATCGTATATTAGAAGAAGCCCATAAGTCTAAGTATATGATGCATCCAGGAAATGACAAAATGTACCAGGATTTAAGGAAAAATTTCTGGTGGATAGGAATGAAAAAGGACATAGCAGCTTATGTTTCTAAATGTTTAACTTGCTCACAAGTTAAAGCTGAACACCAGAAACCCTCAGGTTTGTTACAGCAATTCGAATTGCCGGTGTGGAAATAGGAATTGATAACAATGGATTTTGTTACTAAATTACCCAAAACAAAGGGAGGAAATGATACAATCTGGGTGATTGTAGATAGACTAACTAAGTCAGCTCATTTCCTACCAATGAAGGAAACAATTAGTATGGAACAATTATCTAAATTATATGTAAATGAAATTGTTTCTTTACATGGCATTCTTTTATCAATTGTTTCTGATAGGGATAGTCGATTTACCTCTCATTTTTGGTCAAGTTTCCAAAAGGCAATGGGAACCAAGTTAAAATTAAGTATCCTCAAACGGACGGACAGAGCGAAAGGACAATTCAGAAAATGGAAGACATGCTTAGAGCTTGTGTAATTGATTTTGGAGGTAATTGGGACGATCACTTACCTTTAATAGAATTTTCTTATAATAATAGTTATCACACAAGTATCAATGCTGCACCATTCGAAGCACTTTATGGACGAAAGTGTCAAACCCCAGTCTATTGGGCAGAAATTGGGGAAAAGCAACTATCTGGACCTGAGATAGTACAAGAAACAACCGACAAGATCATTCAAGTTAAGGAACGACTGAAAGCAGCACGTGATCGACAGAAAAGTTATGCTGATAACAGGCAAAAACCATTGGAGTTTCAAGTAGGAGATAAGGTATTATTAAAAGTCTCTCCTTGGAATGGAGTGGTAAGATTCATCAAAAGAGGAAAGCTAAGTCCCAGGTATATTGGACCTTTTGAGATTATTAGAAGAATAGGACCTGTAGCTTATTAGCTACAACTGCCAGAGGAAATGGCAGGTATACATGATGTGTTTCATGTATTAAATCTCAAAAAGTGTTTAGCTGATGAATCATTGATAGTACCTCTTAAAGATATAGAAGTAAATGAAAAACTCAAGTTTGTAGAAAGGCCTCTACAGATTGAAGACAGGAAAGTCAAGAATCTCAAACATAAGAGACTAGTTCTAGTCAAAGTGAAGTGGGACTCCAAAAGAGGACCAGAGTACACATGGGAGCTTGAATCTGAAATGAAAAGAAAATATCCGCACTTATTCCAGTAGATCTCGAGGACGAGCTCTAAAACAAGGTGGGGAGAATGTAACAACCCTCGGTAAAACCAACACCCTCATAATAGGTCTAACACTCTAGTATATTTTAGAATGTCCCAATATGTCTTTCATTTCACCCCGTATGTGAAAATCGAGCACGAAATATGTTATAACATATAAAATAAATAAAAATCTGAAAATATTAAGCTGAGGCGGGCCGCGTAGACCCACCTCAACCAGTTACGCGGGCGGTATCAGGGTTTAAACCTGATATCGTTGATTCCTTTAGTTCAAACGGGCCGCGTAAGACCCCGTTTAAGTTCACGCGGGCCGAGAGTGTCCCAAATGGTGGCGCAACCTGGTGATGACACGTGTCATCATCGTGTCAAGCCTAGTGGTGATCCGGACGAGCTACGAGTTGACCCTCGGTTTGACGTGGGCTGCGTAGCCCTAAGGCTACTCTTACGCGGGCCGCGTGAGAGTCGTATATCAGCACTATATAAGAAGGCAACGGATTTTCGTTTTCCATCGCTCATTCCTTTCATTCTAAATCACAATTTCTGTAGTAGGCTTATAATACGCGGGTATTATATCCCCCTAATTAGCGAGGTTCTGCTCCGTTGTAAGTATTATAACCCCAGTTTCGTAATAGTTACGCTGCCCGATTGATTTAGGGTTCCGTAACAACTGTCGTGGTTCTGCCCGACGTAGTTGTTGGAATGCCGTCTCGGGGAGGGTATCATTAATATTTTCAAAGGGTTATGATACTAACCAATGTACATTTGTATAAATTATAGATTATACCCAGGAAACCCTTACGCGAAGTCTAAGATAGCAATGTGAGTTTATCCTCTTTTGTTAACAGTTTTTACAAAACCTTAAATGCTTAATAATGTAATTAAGCAGTGATTGAGTCTTTGTAGTTCTTCAATTACTGCCGGTATTATGGGGTTTTGTATACAAAATTTATTATTTGCGAGTAGTAAGTCGGAATGACAGTACGTTACCATTGGACAATGAGTTAGCCAATGTGTAATATGACCCACAAGTCAAGGATTGACAGTACTGAATGAGTAATTGTGTAGAAATAAACAACGTGATCGCTCTCAATACTGTGTTAATCGATAAAATGTTTCTTGATTAAACTGGGATTCACTCACCAGTATTTCCCGCTGACAAAATATTTTTAAAACATGTTTCAGGTAACATAATGTGAAAGCCAACTGGGAAAAAGCCAGCTCGAGAGCACCGAAGGCTTGGAAAATAACTGGCTATAAAAGTTACCTAATAAATGATGTTTTAAATTCAATAAAATAGGATTTGTTCCTATAAATGTGCTGTAATAAGAAACTTGGGTTTTGCCCATGTTATTATTAATATCAAATATGGTGGTTTTACTGTGATAAACATTTCCTAACTACGGTCCTGATGTAAATTCCGCTGCAAGATTAAATAACTGATACCACCACCACTGAGTTCGCGTCCGCCCGTTCCTGGGACAGATAAGGGATCGGGGGTTGCGACATAAGTTTTGTCAGCTATACATACATGATACCGAAAATGAAATAACAAACAGACAGGCTTTATTCAGGTACGAGTGATTTCTAAGTTCCATTTTTATTCTATTAAAGAACAACTAGAAACTGAAGCATTTGTAGTTCACTATCAGTTGTTAAGTACCATCACTTAATCCTTAATCACTGATTCTCTATCCACTGATTACTACAACAGCAGTTGTTAACCATTAGTAGTTCACTATCAGTTGTTAAGTACCATTAGTGTTTTAATCACTAGCAGTGCTTACAAGGGTTTCATCAGTTGTTTGACTTAACAGTAGTTTGCTTTATTCATTCTAAATTCATCAGTGGTTGTAGGTAAACTGAAATGTTACTTTTTCTCAACATACTCTAAAAGTTTTGGGCTGGTATCAGCAGTTGTTAACAACTGCTCTTCCTTAACAATTAATTATTAATCGCTGATTCTCTATCCATTGCTTATTACAATAGCAGTTGTTAACCATATGTAGTTCACTATCAGTTGTTAAGTACCCATCAGTGTTTTAATCACTAGCAGTGCTTACAAGGTTTCCATCAGCTGTTTGACTTAGTACTAAACAGTAGTTTGGTTTATTCAATCTAAACTCATCAGTGGTTGTAGGTAAACTGAAATCTTACTTTTTCTCAACATATTCTATAAGTTTTTATAAAACGAGATACTATTATAGTTATGTTATGTTAATGTTTGTTGTTTTTTTTTTCTTTTAACAGCAAAGGAACCATCGCCTACTGATAAAGAACTTGATGTTGAAATGATAGAGTATTTTATGGCTTTATTAGATTCACAAAATATGTTAGTTAAGACATATAGGATGGTAAGAGACCATTTTCACAAATCTCCAGAGGCCAACCTTAGTCTGCGACTTGTTTATAGAAGAGAAAAAGACGGCAGGACATATAACTTACCCACCACATCTGAAGTTGTTGCTTTGGTTGTCGGAGACATAGATAAAGTTATAGACCATCGTGATATTGTTGTCGAGACTCAGTCGGGAATGTTGCAGCGTATTAGCGAATTACACCCATCGTATCTTGCTCTGCAATATCCGTTACTTTTCCCATATGGTGATGATGGTTATAGAGTTGATATTCCTCATAGAGATTTTATGTCCACACAAAAGAAAATAAAACCAAAGTGCATAATGAGAGAAATTTTTTTCATATAGGATCCAAGATAGAACTTATGGATTTTCCTTAATTTTAAATGGGTGAAGGTTGTTACAACAGTTTTTGGTTGATCCGTACACAATGATTGAGAGCGAAAGACTAAAGTACATCCGTAGGAAACAAGCGAACCTTCGCTCTGAAACATTTGAGAATCTTCAAAAGTATAAATCTTAAGGTAAGGAAGTTTTAACAGATACTAGAAAGCCTGTTATACTTCCTTCTTCATTTACTGGTGGTGCAAGATTCATGCAACAAAATTACCTCGATGCAATAGCCTTATGTAAGTGGTATAGGTACCCTGATTTCTTCATAACTATAACATGTAATCCTAAGTGGCCTGAAGTAAAAAGATTTCTAAAAGATTCAACCATCAAAGTTGAAGACAGGCCTGACATATTGTGTCGATTGTTTAAAATGAAGCTTGATTCCTTACTCAAAGATTTGAAGGATTCTAAGTATTTCGGTGAGATTAACGCTGGTATGTTATTTCGTTTTCACATCTTATTCTCTGATATATATTTTGTAATCAAGGTTATCAACTACTAAATCTATTTATTTTTCCTTTTTATTTAGTTGTTTATACAGTAGAATTTCAAAAGCATGGTCTTCCTCATGCACATATATGCTTATTCATGAAGGTCGATCACAAACTTCCAACCATAGATCACATAGATCCATTTATTTCTGCTGAGATTCCCGATAAAAAAGAAGATCCTGAACTTTATTCTCTTGTGACTGATTATATGATTCATGGTCCGTGTGGGAATGCTAATTTGAATTGTCCATGCATGGTTGATAAAAGATGTTCAAAAAACTTTCCGAAGAAATTCACACCACATACAACTATTGATTCAAGTGGTTATCCTGTATACAGAAGAAGAGATTCAGGTCATACAGTTATAAAATCTGGTGTTAGATTAGACAACAAAAATGTTGTTCCTTATAACAAAAGGCTTTGGAAAAGATATCAAGCACACATTAACATTGAATGGTGTAATCAAGCCGGTTCAGTGAAATATTTGTTCAAGTACATTAACAAAGGTCCTGATATGGCTACTGCGGTAGTTTCTGGTGATACAAATTCAACCATCAAGGAAAAGCCAAAAGATGAGATCAAGGAGTATTATGATTGTAGATATATTTCAGCTTGTGAGGCATCCTGGAGAATATTCTATAATGAGTTTCATTATAGGTATCCTGCTGTTATGAGGCTTCCCTTTCATTTGCTGGGCCAACAGAATGTTGTGTATGGTGCGGATGACGATATTGATAATGTTTTAAGCAAGCCTTCTGTTGCTTCTTCAATATTTATGCAATGGATGAAGTTGAACGAGACAAATGAAGATGCTAGAAAGCTGACTTATGTTGAGTTTCCTTCCAAATTTGTTTGGATACTTAAAGATAGATGTTGGCAGGTACGTAAGTCGTACCAGTGTGTTGGCCGGATTCATTCTGTATCTCTTGCATTGGGCGAACCTTATTTTTTGAGGATACTACTCAATAAAGTTAAAGGGCCTAGATCATTCGAGGAGATACGTACAGTTAACGGTCAATTATTCCCGACTTTTAGAGATGTTTGCTATGCGATGGGACTCTTAGATGATGACAATGAATACGTTGAGGCCATTAAAGAAGCAAGTTTTAAAGGACATGTTGGGTATCTTCGAGCGTTATTTGCTACCCTGCTTTTGTCAAATACTCTTTCACGGCCGGAATTTGTTTGGGAGAACATGTGGAAATACTTAGCTGATGATATTGTTTATAGACGTCAAAAAGAAACAAATATTTCAGGTTCTGATCTATCTTTTTTATTTCACATACTACATTTTGATTTTTTAATTAATAATGTTAATTTTTTGATTTGTTAGGTTTAGTGCTTCCTGAATATCATATTAAGAACCTTACTTTGTTGAAAATTGAAAACTATTTAATTTCCAATGGTTCATCATTACGAAGGTTTGTCACTATGCCGTACCCTGATGACGATTCCTTACGTGATGCTTCTAATCGTCTGATCAATGAAGAGCTGTCACATGACCTAGATGAAGTACAAGCTGAGTTTAACAGGTTGCATCAATCTCTTACAGATGAACAACGAGCGGTTTTTGACGAAATAATGGAAGCAGTTGTAGGGTGTAAAGGAGGCCTTTTTTTGTCTATGGTTACGGTAGAACTAGAAAAACCTTTTTATGGAAGACTTTGGCTTCAGCTGTTCGATGTAGAAATGGAATAGTTTTAAATGTGGCTTCAAGTGGTATTGCTTCGTTATTACTTTCCCGTGGAAGGACAGCTCATTCTCAGTTCCATATCCCCATTAATCTAACAGAAGATTCAATGTGCAATATTAAGCCAAATAGTGATATTGTCAGATTATTAAAGGAAACCCAATTAATCATATGGGACGAAGCACCGATGGTACACAAACATGCCTTTGAAGCTTTAGATAGGACGATGACCGACGTATTTTCAGATGGTAGGAGTATTCGTTCGGATATTCCTTTTGGAGGTAAAGTTATTGTATTTGGTGGTGACTTTAGACAAATCCTACCTGTTATTCCTAATGGTATTAGACAAGAAATTGTTAGTTCATCTTTAAGCTCTTCATACATATGGTCAAAATGCAGACTGTTACGGCTGACTAAACACATGCGTCTAACTATTGGAGCTGAAAGTTCAAATATGGAGTCTATCAGAGAATTTGCAAAATGGCTTATTGATATTGGTGAAGGAAACGTTGGAGATGATAATGATGGTGACACCATTATAGAGATACAAGATGATTTACTAATCACCGATATTTGTGACCCGATACAAAGTTTAATTGACTTTGTATATCCTTCAATTATTGAACAATTTAGGATTCCTGGATTTTTTTTCGGAGCGAGCAATTCTAGCACCCAAAAATGAGGTAGTTCATGAAATTAATGATCGATTGCTTTCGTTATTTCCTGGTGATGCGAAAGAGTATTTGAGTTCGGATAGTATATGTCAAACTGAACAAATTCTTGATTCTTTTCAAGAAAGCTTATACTCAACAGAAAATTTGAATGCTCTTAAGATTTCTGGCTTGCCTAATCACATATTAGTTCTTAAAGTTGGTGTTCCTGTGATGCTTCTTCGAAACATTGATCAACAGAAAGGGTTATGTAACGGTACAAGGCTTCAAATTACTTTTCTTGGTAAACGAGTTATAGAAGCTGAAGTAATATCTGGTGGTAACATTGGCACGAGAGTTTTTATTCCAAGGATTAATATGATCCCGTCTGACAAAAAAATTCCTTTTCAATTTCAACGAAGAGAATTTCCTTTATCAGTTTGTTTTGCCTTGACAATTAACAAGAGTCAAGGACAATCGTTATCAAAGGTTGGTCTTTATTTTAAAGTTCTTGTCTTCACTCATGGTCAGTTGTACGTTGCATTATCAAGGGTCAAGACAAGAGAAGGCGTTAAAATACTAATATTTGACGCTGATGGAAAACCAACAAATAAGACTTCTAATGTTGTTTACAAAGAAGTTTTTACTAGTTTGTAATCATTGTTTTTTCTGAGTTTTAACTTCCACCGTTCTAAGTATAGTTGTATATATATTTTCTTAATTACTATTTTGTTTAAATTTTATTTGGTTTAAAATTTATAAACTCTATTGTGTTTTGCATCTCAGAGCAATGTGTGATAAATTTATTCATAAGTAATTTACAACGCAGACAATTCTGAAGATCCCCGTGTTCACTATCAATATGGAAGAAAATTATACCGGATTTGGACTACATAAGAGGCTACGAACTGATCAATTTCAAACCTACACCAGCCAAAAAACTGTTTCACCAAAGTCAAACCACTGTTTGACCAAAGTCAAACCACTGTTTGACCCATGTCAAACAACTGTTTGCAAAAATATGATTCTTAGTGGTTCGAAAGTCTGTTTTACCAAAGTTAAAACACTGTTTGAGCAATGTTAAAACGCTGTTTGACCAAAGTTTGTTTGACCAAAGTCAAACTACTTATGTTAAAAGCTAATTATAATAGATAAAACACTGTTTGAGCAATGTTAAAACGCTGTTTGACCATAGTCAAACTACTTATGTTAAAAGCTAATTATAATATATAAAACACTGTTTGAGCAATGTTAAAACGTTGTTTGACCAAAGTCTATTGACCAAAGTCAAACTACTTATGTTAAAAGCTACTTATAATAGATAAAACTAGATTTTCACCCGGCATTGATTCCTGAGCTCATGAAACTTACTTATGTTAAAAGCTAATTATGATTAATACATGATTTAAAGCATTGAAAAAATATGATATGTTAATGGCTTTGCTATAAGAAAAATTATTTTTCTTTGTTAATTTGAATACCAAATCAATTCAACTAATCATCCACTTTACTCTTGTATCTTAATGTAAATGTAAATAACAAATTCAATAAGGGGTGTATGTGTAAATATTTGTCATCAGTTGAAAATATGGGAAGACAAAAACACAACTGTCATTATTTCTTCATCATCATTACACATCAAACATCTATCATCTCTTCTTTCAAAAATCTCTTCTTCCCAGTCATTTTCTAGGGTTTCAACTTTGTTATTCTCCGTCTTCTACACTTCAATCACCAGAGGTTTTATTGTTTTTTCTTCAGCAACTGGTATGTACATTCATATTGTAATGAACTTTATATTGTTTAACCGATCTTAATTCAAATCATATCTTGCTACAAATACGATTTTAAACGTTTATTGTTATACATTCAAGAAGGGTTTAGTTAGATGTTTGAATCATTTGTTGAGAACATGTTAAAATAGTTATTATTTGTAGAAAAAATTTAACTCATACTCTGTTTCTATGATTAATTTCAGTAGATACTCTATTAATACAAAAAGTTAATGTTCATCTTCGAAGCCAACTTTTTAATTACAATCTTTTAACATCTTTACTAATTCAGGTTTTATGATGTATACTACATTTGTCAAGTTTCTTGATAACCCAGAATCTTTGAAACTGGTATGACATGTTTTTACATACATAATTTATTTTTATTGAGATATATATTTAACAGTTCTTATGGTTTATATTTTCTTACACTACTTAAAAATTATATATAGGATGTACCTATAGCCTTTGCTAATCAAAAGTGTGGAGATTGTTGGCAAAAAAATAGGTTGCGAATCTATCATGAGTCTGGTAAAAAATGGGTTGTGAGGGTCAGAACAGAAAATTCAACGCCAATAATAACTGGCGGTTGGGACAATGTTGTTAAAGATCTCAATCTGCTGAGGGATACTTTGTTGGTTTTCAAAGCGTAAGGTGATTTTGGGCTTGAACTTTCATCTTTTGTTGATGGCATGTGTGGTGAATCTTATTTCACGTTTAATCGTTATGCAAGATTTGGTTTTACGGTATGAGTATTGATCTTAACTTGAATTCTTTTGCATCTTTAATGTGTCAACACTTATTCTCATAAGTTACTGACGACAGCGCGACTATACACATTTATTTACAGCATTTACAACCGCGCCTGGCGTAACTCGGTGTTTTATATTTATAAAAATGGTTTATACCTTAACATTAAAACACACACAACAAAGGACAAGTGTATTCCGTCATATATGCAGTAAAGTATTGGTAAGAGCCAGATATCGATCCATGGAACACGGGCGTTATTAGGTACTAAATCTTTATCATTATTTTACCAGGTAAACGGATAGGTGAATGGTTGTTTAACTAAATTATCTAAAACTATATCTAAAACATAAATATACTACTATCTTGTTTCACAAACAACCTAAACATGTTATCTATCAGATATGTCACAAAAGCACTTAATCAATTTTCCAATTTCGAGACAGCTAGTTACCGGGTCTGGATTTCTAGCATTTTGATTCTTCAGAAAGTTAACGCGATGGTCACACGTTAACCACCTAAAATCATTCATTAGTGAGCTATTGATATTTATTCATGCGAATCTTTAAAGATATGTTATTTACCGGGTCTGGATTCCTAACCTCACTTATCAAAGAAAGCAATACTGATGGTCACAATACAGCCACGAGGATAAGCAATTAAGTAGATCATATAACACACAATTTCACCTTTACAAGTCTTGAACACAAATCTACCATGTCAGCAATTTCAGACCAAAACTACTAAACAAGGATCATAAACCACATTCAAGAACATGTAATCAACACCATATAATTCGTTAGAACCCTTACGTGCAAGAAAGTATTCCTAATCACAATAAGATATATCTTATATAAAACCAATACCCTGGTCTGGTTTCATGGTGTAAACAAAGTCTACAAACAAGTGATTAATCAAGAAATAGTTACCATCCCATTAACCACAGATTCATTATCCAAGATAATCAAACATAATCAGGAACTCAACATCAATGAAATGTTCATTATATAATCATGAAGATTCAAACATGAAAAAGTACTAAGTTTCATACAAAAAAGATTAAAACATAAAGATTATACAAGAAAACAAGTTCATAACTATTATTACATAATACTACATTAAACATAAACTAACATCAGCTCATAACTTACAAAATGATCAGAATACATGTTCAAGAACAAGGAATCGAACCATAAACAAGCAAGGAATTGATGGGTTGGATCGGTTATGCTTCCACTCGATCTTTAAGCTTCAAATGGATCTGATCAGGACTACTTCGGAACCCAGAAATCGCCCAGAAACATAGAGAAAAACCCAACACTTAAACAAGTAGCGAATGCTGCTGTTTATAGGAGATTTTTTCATCGGCACTGTTGTGCCATTGGTCGCACTGTCACACCCCAACCGATGGTGGAATCATCGGGGCGCGGCACTGAGCGAAACAGATTGTCCAGAAGTTTCCATAACAACTATACTTACCAAATATTTAAAGCAAGACGTCCCATACCATGTCATAAATGATAATACAATTATTATAGAAAAGATCTAGTCAAATTGTTCTGTTCCGACAACTCAGATTTTTATTACAGACAATTGTTTATTGTTGACCTAGGTCTTTCCTAGCCTCGATTTCACAGCAAGGTAAGCAAATAAGCATCCTAAGCACCTGTCACGTACGTTAAAGTAAAAGTCAATACACATAGTGTAAAGGTGAGCATACAAGTTTAATAGATATAATAGAGTTCGAAATCGATTACGCATAACCAACACGTACACAGTGTGAAATGAGGCATGCTAGTTATCGACATGAACCTATCGATACCAATTACTGCAGGTTGACTGCCCAAGGCAGTTCGCGATACACACTCACCGCTGTGAGCCATGTAACTAATTGTCCTTAATAACCCCTGAGTGAACAGGTGCTGAGTCCAAACTATAGTACTATCGTTGCTAAGGCAGGTAGACAGCATTCTATGTGTAAACATAACAAACAAGCATTCATTAAGTCATGTATAACATGCTCTAATCGGTTAGCGTTTAAAGTATTGAATAGTGTGATTGATGTGATTTAGAATAAGTAACGTATGTAACACCTAAAAGTGCGTAAAGCAAAAAGGGATCGAGTATACTCACAGCGATTGATGGATTGAAGGGAGCGCTGGAGAGTAGGGTTAGCCTGATCAGAACGATAGCATAATGATAAGCGACGCGTAAAATGATATAAGTGTTAGTGGGTCGGACGGCAGTTCGATCGGAGGGTAGTCCGATCAGACAGCCGGTCGTTCGAGTGACAGTCTGCTCGGATGGTCATCCGATCGGGTGACCTTTCGAGTGGATTATTTCTTCCTTTGGGAAGGATGTGTTTTTGTACGATGGCTTGACTTTTGAAGTTTTCGTTGTAGTATTTTGAAAACATAGAGGTATCTCTACCTTTCAGGTCAGTCGATCGGACGGTCGTTCGATCGGACGACAACCCGATTGGTTGGACACTTCAGTGAGAACAAGTTCACAGCAGTTGGTTACTCAATCGGATGGTAGTCCGATCGGATGGCAATCTGCTGGTATTGAACATGTTGAAAATTGTTTAAGTGTTGAAGCCTGAACATTACATGGTTGAGTGGTAGTCCGATCGGGTGGTAATCCGATCGGTCAGCCCTTCGTTCAATGTTCATTCTTCAAGGTTTTGAAAATAAAAGTTAAGTGTGGGGCCAAGGTGTAAGTCGATCGGGTGACAACCCGTTCGGATGACAGTCTGATCGGACGGTAGTCCGATCGGACGGCATTCCGTCCTAGTCGTTCTGATCGTCTTATACTTGGTTGTTTTGATAGTTTGTCGATTTATCGAGATGTTTTGATAACGTGTTAAGCAACAGAAACCTCGTCAATACTTGGTATTCCTGATCGGACAGGAATCACCCAAATCCGATCAGTTAACTGTTCAAGACGGTGTTCCATGTTTAACCCAAAATCGTAGTCTCATGGATAGAATCCAGATCTTGAACCAACACATCAACAGGAAGGATTAGACGGTTAGAACAAGCTCCGATTCCATCGGTTTTGAGTGCATTGAGTGTAAAAGAGTTGAAAGAAAGTTGGAAAACCTTCTTTCGATCCTTTTCACCGTGAATATGTTTAGATCTATGAAAGATCTTTGTTTGTTTATGTGGAAATCGGTTAGATCCAACTTGTTCTTGAATGATTGAAGCCAAAACATGAAGTTCCTAAGAACACCATGATGACATCATCCTAGAACACCTCAAATCTAGTGATTTCACGGTTAAAAGTTAAGATTCAAAAGATAGAAAGGTGTAGAATCAAGTGTAGATCAAAGAAGTACAAGATTTAGGTTGAGATCTTACCAGAATTGTGAGAAATCAGAGAAAAAGTAAGGTTGGAGCGCTGGTCGGACAGGAGAGTGCCAAAAGTGGTAAGTTGTGATGGTGACAGGGGGTATTTATAGGGTTTCCCAAAGTAGAAAGGGTGGGTCGATTGAGTGGCAGCCTGGTCGACTGGCTAATCGATCGAGCGGTAGCTCGATCGAACGGCTGGTCGATCGGCTGGTCACTTGGTCGATTTGGCCACTTGATTCGAGTGTTCGGTGCGACGAGTTTTGCCGTTTCGATTGCGATTGCGAGCGTTGCGATGCGATAGAGTTTCCTATTCAAATTACTTTTAATCCCAACTACTATATCTAACATATAATCGTCCTAAATTACTTGCGTTTAGCATTTGCCATTTGATTGCAATTGCGTTTCGATTGCATTTCGATTATTCACCACAACATAACATAAATAAACATGCACAAGTAACACATAAGGCACACACACACGTAAAAACAATATCCAGAACGCGTAATTCGAGTTGCGATTGCGATAAGCGATAAGCGATAACATATGCGATAAATATCGAATAAACCTCGATTATTAATAAGTACTCCACATAATACAACTAACGTAAAGCATAAAATAGACTAACTATACGTCAAAGAAGTCAAACAGGAATTGAGCAAGGAGTGACAGATCGCAATTAGCAATCTTGTCTCCCTTTGACTTCAATCTTGACTTTGACTTTGACTTTCGAAACACGGGGTGTTACACGCACGGTCGTGCGACAGGTGTTGTCGGGTGACGTCAGTTTCTCCGATCCCAAGTCAGCCAAGTGGACTAGTGGATAAGTTGCTGGGTCATCACATCAGCACGGTAGTGCCGTTGGTGGCACGGTAGTGCGGCGTCATCAGAAATGTTGGTCAAGCCTTGGAACGGTCATGCTTCGGGTGGCACGGTAGTGCGACCCGAGAAAAGGTTGGCACTCCTGATCGCACTCGCAGTGCTTCCGAGATCGGAGCATCGGCACGGTAGTGCCGTCAGATGGCACGGTCGTGCCATACCTGGCAGTCATTAGAATTTTGTTCTTTTCATCAGAAATGCATCAGAATTTGTCCGTTTTCATCAGAATTTTCCTTTATGCTCTGTTTAAGACCTGAAAATATAAAAGTACCGGATTTGGCACCTAAACGTTGTGTTTTCGGTCAAAAATGCTTAAAACGGAAGTGTTTCGAGGTATAAAAACATGTATAATTTAACGTATATCAAACATCCCCACACTTAAACTTTGCTTTTCCTCAAGCACACTTAAAATAAAATACGGAATCAAATCTACATATTTACAAGGTTCACTAATTTGTTTGGTGGTCAAATTGGTTTTCAAAAAGTCATCATCAAAGATTTGAAACAAACAAGCTTTGTTAGATGTATACAACAACAACAACAACCCTACCCAGTAAATCCCACAAATAGCAAAGCTACTTTGTTAGATGTATGAAAGGATAATTATAAAGCAATGATTTAACTTTCGAATGACTTAGCATGCGAATCCTTATATTCCTCACAATGTTCACACACACTTGGTTAAATTTCTGAATCATACATATAATGTGTATGTAAAACACTTGATGCCTAGTCAATGAATCATGCAATATCATAAGCTTATCAAAAGATCTAATCTCCATCAATTAATATGTGAAACGCATAAATCAAGAGGTCTTTGATGGGTTGTAACGTTAAGCTATGGTTAAGGGTATGGAATAGATATTTGAAAGTAGCAAGAAAGGTTAAAACTTGGCCAAAAACTTGGTGTTTTATTTTCTAGGATTATGAACACGTTGCTAAGCTACTTGTGCAGGTCTTCAGAGTTTATTCTTTTTACACTTCTACTCTCTATTTTCTTTTTTAACAGTTTTTCCTTAATTCCCTTAGAGAGTTTTGACAAACGGTTTTTTTTTCAATGAAACTTATATTAATCTAGATAGCTTATGGCCAAATTTTTAACGAAAAAGGGGTAAATATGAAAAGGTTAAATTTGGGTGAGTAGGTTTAAAATTTAGGTAAAGAAAAATACTGAAAATAGGCTCAACATGGCGAACTAATGGAAAAAGGCTGACAAAGAAAAAGGCTGACAAACGGTTATCCTAATTGCCTCTATCATTTTTATGTAATTTCACATATTCATGGTTTTGAAAAGTATACAAATGACAAGTTCTAAATTACATAAAACATACGGCTCACTCATTTTTCCGAAAAAAACAAAGAAGCATTTGACAAGAAAGCTGTAAAGGCTCAAAAATATGCTCACGTAAACGGAAGTAATGGGTATAAATATAAAGATAAACATGCAAGTCTTTTCATTTTGTTTTATCACGCTTTTTTAGTTATCTTTTTCAAAATTTAATTTGGCTTTGTCGAATCTTATCAAATTTGATGCTTTCTAAAGAACACAAATTGACCATTTTTGTTTTATTTTTCGAAAATATATACAGAAATGAGAACAATTAAGGACAAACAAAGTTTAAAACCTTTTAAACCCCTCCCCACACTTGAACTTCACATTGTCCCCAATTTAGACCCCTCAGTCGCGGGCCTTTGTCTGTATCCACTACCAGGCCCATCGCTCTCAAAGACCTCATATCCACATCTCCTCCTGCGTGAACCATCGTGAGACCGTAGACTACATCATCTGTCATAATACCCAAATTATATGCTAATTGAGTCACATATTCCCCTCCATGCATTTCACTACTTGTAGTTCTCCCCGCACTATTTACAAAGAATTCAGCCATTCTAGCTGCGAGGTTGACATGCACTCCAGTCACTAAGGAATATAAGAAAAGAAGATCCAGAGTGGGACAGTTTCCTGCACTATCCATGCGCCCACAGATGGTGTGACTCATGACCTGATGAATAACCCTCAGAAACGGGTCTCGTAGTCATGAAGCTTTAGCTTTTCTAGCTTCATAAGGTGGTTCAACTGCCACTTGTGCCCAGAAGTTAGCCCGTTGCTGATCATTATCAAACTTGTAGATATTGGTGAAAAGTTCTGAATTGATGTCTTCAGCTGAGTATATGCCCAATCTTCTTCCAAGTCTAGCAACTGTCCACTTATGCCACTTTCTTCCCAACCTGAACTGTATTGTCTCCCTGTTTCTAAAGTCTGGATTTTCGCTTCTTGGTTTTTCATAAGTGTATGAAGCGAAGAATTCCAATGTTAGCTCAAGATAAACAGGTCGTGCAATGTTGAACAACCTTGACATTGGATGTGACATCATGTCAGATAGCCTTTCTTCTTGGTTTAGGGTTGTCAAAGTTTCCCAGTTGATCCTTCTTGGTCCACCGATTTGTCCCTGTCTATTCCATAAGGCTTGTAATCTTGCAATACATGGCTGTTCTTTCGCTTTGTTCTCGCTGAACTGGAGGAATATGTGATTCATCTGCATACAGGAATACAACAAAATAAGAGCAGAATATAAAAATTTCCTTGCTTCCACCGGAACAGGCTGTTTACGAGGTTCTGTTTCTGTTTCAGCAGTCGCACGGTCGTGCATCTGGTGGCACTGCCGTGCCATTCATAATCGGTCAACAGCGTGTTTCTGGGAACTCGTGTTGCACTGCCGTGCCAAATCGGCACTGCCGTGAGACTCGGCGTCGCAGCTTTGAATCGATGATCTGTACTTGATTTCCGATCGGCACTGTCATGCCATTTCAACGGCGTGACTGTGCAACAGCATATTTCATCAGAAAACAGTCTATTTCACTTATTTTAACTTGTATCTTTCAAAATTTAACTTGTAATCAGTGAATAGACGTTGAATCAAGCATCAGAACCATCGATTTAACACTTATTACTCAATCACAAGGGTTTGTTTGACTTTTATGAAGAAAACCCCAAAATTTCTTGATTCAAACATCAGATCTACATCAGAAACTAAGTTTAATCTGCAAAAAAAGTATGAAACATACCTTGGAAGATGATTGAAGTGAAATCTAGGCAAAAATTAGATGATTTTTGGGTGGAGGCGACCTGGAACTCCCGTGCGGCGCTTAGGGTTTTGTAAAAATGATATGTTTTTACTGCAGAATCGCTTAAATACCCTACTTTTTACTGTTCGGATTTCGAGTCGCACGGTCGTGCGACTGGTGGCACGGTCGTGCCATCCCGGATCGCTTTCCTGGTCTGTCTTGTGTTATCGGATTGCATGGTAGTGCAGCGGTCGCACAGTAGTGCGATCCGATGGCCGACCGATGCATGAGTTATTGGTCTGTTTTGACAAAGGAGTGCATAACCATGCCGATTTGGCACGACCGTGCAACACCTGGGCCTTTTTGTGTTACTTTTCACAGTAAGCTTTTAACTCCGAATTTTTACCCAAATTTTCCATTTTTGCACTATTTCATATATTTTAACAATTAATCAACTTCAAATTTTCAAAAGTTATGGTTCAAGCTCGTATGTACCTACGTTAAAAACCGAAAAATTAACGAATTACGGAATAAAAATTAAAAACTAATATATACAAAATTGCCCTTTAGCGTGTGAAAACACGCTCGCTAAATTTGTCAGCGAGTCGATAGCTAGACTCATTCTCCCCACACTTGTTTTAAGTGTGCGGGACGTGGAGTTCGAGAATCTCCTCCACCAGGTCAACCGGTCCGTTGATGTAAAGTTTTAAACGATGCTCGTTGACTTTGAAACTTGCCCCGCTTGGATCCTCGATAGTTACGGCCCCGTAAGGAAATATTTCCTTAACTTTGTATGGACCCATCCATCGGGATTTTAGCTTCCTGGGGAATAAACGCAGTCTTGAGTTATATAACAAGACAAAATCTCCTACACGGAGATCTTTATGGTCTCTCAACCTCTTGTCATGGAATCTCTTGACTCGCTCCTTGTACTTGCTAGAACTTTCTTAGGCATGACTTCTCAGCTCCTCAAGCTCGTGGATTTGCAGAAAACGGGCTTCACCTCCGCTTTTCAAGTCCATATTTGCCGTTTTTAAAGCCCAAAATGCCTTGTGTTCTAACTCGACAAGTAGATGACAGGCTTTTCCATAAACCAACCTAAAGGGTGTGGTCCCAATAGGTGTCTTGATTGATGTTCTAAAAGCCCACAGAGCGTCATCTAACTTATCTGACCAATCCTTGCGGTTATTATTAACGGACCGCTCAAGGATTCTTTTCAGACCCTGATTTATGACCTCCACTTGCCCGCTCATTTTAGGATGATATGGCGTAGCCAATCTATGATGAACTCCATAACGGGACAAGGCTCGTTCTAACTGCGCATTACAAAAATGCGTTCCTCGGTCACTGATAAGTGCTTTTGGAGCACCAAATCGGGCAAATAAACTTTTTAAGAACCTCACAACTACCCTAGCATCATTAGTAGGCAAAGCTTGAGCTTTGGCCCATTTTGAGACATAGTCTACAACAACTAGGATATATTTGTTACCTCGTGAGGCTGGAAATGGTCCCATGAAGTCGATACCCCATATATCAAAGACTTCACAGACTTGCATTGGATGCTGAGGCATTTCATTACGTGCGGAGATATTCGTTGCCCTTTGGTAGGCATCACACGCTCTAACCCATTCATGTGTATCACGAAAGATTGTGGGCCAGTAAAACCCTGAGTCTAACACTTTCTTTGCAGTGTAGTTTGCTCCATGATGACCTCCGATTGGCCCCTCGTGACAGTGGCTCAGAATGCTAGCTGCCTCTTCTCCGAACACACATCTTCGGATCACCTGATCGGCTCTGATTCTAAACAAGTATCGTTTGTCCCAAATGTAGTATTTCAGATCTGCAAAGAACTTCCTCTTTTGCTGATATGACAATCCTTTGATAAGGATTCCACATGTGAGGTAGTTTGCGAAGTCAACGAACCAAGGTGACTCGTCATTCATCTCGATACTTAAAAGAAATTCGTGGGGGAAATTTTCGTTTATTGGTTCCTCCAACAAATTTTCAGAATTTCCATGCTCAAGTCTTGAGAGATAGTCGGCTGCAACATTTAAAGCTCCCTTTTTGTCTTGGATATAAATGTTAAATTCTTGTAGTAACAAGATCCATCTGATAAGACGCGGTTTTGCGTCCTGTTTGCTAAAAAGGTATTTGATTGCTGCATGATCCGAATACACAATTGTTTTGGACAACACAAGGTATGACCTGAATTTGTCGAAAGCATAAACTACTGCCAAAAGCTCTTTTTCTGTAGTCGTATAATTTTCTTGAGCATCATGTAGAGTTTTGCTGGCATAGTAGATAGGATGAAAATGCTTCTCCCTTCGCTGTCCTAAGACTGCTCCTATTGCGTAATCACTGGCATCGCACATTATCTCAAATGGCAATGCCCAATCTGGTGCAACTAAAATAGGGGCTTCGATAAGCCTTTGTTTAAGCTGCTTTCATGCATTCATCTGAGAACACAAATGGAGCATCTTTTTCTAATAAACGGGTCATAGGTCTTGCGATTTTTGAAAAGTCTTTTATAAATCATCTATAGAACCCTGCATACCCCTGGAAACTTCTAATTGCTCTGACCGAGGTTGGGGGAGGAAGTTTAGAAATGATATCCACTTTTGCTGGATCAACTTCCAACCCGACTTCAGAGATTTTGTGCCCAAGAACTACCCCTTCTTTCACCATGAAGTAGCATTTCTCCCAGTTAAGCACAAGATTAATTTCCTCACATCTCATTAACATTCTTTTCAGATTTCCAAGACACTGATCGAAAGAACTCCCGAAAACAGAGAAATCATCCATGAATACTTCCATGGAGTCTTCATTCATGTCATGGAAAAAAGCTACCATGCAACGCTGAAATGTGGCTGGTGCATTACACAGCCCAAAAGGCATACGTTGGTAGGCGAATGTGTCGAAAGGACATGTGAAAGTAGTCTTTTCCTGGTCCTCAGGAGCGATAGGAATTTGAAAGTATCCAGAGAACCCATCTAGAAAACAGAAAAATGACTTCCCCGACAGACGTTCCATCATCTGGTCGATGAATGGAAGCAGGAAGTGGTCCTTACGGGTGGCATCGTTGAGTTTGCGGTAATCGATGCAAACTCGACATCCAGTGACGGTACGGGTAGGAATAAGTTCATTCCTATCGTTTGGAACTACAGTAATACCACCTTTCTTGGGCACTACTTGCACTGGACTTACCCAAACAGAATCAGATATAGGATAAATCAGCCTTTCATCTAACAACTTAATTACTTCTTTCTTCACCATGTCTTGCATGTTAGGATTCAAGCGCCTTTGATGCTGTGCACTAGGCTTGTAATCGTCTTCCATGAGAATCCCGTGAGTACAAAAAGAAGGATTAATGCCTTTGATATCCATAATCTTCCATGCCATGGCTTTCTTGTGGAGCGTTAGAACTTCGAGAAGCTGTCTCTTTTTCTCTTTTTCTAAGGATGCTGAAATGATTACTGGCAAGTGACACTCCTCGTCTAGAAATGCATATTCAAGATGCTGTGGGAGTTCTTTTAACTCCAATGATGGTGGGTCTTCAACTGAAGGTTTTGATTTTTCTTCAACTTCACGGTCAATTTCCACAAATTGATCTGGTCTTTGAGAACCATCATCACCGATTTGAAAAACCGGCTGTTCAACTTCGTGGCCCTCCTGCGAAATGCCATGTTGATTCTCACACAACAGATGTGTGTCTGTATCAATTTCTTCAATAGTGCCTTGGAAATGAGACCTTACACAAGTATCGACAATGTCGACATAGTAAAGCATATCATCATGACTTTGCGGATGTTGCATTGATCTTTTAATATCAAAAGTCACGTACTCGTCATTTACTCGGAGTGTAATTTGGCCAGCTGCCACATCAACAATCGTCCTCGCAGTATTGAGGAACGGGCTTCCGAGTATTAATGGCACTTTCGAATCTTCGTCCATATCTAAAATAACAAAATCCACAGGAAAAACAAATTTATCGATTTTAACAAGCATGTTTTCAACAAATCCACGCGGATACTTGTTCGAACGATCTGCAGGTCGAATGCTCATTCTAGTGGGTGAAGGTTCACCCAGATCTAATTTAGCAAAAACTTTATATGGCATAAGGTTTATGCTAGCTCCTAAATCGGCTAATGCGTGACTGACAGACATGCTGCCAATGAGACAGGGAAGAGTAAAACTGCCCGGATCTCCCATCTTTTCAGGTAGACGGTTTTGGAGAAGGGCTGAACAGTTTTCATTCATCAACACACAAGACAAGCTTTCGAGCTTCTGCTTATTTGTGAGGATGTCTTTTAAGAACCCTGCGTATTTAGGCATTTGAGCCAACATTTCAACAAATGGTATGTTTATGTGTAGTTGTTTAAACATCTCTAAAAACTTACCATGTTGTTCATCGTTCTTCTGCTTCTTCGGTCTGCTCGGATATGGAATAGGAGGAATGAATTCTTTAACTGGCTCCTGGAACTGTGCTGTACTTGCTGGGACTCGCCTAGCGTGCACCTTGTCTAAAGCATCAGTTTGGACCGTATTAGTGATCGGTGGTGAGTCCGATTTGTCAGGTCCCGTGGTTTTACCACTCCTCATCATTACTGCATTAACGTGCCCTCTCGGGTTTGGTTCTGTGTTACCTGGAAGACTACCTTGGGGTCTTTCAGACAACATCTTGGCCAATTGGCCAACTTGATTCTCAATGGTTTGTATTGAAGCCTTCTAGCTCCGCATTTCCCCTTCTTGTGCCATGAAACGTTCCTCATGCTGCTGGTATCTTTTCTCAGATATTTGGTTGGCATTGTTGGAGTTGTTTAACAGTTGTGCCATCATCTCCTCTAGTTTTGAGTTGCTTTGAGAGGGTTGTGGCTGGGAAGTGCTTTCTAAACCTGAATTATTGTAACGTGGTTGAAAGGTTTGCCCTGATGGCTGAAAAGATTGTCCCTGGGGCTGAAAGGATTGCCCCTGAGGCTGTTGTGGCGCGGGAGCACGTTGAGCGTATCCGAGAAGGTTTTGGTTACTGGAATTAGCTTTCCACTCAAAGTTTGGATGATTTCTCCAACCCGGATTGTACGTGTTGCTGTAGGGGTTATTCTGGGGCCTAATTTGAATGCCCAAATAGTCCACCTCTTTGTGACCTGTAAACATAACACCCTGTCACATGTACCTGGCTCGTGTGACACTCCACACAGCTTACATGATGATTGTACTTGCAAAACGTTATGAGCTTGATCAAATCTTGCTGCCAAAGCTCCAATCTGTGCTGCAAGAGCTGTATATGTATCCACTTGATGAACTCCAGGAATAGATGATGCTTTATTTCGCACTCCACCGTGACGAGAACTCGACTCCAAGGTAGCTTTTTCTATGATTGCATAGGCCTCGTTGGGCGTTTTTGTTCCAAGATCGCCTCCTGCATATACCTCTAAACGTTCTTGTGAGCCGTAGTTGAGTCCTTGGTAAAATTTCAACATAAGTTGCCTTTTGGACAACCCATGATGTGGAACATCGATCAGAAGATCTTTCAACCTCTCCCAAGCTGCGTGTAGAGATTCTCCTTCGTCCTGTTTGAATGTCATAATACGATTTTTAAGCTTAGCTGTCTTTTCCGGCGGGAAATATTTTTGCATAAAAAGATCAGCCATCTCGTTCCAAGTCGTGATGGAACCTGCTGGAAGTGACAAAAGCCAAGATCGGGATTTGTCTCGTAAAGAGAATGGAAAGAGTCGCAAATGAATTGCGTCTTCAGAAACATCTCGAATTTTGAAAGTCGAGCGCACCTCGAGAAATGAAGCGATGTGCCGACCTGGATCTTCGTGATCCTTCCCATCAAACTGCACAGAATTTTGTAACATGTTAATAATACTAGATTTAATTTCAAAACTCGGTGCTTCTATCGTAGGTCGGGCGATGCTCGGTAGCAAGCCCTCTCCTCCTGGACGGCCGGTCTCATTTAAAGGTTGGTCGTCTTCTGCCATAATTAGGGCTGTAAACGAACCGAACGTTCAGCGAACAGTTCGTGAACCGTTCGGCGGGAAGTTCGTTTATGTTCATTCGTTTAGTAAATGAACGAACACGAACAAGAAATTTCGTTCGTTAAGTTAAACGAACGAACATGAACAGATGTTGCGGTCGTTCGTTTATGTTCGTGAATTTTCGGTAATGTGTTCGTTTATGTTCGTGATCGTTCAGTAATGAGTTCATTTATGTTTGCTCGTTAATATTTATTTGTGTTAGTTCGTTTAAAGGTTTTTATATGTTGTATTTTGTTATTATATTATTTCTAGTTTTTAAAAATTTGAAACCCTAGTTATCTTATATGCCTCTCACAACATCCTTCATTTCACTTTTTCAATTTTAGTTTGGGTTAAAGCTTGACAAACTCTTAATTTTGTGTTTATCATATTTTTTATAATCACGGCAACTGTGTTCGGATAATTATGTTAAGTGTTTATTTATTTTTTGTGGTTTCTTCGTAATATTTGTGATGAAAATGCAGATTTTAATCTAAAATGAATATTGTGTTCATAAACGCCGTTTGTGTTCATTTATGTTCATGAACATTTTTTAGAGTTCATTAGCAATTTAGCATATGGTAACTGTTCGAGAACAGTTCACGAACATGTTCGTTTCCTTAATGAACGAACACGAACAAGAAATCTCGTTCGGTAAGTGTTTGTGAACAGTTCATAAACAAGCTTGTTCCTTAACGAACGAACACGATCAAGGTCATGTTTGTGTTTATTCGGTTCGTTTACAGCCCTAGCCATAATGCTTCATGTGTCGTCCTCTGAACTCTCGCTGTCAGACAGTATCACTGGTTCGTCGATTGTGGCTGCAATCCTTTGTGCAACAACAAGCGATCTTTCGCGAAGCCGCCTACTTCTTCTTAGGTTATTTTCTGGTTCGTTGGCTAGCTCGGCGTTAGCGGGTGCAGGGGGCGTGGACATTAGCCTGCACGAAATAAGAAAGGCATTATATAGATAAAAGAACATAATAAAAATGTAGGAAATAATCAATAATAATAATACTAAAATTTAGCATACTTACATAAGATATTATACAATTCTATTTAAATATTTACTGGTTTATTTATATATTTACATCCAAAAACTGTTTTTGGCTGTTTACCAGAAATTTCGATGACGAACATCAAATTCCTGAGGAAACTTTTTAGTTTGTTATTATATATCATATAATAATCTGATAAGGTTTAATAAACTTTCTGATAAAAAATCTGATGAAAGGTTTCGTTCTATCAGAATTTCTGATAGATCCATCAGAATTACTAGAAATTTTGGTAAAATGCATCAGAAATGAAACTTTGTTGTTTTTAGAATATCTAATGGGTTTATCAGAATTCATCAGAAAATCTGATGATTTTATCAGAAAGGTTTGTTTTATTTTTATGGAGTAAATAAATAAACAAATGAGTACAATAATTAAATGAATAAGCTGTTAATTTAAATAATTAATCGGACAGAAACAAATAATGAAAAACTGAACGTAAATAATTAAATGCAGAAATGAAATAATTATAGTATATAAGCGGTTCGACGTGCGAACTTGTACATAAATATAAATATAAATATAAACAGAAATGAAATAACTGAAATGAAATAATAAAGGAAAATGGTTCGATTCCGAACACATTAACTGAATTAAATAAATAAATGGAAATAAATGTTAGTTGAGAAGTTAGTAATGTTAGTGGTTAATTGAGTCCGTCGGTTAGTTGGTTAGTAAAACAGAAAAAGAAAAGCTAGTCAAACAGTTAAATATTAACAAGTTAGTAAATAAGAAAACAAATAAATACAAAAATTTACAAGTATTCACAAATATTAAAAGTTTGTACACCGGTAAAATAATGACTCGGATTTTTCCGAAAATTTCGCCGTGTTCCCCGGCAGCGGCGCCAAAAACTTGACGTCAGCGCGACTATACACATTTATTTACAGCGTTTACAACCGCGCCCGGCGTAACTTGGTGTTTTATATTTATAAAAATGGTTTATACCTTAACATTAAAACACACACAACAAAGGACAAGTGTATCCCGTCATATATGCAGTAAAGTATTGGTAAGAGCCAGATATCGATCCATGGAACACGGGCGTTATTAGGTACTAAATCTTTATCATTATTTTACCAGATAAACGGATAGGTGAATGGTTGTTTAACTAAATTATCTAAAACTATATCTAAAACATAAATATACTACTATCTTGTTTCACAAATAACCTAAACATGTTATCTATCAGATATGTCACAAAAGCACTTAATCAATTTTCCAATTTCGAGACAGCTACTTACCGGGTCTGGATTTCTAGCATTATGATTTTTAGGAAAGTTAACGCGATGGTCACACGTTAACCACCTAAAATCATTCATTAGTGAGCTATTGATATTTATTCATGCGAATCTTTAAAGATAGGTTATTTACCGGGTCTGGATTCCTAACCTCACTTATCAAAGAAAGCAATACCGATGGTCACAATACAGCCACGAGGATAAGCAATTAAGTAGATCATATAACACACAATTTTACCTTTACAAGTCTTGAACACAAATCTACCATGTCAGTAATTTTAGACCAAAACTACTAAACAAGGATCATAAACCGGATTCAAGAACATGTAATCAACACCATATAATTCGTTAGAACCCTTACGTGCAAGAAAGTATTCCTAATCACAATAAGATATATCTTGTATAAAACCAATACCCTGGTCTGGTTTCATGGTGTAAACAAAGTCTACAAACAAGTGATTAATCAAGAAATAGTTACCATCCCACTAACCACAGATTCATTATCCAAGATAATCAAACAAAATCAGGAACTCAACATCAATGAAACGTTCATTATATAATCATGAAGATTCAAACATGAAAAAGTACTAAGTTTCATACAAAAAAGATTACAACATAAAGATTATTCAAGAAACAAGTTCATAAATATTATTACATAATACTACATTAAACATAAACTAACATCAGCTCATAACTTGCAAAATGATCAGAATACATGTTCAAGAACAAGGAATCGAACCATAAACAAGCAAGGAATTGATGGGTTGGATCGGTTATGCTTCCACTCGATCTTTAAGCTTCAAATGGATCTGATCAGGACTGCTTCGAAACCCAGAAATCGCCCAGAAACAAGGAGAAAAACCCAACACCTAAACCAGTAGCGAATGCTGCTATTTATTGGAGATTTTCTCATCAGCACGGTCGTGCCACTGGTCGCATGGTCGTGCCACAGGTGTTATCGGGTGACGTCAGTTTCTCCGATCCCAAGTCAGCCAGGTGGACTAGTGGACAAGTTGCTGGGTCATCACATCGGCACGGTAGTGCCGCTGGTGGCACGGTAGTGCGGCGTCATCATAAATGTTGGTCAGAAATGTTGGTCAAGCCTTGGCACGGTCATGCTTCGGGTGGCACGGTAGTGCGGCCCGAGAAAAGGTTTGCACTCCTGATCGCACTGTCAGTGCTTCCGAGATTAGAGCATCGGCACGGTAGTGCCGTCAGATGGCACGGTCGTGCCATACCTGGCAGTCATCAGAATTTTGTTCTTTTCATCAGGAATAAGTTCTTTCCTATCGTTTGGAACTACAGTAATACCACCTTTCTTGGGCACTACTTGCACTGGACTTACCCAAACAGAAACAGATATAGGATAAATCAGCCCTTCATCTAACAACTTAATTACTTCATTCTTTTCCATGTCTTGCATGTTAGGATTCAAGCGCCTTTGATGCTGTGCACTAGGCTTGTAATCGTCTTCCATGAGAATCCCGTGAGTATAAAAAGAAGGATTAATGCCTTTGATATCCATAATCTTCCATGCCATGGCTTTCTTGTGGAGCGTTAGAACTTCGAGAAGCTGTCTCTTTTCCTCTTTTTCTAAGGATGCTGAAATGATTACTGGCAAGTGACACTCCTCGTCTAGAAATGCATATTTGAGATGCGGTGGGAGTTCTTTTAACTCCAATGACGGTGAGTCTTCAACTGAAGGTTTTGATTTTTCTTCAACTTCACGGTCAATTTCCACAAATTGATCTGGACTTTGAGAACCATCATCACCGCTTTGAAAAACCGGCTGTTCAACTTCGTGGCCCTCCTGCGAAATGACATGTTGATTCTCACACAACAGATGTGTGTCTGTATCAATTTCTTCAATAGTGCCTTGGAAATGAGAGCTTACACAAGTATCGACAATGTCGACATAGTAAAGCATATCATCGTGACTTTGTGGATGTTGCATTGATCTTTTAATATCAAAAGTCACGTACTTGTCATTTACTCGGAGTGTAATTTGGCCAGCTGCCACATCAACAATCGTCCTCGCAGTATTGAGGAACGGGCGTCCGAGTATTAATGGCACTTTCGAATCTTCGTCCATATCTAAAATAACAAAATCCACAAGAAAAACAAATTTATCGATTTTAACAAGCATGTTTTCAACAAATCCACGCGGATACTTGTTCGAACGATCTGTAAGTCGAATGCTCATTCTAGTGGGTGAAGGTTCACCCAGATCTAATTTAGCAAAAACTTTATATGGCATAAGGTTTATGCTAGCTCCTAAATCAGCTAATGCGTGACTGACAGACATGCTGCCAATGAGACAGGGAAGAGTAAAACTGCCCGGATCTCCCATCTTTTCAGGTAGACGGTTTTGGAGAAGGGCTGAACAGTTTTCATTCATCAACACACAAGACAAGCTTTCGAGCTTCTGCTTGTTTGTGAGGATGTCTTTTAAGAACCTTGCGTATTTAGGCATTTGAGCCAACACTTCAATAAATGGTATGTTTATGTGTAGTTGTTTAAACATCTCTAAAAACTTACCATGTTGTTCATCGTTCTTCTGCTTCTTCGGTATGCTCGGATATGGAATAGGAGGAATGAATTCTTTAACTGGCTCCTGGAACTGTGCTGTACTTGCTGGGACTCGCCTAGCGTGCACCTTGTCTGAAGCATCAGTTTGGACCGTATTAGTGATCGGTGGTGAGTCCGATTTGTCAGGTCCCATGGCTTTACCACTCCTCGTCATTACTGCATTAACGTGCCCTATCGGGTTTGGTTCTGTGTTACCTGGAAGACTACCTTGGGGTCTTTCAGACAACATCTTGGCCAATTGGCCAACTTGATTCTCAATGGTTTGTATTGAAGCCTTCTGGCTCCGCATTTCCCCTTCTTGTGCCATGAAACGTTCCTCATGCTGCTGGTATCTTTTCTCAGATATTTGGTTGGCATTGTTGGAGTTGTTTAATAGCTGTGCCATCATCTCCTCTAGTTTTGAGTTGCTTTGAGAGGTTTGTGGCTGGGAAGTGCTTTCTGAACCTGAATTATTGTAACGTGGTTGAAAGGTTTGCCCTGATGGCTGAAAAGATTGTCCCTGGGGCTGAAAGCATTGCCCCTGAGGCTGTTGTGGCGCGGGAGCGCGTTGAGCGTATCCGAGTAGGTTTTGGTTACTGGAATTAGCTTTCCACCCAAAGTTTGGATGATTTCTCCAACCCAGATTGTACGTGTTGCTGTAGGGGTTATTATGGGGCCTAATTTGAATGCCCAAATAGTCCACCTCTTCGTGACCTGTAAACATAACACCCTGCTCACATGTACCTAGCTCGTGTGACACTCCACACAGCTTACATGATGATTGTACTTGCAAAACGTTATGAGCTTGATCAAATCTTGCTGCCAAAGCTCCAATCTGTGCTGCAAGAGCCGTATATGTATCCACTTGATGAACTCCAGGAATAGATGATGCTTTATTTCGCACTCCACCGTGACGAGAACTCGACTTCAAGGTAGCTTTTTCTATGATTGCATAGGCCTCGTTGGGCGTTTTTGTTCCAAGATCGCCTCCTGCATATACCTCTAAACGTTCTTGTGAGCCGTAGTTGAGTCCTTGGTAAAAGTTCAACATAAGTTGTCTTTTGGACAACCCATGATGTGGAACATCGATCAGAAGATCTTTGAACCTCTCCCAAGCTGCGTGTAGAGATTCTCCTTCGTCCTGTTTGAATGTCATAATATGATTTTTAAGCTTAGCTGTCTTTTCCGGCGGGAAATATTTTTGCATAAAAAGATCAGCCATCTCGTTCCAAGTCGTGATGGAACCTGCTGGAAGTGACAAAAGCCAAGATCGGGCTTTTTCTCGCAAAGAGAATGGAAAGAGTTGCAAACGAATTGCGTCTTCAGAAACGTCTCGAATTTTGAAAGTCGAGCGCACCTCGAGAAATGAAGCGATGTGCCGACCTGGATCTTCGTGATCCTTCCCATCAAACTGCACAGAATTTTGTAACATGTTAGTAATACTATATTTAATTTCAAAACTCGGTGCTGCTATCGTAGGTCGAGCGATGCTCGGTAGCAAGCCCTCTCCTCCTGGACGGCCGGTCTCATTTAAAGGCTGGTCGTCTTCTGCCATAATTAGGGCTGTAAACGAACCGAACGTTCAGCGAACAGTTCGTGAACCGTTCGGCGGGAAGTTCGTTTATGTTCATTCGTTTAGTAAATGAACGAACACGAACAAGAAATTTCGTTCGTTAAGTTAAACGAACGAACATGAACAGATGTTGCGTTCGTTCGTTTATGTTCGTGAACGTTCGGTAATGTGTTCGTTTATGTTCGTGATCGTTCAGTAATGAGTTCATTTATGTTTGCTCGTTAATATTTATTTTTGTTAGTTCGTTTAAAGGTTTTATATGTTGTATTTTGTTATTAAATTATTTCGAGTTTTTAAAAATTTGAAACCCTAGTTATCTTATATGCCTCTCACAACATCCTTCATTTCACTTTTTCAATTTTAGTTTGTGTTAAAGCTTGACAAACTCTTAATGTTTTGTTTATCATGTTTTTTTATAATCACGGTAACTGTGTTCGGATAATTATGTTAAGTGTTTATTTATTTTTTGTGGTTTCTTCGTAATATTTGTGATGAAAATGCAGATTTTATTCTAAAATGAATATTGTGTTCATAAACGTCGTTTGTGTTCATTTATGTTCATGAACATTTGTTAGAGTTCATTAGCAATTTAGCATATGGTAACTGTTCGAGAACAGTTCACGAACATGTTCGTTTCCTTAATGAACGAACACGAACAAGAAATCTCGGTCAGTAAGTGTTTGTGAACAGTTCATCAACAAGCTTGTTCCTTAACGAACGAACATGAACAAGGTCATGTTCGTGTTCGTTCGGTTCGTTTACAGCCCTATCCATAATGCTTCCTGTGTCGTCCTCTGAACTCTCGCTGTCAGACAGTATCACTGGTTCGTCGATTGTGGCTGCAATCCTTTGTGCAACAACAAGCGATCTTTCGCGAAGCCGCCTACTTCTTCTTAGGTTATTTTCTGGTTCGTTGGCTAGCTCGGCGTTAGCGGGTGCAGGGGGCGTGGACATTAGCCTGCATGAAATAAGAAAGGCATTATACAGATAAAAGAACATAATAAAAATGTAGGAAATAATCAATAATAATAATACTAAAATTTAGCATACTTACATAAGATATTATACAAATCTATTTAAATATTTACTGGTTTATTTATATATTTACATCCAAAAACTGTATTTGGCTGTTTACCAGAAATTCCGATGACGAACATCAAATTCCTGAGGAAACTTTTTAGCTTGTTATTATATATCATATAATAATCTGATAAGGTTTAATAAACTTTCTGATAAAAAATCTGATGAAAGGTTTCGCTCTATCAGAATTTCTGATAGATCCATCAGAATTACCAGAAATTCTGGTAAAATGCATCAGAAATGAAACTTTGTTGTTTTTAGAATATCTAATGGGTTTATCAGAATTCATCAGAAAATCTGATAAATTCATTGGAATTCATCAGAAAATCTGATGATTTTATCAGAAAGGTTTGTTTTATTTTTATGGAGTAAATAAATAAACAAATGAGTACAATAATTAAATGAATAAGCTGTTAATTTAAATAATTAATCGGACAGAAACAAAGAATGAAAAACTGAACGTAAATAATTAAATGCAGAAATGAAATAATTATAGTATATAAGCGGTTCGACGTGCGAACTTGTACATAAATATAAATATAAAAAGAAATGAAATAACTGAAATGAAATAATAAAGGAAAATGGTTCGATTCCGAACACATTAACTGAATTAAATAAATAAATGGAAATAAATGTTAGTTGAGAAGTTAGTAAAAAGTTAGTAATATTAGTGGTTAATTGAGTCCGTCGGTTAGTTGGTTAGTAAAACAGAAAAAGAAAAGTTAGACAAACAGTTAAATATTAACAAGTTAGTAAATAAGAAAACAAATAAATACAAAAATTTACAAGTATTCACAAATATTAACAGTTTGTACACCGGTAAAATAATGACTCGGATTTTTCCGAAAATTTCGCCGTGTTCCCCGGCAGCGGCGCCAAAAACTTGACGTCAGCGCGACTATACACATTTATTTACAGCATTTACAACCGCGCCCGGCGTAACTTGGTGTTTTATATTTATAACATGGTTTATACCTTAACATTAAAACACACACAACAAAGGACAAGTGTATCCCGTCATATATGCAGTAAAGTATTGGTAAGAGCCAGATATCGATCCATGGAACACGGGCGTTATTAGGTACTAAATCTTTATCATTATTTTACTAGATAAACGGATAGGTGAATGGTTGTTTAACTAAATTATCTAAAACTATATCTAAAACATAAATATACTACTATCTTGTTTCACAAACAACCTAAACATGTTATCTATCAGATATGTCACAAAAGCACTTAATCAATTTTCCAATTTCGAGACAGCTACTTACCGGGTCTGGATTTCTAGCATTATGATTTTTCGGAAAGTTAACGCGATGGTCACACGTTAACCACCTAAAATAATTCATTAGTGAGCTATTGATATTTATTCATATGAATCTTTAAAGATAGGTTATTTACCGGGTCTGGATTCCTAACCTCACTTATCAAAGAAAGCAATACCGATGGTCACAATACAGCCACGAGGATAAGCAATTAAGTAGATCATATAACACACAATTTTACCTTTACAAGTCTTGAACACAAATCTACCATGTCAGTAATTTCAGACCAAAACTACTAAACAAGGATCATAAACCGGATTCAAGAACATGTAATCAACACCATATAATTCGTTAGAACCCTTACGTGCAAGAAAGTATTCCTAATCACAATAAGATATATCTTGTATAAAACCAATACCCTGGTCTGGTTTCATGGTGTAAACAAAGTCTACAAACAAGTGATTAATCAAAAAATAGTTACCATCCCACTAACCACAGATTCATTATCCAAGATAATCAAACAAAATCAGGAACTCAACATCAATGAAACGTTCATTATATAATCATGAAGATTCAAACATGAAAAAGTACTAAGTTTTATACAAAAAAGATTACAACATAAAGATTATTCAAGAAACAAGTTCATAAATATTATTACATAATACTACATTAAACATAAACTAACATCAGCTCATAACTTGCAAAATCATCAGAATGCATGTTCAAGAACAAGGAATCGAATCATAAACAAGCAAGGAATTGATGGGTTGGATCGGTTATGCTTCCACTCGATCTTTAAGCTTCAAATGGATCTGATCAGGACTGCTTCGGAACCCAGAAATCGCCCAGAAACAAGGGGAAAAACCCAACACTTAAACCAGTAGTGAATGCTGCTATTTATAGGAGATTTTCTCATCGGCACGGTCGTGCCACTGGTCGCACGGTCGTGCGACAGGTGTTGTCGGGTGACGTCAGTTTCTCCAATCCCAAGTCAGCCAAGTGGACTAGTGGACAAGTTGCTGGATCATCACATCGGCACGGTAGTGCCGCTGGTGGCACGGTAGTGCGGCGTCATCATAAATGTTGGTCAGAAATGTTGGTCAAGCCTTGGCACGGTCATGCTTCGGGTGGCACGGTAGTGCGGCCCGAGAAAAGGTTGGCACTCCTGATCGCACTGGCAGTGCTTCCGAGATTAGAGCATCGGCACGGTAGTGCCGTCAGATGGCACGGTCGTGCCATACCTGGCAGTCATCAGAATTTTGTTCTTTTCATCAGAAATGCATCAGAATTTGTCCGTTTTCATCAGAATTTTCCTTTATGCTATGTTTAAGACCTGAAATATAAAAGTACTGGATTTGGCACCTAAACGTTGTGTTTTCGGTCAAAAATGCTTAAAACGGAAGTGTTTCGGGGTATAAAAACATGTATAATTTAAAGTATATCAGTTACATACTTCACGTATAGTATTCATTATTTTTAATTTTATGCAGGTAATCGAAGACTGTGTCATTAAACAATTTTACGTAAACAGCCCACTAAGTGGCAAATTTCAAATCTGTTATAAGGGTTCCTATTGGAATGTTGAGGCATCTAAGGTTGATACCAACTTTATATTTGCTAGAGGATGGTCGGGGATGTACAACGATGTTAGGATACTGGAGGATGATATGCTTGTGTTTAGCAGAATTGATGATGTTGTTTTTGAGGTAGTAGTTTATAAAGATGAGACTGAGATTTGCTTTTTGAAGAAACTTGAATCTGACGATGATAGTGTACTTGAGATATCGAAGGCTGATTATGTTGAGAATGCATTCAAGGTATGTAAGTATTTAGCATTAGCAGTAAAAGTTTTAATTTTTTAGCATTATATTAATTATTTCATTAATGTTGACCAGGACATCTATGAGGATGAAGAAGTTGTGTCTGTAGGTGAAGGTAGAACCGTTACTCAGGTACTTACTAAATTATTAAAATTATTTATTTTTAATTTAACACATATAAGAATTTAATGTTTTTACAACTATTAGTAATGCTGTTTACTGATGTTATATTTATCCAATAATGTATTATTTAGAAGAAGTTACCAACCAATGCCGAATGCACGTCGAAGAGACGCATGTCTTCACGATTGAACAAAACCCAAGATGTAAGTTTACCATCTTAAAGATTGTTATATTACTATTGTTATTAAAGTTACTCTATGACAACAGGTTAAGAAGAAAGGTAAAGTTACTTCTGAGAGAAAGGAGATGGTCAAGAATAGGACTAAGGGAAATGTTGCCTTACCTGTCGACACAAGTGATCATATTGGATGTTCTTTATCTGCTCATAAAGTTAAGGTTATCTATACTTGCCAGTTAATTAGTATATGTTATATAAACTGTTTTTTGTTTGTTTGTGCATATATTCAACATTCCTTTAATTCACATGTATATGTTTACTTTTTCATCAAGGGGAACAGAGCCGCCAACATTCATAAAAAGCTTAACCGTAGAAATAAGATTGCAAAGACTGCAAAAAAAAACATTCTGGACATCTTCTCGACCCTGAGTTCTTTCATTTTGATCGCAAAGGAGACTATAGGCTGGTATACCATTTTTTATAACAAACTAATGATTTATGTTTATTTGTCTGACTATTATTTTTTTCCACACAATACATGTAGCGTCTTCCTGCTGAAGTTGCCAGACGAGCAGGTCTTTCTCTTGATCTTCATCCTTTGAAAGTTCAAAACATGGTTGGAGTTGTGGAGGTTTATGATGTTAAGTCGGAGTTAAATGAATTGAACCCACGTTATGCGTTGGACGGTTGGCGAAAGTTTATGACTGACAATAACTTGAGGTTTGGTGATATGTTGCACTTCACATACGTGTCTTCGCAACAGAAGATCGTATTAAATCAAGTTACGTCAGTTTAACAAAGACATTTAAGTATGTTCTGATATCATATACTATAACTATGAATTTTTTGATGGTGATGTTGTATGTTTTTTTTAAATTATTAACTTGATGGTTTGTTTCTATGTATGGCTAACATGATAAAACACTGTTATTAGCACTTTATGTTTTATATATAGATGATATGATGTTTCTTTTTGCTAATAGTAACTGTAATTAGTAGAAACTTGGTTTATTAATTGCAAATGTGACATTCTTCTGCATTTATGGGTTTATGAATTCAGAATAATGGATGGATATATATGACTGTATTTGGCATGATGATGTTGTGTTTCATGTTGTAAAAACCACGGAATTGTCAGATAATAGATTGCTTTGGCCGATTAGATTATGTGTTAAATTATAGTTCTTTAAGTCATTGTTTCATTTTCTTGAATTCTATGTAATTTTGTAAAAAAATACAATAACAAATAGTGGTTTGAACATATGTTTGCCTTTTGATCAATAGTTAATGGAAACCCATGTTAGGTTGAACAGTGTTTTGAAGAGGAAAACAGTGTGAGAAGACAGTAGATCTTATTAAGTTAAACATCTGTTCAGGCTTAAACAGATGTTTGGCCTTTTATATCAGAGGTTTGGACTTAAACAGTTGTTTGACCTTAAACAGATGTTTGGCCATAAACAGATGTTTGACCTTAAACAGATGTTTTGCCTTAAACAGATGTTTCGCCTTCTATATCAGATATTTGGACTTAAACAGATGTTTGACCTTAAACAGATGTTTGGCCTTAAACCAAACATCTGTTTAAGGTCAACATCTGTTTGACTATTGGTCAACATCTAATTGACTTTTGGTCAACATCTGTTTGAATTTTGGTCTACATCTTATTTTGTAAAGAAGTACAAAAACAAACATTTTTACAAAATCCCAAATCACCCTATCATGTAAGTGCATTGAAGTAAAAGTGGAAATGATATTATTCATGTGGTCCTGTTGTGCTTTTGTTTTACCTCTAATATGGGTTCATGATCTAATCCGGTGATTTGAAGACATTGTTGTTGAATCGAATGAGATGGTTGATGTAATGTGGTCGTATTAATAACAAATAGTAATTAATATAACTAAGTTTTCCGAGCCCGGGAAGCAATCCCAGGTAAAAACCTAGTTCAAATATATAAAAGAAACTTTCTTGAGAATGTGAAACTTATTATATTTTATTAGTTAGTAAACTAAAACAAAAATAATTATGGATACATAAAGCATATCTCTAAAATAAAAGTGAGTTTTACAATTATACCTTAATATTGATGACACTTTAAGTCACCAGGTACGATTTCTTTTTTTTTTATAGTTTACTAAGTAATGTTTTAGAGTTTATAAATACTTTAAAATTTTAAAGTATTCTGTAATCTTTTATATGTTCACAATATATTTTTATATTACTAAAATATATTTTTACATTTTATATTCATTGACTGAGATGTGGTATATTTATATACAATAAAATATTAAATGTAACCCTATGTAATCTATGGAATGAATATAGGGCTGTGTGTTATAATATATAGCCTTACGTTAATATAAATCTATGCTATAAAACTATAGACCATAAAGTGTAATTCTAAACAGAGAAGTGTCTGCCTAGTTTAAAATATAACGCATGTGCTATATTTTACTAGAAATATAATATACCTGCCTAGGTAGCCTATGGGTATATTCAGTCATATTGATCACTCATACTGTAGACTCAAAACATAAAAATCATAATATAAATATTAATATTTATCTACACGGAATAACACATAAATTGTCACATTAATTTCCTAACATAAGGTTTAACTTTTAGGTATTAAAAGAACACCTAGATGGCTTAAACCAGTGGCTCTGATACCACCTTCTGTCACAGCCCCTGACTCCATCCTGGGAGCGGGAACCGCGAACCAGTCAGATGGTATCGGTGTTTATTAATTTGGCAGCGGAAATTTTCATTAGGACCGTAGTTAGGAAATATTTTTATCAGAGTTAAACACCAAAATGTTTAAAATAGATAAATGAGATAAAACCCAAGTTTTCTTTACAATACATTTATAGGGATAAACCCTAAGTATTGAAAATAAAATCTCCTTTTTATTTAGGTAACTTTTATAGCCACTTTTCTAAGCCTCCAGTTCTCTCCAGCTAGCTTCTATTTGGCTTTCACATTTTGTTACCTGAAACGCGTTTAAAACATTTTATCAGCAAGAAATATTGGCGAGTGAATCCCAATTTAATCAAAACAGGTTTTATCATTTCACAGTATTGAGAGCGATTACAATGTTTATATCTACACAATTACTCATTCAGTACTGTCAATCCTGACTAGTGGGTCATATTACACATTGGCTAACTCTTTGTCCAATGGTAACGTGTTCCACATTTTGTATACAAAACCTCAACATACCGGCAGTAATTGAAGAATTACAAAGACTCAATCACTTCTAATCACATTGTAAAATATTTAAGGTTTTGCAAAAACAGTTTATAAAAAGGAGATTACTCACATTGTTATCTTAGGTAATTTCCTGTGACTTCTTGGCTATAATCTATTAATTTTAAATAATGCACACGTGTTAGTATAATAACCCAATTTACATTAGTTATACCCTCCCCGAGACAGAATTCCAACGACTACGTCGGGCAGAACCTCAACAGCCGTTACGGAATCCTAAATTAATCGGGCGGCGTATCTAATACGTAATCGGGGGTTAAAATACTTACAACGAGGTAGAGCTTCGCTATTTTAGTGGGTATAATGCCCGGGTATTATTTCTACTATTAGATATTTGAGAGAGAGATTGCGAGAATGAACGATTTGTGAACTGAGCCTGAGACCTCCATTTATAGGCTGGTCGCCCATCCTGTCGCGCCCCGCGACAGCCTCAAGGCCTGCCCGTCGCGGGCCGCGAGGCCCTAGGCTAGACTTGTAGGCTTGGCGAATCAGCATCTAGGCTCGACACGGAGGGTACACGTGGCATCACAGGGTTACGCCTGGTGTCCAGCTTGTCGCGCCCCGCGACAGGCTTAAGCCTCTTCCGTCGCGGGCCGCGAGGCCCTGTAATTATTTGTTTTATTTGATTTTTAATAAAATAAAGGTATTTCGGGGCTGTTTTTCGTATACGGGGTATATTTTAGGACGTGTAGGGGCGTCAGGGGTGTTTTAGGAGGGTGGTTATACTTTTTAATAAAATCTGAAATGAACTCGAGTTAAGTATAGTAACCCAATTCAATTTTATCAATATGTCACGAGACAGAACCCCAACGTACTTAGTCGGGCAGAGCCTTGACATGCGTTGGTGGATCCTAAATCAATCGGACAAGGTATTGACTTAATGATCAGGGGTTACAACACTTAAAACGGGGCAGGGCTTTATTATTATTATAGGGTAAATAATAAAATATATATATATATAGAGAGAGAGAGAGAGAGTAGCGAGATAGAAGAGAAAGTGAACAAATTTTGTTGACTGTTATCTGAGCTATATATAGCTATTAGAAACTTGTTTCTCAAGTTGTATTGAGATTCTCTTTTTATTACAAGGATCCACGTATCTATCCTCCATCATTTAATTTAATTCAATTGTAATTTGTTGTATTTTTTTTTTTTTTGAAAATTAACTTTCATTCACCAAAAGACGAGGCGTGTTGCTTCCAAGACAGAAACAACACGGCCCCAACCAAACATTACATCAATTCAAACTTACACCATTTCTCCCAATCAACCTCGTAATTTGTTGTATGTACACGTAGAACTTTGAATTGAATTCAATGTAGATTTTATTTATTATTTTATTTAATATATATATTATAATTAATTTAACTGCTTCACTTATTTGGCGCTTTTAACTTTTAAAATATAACGTTTTATAAAATGATGAATATACTATTAGAACGAGAATATTTTTATCTACATTTTGGCCTAAGTTTTGTTAAAAACGGAGTAAAGTTAATTATAACGTATTTTTATTATTATAATTGTTAAACGGTTCCTATGTTCGTCTAGATACATTCATAATTCTAACAGGTAACTTACCCATGATCTATCCGTTTAATAACATAAGTTTTTATAAACTTTATTTTAAATTTTATAAATAAAAATTTTGGGAGTATGACATTACTCCTTCGCATGGCACGGAGGAGGTTGGTTTGACTTTTCTTGACTTTCATTCTGTCGCGCCACACAACAACTCTTTCTGTCTCCTTCGCGTGGCACGAAGAAGCTTACTTTCAAGAACTTGTGCTATGGAAGCCGTGTCGACTCGTCGAGACCGTTTTTCTGCTAGGATGTTTCTGTTTACCATGTTTAGTCCTCATTAAACCTGAAAAACCCAACACTTCATAAGTGCACATCCCGAAATTAATGCTTTTAAATGACTAAAGCATATACAAAATTATAAAAATACAATGTGTTTTTGCAAACACATCAGTGACGACCACCACGATGAAGATGATGATTGCATTTTTTTTAAGATAAGAGGAATTTTATGGTGATAGAAGTTGGTTTTGTTTGTACGGATATATAGGTTTATAGGTGATAAAAGTTGTTTTATATAATAAAGGAAGTTAAGGATTTTTTTTATTAAACTAGCGATTATTAATTGTTATATTTTGAAAACAAAAAAAAATACCTCTGTCAACAATAAAGTCAAGCCTAAACGCCCGTGGAGATCTCCACTTGGTGAAAGGACAACGTCGGGGCAAGGATGGGATATGGTGGGTGTGGAGGGGCTTGACCTCCCTCTCCACTGGTAAAAATCAATAGTCCTTCAAAAGGGACTGCGTCATGTACTTGTACGTAATGAGAAGTGGCGTCTGTTTTATGGAGAAAAAAAAGTAAAACATGTTTAGTGAAAGTATCTACTTATATCCTTTAGATTGTGTGTTGTGGCTCAAGCTAGCTCCTGGATTCATCCCGTAATATTGCTCCACCTAGCACTGACTGAACGTTGACTGGGCATTGAATAGAGCCCCTGCTGAAGCCACTTGACCCGGTTGTGGTTCAGGTGAATAGGGGGCTTTAGCAAATTTTCAATTTTTTTTTATCTTTATTCTTTCTAAATTTGTAAACTAGTACTAATAGAAAATATCACTATTAAAATAAAAAGACTACAACCAACAAATAATACTAGTCTAATACAAGATCATCGAGTCGTCTAGCCCACAAATGCTCAACCAACTCATGGCGAAGGTTTCCATGTATCTCACGGTTCTTGGTATTCTGAATGTTTTGGAGTTTTGGTTGATCAAAGATTGTCGATTCATCGCGTGGGACATCACCTTGGCAGTTTTGACAAATAGCCATATCTTGGTCCTCTAGGATCAGGTTATCTAGAATTAGGTAAGTGTAGACGACGTCCATTATTTTATCTCGTGTCCAAAACCGTATTGGGTTGGCAATCGAATGAAATCTTTTCTTTATAACCCCAAACGCTCTTTCAATATCTTTTCTTGCCAATTCTTGCTTCTTTGTAAAGTACTTTCGTTTATCATCAACTGTAGACGAAAAGCTTGAACATGTGTTGACCACTTGTTGTAAATACCATCAACAAGGTAGTAGTGGTTCCTGGAATGTTCCCCATTTGCATAAAATGATTGTGCGGGCATAATCCCATCGATAAAGTCATCGAATATTGGGGATTGATTAATAACATTTAGGTCGTTATTTGACTCAACACCTCTACAAAACGCATGCCAAAACCAAAGATCATGCGAGGCCACCACCTCAAGTATAATTGTCGGGCTGGAGTGATCACCCCAGTGGAACTGACCTCGCCAAGCCGTAGGACACATAGCCTATCCAACATGCGTACAGTCGAGGCTACCGAATATTCCGGGAAAACCTTGTTTTTCACCGTGAACCTCGTATATGTGTTGGATATAAAAAAATGTTGGTTTACGCAAATATCTTTGTGAGTAAATGGATATGATCCCTACGTAAAGATATATAATTTAAACATACGTTGTCAAATTTAAACTTAAAATTCAAAAATTATAATTTAATTAAAGACATATATACCTTGAAAAAAAATGAAGTGAATCCCGCACAATTTTTTCGAACATTTCTAGATATTCATCCATTGCGTATGACGAAGTCGTATACGCTAGTTGCCGTAGAGCAACAATACATTTTTGTATAAAGGTGAACCTAAGTCTACGTCTACCATCTTCCCTTTGTTGAAAAAAGGATATCGCTCCGACAAATCATTTGCTAAATGCATAAATAATTGTCTACTCGTTCGAAAACGTCACCAAAAATGTTCTTCATCGTAAATGGGTTCATGGCTAAAATAGAGACGTATTAATGTTTCGTTAGCTCCCTCTCGATCACTATCAAGTGGTGGTTGTCTCGTTAGCCCTCACCACCTTGAGACCGCTCAACCAATTAGTTAACCGTTATCCTACCTGCTTCAATAATCAGATCGTCTTCTTTAAAAGAATCAGATAAAGAAAATGGATTCCATTCCATTTTTATGAGTAAGGAGTATTTGGTATTAAACACGCAAATCAACGCACCCCAACAATCATCTCCAGCAGCGAGGGTGGTCACGTCACCTCGCTCGACCACGTTGTAGTGTTCGCGAGTCACGATGATAGTCGTGTGGCTGGCAGTCACTGCTCACGACACCACAACACTCTGTCTTACTCTATTGATAAACGTGTAATACTCTATATTAGGCCTATAAACGAACAGAACGTTCATGAACTGTTCGTGAACATGTTCGGCGGGAAGTTCGTTTATGTTCGTTTATTTAATAAACAAACATGAACAAAAAATTGTTCGTTTAATTAAATGAACGAACATGAACACACCTTGTGTTCGTTCTTTTATGTTCGTGAACGTTCGTTTATGTTCGTTAAAATTTTAGCATATAGATAAATAATTATACTTATATAAATATTAGGTTTTCTAATTAATTAATTGAGTTCTCTAGTAATAAAAAATGAAATTTTAAATTTTTTCTTAGATTGTAGCTGATCACTTACTTAATATTTATATAAAAATACTTAATTTAGTGTTTATGAACCCTAACTTAGATGTGTTTTTGGGTGATCTGTAATATATTAGACTTGTTTATTTGTGTTCACTAATGTTAAATTGTGTTTGTTTATATTTGTTCAAGTATATTCATTTGTGTTCGTTAATGTTTGTTCATTAATGTTAATTTATGTTTGTTTATGTTTATTCAAATACGCCCAGTTATCTTTTTTTGTTTATATTCGTTTGTGTTCGTTTATGTTAGTGAACTGTTTGTTTAGGCTTTAAATGAACATGAACATGCCCGATTTCTTAATGAACGAACAAGAATAAAAAATATGATTGATTATGTGTTCGTGTTCATATTCAATTAAAGTTAAATGAAAAAACATGAACATGGACATCTTCGCAGGACATGTTGATGTTCGTACTTTAGGGTGAAGGGAGTGGGGCGGCAAACCCCTCGGCAAAGGAGTTTGGTCATCGCCAACACCGCCGCCATCACATTATTACCGAGCGGCAAACTCCTTCAGCGGCATGTGGTCACCGAACGGCAAATGAGGGGGACAAGATTGAATGCATGTGTTTGTGTGTGTTAATTTATTAATATATAATTTAAAAAAAAAAGTTTGCCACTTTCAAGTATCTACACCACTGCCAACATTTTTCACCAAAGTTTAAACTCTTCACACTTGCTGACATGGCACACTCTGATTGGTCCATTTTAAAGTTTGCCACTTTCACCTGTTTAACCACTCCCTCCACCCTTATAATCAAAAATATATTTAAAGCTTCACCTACTCTGGTCTTCTTGACAAACGTGTAATACTCTATATTCAAAAATATATTTAAAACTTTGTCACCTACTCTGGTCTTCTTAGATTAACAAAATCTGTTCTTATTGGTACACCGTTCCTAAATCATCTTTCCCTGATTAATCATTTTCTCTCCCTCTGGTTAAAATCCGGAGGTCAATTACTGCCGTCACCGTTTCTATTACCTCTGCCATCGTTGATGAAAGGTTAGGTTTGGTAATTTTGGGATTTTTTTTTTCCAATTAAACTGCAATATCATTCCACTAGTTTTTCTATTAGCTTCTGTTTTGATGTAACTTGGCAAGTTTATTAAGATGACTTTTTTTGTTGGGTTTGGAGCGACCGGTGGTGGTTACGACCATCGTTGGGAATTGGTTGTGGAAAGTGGTGGTAGATAAGTAGTTGGGTTGAGTTTGAAGATTGATCTAATAGAATTGCATTCTCTGATCACCTGAACCTTTTATAGTAAGCTTTGGCATGTATGTGATTGCGTTTTAAATTTTAATTAGTTGAATATCCTTAATTAATTTTCCTTCACATCCATCATATATGTTTTTGACCTTCATTTCTCCCATTATTACTTGCACAGAAACCCCATCCCCATGTCTTCTTTAGAAGAAGAACTTGTTCCCTTACGAATTCCACGTAAAGATATATTAAGAGCTACGGATGACTTTGCTGTAAACAATCTGTTAAAACAAGGTGGAAATGTGGATGTTTACAGAGGATTGCTCTTGTGGCCCGAAGATGGGGTTCTTGATGTTGTTATACGGAAGTATGGTAGCACTCTTGCATCTGAGTTCTATAAAGAGATTAAGAAACTTTCTCTTCTCAAGCATAAAAATGTTGTACCTTTAATTGGTTTTTGTGATGAGAAAGATGAAAGGATGATAGTTATGGAGGATGTTGTTAATGGAAGTCTCCACAAAAATCTATGTGACTCGACCCTCAAAATGTCCCGTAGATTGCATATATGTTTTGATGCTGCACTTGCGTTGAATAAAATCCATGATGCTATTAGGAGCTTTAAACTATTGCTATACACAGAAAACTCTGATGTGTACCGTTTGGGCGTGATATTGTTGGAAGTGCTTTGTGGGAGGAAAGCAACGATTAAAGATGTGAATAGCTATCTATCTGTAATGGCGGAAAACCACTATCCTGAAGCGGGACAACAGCTGGATGATAACATTGCTTCAAGTCGATATGGAAAAATGCTCCCAGTGTCACTATCCATATTCTCAGACACAGCCTTTCAGTGCTTGAAGGAACAACCTGATCAGCATAGCCCATATATGTTTGAAGAGATTGTGAAAAGACTTAAAAGAGCTTTTGATATTCAATGGAAATATGAAAATCCAGTAAGTATTCTCATAACATTTCATATTCCATTGATTTCTAATGAACTTTATTTTTAAGGTTGATAAAAATAATTTCTTGAATAAGAGGTTTGTTTTTGAATTGATTTTCTTTTTGGTTTTGTTTCAAGTGCCTCAATTATACTCTTAACACTAAGCTAACCTTTTATTCTAATTCTAAATCATTTCGTTATACACACACAAACATATTTATAGAGGTGAGATTCGGTACAAATAGGTTTTCTGTGCTAACCTTACAAATAACTAGAGTAGTTGTTATTACTCTACAGTTTTGAACCAGAGTAATTATTATTTGAAGTGTAATTACCCTAGTTCAAAACTATAGAGTAATAATAATTACTCTAGTTATTTGTACGCTTAGCACAGAAAGCCTATTTGTATCTCATCCTAGCAGCACTAGTTTAACAAGTGTGTGAAAATAGTGTTTATATATTTACAGTGATTAAACTGTAATTACACTGGAAGCGCATGATCCTTTTTAATTTCATTGTCGTGATTAGCACTCTTATGTATAGGCTTGAACACTTCTTTTCTTCTTAATACACAGTCACAGGTGGAAGAAATTGCATCCTTGAAGATTCCACTCAGCCGTATAGTGTTGGCCACAGATAATTTTGCTATTACGCACAGCATTACGTCAAACATATATGAAAGGGTGTATAAAGCAGAGCTAGGTCTTAATATTGGAAATTGGTCAAATAAGAAGAAAGTAATCATCAAACGCATCTTCAGTTACAAGAAACTAGCAAAAGACTTCTTTGTAGAAATTCAAATGCTGACTAGTTGTAAGCATCCCAACCTACCCTCTCTTCTGGGATTTTGTGATGAAGATTCTGAGATGATTCTTGTTTTCGAATGTGCTTTCAAAGAAACCCTCATTGGTAATTTGAGAAGCACAAGTAAGAGGACTAATCTTACGTGGGAGAAACGAATACGTATCTGCCTTGATATTGCACATGGGCTCAAGTACCTTCAAAACATGAAGGGCAAACCAAGTATGATACTTAGTGCACATGTTTTTTTGGATGAGAAGTGGACTGCGATGATAGCTGACTTTAGGTTATCAGAATTCAATTCATGCTCTACATCTTTGGGGCAACCAGAACAAAGACTTGTGATGGACGATATATATTTCCTTGGAGTAATTTTATTTGAGATCCTAACCGGGAGATTGGCCTATGATCCACTCTACATTGCGGAAAATGTCCGTGGGTTTGCATCCATGGTAGAGCGACACTTCAAAGAGGGAAAATTAAACAATATTGCAGATCCTAGGATAATGGAGGAAACTTATCAAGAGTGCAATCATACTCTTAAAAAAGGACCCAATCAAGCTTCTTTTGACACATTTTCTAAAATTGCATATCAATGTTTGGTAGAAACTCCAAGTGAGCGTCCTACATTGGAAGTTGTCATCAATTCTCTTGTGAAAGCATTACACTTTCAAGTAAGTAAATCTTTGAAGTTTAGAATAGTTCTTTTTTTTTTCTTGTTATTCGTTATGGTAGAAAGTAGAAATGCACATTCATTGTCATCTTAAAAGGAGTGTAGGCATTATGTTCATGTTAGTTTTATAAACATCAAACACAAACTTAAATTATATTATGAAAAAGCTGACAAAATACATAAACTTTGTAAAGCATACCTTTAAGCCATAAAATTTTGTGATACTTAATCTAGTTTCAAAGAATTAAAGATATGATAAACCCAAAGAAAAGATAACTCAACAATTAAAAGATAATCGGATTATCTTTTAAATTATTGAAATTCTAACTTGCAGCTCAATCCAAAGTCACGTGTGCTGTCTCTGATCTGATTCGGAATTGACATTTGGACCCTGGGTCAATTGGGTCTGGGTTTGATGGGCTGGATCCGGAATCTGGGTCGATATCTGTGTCATTTTGGGGTTATTATGAATTGTTAAATCTAAAACAGCTACAAAATTTGATATAACTTTATCATTTAAACATACAGTAATTAATAATTTGCCTAATGTACTCATTTTGGAATATAAAAAGGGTGTCAATTTGGTGGTTAGTTGAAAGCAAGTTGTCGCAGACTAAAATGTTTGATTTGTTTTCTTCTTTTCTAGCGTGTAAAGGTTACAACAGACTCTTTTCTCCGTGAAACATATCTGGTGAAAACCTTGGAGCATTTAAAGATTGCACTTAAGGATATACAGTTGGCCACAGAGTACTTTGACGAAAAATATTATATAGGGTCAGGTGGATACGGTAAAGTGTACAAATGTTCCTTGTCAATGAAAATGAAGAGTAAATATGAACTTCCAGAAATGCCCAACACTGTAGCTATAAAGCGCCTCTCTAGTAGAGAAGATGGTCAAGGAAAACAAGGGTTTCTTGCTGAACTTGATGTGCTCAGTAGATGTAAGCATCCCAATGTAGTATCTCTTCTTGGATTTTGTGATGAAGGCAATGAAATGTTGCTTGTCTATGAGCATGCTTCTAAAGGAAGTTTGGATTATTATTTGGGAACAACCACTGGTAAGATCTTAAATCTTACATGGGCACAACGACTGAAGATGTGCATTGATATTGCACAAGGATTGAATTACCTGCACACAACAATGGGTGACAAAAGAAGGATAATACACAGAGATATAAAAAGCGGTAATATTCTGTTGGGTGAGAATTGGGAGGCCAAAATTGCTGACTTTGGGCTTTCTAAAGTTCACCCAGGGAATCAAGAGGGGAGCACCATCAATACAGATAATCGTGCAGGCACATCATTCTACTTGGATCCGGAATATGAAAGCACTGGTAAATTAAAAAAAGCATCAGATATATACTCCTTTGGAGTAGTGTTACTCGAGATTTTCTCAGGGAAGGTAGCCTATCATCCAGAGTACATTTCGGAAAACAAAAAGGGGCTTGCAGCCATTGCACAAATACGTTTCAAAGAGGGAACACTAAAAGAAATTCTGGATCCGATAATGATGGACGAAGCACATGAACTCATTTCTACTCTAAAAGTAGGACCTGATCATGACTCTTTGAACACATTTTTAACAATTGCACATCAATGTTTGGCAAAAAGTCAAAACAAGCGTCCAACAATTGAAGAAGTCATCGAGGAACTCAAGAAGTCTTTAAAGTATCAAGTAAGTCAATGTTTTAAAATATGGTCTTGCTAACCATAGCCCTTAGAGCTATGCTCAAGAGGATTCTTTTCTTCTCATTTCTTTCATTATGATTTTTTAGGAATATTGGATTTTAATGTTAGTTCAGAAACCAAAGCAGTGCTTAACTTTAATAGGATAACTTGTGTAAAATGTAAGTATTTTTATTTTGTCAACTGCACTTCCAAAACTAACAGTTGTGGTTTATATTTTACTAAAAATGCATTGATTTTATATGAATTGGGCAATTACCCTGCAAAAAGATATGTATGTACTTCTATTCAGTTTGTATTTTGGACATATTTTTTAAGATAATCAAACTTTAATTTCAAATTTACTATTTAAGATATATTATATACAGGAAAATAGGAGAGGCACCTCCAAATGTCACTTGATGGCATAACATTCTATTTCTGTTTTTTGGCATATTATAAAAGTCACTTCAAATGCACTGTTTAAGACATATAATTCACAGGAAAACCGAAAGGATGTCTTCAAATTCTCAGCTGAAGAGTTAAAGTTGGCGGTACAAAACTTCAGTGATGACAACTTTATTACAAAGGCAGGATACGGGATGCTATACGGAGGAGAAGTTAAATACATTTATGGACAGAAGAACGTCCTTGTAAAGCGGTTTCAGGGATTTGGTCAACATCATGGGTTTTTTAGAGAGTTTGAAGTTCTTTTCAAGCATAAACAAGAGAATATCATTGGTCTTGTGGGCTATTGTAAAGAACAAGATGAAAAAATCATTGTTTATGAGAATGCCTCTAACGGATGTCTCAGTAGTTATTTGAACGATACTAGTTTTTCATGGAGCACACGACTCAAGATATGCATTGATATTGCAAATGGGTTGAACTTTCTACATGGAGATGATGTAAGACAATATGTGCTGATACACGGAGACCTAAAAAGTTCCAACATTCTACTAACTGAGGACTGGAGAGCAAAAATTTATGGTTTTGAGTGTTCCCTAACATATCCAACAAATTATGAAACACATACCTTAATAAAAAAATCTGACATATATGCATTTGGTGTGATTTTGTTTGAAATCTTGTGTGGGAGATTGGCGTGTCCAGAGGACTTCAAAGATCACTTTCAAGTAGACCGAGTTGAGGAGATAGTGTATGAGGGCATAAAGGAACAAATTGTGCCGAATTCATTGGTTACATTTCTGAGCATTGCATTTCGATGCTTATGTGAAAACAGAGAAGACCGTCCCACTTCGGGTGAGGTCCTAGTACAGCTTGAAAAAGCCTTGGAAATTCAAGTAAGTTCATACATGGAGTTATATTACTATGCATCATAGAAACTGGAATATGTATTAAAAGATTTCAAGAGATGAATAAACAAACAAGTATTAAACCACATGTTTTTTTTTTCTCATGGGAAATATTCTGAAAAAAATGGACAATGATGATGGAGCACTTGAAACCTGTTTTTTGTTCTGTTTTATTTTTCAACAGGTAAAATATCTCAAATATCAAAACGGAAATGAAAACGGGTTTCTAACTTTAGATGTGTGATGTGTTGAAAGTTCTATTTTTTTTTTTTAATTCTTTAAGTAATATGCAGGAGGCTTATGAAATATGGGAGGCAAAATTACCTAGAAACTACAAAGATATAATTCAGTTTTCAAAGTCCCCTGAGATTTACACAACAATGGCGAAAAAGGATTTCTACAACATACTCTCCAAGGGAATACTCCTTCAAGATGACAATCTGGTATTAGGTCCTTCTCATATGTCACTTTGTGTTCCATGGATCTTACAATAACTAGTTTTCTCTAATATACACTGTTTCACAATTTACACGATTCCTTTTACTTACAAACGTAATTTTTGAGGTAAACAGCAAATCTTATTTGTTGTCTGTTACGATATAACAGTGGTTTTCAATTGGCGAAAATGGAGAAAGAAATGAGATGGTAACAGCAAGAATGTTTTCATATAAAAACCGTCGGTCACACAGGTGGCGATCAATTCAAGAGTCAAGGTTCCAAACCAAAACAAGCCATCGGAAGTACGGAATTACATTTGCATTCTAATTCAATGAATTTAGATCAACGCAGTTAAGTAGAATAAAAAAAATTTCAACTAATCTAGTGTAGAAAACTGAGCTTATTTAAAAAATGCATTAAAAAATGAAAAATTAGAAAAACATCCATGAAAAAATAGAAAACTTATCTTTCTTCTTACAATTTTTCAAAGCCAAAGCCAAATCACGATGTATAAAAGTATGTGCAGGCTTCTGAAAGTAGCAGAGATGTCAGATATTTCGAATTTGAATATCCAAATCAAGATAAGAACTCAGCTTTTACCGTTGGACGTAAAATACAGTGTTCACCTTGTCTTCAAATTTTGTGGTCCAAGAAAACCTCATGCTAAACGTGTGTATGTGAACCTGAAGTACAAAATGGGGAACGAAAACTTAAATGCATATTTTGCCACATGGAGAGAAGACGACTGGATGATGATTGAATTGTGCCGATTCTCAAATTACAAAAAAGATACTAATTTTGAAGTTCTACTTGAAGGATTTTCACGATGCTATTGTGATAGTCGTGCCATCTATATTGAAGGGATTGAGTTTCGAGCCATTGACAATGCAAGTTTGAAAATACCTTTTGATTTTCATTTATAGATTTTTTGTTTATATTTAAGAACAGAGGCATTCAACATTGTCTTACCATTTTTGTCAGGTGAAACAAGAAAACCAGGAAAACTTAGAGGAAAATCACTTAGTCTTGACATCACTAACTGAAATGGAAAGAGTGGTTTATCACATGGAATCTGCAGAGGCGGTTGTGTATGACTTCTCCAATGTGGCACCCTTTATTTCAGAACCCTCGGCCCAATCCAGGTTTGCTTTTTTGAACAAATTTCATGATATCACTCATTGAAACTGCATCATTACCTATTCGTACACATCCTCAAATAATTGGAACTCGATCATAAGTAACTAGATTCCACTATGCGAAATCATACCTCAGATATGGTTTTGTATGCTTTAATAAATTTCATTTTCATATTGTACATGCAGAGATCAATGGATGTATAAGGTTCCACGGCAACAAGTACTTTGTCTCAAGTGGAATACAGATAAATATGAAAGGATGTCACCAAATATGGAATGCGGGTGCTACCTTGTGTTCAAGCTTTCAGAAAACTGCCGCGGGTTGCGTTGTCCAGTTATAGCAAGAGATCAGTTTCACCGCAAAAGTAAAGAGATTGTTTATTTTCGTTCCCCTAGCCCATGGAATTTACATGATACTGATAGAGTTCCAAAGAAGAGGAGAGATGGATGGATGGAGGTTATTGTTTTGAAATTCAACTCGGATCTTGTGCTTAAAGAGGGCCGTCTTTCAGGGAAATTGAAATTCATAAGTTACCAAGGAACTATGTCTGGCCTCATCATACGTGGCCTTGAGTTTCGTCCAATGGAAGAATAGATGCCGGAAAACTTTCGCCGTATTTTATTCATAATATTCACCTATATTCTCTTCTTTACTTGGAACCGGCTAAAGCGAGCCGAGGGTCTCTCTGGAAGCAGCCTCTCTATCCCTATGGATAGAGGCAAGGTCTGTCTACATCCCACCCTCCCCAGACCCTATAAGTAGCTTTGCTATTTGTGGGATTTACTGGGTATGGTTGTTGTTGTTGTTGTACTTGGAACCGGCTAAAGGTCCCTGTTTTATGTTTGTTATTTTTCGAAAGCCATTGTATGTTTTCATAAATTTAACCTTAATGATCACTAAGGTCCATGGTTGTCACTATTTAAATTTAAATTTATTGTATGCTTTTTTAAACTATGTCTTTGATCAATGGTTCATATATATGTTTTAAAATTGAACTTCTTGTGTTACATAAAACACCATTAACCTAATTTCTTCATTTGATTCTAAACTTTTAAGCGGTTATTCATGTGCAAGTGATATAAGTTATAACCTACACTGGATTTACTCATGTGTAGATGTACATAAGCGAAATATTTTTCATACTTTTTTTTATATTTAATTCAGAAAAGACAAATAAACATTAAGTTGTGCAGGTGATATACATAGGCTAAATATTTTTCATACTTTTTGGTTTTATTTTTTAATTCAGATAACACAAATAAAAGTTACATTGTTCTGCGTGCTCGCGCGATACTAAAAATTCTACGTGCAACCTCTATGTGTGCGTGCGTGTGGGTGGATGGATGTGAGTGTGCTTACACTGCCACACTTTTTTTTGAACGGCAAATTTGGATCACGGACCACTGGAGTATCATTGTACTACCAGCGGAACCATACGATCATATCCATCTCCACTAGGCATAATGCCTATACACCAATTAGAAGGAAACCCAATAAATATGGGAAAACTCCCTCTTGTGAGAATCGAACTTAGGACCTATTGGTCTCAAAGACTTATCCCACCCCCAAGATACCAATAGGCTATAAAGTCATTGCCACACTAAGTCACTTAATCACACAAATCACATTGAAGGCACATCACGAGGGCTTAGACCCAAAATAATTCGAGTCTAAGTACAGGTCCCTAGAGGAGGATCTAGATCACCTAATCCATGTTTAACACAAAACCAGGTGCAGAATCCTTGATTATGTGCAAATTATGCCCAAGAACACACAAACACAAGAATGATTTCATTGTTTAAAGCTCAATATGTATTCCAGCAGAGTTTTGTTACAAAGGTTTACAAAAAGCTCTCTCTCTACTGAAACTGTGCTCTCTTAGAATGAAACAGAGTGTGTGCTGCTATTTATACTACCATAGCAGCAACACTTACAATGAAACACTATAACAAACGAAATACATGGAATCAAGGAACTATCGAAATAGGCTTTGAAGTTCATCATCATCGAAACAAGCTTGACCACTTCTATATAATTGATGTCATCGAAACAGGATCTTTATTTCTTCTTGTCCACATCGAAACACCATTAAATAAAAGCATTATCATCTTCATTGAAACATAGATGATATAATACCACCTTCATCATCATCGAAACATGCAAGCTCATGGCTGATGTCATATTGAATCACATGGATCGAAACAGGCTTGCTGAAGTTCATCATATCTATCGAAATAGAATATCTTGAAGTGATTTAGTTGTGTATCGAAATAGACATAGAGTTATCTATTTCGATGTCCTCAAGTAAACACATGCCTCCATGTGTTTCGATACCTTGTCACTATTTCAAGGAGACATTTAAACTTCTATTTCAATGATAATATATTACTTCTGTTTTGATGTGCTATGGCTTGTTCCTTTAATTCTTGTTTCGTTGTGTTGTACATCTTCATTCATTAAGCAGATTACCCATATGTTGACAGGAGGATGTCAGTATGAGCTCTTGATACGCGACGAATTGAGCCATGCCACATCTACAAGAAGTGCATCAACAAACTCCCCCTTGGATGTTGCTGGTGATGGTTCGTTCTTCACACTGCATGATCTTTAAAGCCTTCACGTGTCACAATCAGGAGATGCGTCAACAAGCTCCCCTTTGAATGTTGCTCGTGAATCTCTGATCTTCAATACTCCAGATCCTTGTGGTTTTGATGAGTGCTTAGCTACAACTTGATCATCTTGATCATCTGATTATATCAATGTCGTGTCGTCACTCCGCAGCTTCTCATCTGACACGTCCTCTTTGCCTTTAAGTGGTTCGTATCCACATCTGCACACACAACAGAGCTAAACGCGTAATGAGAACAAATGCTAAGGATATAATCAACCTTAGAAGTTTTTCAAACGAAAACCTCGCTAAGAGTTGATTTCAATATAAACAAATGACACACACGAGACCAACTCTCAATCAACTACCTACCGAAAACATTTTGAAAGTTTTAAAATTGTTCAATTTTAGATTTTTAACTTTCAAAATTTGTTAACTGCGACCGTTTATGAAGATGCAATTGTTTTCCAGTTTTCAATCAGGATTTCGGTGAAATAGATTCGAGTTCCAACATCGGTCAATCAAAAATAAGATAGAAATAAAATCTTTTTCGTTTTTATAAAGTTTATATTAAAACACACCTAAAATCTTTTTGTTATTTTTGAATACTTCAAATGTAAAGACGGAAAGCAGTAAATAAATATTTACAGACATGCATAAACATAGAAACATAAATAAATATTTGTAGACATTCTTTTTGCGAGTTTTGAGGGTAAGAGAATCATATCAGTGTACGGTCATGCCAAAACACACTTGTTGTTCAATTAGTCAATATTTAGATAAGCATCCTATAACGATTATCGGTATTGTTGTCCACTTAAACTCAACAATCAAATGTAATTATATTACTTGGGGATACATTAAGGTATGATTTATACTTACCAACCTGTGTTCATCTACTCACGACATATTCCAGTATCAAGGTATGCACGAGAGTTCATCTTACTGGTGAGTATACCATTAATCATCTGTTTTAACGTATATGATGTGAGATACTCACTTATTTGAGGATGAATACAAGCCCTATGTGATAAAATCACTTATTAATGAGGAACTTGATATTCGATGCATGCAGGGCACGAGAGCAAGTCCGTGAACAGGTTAGTACCATCGTCCCAACAAAGAGATGAACTTGACTCTCAGATGATAGATGTGATTTAAAATCACTTATTCGGGGGTGACTGTGATATTTTTATCACTTATTGATGGTCGTATGCAGCATGTATTATATACATGTATGTATGATATGTACACATATGTTTAGTATCATGGAAGTTCTAGACTTGTGTCCCCGTTGTTTTCGGTAAAAGAAACAACCATGATACCCATATAATAAACAGCTTAAAGACCATGTATCTTAGAACCTCAGCAATCTATCAAACGAAATTTTGATACCAAGACCATATGCCAATGAGCGGTTCCTACACAGTCTTCAGTCGATTAAGTTTATATCACCCTGCATACTTTAAAAAGATTGTGAGCCTACCGATACATCTTATATAGAGCTACTTATCGTTTTTCATTTTAAGTTCAAAGAGGTTTCGACAGATCACTGATATACTATCATTTTCTCTTTTCCTCACCAGGAAACTCATTTTTATCTTTCTATTGTTTTTGTGTTTTTGAAATTTTTCGATGGTTTGAAATTTTTTAATGTTTTTGTATTTTTCTTGGAAATTACTCCCCCTAAAACGCAAAAAGTAAGATAAATTAAAAACACAAATAGATATTTACAAAAACGATTTTCCGATGCCAGTTTACTCTTTGCTTGACTGTAATGTCGCTTACCATAAGTAAAAAGTCAAAACGTGATTTGTCAAATGTTTGGTAAAAAGGTCGGCACGTTGGTCATCGGTGTGGACCTTAACAACATCGATATGTCTTTTTTCAAAGCAATCACGTATGAAGTGATATTTGATCTCGATGTGTTTGGTCTTTGAATGATGCACATGATTTCTTGTGATCTGTATGGATGCAGAATTATGAACTTAAATAGGAGTAGTTAGGAATTCAAAACCGTAGTCTCGCATTTGCTATTGGATCCACAAAACTTGGGAGCAACAACTTGAGGCTGCAATGTACTCGGTTACACAAATCTGCTTCTTGCACTGCCATGTGACTAGTCGATTTCCTAAGAACTTACATCCAGCCGTTGTGGATTTGCCGTCGATTTTGCTGCCACTAAAATTAGAATCACTGAACGCGATCAAGTCAAATCATCCCTTGGGTACCAAAGACCGGCGAACGGGTAACCCTTCAAATAGCGGAAAATTCTCTTTACAACCGCCAGATGTGAGGCCTTCGGGTTGGCTTGATATCGGGCAAGCAGGCACGTAGGATACATGATGTTAGGCCTTGAGGCTGTGAGATGCATAAGAGATCCGATCATTGCGCAGTAAAATGAAGAGTTAACGCTTTCACCCTTCAAGTCCGGAGTAATCCCGTGATTCTGCGGAAGTGGGGTACCAATGGGCGTCACTTCGGACATCTGGAATCGGCTTAAGATGTCACCGATATATTTAGTTTGATGGATGAATATCCCAGACTCTGTTTGTTGAACTTGTAGGCCCAAAAAGAAGTTCATTTCCCCTATCACGCTCATCTCGAATTTCTCCAGCGTAACACGCTCGAAGTTCCTACACAAAATATCGTTAGTTGAACCAAAAATAATATCATCTACGTATATCTGTACCAACAGAAGATCTCCATCCTTTTCTTTGATGAAAAGAGTGTAATCGATCAGACCTCGGTGAAAACCATTCTCCAGTAGGTAGTTGGATAACGTTGCATACCATGCCCTCGGTTCTTGATGTAACCCGTAGAGAGCTTTGTTGAGTAACCAAACCCGATCTGGATGAATAGGATCTTCAAAACCCGGAGGTTGTTCGACATACACCTCTTCTTCAACCACACCATGAAGAAATGTACTTTTCATGTCCATCTGATAAACCTTGAATCCTTTGAAGGAAGCATAGGCTAGAAAGATGCGAATAGCTTCAAGACGTGCGATTGGTGCATAAAATTCGTTGTAATCTATCCCTTTAACCTGACGAAAATGTTGAACAACTAATCTTTCTTTGTTTTGGACAAGGTCATCCTTTTTGCACTTGAATACCCAACGGTGCTAATCTTCTTGTAATTCTCAGGTCTTTCAACCTGTTTCTAGACACCTAGTTTCAAGAATTGTTGCAGTTCCTCCTACTTAGCTTCCACCCAAGAATTTTCCTTTAAGGCTTCTTTCCAAGACTTTGGTTATTCTTGTGATACATAACACACGAAGGACCAATCATTCTGCAAAACCCAATTCTCTGATCGCTGCATACAAGCCAACATTGTTGTTGTTTCTCAACGGATTCCTCGTCTGCACGACACTTTGAACATTACCAATGATGTTTTGCTGTCGATGGGTATTATGGATTCTTGTTTCTGGATTAGTAGGAACTGGAACATTTATACCTAGAATGTTGATGTTGAGATCAACAACCAAATCAAGACCCTGAACATGCGAAGAGGATGATGTAGTGGCTTCAGCTGCTGTGGGGTAGTCCACTAGAGGTGTAGCCTCAGAAGTAGCGTGCACAACTATTGCAGGAACTTCTTGGTCTGCATCATGAAATTCATCATCCTCTGAAGATTCGTTAAGTTCGGCAGCATCTTGAAAATCCTCATTATCGAGAACATTATTGTTAACCGAAGATGATGCTTGATTTTCAACAATAATGGGACGAACCAACGGTGACTCTGTTGCGTTGTCACTCTCGAAAAACATCTGCACCGCAGCATCTACTACATCTTTTTCAACATTGACCGAATTGAAAAAGTCATCATATTCAAACATCCATGGCTGACCAGGACATCTGACTGGCAGCGTATGCCTCTGTACTCTGACTTCAGACCATTCCTCGACCCTTTTTTGTATCGTGAATCCAAACTCTTAAATTATGGGTGGCATACCCAAGAAGATATCCCTCAATTGCTTTTGCCCCAAACTTTCCATCCGGATCGATCATAGTGGAAGGAGCCCCAAACAGTTCAAGAAATTTTAAATCCAGTTTCCGTTTATGTAGAAGCTCAAAGCAAGTCTTGTTATGTCTTTTAACTGTAAGGACACGATTCATCGTGTAGCATGTAGAGGCCACAACTTCACTCCAGAAGGGAATGTGAAACTGTGACTCTACTAACATAGTCCTTGCAGTTTCGATCAATGTTCGATTCTTACGCTCTGCGACGCCATTTTGCTGAGGAGTGTACCTGGCACTGAATTCATGAAGAATACCTTTGGATCTACAGAACTCCTCCATAGCATGATTCTTAAATTAAGTTCCATTGTCGCTGCGTATGCGTCTCACTTTCAAATTATACAAATTCTCAATTGTAGTGATCAATTTTTTGATAATTTTGAAAGTCTCACTCTTGTGATCCATAAGCGCCACACAAGAAAATCTTGAATAATCATCCATCACAATGAGGCAGTACGAGTCATTGCTGATGCTTTTGTGCTTGACAGGTTCGAACAAATCCATGTGCAAGCATTCAAGCGACATTGCCACATTGTTGATCTTCTTTTTCAGGTGTGATTTCTTGCTTTGCTTTCCCTTTTGGCAATAAACACAGACGTCTTGTAGATGAAAGTTTTTAAAGGGAACACCATTTACTAACTCATTCTTCACCATATGATTCATTTTTCTTAAGTGAATGTGACCCATCCGTCTGTGCCAAGAGATGGATTCCTTTTCAGTGGCTTTAGAAACAAAACAGGTTACTTGTGCAGATGTGGTGATTGCTTGGATCATATAAAAATCATACAAATCATTAATCCTTGGAGCAGATAAGAGAATCCATTCTTTGGAAATCTTTAAACCGGGCTTCAGCACATAACATCCATCAGCATCAAAGTGTATAGAAAACTTCTTTTCACAGATTTGAGAAACACTAAGATGATTGTGATCAAGTTGTTGCACGAATTTGATATCAAAACTCACTATCCTGTTGGATACCATTCCTTCTCCAGTAATATATCCACCTTTATCTCCAGCGAAAGCAACATAACCTCCTCTTATAGATTTGACGTCATAGACAAGCCTCATGTCACCTGTCATGTGCCTGGATGCTCCACTATCAACAATCCAAAGACTACTAACAATTCCTCATGGAACACCCTGCACATGTACTCAAATGATCAGTTGGAGATGGGGACCCAAGCCTTCGTAGACTTTGGTTTTCCATTTTCATCGACAAAAGTTATTTCAACTTTGCAATGGTTTGGAAACAGTGATGCTCCCCCTGAATTTGTGAATGATTTAGGTTTCCATGTCTATTGAGTTTTACCAGTTTGATTGTTTAAAGTTTTAGAATTTTCTGGTTTGACTGAAACAGATTGTTTTTAAACCACCTCGGTTTTATGAGCCTTTTCAATTACTTTGTTTGTTTGTGTTTATGTTTCACCTCACGTTCTTTCACAAGACGGGGATCTTGTTTTGGTGAAACAGATCGCTTTTGGTAACTTTGCTCTCGGGGAACATCATCTTTAGCCTTTAGCTTATGAAGATATGGACAATTTCGAATGATATGTCCAAATTCACCACATTCGAAACATGATCTTCATTCTACAAACCCTGAAGTATCATGTTGATGTCTCTTTGATGAACTTTGTGATTTCGAAGTGCTTGGTCTTGAATTGTTTTGACCGTCTTTTTTCAAAATTTTAACTTGATTAACATAATCTATGTTAAATTTGTTTTGAAACGTTTCAAGTTTATTGGTTCCCTTCGACTTCACAAAGTTCATCTTTTGAGCCTTTCTTTGGCTTTGTTCCTTTCGACCTTGATTTGTCAATTTTCCTTTTGGTTTAGTGTGGTTTTGCTGATTTTTCTCTGTTGGTAATTTTTTATTAGCATATTGTTTTCGAATTTCAGCTTTTGGGATCAGAGGACATTGTGTTACCACAGCTCGTGAACTCGACTATCCCAAAAACTTACTTGTCGATTCCTCAAAATTTTTACTAATTAGACATTAATTTACATTCTTAATCGGAAAATATTTGTTTGAGTACACTCTATCATCACCAACCAGAGTATACAGCAAATTAACACTCTCAAAATCTTGTGCAGAAATGGACTCAACCAGAACAGTCTTAGCAGGTTTTGCAGGAAGATCACACATAATATGATTCCCGAGAGGGATGTCTTCTTCATTCGTTACTGCATCAGACTGTACTGATTTGGTATCCTCGGATTCATCATCTGAAGAGTCAGCATACTCAACAATGACTGGAGGATCCTGATTTTGTTCAACCGTTGATACTTTCGCTTCTGCTGATTGATCCGGATCTAAGGATACTTCCTTTTTGAATCCGAGTCCAGCTGCAAATTCCTCAAGGGCCAATGGAACTGAAGGCTCAAAGTGAGGCCTATCTTCCTCATCAGGCATTGTGGTATAATTGTGTCTAATAGGTGGATGACACTTCTTATATCCATTGCATGTGACATCTTCTTTCTTTTTCTGTATGCCAATGATGTGATCCAACACATACCTCGAGTTTGAATAACTATCTAACCTAAGTTGGATTGCCTCATTTTCACACTTTGTACAGGCCAATTCTCTTTTTGTTTCCTCGAGCATGTTGATGTAATTGTTTATTGCAGTTATTTTTCATGAAATAGTTTTCTTTAGCTCGGAAAGATCTTTTTTTAATGCGACAATTACCCTTTTAAATTCCTTTAAATGATTTTTATGAAACATATTGGCCTCTGTGCATTTGGAAAGATCCACTATCAAATTTTGAGGGCGGATTAATGTCACGTCATATTTGCTTTGCAAATCAGACAGTTTAGCACTTAATTCAACACCCTATCAGATTATAGGTCATCGACACATACCTGACTTGACGGATCACCAACATTAGCCATGAAAGCTGAATGTTGAGAATAAGTAGCATGATTCACCAAAATTGATCTTCTGTCATTCACTACTTTAGTTTCACCCAAAAATTTCTCAACATCTGCATCCATTGTCTCACGAGATACTCCATCCATACTATCTTCACCAGAACTTGAGCTTTCTTCATCTGAACGTCCACTGTATCCAGAACTGTCTTCATCTTCTAAAGATTCTCAACCATAAGCTTGTTTTAGATCCTTGACAACCTCGGCATAACAAGTTGTTCCACCCTGATCACCGCTACCCAATTGAATCGACTAGTCATAACTTTCATCAGCTTGTACCACAAAAGCTCAATTGTTGTTTGATGGTCCTGCTTTAAGTAAATTGTTCACAGGCATCAAGGTATGATCATTATTCCCAGTTTGTGTCACATCCTCAATTTCCACTTGCGGAATACTATCGCTAGGCGTGTGACTGACCAGGATCAAGCCACCAATCCTACGGAACAATATAATAATAAAGAAGTTTCCATCATAAGCAATACGATTAGTAACTACAGTTCAAAGTTTAAAAAGCAGTAATTAAAGCCAACAGCGGAAGCATAAATTTAGTAATTCAAAACAACAGTTTAAAAAGTCCATGAGTATTATTATGCCCCGCTTGCAGTGTACACATATATAGTATAGATATGTGTGGGGCGCTCGGAGAGCAAAAGTGAAATGGTACTAACTTTAACGTTATTTTACTAATTTCTTGCAAGTAACGTTAAAAGCGGCGGATGGTTAATCATGCATCATGTGGTGAAGTTGATAGCTGAAAGACACGGTGGTACATGCACCAATCAGTCTCTGTCCTGATTGTTTGAGTGTTATGTGTCTTAGGTCAAGGCTTGATACAAAACTACAATCGAGCCAGGGGGTCTAACTGGAAGCAGCCTCTCTATTCCTACATGGTAGAGGTAAGGCTATCTACATCTACCCTCCTCAGACCCTACCTTAGCTTTGCTATTGGTGGGATTTACTGAGTATGATGATGATGATGATGATGATGATGATGACTACACTCCCCAGCTGCAAGCTCCCGAGCTATCACCGAGTACCTACAAAGCATGCAGTAGGGTGTCAACATAAGTTGACGAGTTCACGAGTTCACAGTGTTCCAGTTTTATTTCTAAAAACGTAAGTTGTTCGATTTCTTATTTATAATCATGTGATGTGGAGCTACCCCATCATTAAGCTACTAAACTGCATGATACCAAATACTGATGACGGTCAAGTTGTTTGTGCCCCAAGTCAATGTCTATTATCATTGACAAAGTTGGAAGGCATAATAGTTCACGCCCGAACCCCTAGTCACGGTGTGAGGTTTGTCAAACCTAATAGCGCTATCAACTAATATACCGTTCGCCCCCGGCGATTAATCGGTATAGTAAGTGGGGACTTAATGATAGAGTTTCGTTTAGTTTGCTGAAACATTATTAATAAATAGTATTCGACCGTATTCCCCTTGGGAATAGTAGTCCAAAATTATAAGGATAGTAGTTCGTCTGTTTGTCCCCCCCCCCCCCCGCGGGATGCATGCCTTTAGTGTGTGTGAACTCACCTTTATTTTGCTTGGTAGATCGTTCACTTGTTTTAACAGTTAGTCAACCACGTCCTATTATCTCAGGTTTTGTATGCAAGTATTTCATGTATTCGTACTCATAATTAACAAGTAGCATATAAGGTATCACATAGTCATAACACAAGTCCAAACATGTGAATAGTAACATATCAGTCCATTACACATTTTCTAGTTGTGCGGCCCAAAGAGCTTTTCAGCCCACATGGAGTGTGCGGTCCGATTATGCATGTGCGGCCCAACAAGATAACTTACAGTCCAATTATGAGTGTTCGGTCCAAATAAATCATACAGCTCAGATAAGAGTGTGCGGCCCAAATAATTAATGGCCCAATGAGAGTGTGCGGCCCACTGCCTAGTGTGCGGTCACTAGGCAGTGTGCATTCATGCAATAAATTGTTGTACCATGTGCTTTATGTGCTTGTTTGAGAGTGTGCGGTCCACACCAGTGTGCGACCGTGCATCACCCGGTTGTACATGGTGCACCCGTGGTCGTACCATTTTGGGCTGTGCGGTACAAGTGGCGTTTTCCAGTGTGCGACCCGCTGTGTCATGATGTACGTTGTGTAGATAGTGTTGTACATTTAACGATTTGTACGACATGGAAATAAATCAAGCAGTAACCGTTTCGTGCTCAATGATTCTGTAAATCAATACACATATTTTTATGATCATGTTTAACAAAATTTCATCAAACATACTTGGACCATAAACAACAAAATTTTGTCATCATTTAGATTGAATACACCCTCCTATATAATCATCATAACAATCATTTTCCTTATCTTACATAATCATATTTATACATACAACAATCATCAACAATCAAGCATAAATCTGGACTCATCTTTGTAAACTCTATCAAGAGAGCACAAGAATATCCTTACATACATCATGAATGAACACATTATCATCTTGAAATTACGATTTTATCAAACACAATAAGGTCACCAAGCTTCATAGAACTCAACAGACATTTAACATTTAACAATTCAGTCATCATGTTCCTTATCACTCAGCAATCCGTGAACATTAAAATCATCAGGTCATCTTTCATTAATCCGAGTAATTTAACCATGCTTCCTAACAAGCTCTACACTATGGATTATTCATACTACACATGAATCATAAAGCACATCACAACATTTATCATGTAAGATCATCCAAGCAAACATAACAACCAAACAATGGTTATAACTAACCTGAAAAGATGAGTCCGGAGTGTGCGAAAGAGAGAGAGAGAGAGAGAGAGAGAGAACAATGATCTTTAAATATTGAAGGAGAAAATCTTCCCAGGAGAGTATGCTGATGATGATGGAAATGATGATGTGTCGCAAGTGTCTGAAAAGAAAGAGAATGTTTTTCTAGGGTTTCCCCAAAAGAGAGGAATGTTGGTGAATGAGAGAGAGAGAGAATGTTTTGAATTATGTTGCCGTCAAAGATTGCAAAAACATTCTTTATGGTTTTGTACCTCATGAGTACTTATACCCTAAGAAGATTCCCCACACCTTCATGTGTGCGCCCCTAAGGAGTGTGCGGCTCCTTAAGGGTTTATGGTGGGCCGGATCTTGGGCCAAAACATGAAAATGTGCGGCCTGTTTATGAGTGGTAAGGGGATGTACGGGGTGGGGGGTAGTGTGCAGCTTGCATTTCAAAAATGTTTAAAATATCATACCTTAAATCATACAACAATTATATAATAAATTTCATTCATTATATTCACATAATTAACTTCACATACTCACAACATAAAATGAAAGTGCAGGAAAACCCGAAGTGTCACATTATCCCCAAGTTCAAAGAAATTTCATCCCAAAATTTAGCGCGCAGCCACTGAGGAGATAGTGTGTTTAAATGTTTTTGTGGGGTGTCACATCATCCCCCTGTTGATTTGGAATTTCGTCCCGAAATTCAGTAGTAGCATAAGTGCTTGAGGTATTGTTAAACAACTGGGGATACTTGCGCATCATTGGTCTTCCCATTCCCAGGTAAACTCTGGGCCACGACGTGAGTTCTAACGAACTCGAACTATAGGTATCTTGCTACGTTTGAGGGTTTTGATATCTCGATCCATGATCTCAACCGGTTCCTCAACGAAGCGTAATCGATTATCGATGGTAAGTTCCTTAAAAGGAAAAATTAGAGTTTCATCTGAAAGACACTTCTTCAGATTTGACACGTGAAAAACTTTGGGTACCGCACTCAGCTCTTCAGGCAGGTTTAGTTTTATGCTACCTTATGGATTCTCTCGGTAATTTCAAAAGGTCCGACATAACGCGGATTAAGTGTAACACCCCAATCGCGTAATATACAACAACAGGCGGTGGAAAACATTGGGGAGTCACGTTACAAATTGTTTCATAACACATGACTCATAAAGTTTTGTTTTATTGAGTTTAACAGTTTACATTGTTTAATGCACAACAATTGTCTTGTAGGTTTTAAAGTCACTAAGGCCCAAATCTGCCCTATGTAAAGCATGCTCATGGTTAAACGTAAACACCTGAAACACATGTGAAAATAGGTACGTCAGTATAAAAATGCCTGTGAGTAACATAGGTTTTGTTGTTGAGGATTCCTGGCCTTGATTTTGTCAAAAGAAATGTTTAACTCAAAAGTAGCCATGACCTTTGTAAAAATGTTTTCTTTTGTAAAATCATATGAAAATCAATGTGAAAATCAAATGATTTAAAAGAAACAATGCATGGTTAAATAAATAACCAAATAATGTCTTTGTATAAAAAGTATCATGTTCTTATTCAAAATATGTTATATGTAAAACAATGCCTTGTAAAAATGCGTCATGTCTCTGTATAAAATGTATCATGTTTCTGTCTTTGTCGAAGTGGTTTAAATAACGCTACGTTATGTAATATCATAAAAGCACTTATATATACGAAGTACCAGCGGCGTATCCACCATGCTTTTATCATATTACACACGCCTCGTTATTTAAATCACTTACCAAATAACTACCAAAAATGTCTTGTTTAAACAAATGTCAAAATGTTTATGTGTAAACAATGTTCAATGTCAAAGTGTAAATCATGTTTTGTATAATCAAATGTTATGTATGGCAAGTAAAAAGTATCTACTCAAACCATATGTATAATGTCAATGTGTAACCAAATGTCATGTATGGTGAATAAAAAGTATTTACTCAATCCCATATGTAAAATGTACCAAAAAATGTCTTTCAATAAACCTAAGTTTAAATCAAAAGTTGTGTTTTTTGCAAAACTGATGCTTTATGGATACAAACATTAATGCAGTAATGTTTATCGAATACATTCAAGCCTTGAGACTGTCGGATAAACCCTTAACAAGTTAAAGGTTTATCAATTATGTATATCGGATTTTGTCATTCCCTACTTCCAAACAAACCTAGGAAGTCGGGAACAGGATTTGTCAAGTCATATGGTACCATTACATACTACCGAGCGGCGTGATCAATGTCAACGAAGGTATTATTGTCCCGTTAAACATACCAAATGTCATACCAATGTAAGCATGTCATGTGAAAACCATGTACTAAGTATGCTAAGTAAACATACGAAGTATAAATGTTCAGGAAATCAATGTGCTAGCATGCTCAGTAAACATACAGAGCAGAATTGTAATTTAAATCAATGTATCCATATGCTGAGTAAACATATGCAACTAAGTGTCTATGAAATCAATGTGCTAGCATGCTCAGTCAACATACATAGCAAAACACAATTGAAGTCATGTACTATATGTGTACTAGGTGAATATAGCATGTTTATGTCATAAAAAACAATGAAAGCATGAAAATAACAAGTATGCACATGTGTATCACCCCAAAATATTTGAAAGCGGTAAAAGAGGGGACTATGTACTCACTTGGGATTGCTTATTAGTCTTGGAGTTAAGACCAAATAAAGCTTCAAGGATCACGGAATCAAACGACACCAAATATAGGTAACTACGTTAATAATCGGATCCTAATTCGGGAGATAGGATAGAATGAAGTTCTATAAATCAAATGAGTATTGGAACTCATATGGCATGATTTAATAGACTTAACATTCTGATTAGAAAGTTATCCTAAGTGCTTTTGACCCATTTCGACTCGTTAAGGTAGTTTAAGCTACTTTAACGCGTCGTTTGGTAAAACTAAGGTCGGATGGTTATCTATGTCCTATGTTAAGTCTTACATGCCCAGTTATGTTTAAATATGTTATTAAATCAGTTTAGATGTCAAAAACTTGATCACATATGCTAAATATTAATTTATGCTCAAAAAGGGCATTTTGGTCATTTTTAATGGGCATATAAGTGACTTAACGAATAATTAACCAAGCTAGGTGATCATAAGGTATAACATTAGTAGGTTATTCCATATGCAACTATGATCACTAAATAAGTTGGTCGGGTCCTAATGATCGACCAAACGGGTCGGGTTCAAAAGTCTAAGCGGTTGTCGAGACCGCTTAACTTACGACCCTAAACAAGCACTAAACTAGTAGTGACGAGTTAAACATGTTAAAACATGTTTAACTAAGTTAGAAAACTGATTTGGTATCAAAACAAAGGGTTTTGATACTCGAAAATAGTTCCATCGCAAAATGCGCATAAATACGCATTTTGACCGAAACTTTGACTCGTCACTACGCCTAGTCAACGTGGTAATCAGTAGGTATAATTGCTAAGGATTATAACCATTGTGATTACGATCACGTTGCAAAGTTCAATTGAACTTTAATTTGACCAATTGATGGTCAAAACCGAAAGTCAAACTGTTTGACTTTCGGCTTTAAATAGCTTAAAATAAAGACTAAGCCATGAAAGAACACTTACAAGGCTCTATGGCTAAAAGATTGAACTAGAAGAACTCAGGTAGGTGTCTCCCAAAGATGGAAATCCTCCACTTAGAGTTCAAGAGAGTAGAAAAGTTTGAATGAGCAAAGAATGAGGTGAACGAGGGGGGTATTTATAGTTGTGGAAGGTTTGTAGGATCATTACATGTGGTTATGTATTGCCCAAGCATTAAATCATGACCCTACAAGTGTCAAGGACAGCTTGCATATGCTTGGAGACGTGTTAACTTGATGCCCACACAAAGAAATTGCAAGAAAGGCCCTCAAGAATCAAGCTGCAGCTCAAAAATGAAGTTTCTGTCCAGATCATGCCTTCGCATCGTGCCACAGCAGAGGCCTTCTGCTGTCGCCGGACGCGAGGGCATAGGCTGAAGTTTCAGAATTGGCAAAACAGGTCCCTGCACACTTCTAAGTGCATTTTTGACGCGTTTAACCCCCTTTAACCCATTTTCAAGGCTCTAAAAGGATGTTAAAGCATAGGGGACTTGAAATATGCTTGAAAATATCTCAGATGTTGGTTCGTTTGGTCGTACGGTCGCGTTATTCGGTTAATTACGACGAAACTCGAACGTACGCGAAAACGATCCAAATTAAGCGAAGAATGGTATTTTTGCATTCCTATCACTAAAATAAAATATTTTAGTGACTACAAAAATTTTTGGATGCCCGGATGTGGTCAGAACGTAAGATATGCACGTAAATGCAAACTTACGTAGTTTTTGACGCTTTTAGTCCCTGTGATCAAATAAGCGCATTTTCGCATACCGAACCACTCAAAGCTTATTTCTAAGCTATGTTAAGGTTATTTATGGTATTTTTAGCTTATGATCTTGTTCCGGAATGTACGTTGCCATACGAAACGGCAGACTTTTGCATTTTGACGCAAATAGTCCTTGTGATCGAATAAATTTGTTTTTGCCATACCAAACCCTCTAAAACTTATTTCTAAGTTATGTAAAGGTTATTTAAGGTATGTTAAGCTTATGTTGCTGTTCCGGAGTGTTTGTCGCGTTAAACTGATTACGTTTACGCATCAGTTTGCGCATAACTTTCCAGAAAGCGGTTAAGGGTTTGAATTTGAACAAGGATTGATATTGTGCAAATATCATAGATAATTACACAATCCAATAAACAAAACACAAGGTTTTATTGCTTACAGAATTGTTTGGGATTGGTTGGCGATAACTGTAGGCACAGTTGTCACAGTCTCCCCTACTTTAGGAAATTTTGTCCCAAAATTTATTCATAGAAGCTTGTATGTATAAGTTGTGTCAAGCACATGTCTTGCGTAGAATCTAGAGTTTCATCTATTTGCATAGAATAACTTATCAAGGATTTCCTTGTAAGGCATAACTTTATCATTCCCTAGTGGATGCTTCCTCAGATAGTGCGGGAAGTGGGAATGGGCTGTTACACCTATGATGTTCATCCCCTAACGGATACTTCCCTGGTTAATGTAGGAAATGGGGATGAGGGATTTGATAAATGGTAAAACCCAAATCAACCAATAGTTCTATGAGTATCCTTTAAGAGTCTAACTATTAAGGTAGGAAGATTCTATAAGGATTTGTGTTTCATTTCCTCAGTGGATATTCTTCAGAAGCGAAAATGAATGGATAATTCATTTTCCTCAATGGATTCTTCGTCAGAAGTGGAAATGAAAGATGAATAGGTTATTCATTTCCAATGGATATTTCTTCAAAAGCGAAAATGAATGGATAATTCATTTTCTTCAATGGATACTTTTTTCAGAAACGGAAATGATAGAATATATAAGCTGTTCATTTGTCAATGGTCAATTCTTCAGAAGCGAAAATAAATGGATATTTCATTTTCCTCAATGGATACTTCGTTAGAAGTAGAAATGAAGGACTATAGTATAGAATATTCATCTCCCCGAAGGATATTTCTTAGAAGCGAAAATGAATGGATAATTCATTTTCCTTAATGGATACTTCATCAGAAGTGGAAATGAAGGATTGTAGTATAGAATATTCATTTCCCCGATGGATATTTCTTCAGAAGCGAAAATGAATGGATAATTCATTTTCCTCAGTGGATACTTCATCAGAAGTGGAAATGAAGGATAACTATAGAGTTTATTCATTTCCCTGATGGATATTTCTTCAGAAGCGAAAATGAATGGGTAATTCAATTTCCTCAGTGGATACTTCGTCAGAAGTGGAAATGAAGGATAATTGTAAAGAATATTTATTTCCCCGATGGATATTTCTTCAGAAGCGAAAATGAATGGATAATTCATTTTCCTTAGTGGATACTTCGTCAGAAGTGGAAATGAAAGATAGTTGTAAAGAATATTCATTTCCCCGATGGATATTTCTTCAGAAGCGAAAATGAATGGATAATTTATTTTCCTCAGTGGATACTTCGTCAGAAGTGGAAATGAAAGAATCAATACAGGATTATTCATTCCCCAATGGATATCTCTTTCAGAAGCGAAAAATGAGTAGCTAGTTCATTTTTCCTCAGTGGACACTTCATCGGAGACGAAAATGAACATATATAGTTTTTGTTTAGGTTAACACCAGTGTTGTAAAAGTTGCTAGGCGGTCCCTAGTCGGCCGACTGGGGAGTTGGGAGTAATCGGAGTACTCGGAGAGTACTCGGGAAGTACGTGGACATGGTAAATATAAAGAAAATTAATTGTTATATATTATTTATGTGTTAAAATAAGCATAATTCATGTCAACTGAGTATAATTTAAAATGAAACATGTTTAAAGTTCAAATATTCTGAATACAAGTCCGACTAGTCTGAGTACAAGGCCGAGTAGTCTGAGTACAAGGCCGAGTAGGCCGATTTTGACCGAGTTTGACCGATTAATAGTCAACAAACCACGTTGACCGCCTAGACCGACTAGGCCGACTACGTCCGACTAGGCGCCGACTAGGCCGACTAGGCACCGAGTACTCCCGAGTAATCCCGAGGCCGACTAATTGAGACCGCCTAGGAGGAAGTCGCCTCGTAGGGGGTCCGAGGACCGAGTACTCGCCGAGTACTCGGCCGAGTAATCCGACTTTTACAAAACTGGTTAACACACAAGGGTATAAAATCCTCATGTGACTTGGATAACGCTACGTCCGATAATACAATAAGAACACTTATATATAGGAAGTACCGGTGACGTATCCACCGTGTTCTTACTGTATTAGATTCGTCTCGTTATCTAATCACCCTAGATCACACTTAGCAGGACTCACTATGATTTCCATGCATCGAGTCGCATAATTATGTGTGCACCCATAATTACTTAACTCGTTGCATAGTCTGCATAGTTTATCTTGCCAAGTGACAAATTATGGACATGGTCAAAGATTGGTGCTTTGTTTCAAAGATTGTAACAATGTGCGTCTCACGTGTTTTCCGCTAGCCAAACAAATTGTACGTGTTTCACGGATAGACGGTGTCATAGGTTTGGTTGTGAAGGTACAAAACACAAATGAAATGTATCACAAGAGTTGTTTGATTCTGTAAAGAATGAGAACTCCGTATTTTGATATATAGTTGCACATTTCACATATATGAACAAGCATGTCAATTTGAAATTTTGTTATAGGAATATTGTTATCATTGTAAACCAACATAAATGTGTACATAAGGCTTGGATTACAAAAGAAATCGAAAAGCAAAATCCTAGTTGTTTATAACTACTTTGTTGTTGGAACGAGCCTCATTAACTCTAGCGTTAAGAGTACGTCCTTAAACAGGGTCGTTAACAACTTGATTTTGTGTAGTCGTAGCTCTGCAAACCCTAGCTGTATGACCAATGAGCCAACAATTTAGGCATTTGCGGCATTGCACACTGGCATGGTGATGGTTACATTGGTTGCACTGAGGTGCAGTTCCATTGTATGGTTTTCTAGCAGGAGGTTGAGCTAGTTGGTTGGGAACAACTTGGTTAGGCAGAGTAACCACAACAAGGTTTTGTGAAGCCTTACGCTTCCTAGATTTCTTGGAAGGTTCAGCTTTGATTTCCTTGGGTTTCTCTTGTATAGTTTTAGTAGTCTATTCTTTGTCACCCTTGCGAAAAAGTTTCCTTTTCCTAATTTGAGATTCAGTCAAGGTAGCTGCTAACTCGATAGCTTGTTGTAGGTCCGTTTTTCTCAGAGGATCCGATACGAAAACCTATTCCCTGTTTATCACAAACACGATCGCGGGTGCGGAATCCCCGTGACGGTGCAAACCAAACACAATGTAAAACACATGCGTAACTAAAGATTCAATATCTATTGATTAGGGATGAGTACAACCACAAACATATACAAACAATGTTTATAGACTCTCACTAAGTCTCTCTGTGCTCACTCATACTCATGACTAAACTGATAAACAACTGAGCTATTTATACTGACCAACGGCGAAAACCCTTTGGACGAAAACCATGTGTGACGAAATCAGGGATTTCGCCACACACATAGTGACGAAAACAAAGGGGATTTCGCCATTTACCATATTGACGAAATCACACAGATTTCGTCATGCATGGCTATGAGAATTCTAAATGGTTAAGTTTAGTCAAACTTGTGACATCATCATGATGATGTGTCAGCGGGATTGGTTTGCGGCTCTCCGTGCTTCGCGTGTCGAACTCTGGGGCACACGGCGGAGGAATGTCGCTACATCGGGCTTGAGCCGAACCTAACTGCGTCAAACCGAGTCGAGTCGAACCGAGCCGAGTCGCGTCCACATAAAGCGTACCAACAAACTCCCCCTTGGAAGCTACTCGTGATGGTTCGTCTTCCATGTCTTTTGTGTCGGAGGATCTTCAAAGTCTTCACGTGACATAATTAGGGAGTGTATCAACAAACTCCCCCTTGAATGTTGCTCGTGAATCTTTTGAACCTCAAAACTTTAGATCCTTGTGGTGTTGAAAAGTGGTCAACTGCAACCTGATCATCTTGATCTTCTGATTGCATCAACGTCGTGTCTTCACTTTACGGCTTGTCATCTGACACGTTCTCTTCGCCTTTAGCTGATTCTGTTGTCGCATCTGCACATACAAGAAAGCTAAACACGTAATGAGAACAACCGCTTGGAATTTAGACAAATTAAACAAAAAGACACATATGAGATCAAATCTCAATCAAACACCGACCAACAATAGTTTGAAAGTTTAGAAAATGATCAATTTTAATCCCTTACTTTCAAAACTTGTTAACTTCGACGGTTTATGAAGATGCAATTATTTTCCGGCTTACAATCAGGATTTTGGGTAGGATAGACTCGAGTTCCAACATCGGTCAATCAAAAATAAACTAGAAGCAAAATCTTTCTGGCTTTTATAAAGTTTATATTAAAACACATCTAAAATCTTTTTGGTATTTTTCATTTTTCAAAAGTAAAGACGGAAAGCAATAAATAAATATATACAATGATACAGAAACTGAAGACAGTAAACAAATAATTACAGACATTCTTTTTGTGAGTTTCGAGGGTAAGAGAATCATATCAGTGTACGGTCACGCCAAAACGCTCTTGTTGTTCAATTAGTTAACATTTAGATAAGCATCCTATAACAATTATCGGTATTGTTGTCCACATAAGATCAACTTATCAGATATAATCATGGCGAGGGGATACGTTAAGGTATGATTTATACTTACCGACCGGTGTTCATCCACACACGACACATTCCCATATCAAGGTATGCACGAGAGTTCATCTTACCGGTGAGTATACCATTTATCATCTGTTTGACCGTATAAAAGAATGTGAGAAACTCACTTATTTTGATTGAAAACAAGCCCTATGTGATAGAATCTGTCGCACCCCGACCACGTAAAACAACAAAACGTGGCGGAAATGTCGGGGAGTGTTGTAACAGAATCATTGTTTCACAACCATGTATTAAACAGTTTCGTTTTATTGAATTGAATGTATTACATTACATTGGAATTAGAAACAAAACATGAACAAATAGACTTTCATTGTTATTAAGCCACTAAGGCCTTGTCCATTCCTATGTGAGCATACATCAATATCATCATCAAACATCATCAACTATTGTACCTGAAACACATGTGAATATACGTCAGCATAAAAATGCCGGCGAGTACATAGGTTTTATATGAGTGTCAGATTCATGGCTCGTTTTACATGTTGCAATACTTATTTAAAACCCTTATTTTGAAAAGTATAGTATTGCGACATAATTAACCAACTCAAATCAAGTTGGATACGATTTATAAAATCTCGTAGCCATGATTCTTAACTCCAAAACATTTGTTTTATGAAATCAAGTTGTAAAACATATCGTAGAAACTCGTTAACAAAACTCGTATAGTTTATATTATTCAGAAAACATCATTGTGTGACATTGTTTCAAAATCGTTTACTCAAGTGATCTAGATAACGCAACGATATATAATGTGTTAAAAGCACTTATATATAGGAAGTACCAGCGGCGTATCCACCATGCTTTCAACACATTACACCCGCCCCGTTACCTAATCACTTCCCTAACCCAATGGTTCAAACATTTACAAATGTTTCACATACATCAAACGATACAAATGGTTCACATACATCAAATGGTTACAAATGGTTCACATACATCCAACGATTACAAATGGTTCACATACATCAAATGGTTACAAATGGTTCACATACATCAAATGGTAACAAATGGTTCAAAACGTAAAACAATTGCGCTAGCATGTTAAGTGAACATACATAGCAAAACATAATGAAATCATGTACTAATAGTGTACTAATGAACATAGCAAGTATATGATATGAAAACATGGAAAACACGAAAGTAACAAGTAGGCACATGTGTTCCACCCCAAAACGTTTGAAAAACAGTAAAAGAGGGGACTATGTACTCACTTGAGGGTGCTTAGAAGTCTTGAACAACAACCAAGCAAAGCTAGAGGGATCACAGAATCAAACGGCACCTAATATAGGTAACTATGTTAATAAACGGACCTAATCGGAGGATCGGGTAGCATGAGGGTTCGTAAACCAAATGAGTGTAAGAACTCATGCAATATGGTTTAAAAAAGCCTACATACTAAAACGAAACCTATGCTAAGTGCTTACGACCCATTACGACTCGTTAAGATAGCTTACGCTACTTTAACGCGTCGTTCGCGTAAAACGCGTTCGGAATGCCTAACTAGTCCTATGACAAGTATTATATGCCTTAACATGTCTAATAATGTTACCTAATCAGTTTAGATGTCAAAATTTAGGTTACATATGCTTAAAATGATTTTATGCGCAAAAAAGGCATTTTGGTAATTTTCCTAAGGCATATAAATTACCTATCTTACCACTAACTAAACGAAGTGACCATAAGGTATAACCTCAGAAGGTTATTCCCTATACAACTATGGTCACCTAATGTGTTTGGTCGGATCCTAATGATCGACCAAATGGGTCGGGTTCGTAAGTATAAGCGATTTTTTAGATCGCTTACCTTACGACCCTATATAAGCACAAATCTAAAAGTGACGAGTTAAACATGTTAAAAACATGTTTAACGAGGTTTGAAAACAAGTTTGATATCAAGACAAAGGGTCTTGATACCCAAAAGTAGTTTGGTTACAAAATACGCAAGAATACGCATTTTGGCTGAAACTACGACTCGTCACTAAGCCTAGATAACGTGATAATTAGTAGGTATAGTCATAAGAGACTAAAACCATCGTGATTACGCTCACGTTATGAAGTTCAAACGAACTTCGTATTGACCATAAACTGGTCAATGCAGAAAGTTAAACAAAGTTTGACTTTCACGCTAAAAATGCATAAAAGAACGAAAGAGGACTTACAAAAGGTCCAAGGAGGTTTGATCCAATTTATTCTCAGGTATGAAGTGCAAGACTTCAACTTAGAGAATGAAAATCAGATCAAATGTGAGTTTGAGAGCAAAGGGGGTGGGGTTTATATAGTTTTTGCATAACCGTTAAGATCGTTCATCGTAAAATGAGCTTCGATCTCATCCGTACACATGTGCCCATGGTTTTGTGAAACCATGGGAGCCCATAGTTTCATTAAAACCATGTGCAAATGAGGGGAACAGCTGGAACAAGCTGGAATTTAGATTTTTCATTTTGGTCCCTTCCTAAGATAACTATGGCAGAATGTCAATTTTGGTCCCTGAATGTGCAAAACATGGTTTTTGATGCATTTTTGACACGTTTAAGCCCCGTTAATCCCATTTCAAGGCTCTAAAATGAAGTTAAAGTATAGGGAACATTAAATATGCTCAAAAATATCTCGGATGTTGGTTCGTTTGGTCGTACGGTTGCGTTGTTCGGTTAATTACGATGAAACACGAACGAATGCGAAAAACGATCCAAATTACGCGACGAATGGAATTTTATCATGCCAATCACTAAAATAGAATATCTTAATGATGACATAAAGTTTTGGATGTCCGGATGTATTCAGAACGTAAGATATGCGCGAAAATGCAAACTTATGCACTTTTTGACGCTTTTAGTCCCTGAATGACCAAAAAGTTTATTTTAGCACACCGAACCCCTCAAAGCCTATTTCTAAGCTATGTAAAGGATATTTAGGGTATGTTTAACTTATGTTCATGTTCCGGAATGTTCGTTACAGTACAAATTGGCATACTTTCGTAGTTTGTCGAAATTAGTCGCTGTAAGCGAATAAACTTCATTTCGGCACACCAAACCTTTCAAAACTTATTTCTAACTTATGTAAAGGTTATTTAAGGTATGTTAAGCATATTTCACTATTCTGGAGTGTTTTTTACATTAAACTGGTTATATTTACGCATCAGTGAGCGTATAACCTTCCAGAAAGCGATTTAGAGCCCGAAATCGAACAAGAATTGATATATGCAAACGATACACATATTTTTACAAATCCCAAGTATGAAACACAATATTTCATTGATTTGGTATTTGTTTGATGGTTGCAGAGACACAGGTGTCACAGTCTCCCCTACTTTAGGAAATTTCGTCCCGAAATTTATTCGTAGGAGTCTGTCTGTGACGCTGTGTTAAATAATTATCTTGCATGGAATCTAGGGTGTTTATCTATTTGCGTAGAATAACCCATCAAAGATATGCAAGGCATAATCCTGTCATTTCTCCCAATGGACATTCTTCAGAAACGAAAAATAAACGGAGTTATTTTCAACAGGCATTCTTCAGAAAATGGAAAATAAAGGACTAAACAAAAGGATATTCATTTCCCTCGATGGGTATTCTTCAGAAACGAAAATGAACGGAATGAGTCATTTTTCCTCAATGGGTATTCTTCAAAAATGGAAATGAAGGAATAAACAAAAGGATATTCAATTTTCCTCGATGGGTATTCTTCAGAAACGAAAAATGAACGGAATGAGTCATTTTCCTCAATGGGTATTCTTCATAAATGGAAATGAAGGAATAAACAAAAGGATATTCATTTCCCTCGATGGGTATTCTTCAGAAACGAAAATGAACGGAATGAGTCATTTTCCTCAATGGGTTTTCTTCAGAAACGGAATTGAAGGAAAAATCAAGGATATTCATTTCTCTCGATGGATATTCTTTAGAAATGAAAATGAACGGAATGAGTCATTTTCCACAATGGGTTTTCTTCAGAAATGGAAATGAAGGAAAAATCAAGGATATTCATTTCCCTCGATGGATATTCTTCAGAATCGAAAATGAACGGAATGAGTCATTTTCCACAATGGGTTTTCTTCAGAAATGGAAATGAAGGAAAAATCAAGGATATTCATTTCACTCGATGGATATTCTTCAGAAACGAAAATGAACGGAGTGAGTCATTTTCCACAATGGGTTTTCTTCAGAAACGGAAATGAAGGAAAAATCAAGGATATCCATTTCCCTCGATGGATATTCCTCAGAAATGAAAATGAACGGAATGAGTTATTTTCCTCATTGGGTATTCTTCAGAAATGGAAATGAATAGGGTTAACTCTAGACACATGACAAACTTGCTGTGGTTTCTGTGCACTAAATTCCATAATTATGTACGCGTCCATAATTACGTAATTCCTTGCACAGTCCGCACAGTGCATTTCATAATGTGTAGGGGAAGAAAATCAAACTTGTGATGAGTGTGACTAGACTACCATAGGGTCCTTTTAATTAGATCGACAAGTGATCTCTTTAGTTAGACCACCAAGGAGTCTTTTCAGCTATATCATCACATGATATTCCTAACCAGATTTTTGGATCAATCTGTTTAACTAGACCACTAAAGGGGTCCAATTATAGAATAGTATTTCATAACCCAAGGGACTAAACTACAATCTAGAAGTCCATTAAGGATTTAAGATAGTACCCTTGGATATCCTACTATGAATCCCTTATACGAAGATATGGAAGATTCTTCGAGGATTTAGATAACAAAAATTTGGATCACACAAAAACATAAAAGGGAACACATAAGCACATAATTGTTTAACTTGACCTTTAATTTGTTATCTTTGGACACGGATATTTAAAGCACACCAGGAATCCAATTCGTGGATTCCATTTGGCACTTTAATCATTTTCAAGAATCTATCTATGAAGATAGGAATATCTTAATAGGAATTCGGCTTTGTCCTTATTGAATCGTAATGTACGTATTGAATCATACAAAGATTAAATTAAGGGCTCCGATGAACGATATCCATCCACAAGGATCTTAATTATGAGGATAGAGAGATCCTATACGGATTTTGGAATTTGTGTAACGAGGGGTGTTTTGACACCTTGCACTAGGCGTGCTTAAGTCGATACACAAGGTAGGAAGTTCATGAGGTTGAGGTGCTAGATATGTCAAGGCGACATATGAAGCAGAATTTGGAGGTTGAGCAGCAGCAGGATTTGCAACAACTTTGCTTTGGATTGTAAAGCGGCACATGTTAACCAAATATCCCCATCGTCCACTGTGGGTACATTTGAAACAGGGTATTTGATTCGGATGATGACGGTGGCATTGATTGCACCAAGGAGTAGTTCCCTTATACGGCTTCATCCCTGAGGCGAGTCATGGTGATAGCTAAATCAACGGTCCTCTGGAGTACGACGCCTATTCGCTGGGTAATTGCAGCACCTGGTTCGTACATTTGAGTGTTGTTGCGATGAAGAGGCATCTTGAAGATAATGGAAGGCATAGGAGGAAACAAGCGAAAGATAGTCAAAAGAGGATGACAACGCATGAAGATTGTGTTTGTTACCGAAGGCAAACAAATGAGACGGTGACTAATCAAAGTAAATGGGTCAATATAATGTATCGCAAAGACATGCTCGCCTATAAGTGGGCACTCACCCCAAGAGTTCCCAGGTAAGAGTGACTGGTCCGATACTGCAGATTTGTACGAACACTCTAGCTTTAGACAGAAGACTCAGGGTACAGGCACCCACCCTTCCAGTTTGCACGTGTTCACATTAATGAGACCCAAACTTTGACGGGATCTTGAAAACTTTGAAGGTTCAAAACCTTATAATAAATCATCCTAGAACAGATGATTAGTTTTCAAAGCAGATTCAAAATTTATGCTCTTATTGTGGTTGTCACTTAAGGATAAGTGACGGTATTGTTTTAAGATCTAAACATAAGAATCTTGTGTTAGGGTCCTAGGAAGGTTATAGACTAGGTCAAAGCATTACTAATAACCTAATTCCCTATAACCATTTGCTCTGATACCAACTTTTCTGTCACACCCCGACCACGTAAAACAACAAAACATGGCGGAAACGTCGGGGAGTGTTGTAACAGAATCATTGTTTCACAACCATGTATTAAGCAGTTTTGTTTTATTGAATTGAATGTATTACATTACATTGGAATTAGAAACAAAACATGAACAAATAGACTTTCATTGTTATTAATTCACTAAGGCCTTGTCCATTCCTATGTGAGCATACATCAATATCATCATCAAACATCATCAACTATTGTACCTGAAACACATGTGAAAATACGTCAGCATAAAAATGCCGTCGAGTACATAGGTTTTATATGAGTGTCAGATTCATGGCTCGTTTTACATGTTGCAATACTTATTTAAAACCCTTATTTTGAAAAGTATAGTATTGCGACATAATTAACCAGCTCAAATCAAGTTGGATACGATTAATAAAATCTCGTAGCCATGATTCTTAACTCCAAAACATTTGTTTTATGAGATCAAGTTGTAAAACATATCGTAGAAACTCGTTAACAAAACTCGTATGGTTTATATTATTCAGAAAACATCATTGTGTGACATCGTTTCAAAATCGTTTACCCAAGTGATCTAGATAACGCAACGATATATAATGTGTTAAAAACACTTATCTATAGGAAGTACCAGTGGCGTATCCACCATGCTTTCAACACATTACACCCGCCCCGTTACCTAATCACTTCCCTAACCCAATGGTTCAAACATTTACAAATGGTTCACATACATCAAACGATTACAAATGGTTCACATACATCAAATGGTTACAAATGGTTCACATACATCCAATGATTACAAATGGTTCACATACATCAAATGGTTATAAATGGTTCACATACATCAAATGGTAACAAATGGTTCAAAACGTAAAAAAATTGCGCTAGCATGTTAAGTGAACATACATAGCAAAACATAATGAAATCATGTACTAATAGTGTACTAATGAACATAGCAAGTATATGATATGAAAACATGGAAAACACGAAAGTAACAAGTAGGCACATGTGTTCCACCCCAAAACGTTTGAAAAACAGTAAAAGAGGGGACTATGTACTCACTTGAGTGTGCTTAGAAGTCTTGACCAACAACCAAGCAAAGCTAGAGGGATCACAGAATCAAACGGCACCTAATATAGGTAACTATGTTAATAAACGGACCTAATCGGAGGATCGGGTAGCATGAGCGTTCGTAAACCAAATGAGTGTAAGAACTCATGCAATATGGTTTAACAAAGCCTACATACTAAAACGAAACCTATGCTAAGTGCTTACGACCCATTACGACTCGTTAAGATAGCTTACGCTACTTTAACGCGTCGTTCGCGTAAAACGCGTTCGGAATGCCTAACTAGTCCTATGACAAGTATTATATGCCTTAACATGTCTAATAATGTTACCTAATCAGTTTAGATGTCAAAATTTAGGTTACATATGCTTAAAATGAATTTATGCGCAAAAAGGGCATTTTGGTAATTTTCCTAAGGCATATAAATTACCTATCATAGCACTAACTAAACGAAGTGACCATAAGGTATAACCTCGGAAGGTTATTCCCTATACAACTATGGTCACCTAATGTGTTTGGTCGGATCCTAATGATCGACCAAATGGGTCGGGTTCGTAAGTATAAGCGATTTTTTAGATCGCTTACCTTACGACCCTATATAAGCACAAATCTAAAAGTGACGAGTTAAACATGTTAAAAACATGTTTAACGAGGTTTGAAAACAAGTTTGATATCAAGACAAAGGGTCTTGATACCCAAAAGTAGTTTGGTTACAAAATACGCAAGAATACGCATTTTGGCTGAAACTACGACTCGTCACTAAGCCTAGATAACGTGGTAATTAGTAGGTATAGTCATAAGAGACTAAAACCATCGTGATTACGCTCACGTTATGAAGTTCAAATGAACTTCGTATTGACCATAAACTGGTCAATGCAGAAAGTTAAACAAAGTTTGACTTTCACGCTAAAAATGCATAAAAGAACGAAAGAGGACTTACAAAAGGTCCAAGGAGGTTTGATCCAATTTATTCTCAGGTATGAAGTGCAAGACTTCAACTTAGAGAATGAAAATCAGATCAAATGTGAGTTTGAGAGCAAAGGGGGTGGGGTTTATATAGTTTTTGCATAACCGTTAAGATCGTTCATCGTAAAATGAGCTTCGATCTCATCCGTACACATGTGCCCATGGTTTTGTGAAACCATGGGAGCCCATAGTTTCATTAAAACCATGTGCAAATGAGGGGAACAGCTGGAACAAGCTGGAATTTAGATTTTTCATTTTGGTCCCTTCCTAAGATAACTATGGCAGAATGTCAATTTTGGTCCCTGAATGTGCAAAACATGGTTTTTGATGCATTTTTGACACGTTTAAGCCCCGTTAATCCCATTTCAAGGCTCTAAAATGAATTTAAAGTATAGGGAACATGAAACATGCTCAAAAATATCTCGGATGTTGGTTCGTTTGGTCGTACGGTTGCGTTGTTCGGTTAATTACGATGAAACACGAACGAATGCGAAAAACGATCCAAATTACTCGACGAATGAAATTTTATCATGCCAATCACTAAAATAGAATATCTTAATGATGACATAAATTTTTGGATGTCCGGGTGTATTCAGAACGTAAGATATGCACGAAAATGCAAACTTATGCACTTTTTGACGCTTTTAGTCCCTGAATGACCAAAAAGTTTATTTTAGCACACCGAAACCCTCAAAGCCTATTTATAAGCTATTTAAATGATATTTAGGGTATGTTTAACTTATGGTCGTGTTCCGGAATGTTCGTTACAGTACAAATTGGCATACTTTCACAGTTTGTCAAAATTAGTCCCTGTAAGCGAATAAACTTCATTTCGGCACACCAAACCTTTCAAAACTTATTTCTAACTTATGTAAAGGTTATTTAAGGTATGTTAAGCATATGTCACTATTCTGGAGTGTTTTTTACATTAAACTGGTTATATTTACGCATCAGTGAGCGTATAACCTTCCAGAAAGCGATTTAGAGCCCGAAATCGAACAAGAATTGATATATGCAAACGATACACATATTTTTACAAATCCCAAGTATGAAACACAATATTTCATTGATTTGGTATTTGTTTGATGGTCACAGAGACACGGGTGTCACAGAATCACTTATTGATGAGGAACTTGATTTTCATATGCATGAGGGCACAGGAGCAAGTCCGTGAACAGGCCAGTACTTTCGTACAACAAAGAGACGAACTTAACTCCCGGATAAATGTGATATTTTATCACTTATTTTGTTTGGACATGTGATTGTTGATCACTTATGGAGGTCGTATGCAATAAGTACACGTATGTATAGTATCATGGAAGATCTAAGACTTCGTCTCCGTTATTTTTCGGTAACAGATACAACCATGATACCCAGATGATAAGACAGCATAAAGACCGAATATCTCAGAACCTCGGCAATCAATCAAACGAAATTTCGGTACTAAGACCATATGCCAATGTGTGGTTCCCACCTGGTCTTCAGTCGATTAAAGTTTATATCACCCTGCATACTTTAAAATGATTGTGAGCCTACCGATACATCTTATATAGAGCTGCTTAACATTTTTCATTTTAAGTTCATTTCAAAGAGGTTTGGACGGACCACTGATGCACTATCATTTTCTCTTTTTCTCGCCAGGAAACTCATTTTTGTTTTGCCATGTTTTTGGGTTTTAGACATTTTTCGATGTTTTTGAATTTTTAAATTTTGGATTTACTCCCCCTAAAATCAACAAACTAAGATAAATTGAAAAGAGACAAAGATATTTACATAAACGATTTTCCGATGTCGGTTAACTCATGTTTTACCTCAATGCCGTTTACCAAAATTAATTTAATCAGAAATAATTTATCGATTTTTTGGAAAAATCAGTTGGCATGACGGTAAGCGGTGTGGACCATGACAACATTGGCGAGTTTCATAGTGAAACATTCACGTGTGAGGTGATATTTGCAATCAACATGTCTGGTCAAAGAGTGCTGTACGAGATGATAACAATTCATAAAGCAGCTTAAATATCGACAAGTATAGGAGAGATTAGAAATTCAAAACCATATCCTGCAACTGCTTCGTGCAGTGCAAGGAATCTGAGCGCTCTCCCAAACTGGATATCCACCCGGTCTGGACTTCAAAGTCGATTTTTGTAGCTACTGAGAAATCTCTTGACAGCAACAAGATCATAAACCTTTGGGTCCGGCTGGTCTTCCATATTCCACCAGCGAAGGTCTTTATCTTTCTCTTGAGAAGTAGTGTGCGGTTGTTCAATCCATGCCAAGGCATCCGCACACCAGGTTGGTTTATTCAACAAACACATTTTCTTCAATCACACCGCGAAGTAATGTACACTGCACGTTCATCTTGTTGATTTTGAACTTCAGATGTGCTGCAGGTGCGTACATTTTGATTGAATCTATCCTGGGTACCTGATTAAAGCCTTTAACAGTCAAACTTTTGAATGATTTTCATTTTGTCGAAGCTTTCAATCTCTTTCGACAGACAATTCTGTCTTCTTTTCTTTTTCTCTCCATCAAAGGCAACAATTTCTTTGTCGCCGATCTTGTGCATGGACACTCCACTATCAACAATCCGATGACTATCGATAGTTCCTCCTGGAACATCCTGCACACTCACTCAGAGATTAGTTGGAGAGGGGGACCCAAGCCTTCATAGACTTGGGTTGCCCCTAAGAATCAAGAAATGTAATTTCAATTTCTTGAAGGTCCTTAAATTGCAAGCCTCCCCCTGAATCCTCACCTGTTTTCGGTTTCCAAGCCTGTATCCGTTTACCGGATTGTGTATTATTTATTGATTTAGAAATCTCCGGTTTTAACGGTTGTGACAAAATTGGTTTCTTTTATCAGTTTCTGGTTTTAAAGCCTTTTCGATCACCTTCACATTTTGACGTCGTTGTTTTGTTTCCTGTTCTTTAATAGTGCGTTTGTCAGTTTTTGGTGAAACAGGACGTCGTTGTTGGTGACCTTGTTCAGAAGGGGCTCTTTCTACAAAATTTGGTTTCGGAGAGTTTGTGCAATTTCTGATAATGTGTCCAAACTCTCCGCATTTAAAGCATGATCTCCTTTCAACAAACTTAGGAGATTCTGTTCGATGACCTGACTTTTTGAACAAAATCGGTGTTTGATTTATTTTCAAAAGTCTCCACCTTGTCAGTACCCTTGGATGCTACAAATTTAACATCATTGTTTTTCTTCTTGAAACGAGCTCCTTTGGTCTCAACCTTCGGTTGTGATCCTTTATACTTTTGAGCTCGTTGTTGTTGTTGTTGTTGTTTACCCTTAAAAGCGATAGGTTGTTGCTTCGTTGGTGATTTTTGATTTCCAAATTTTCTTCTAACTTCAGCTTTTGGAATCGGATCACACTGAGTTACTGAAACTCTCGGGATCCCCTTTTCCAAAAACTTACTGGTAGTATCTTCAAACACTTTATCAATCAAAGATTGTTTGACGTTTTTAATTGGAAAAGTTGTGTTTGAATAAACTTTGTCATCACCGACTAAAGTGTACAACACGTTATCACTTTTAACAGTAGACAGTCTCAGTGATAGGATCTATCTCTTGTTTAGCACCAGTTGATTGCACAGCAGGAGTAGGAGGATCACACAGAATGTGATTCTCAAAAGGCACTTCTACTCCTTTGTTTTCTCAAGAGATTTATCCTCATCACTCACATCTGGTTCATCATCTGACGAATCATAGTCCTCAATGGTTGGAGGACTTTGATTTGAAGCACATGATGACTTTTCCTTGCTATCAGATGAGCCCTCTGATGAATTGTCCGTTTTGAACCCTAAGCCAGTTGTAACTTCCTCATAATCAAGAGGTACAGTTGGCTCAAAACGCGGCATTTCCTCCTCATCGGGCATTCGAGCATAATTGTGTCTCAAAGGGGGCGGACAGTTCTTATACCCAACACCTTTCTTGTTTCCTTTCAGTTGTTGAACGTCAATGATGTGATCGAGCACATATCAGGAGTTAGAATAACTCTCCAATTTGAGCTTGATTGCATCATGCTCGCATTTGGCAATGGCTAGCTCCTTTTTGGTTTCCTCGACGATGTTAATGTAATCGTTAATACTAATTTGTTTATGATAAACAGTTTTGGTCAATTCAGAAACACTTTTCTTTAAGGTTTCAATTACAGATTTAAAATCCTTTTCGTTTCTAGCTAAAGCCATATTTGCCTCTTTGCACATTGATAGTTCAATAACCAAACTCTGATTGTGACTATGAACCATTTCAGATTCATGTTTCAATTCAGCACATTCATGTTTCATATCAACATAAACACTACATATGCTAGGAGTTTCAGATTTTACCTGACTTGTAAAAGCTGTGACATTAGCCATAAAGGCAGTCTGAGAAGAGAAAGATCCATCTTCAGTGAGAATCTTCTCCATTTCTTCTGATGTAGCATCAGCTTTCTTGATCAAGTCAGAATTTTGGCATTTCATTTCCTTGGCACCATTCGACAAACTATCAGCTTCAGAATCCATTCCCTCCTTCACGTCCGATTCTGAACTGTAATCACTCACACCTGAACCATCTTCATCAGTACTGTCACGGCCCCCGACCCACCCTAGACGGAATCGGAAGCCGCAAACAGCCCAGTGGTACCGGTGATTATTTTTGAAAAACATTGTAGCGGAAATTTCATCAGGACCGTGAGTTAGGAAAATATCAGAGTTTAGAAATACCGGATTTTATTTATTAAATAGATGGAATAAATCCATGTTTTACAAAGGTAGCTTTAATAAAGATAAATTTTATTACATAAAACAATATTTCTTAATTTGATTTAATTAATAAAATAAGCCACTTCTTGATGCCTTTCAGTGTCGTATCCATCTCTTACTCCAATCTACTGTAATTACCTGAAACATGTTTGAAAAAGGTTTTGTCAGCGGGAAATACTGAGTGAATCATTCTATTTACATAAAATGACCTGTTTGTTATAATTTACAGTATTAAGAGCGATTACAATGTCTCTATCTTTTAAATTAACTGATCCAGTTGTCACTTGACCGGACTTGTGACTGTGGACATATCACTTGTTGGGTCCGTTCACCCACAAATGATAAATAATTAGTAGCTATGTGCACATCCCCCCACATACTGGCAGTAATTTCAGATTACATAGACTTAATCCCTGTAATTATAACCTTTGAAAATAAACATGATTTCAAAAGTAATTTGATAAAAAGAGAATGACTCACATTATAAACATGCAGATTCATACGGGCAAGAATTTAGTCTACTGGTTAGCCTTGATATTGCAGATTTATGCAGGTAGAGCTTAGCCTATTGATTAGCCTTGTAACCTAGTGCACACGAACTAGGTAGGTAACTTAATACAGCAATTACGATAACTCACGAGATACAAACCCTCACAACGAATGACAAAGTGCAATACTTAAACATCCATCGGATTCACAACGAATGACAGAGTATTCCCCGAGTTCGGGTGGTACTCAAACATCCTGTCGGAATCACCACTAATGACAAAGCATAACCCAAGTTTGAGCAGCACTTAAACATCCATTGGATAGTTTAATCAATCGGACATTGAATCGTAATAGCGATCGAGTTAATACCCTGTTTGCGGCAGCACCCCGCTATACTAATTAGTGATTTGAGACTTATTTCAACAATAACTCGACGTACAGAGTGTATTTGAACGTCGTGATGAAAACAGAAATCAAGTCCCAGACGCTGCTATTTATACACAAAATTGGAGATGCTTACGGACCGTAAGACTCCCAATGTTACGGTCCGTAAGGGTGCTTACGGTCCGTAAGACTATTAATGTTACGGTCCGTAAGAGACACGAATTACTTATAGGCTTGCCACGCGTGGGACTAGGCCTGATGAGTCGACGAAACGTTTAAATTCGATTTTTATAATAAGTTATAAGGATAATCGTTGAGTAGGGAATAACCCCCCTGAGTTTTAGGGGCCCTGATCCTGATCCTGATTCTGATTGTTCTGAAACTTATAGGGTTTGTGCAGAATCACTTGGGTGTCTCAATTAGGGTTTCCTTTTGGTTAAATTAAAATAAGAAATAGTATTTTTAATGAGAGTTGTTATATCAGGGGTTCGGGTTTATACTTACGGGACATTTTTTTGTGTGAGTCGTTACATTCTCCCCACCTTAATAAAAATATCGTCCTCGTGGCTCGATTCGGTCTTCACCCGGTGTACAAACTTCCACTCATACACACATACCCTCACACTGCTCCATCTGTAAACTTGATCTTTTCTAAAATCTTGTAGAAACATGCTACTAGAATTCACTCTTCCACAAAGGGTTTGACTTTAACATGGCAATTGGGGTGCTTCCATGGCAATTGGGGTTAGGGTTTTTTTTCGTTGAAGAACCACAGTTACGAACTACAATCTGCCGATCAACAGTTCTTCCTGCAGACAACAGTTCTTCACCACCAGTTCTTGCTAATTGTTAACCTTAGTAGAAATTGAGGTAAATCCAGATCCAGATCTTCGTTTTTTCATTCCTCTTATCAGATTTCAACATCCTGTAACTTAGATTCAAACTTTGTTTCTAAATAACCACCACTTTCCAAACTATTAACCCCAAAATTCAACAACAAATCGGCATCCTGATCCGACAAATTGCTTCAGTGATCTCAAGTATTTCTCATGTAGAATTGTTGCACACAACTGTTTGTTCAGATGTCTAGCTGAAATTTTTAAACTTCTTTGAGAAATCAGTGGTTGTGATTTGCACGCCAGGTGTTCGATGAAATGTCTTGAGGTTTTTTCAGCTATTTTATCGACAAATTAACCATTGTACGTTGTGTGGGTCTTTTTTTCTTATTGACCATGGTGCGTAATGGTGTTCTTGGCACCTCTTCGGAGCCGAGTTCGTCTCTTGGGTTTTTGGCGTGCCCATTTAGTGGGTTCCATTGTTGTTCGGGTGGCCGGCAGGGGTCTAGAAGGGCTTTGTGGATGATTGGCCATTTGAAAGGTGACCATTTATCCTCTGAAACTCGTAAAGTTTCTTTGCGTGAAGCCCTTTCGTATGACGGGAACCTCTTTCAGGCTACGGGAGTGGTTCTTAAGACTGTTGGGCAGTGGTTATGCGGGGAGTGTATGTCTTTGCACGGCCTATCGCGTTTTTATCATCATGCTGATCGGGTGGTCAAATTTCAAGGGGACCGTGACTGTGCGGATAGCTACATAGTGGGGTTATGCCCACCGGTCCCCCCTGTTGAACCTGTTGAGAGTGGGGGTATTGCCCTTGATGTGTCACTTTTGGAACGTGTTTTTAGCCTCCCTATGAAGACTGTCAAGAGCATCCCTTACAGTTGTCGGATGGCTTTCGCACAGGCTCTCTCCCTTTCCCTACGGGGGGTTTTGGCACATCCTCACTCTATTGAAGCTTGGGTTAAGTTAATGGTGCTACCTCGCTGCACGCTCAAGGTTTTTAGACCTTCGTGTAGGCAGGAGCGTAAATCGGGGAATCGTAAATCTTTGCAGTGTTCTGCCATCCAGCGTGCGCTCTCGGTATGGGGGGATGGAGCTGGTTGTTGTGACCTTATTAGAGATTTGTTCGCTGATCAAGGGAGCCCCTCTCCTGCTTCTAACAAGGTTTTAGGTGGTGCTGCCTGGTCGGAGACCAGTGTAAATGTTAAGCAGTGTCTCCGAAAAGTGGCAGATGGACATTTCACGGCTGCTGTGAAAGTTCTCTCTTCTTCTGGGGTAGCCCCCTGTAATGGCGCTACCATGCAGGCTTTGCTTGATAAACATCCTGTTTTGCCTCCTCCCTTGTTGCCAGGCCCATTGTTCGCTGATCAATCGTTGGTGGTAGATGTGGAGGATGTCTTAGGGGGTATTAAATCATTTCCGAAAGGGACCTCGTGTGGTAGAGACGGGTTACGGGCTCAGCATCTTCTTGATGCTCTGTGCGGAGAAGGATCTGTTGTTGCAGGTGGGGTTCTTCAAGCTATCATGGGGGTGGTTAATCTTTGGCTGGCTGGACGGTGTCCGGCTTCTCTGGTAGAATTTGTTGCCTCGGCCCCTCTAACCCCTCTTCTTAAGCCGGACAATGGGGTACGGCCGATCGCAGTTGGGGCTATTTGGAGACGGCTTGTCTCTAAGGTGGCAATGCACCGTCTTAGGGAAGATATGGTTAACTACTTGAGGGACTTCCAATTTGGGGTTGGAATCCCCAATGGGGCAGAAGCGGTTCTCCATAGTGCAAATAGGTTTCTTGATTGCTTTCATGCTGATGGATCGTTGGTCATGCTGACCATTGACTTTTCTAATGCGTTTAACCTGGTGGATAGGTCGGCAATGTTAAAGGAGGTGCATCGAGTTTGTCGTCCCTATCCCCATGGGTGAATTTTTTGTATGGTCAACCAGCTAGGCTTTACGTAGGGGATAACTGCATTTGGTCGACCACCGGGGTTCAGCAGGGGGATCCGCTAGGACCTTTACTGTTTGCTCTGGCTTTACACCCCCTCATTACCCGGGTCCAAGAGCAGTGTGACCTGCTCTTTCGTGCTTGGTACCTTGATGATGGTACGATTATTGGTCCTGTTCGTGAAGTGGCTAAGGCTTTAGAAGTTATCTCAAGGGAAGGCCCTTCTTTGGGGCTCCAACTAAATGTTCGGAAGACTGAATTGTTCTGGCCATCATGCAATGGGGAGAAGTTTGATGCGGGGTTGTTCCCAGAGGATATTGGGAGGCCTAAGCTGGGAGTCAAGTTATTGGGGGGTGCCGTCAGCCGTGATCGGGACTTCATCAGTGATCTGGCTGTTAAGAGGGCCTCCCGGGCTGTCGATCTCATGAGGGTACTCCCGCAACTTAAGAATCCACAATGTGAACTCCTTTTACTGCGTTCGTGCATGGGAGTTGCCAAGCTTATTTTTGGTCTCCGTACATGCCAACCATCTTATGTTGGAGCGGCTGTTACTTTGTTTGATGAAGGACTTCGGCAAGCCATTGATGATATTGTGGTTGGCGGGGGGCCGTTCTTTGGGGACTTGCAATGGCGATTGGCTTCCTTGCCAATCAAGGAGGGTGGGCTTGGATTACTATCGGCGGGGGATGTCTCGTCTTTTGCCTTCGTGGCCTCCAGAGTGCAATCTTTGGAACTTCAAGATCATATTCTGCGAGCTTGTTGTATGGGTGATTTGGATTCGGAATTTAGGGCTGCGTTGGATGGTTTACAAGCCGTTCTTCCTGATGTTGACCTTGGCGGTTTTGCTAATAAAGACACCGCCCCCCGTGAACCTCAAACTATTTTGGCGAGTGCTTTTTATGGTAAAACCGTGAAGGAAATCAATGGTGTTTTCGGGTTATCCCCTCGGCAAAAAGCTGTTTTTGATTGTTTACGAGCCCCCCACGCTCAAGATTTCCTTACTGTTATCCCGATCGAGGGCTTGGGGCAATGTATGTCGGCAGTAGAATACCGGTCTGTCCTCAAATATCGTTTGATGATACCGTTGTACCCTGAGGATGAACCGTGCCCTGTTTGTCGGAAGGTGTGTCTTGATAGCTTCGGGGAACATGCCCTTCACTGCAAAGAGCTTCCTGGCTTCAAGTACAGACACGATCTGGTTAGAGATGTGCTGTTTGACGTTCTCAAGCGAGCTGGTATCGCTGCTAAAAAAGAGGCTCCGGTTAATTTCCTAACGGACCCGAAAGAGGGGAGGTCTTCCCTTCGACCAGCCGATGTGCTGGTTTTTGGATGGTCCGGGGGTAAGCATGCTTGCATTGATCTCATGGGGGTGTCGCCTCTTGCCGGTTTCAGGGGCAGTGGTTTTGTTTCAGGGCAAGCGACGCGGAAGGCTGAGGCGGGGAAAATATCCAACCACGAGCAGGCCTGCATAGATAATCAACATGCCTTCCTTCCTTTCGCGTTCGATACCTTTGGTTGTCTGGCCCCTGTGGCGACCGGTTTCTTGAAGCGGGTTCAAAAGGCAGCACTTGCGCATGCGACAGTGTCTGTAGGCCATAGTTATGTGTTTAGCCGAGTAGGATTTGCAATTCAAAAGGGGGTGGCGGCGCAGGTTGTTGCCCGTCTACCAACCCATGATTTGTAATTTGCTATACTAAGTTTATAACAAAATCATCAATTAATCGTTAAAAAAAAAAAGCTCCCAAGTATATTTGGGTTATGATATTTCTTTTAGATTTATGTCATATTTGAGTCAACAAAATGACACAGATTAAATATCAAATTTTGTGAATAAGAGTTGTATAATAAGTAGAATTCAATGGTTCAACTGAATTGGTTCAAGAAATCGATTGTCAAACGAATGAGATGAAATGATATAAATTTCCAAAGTGACTAGGTTCAAGCCAAAAGATAGATATTTAAAATGAATGTGAAGGACTTTTAAAAGGAAGCTTACTTTAATTGGCAACTGAGGAAGACTTAGAATTGACAGGTTCCAAATGAAATAAAAGTATGAAAAATGATTTGTCAAATATTTATGATATTTAGAAAATCAAAGTGTTGAGATGAGTGAATTGCAAAGATACACCAGAAGACAATAGAGTTAGTGTATCATTAATTAAAGTTCCAAGTTGTTTTAATTGTGAAACAATGTGATAGTACACTATTTAGTGACCATAGTTTTCATACTATGTCCTAGAGATCGAAATGAAATAAGAATAAATTGTTTTGGTAAAACCAACCATTATATTATTTTTGTAAAGCAATTATATATATATATTATTTGTGTACTTGTCTGAACCGTATCTTACATATCAAATATAAATATTATTTGTGACACATTTTTACTATATGTAAATGGTCACTACTTTTAAATAAATATTATTTTAGTATTTTACTATACTATGTAAAATAACTTATATTTACTATGTAATATATATTACAAAATACCGCAATGAATTTATTATATTTACAAAATATTTTAGTATTTTGTAAAAGAAATCACTATTATTTATATTGTTTTATTTGTCCCTTTTATTCTATGAAAATATGTCTTCTCCAAAGTATATATATTTTCATATATAATTAAAATTTACTAAATAAGTATGATGACTTAATTTATATATATTAACTAGTCATTATCATGGTGGATATTGGTTAGTGCTGCCTTGTTTAAGCATAGGTGATCAGTCCATGCCTAACTAAGGCTAGGCTATTCAATATCTGCCTCTGACAATAACTCTAGTATTAAAATAATCTTAACACTTTTAATATATTATTAATAATAATAAAATTATCAATAATAAATAACTAAACAATAACTTTAAATAAAAGTATACTTCAAATATAATTTCTTCACCGCAGTGGTTTAAAATATAGTACTACTATATTTGTAAATTAGGTAATTCCATATATAATAAATTAAATTTATATATACTGTTTTTCGATCAACGATGATAGAGCAATAAATATTATGAAAGGCTCGATTGATATTTGTAATAATTATTTAAGAGATATACCGAAATATAAATTTGGGTATCATTATCTGAGCACATGATTGTTTTAAGATTACTTGTATAGAATAAATCAACAAAGTGGATTTAATATAAATAATTAGATAATTAAATCCGAGATTAGCGCAATCTTCAGAGTTTGTGAAAATATTACCACAAGGTGATTGTGATCAAAGAAACGATTCAATGAAGTCGAAGACTAAACAAGCCTATTATGGTTCAAAACAAATGAAGTGATTGTTGGGACTATTTTGAATATGATAGCTTCAATCCGTCATATGGGATTTTGAAATGAATATGTAATGCGAGCAAGTTCAAATAATTGAACTCGGTTTAAACAAAACGAGTTTAAATAAGAAAGTTCGGACATGGTCATAACAGAAATCATGGATATCAAAGAAAATTGAGTTTTTCAAAAATTTATTGACTCGATATTAAAGAGTTATCGTTTTGTAATAATGTGGTTTATAGTGCCAAGAAAAACGGAATGATATTTGAGTTTGGATAAAACGACAAATTAGAATGAAGCCCTCCAGTGGAATTCAGAATTTAAACGAACCGCATGCGCAACAAACGATGCATGTGTAACGTGTGAATTTACCAAGAAATGAAATGAATCAATATTCGCTATTATGAAATAAATCCTCCTGGTATGATGACCGTTAGGAAAAGTAAAAATGCGAAAGTCAACTTATTATATGCAGAAGTCAGAATTTTCAACAAAAGAAATATAAGAACTTCTATCTGGAATTTCGAGTGATAACCGTTATTAAATGACATTACCAGGGAATGTCAAATAAAATGAAATAGGGCATTTGCAAAAGTATATGACTCCTTTTTCAGTGCTAAATAATTATGACTCTGATTAGACTGTGTACTGATAGTTGTGAAATCTTGTTCTAGCGTACCTTATCACAACTCTACATGCTTTTTACTTGCGTTAATAGTTTATAGTAACGTGTTAGAAATTCTTTATACTTTCGATGGTATCCCAACTTAATGGGTTTCTAATGTTTATTATTGTCGCTCAAGTTACTAGGCAGATAATCAAACGAAATAATGTTTGATATTGGAAAAGAGATTCCTAATAAAGAAATCTAGACACAGATGCTTGTGCTTTATTCCAAATTGACTTTTGGAATTCCTTATAGAGATATATATATCTATATAATCATATATTTCACATGCTGTAATATACATACCCTCTATAAGATCTATGTATTTAACAGATTCATATTTCCAAATACTAGTCAGATATCATATCATGATACTATTTAGGGAAATCTTGTCACTTGCTGACATATTATATACCTTCTTACCCGGTTCTCGCCGGAGAGGTATCTTCAGTATATCCGGACAAACTGGAGAGTCTACTACATCATACCCAGTCTTGCCGGAGAAAATTTTCTATTTCCCATAAATAATATCTTTTTTAAAAAAATGCCTATCTTATTAGGGCTTTTATTCAGAATTAAGGAAATTTGTATTTCCATAACATATCTTATTATTATTTTGACCACTAGACGATTCCTGTGATAGTGTCAATTTACTATTGATCATTCTTTCAACTAGTGACTCAGGTCATATTACTGTTGATCATTCTCTCAACTAGTATTTGTGGTCATATCACTGTTGATCATTCTTTGAACTAGTGATTCTAATCATAACACTGTTGATCATTCTCTCAACTAGTGCTTTTGGTAATGTCACTGTTGATCATTCTCTCAACTAGTGACTCTGGACTTAGTTGTCCCGTGACATTACTTTATCAATTACTTATGGCATACCAAAATTCCATCATATTTATTTACACAAATACTTAGCTTATCGTGAAGCTAATACTAAGGCATCTTTTCTTAAGTTCAAGTCTAAATGCTATCATGTGTGCTACCAGTTAACAGCAATCTCCTAACTCTTTTATATGAATTTAGGTATTATTATTACAACACCTAAAGGCTTAAAGCAGTGGCTCTTTGAGTTGGCTCTGATACCACCTTCTGTCACGGCCCCCGACCCACCCTAGACGGAATCGGAAGCCGCGAACAGCCCAGTGGTACCGGTGATTATTTTTGAAAAACATTGTAGCGGAAATTTCATCAGGACCGTGAGTTAGGAAAATATCAGAGTTTAGAAACACCGGATTTTATTTATTAAATAGATGGAATAAATCCATGTTTTACAAAGGTAGCTTTAATAAAGATAAATTTTATTACATAAAACAATATTTCTTAATTTGATTTAATTAATAAAATAAGCCACTTCTTGATGCCTTTCAGTGTCGTATCCATCTCTTACTCCAATCTACTGTAATTACCTGAAACATGTTTGAAAAAGGTTTTGTCAGCGGGAAATACTGAGTAAATCATTCTATTTACATAAAATGACCTGTTTGTTATAATTTACAGTATTAAGAGCGATTACAATGTCTCTATCTTTTAAATTAACTGATCCAGTTGTCACTTGACCGGACTTGTGACTGTGGACATATCACTTGTTGGGTCCGTTCACCCACAAATGATAAATAATTAGTAGCTATGTGCACATCCCCCCACATACTGGCAGTAATTTCAGATTACATAGACTTAATCCCTGTAATTATAACCTTTGAAAATAAACATGATTTCAAAAGTAATTTGATAAAAAGAGAATGACTCACATTATAAACATGCAGATTCATACGGGCAGAATTTAGTCTACTGGTTAGCCTTGATATTGCAGATTTATGCAGGTAGAGCTTAGCCTATTGATTAGCCTTGTAACCTAGTGCACACGAACTAGGTAGGTAACTTAATACAGTAATTACGATAACTCACGAGATACAAACCCTCACAACGAATGACAAAGTGCAATACTTAAACATCCATTGGATTCACAACGAATGACTGAGTATTCCCCGAGTTCGGGTGGTACTCAAACATCCTGTCGGAATCACGACTAATGACAAAGCATAACCCAAGTTTGAGCAGCACTTAAACATCCATTGGATAGTTTAATCAATCGGACATTGAATCGTAATAGCGATCGAGTTAATACCCTGTTTGCGGCAGCACCCCGCTATACTAATTAGTGATTTGAGACTTATTTCAACAATAACTCGACGTACAGAGTGTATTTGAACGTCGTAATGAAAACAGAAATCAAGTCCCAGACGCTGCTATTTATACACAAAATTGGAGATGCTTACGGACCGTAAGACTCCCAATGTTACGGTCCGTAAGGGTGCTTACGGTCCGTACGACTATTAATGTTACGGTCCGTAAGAGACACGAATTACTTATAGGCTTGCCACGCGTGGGACTAGGCCTGATGAGTCGACGAAACGTTTAAATTCGATTTTTATAATAAGTTATAAGGATAATCGTTGAGTAGGGAATAACCCCCCTGAGTTTTAGGGGCCCTGATCCTGATTCTGATTGTTCTGAAATTTATAGGGTTTGTGCAGAATCACTTGGGTGTCTCAATTAGGGTTTCCTTTTGGTTAAATTAAAATAAGAAATAGTATTTTTAATGAGAGTTGTTATATCAGGGGTCCGGGTTTATACTTACAGGACGTTTTTTGTGTGAGTCGTTACAAGTACTGCCACTAAATCCTGAATTGGTATCATTTCCTGAAGATTTACCATCATTGACATTTTTGACAATTTCAGCATAAAACACAGTTCCTCCTTGATCTCCACCTCCACATTGTACAGACCAGTCACACCTTTCAGCAGTTTGATTTGAGTTGGACGTGGATGTACTTGTTTGATTTCTGAAAGGATTTTGGTTGCCTTTTTGAGGTTGAGCTTGAGGTGTAGCAAAGCAAGGTTGAAGTGGATGTAAGTAATCGATGGTGTCAAACCGAAGTAGACACTTGGATCGAATTTAGGTTTTGAAAAAGCGTGAGCTTGAGCAATCATATGCGCTGGCGGATGATAAGCACTTGGATCAAATTGAGGTTGAGTAGTGGAAACTTGTGATGGTTTTGGAATATAGTCATTTGGATCGAAAACCGGAGGTGGAGCTGATTGTGGAAACGGAAACGAACTCGACATTTGATTGTTGTTTACAAACAATTGTTTTAAAAAATCAAATAAAACAAGTTTGATATGATTGTAAACCTCCTGTGAAAAATTCAATTTTGAAACCCACAAAAAATACTGATCCACGAAATATGTATTTCGGCCAAATCCACTTTCACGAAAAATGATAGACAAATAAACCTCAATTTTTAGTGAGCCCAATTTTTAAAGTCCACGATACGATATGGTGAGGCCCAACTAGGATCTTGTTTTAAAAAAAAATGTTACACATGCCCACATGAATGATGGCCCATTTTAATTAGATGGAATCCAATAAAAATCAAAGGTCAACAAACTTATTCCAGGAGATCTGTCCCCCAATCTCTTGGATCCTATTCCCAGCATCCATTAGTTCTTCACCAAAGCGAAGTTCAGCCATATTCCCATTACTCATTGGTGGACTTGGTAAAGGTTCTGGATTGAACTGAGGAAAAAGCTTATAGGGATTGTTTTGTAACTGTATTTCATTAGTCAACCATTCGTCTATTTGCGAATGGATTGAAGGGTTTGGAATAGCTGGTTCTAAGTTCATTGGTAGTTGTGTTTCAAAAGAATGAATAAAAACATTTTCATTAACAGGCTTAATAGTATTATAGCTTGCCATTATAAAATCTAGTTCTTCCTGAGATGGTAACCCCTCAATTTACCTAGAGCTTTCCCCAATTTCCATTTTCTTAGGCTTGGGTTTCTCGAGAGGTAAAGCGTTGAATTCTATAGGTTCTTCTATGTCTGGTATATACCTATTGAAATCTCTGGAAACCTCTATTCTTACTGGATAGAGATTTAAATTCTGAAGGGCGTCAGACAAGTCACTCATGCTGTTCAGCAAAATACACACAATTACTAAGTTAAAAATTATAACAAAAATTTTATAGAAAAACTTTTAAATATTATTTTATACTGGGTAACTATCAAAATAACTGAAAATTAAAACATACTAAGTTTTATTTGTAAATTTATTTATTTACTGAATCAGGTTTCTGGCTTATATTTAATAAGGGTGCTAAAACTTGAATCAAAATATTTAAAAATTTGTATTTACTGCTACAGTGGTTAGCATATAAAGATCTGCCAATACTGTACAAAATTAGTCAGATAATAAAACACATAATCACAAAATAGCAATCAATAAAAATTAAGTATTTTCTAAATACTTAATTGGCTTAAATCAGTGGCTCGATCAGTGGCTCTGATACCACCTTTTTCTGTCACGGCCCCCGACCCGGTTTGACCCGTTTCAGGAGCCGCGGGACAGAAATCCCGTGGTATTTATTTAATTGAGTTTAACAGCGGAAGTTTATCATCAGGATCTTTTTAAAACTGAAATATTTCCCGATTATTTTATTTCACAACGCGGGATAAAACCCCGGTAATTTACAATACTATGATTTCACGAAGAAATCTTTTATTTTACAAAACATGTTTCTTTATTTTATCCTGAGTCACTTTCTTAAGCTTGTAGTGCTTCACGGCACTTTTCCTGGATCATAACAGATCACCTGAAACATGTTTGAAAAAGGTTTTGTCAGCGGGAAAATACTGAGTGAATCATTCTATTTACATAAAATGATGCATAGTTATCAATTACAGCATAAGAGCGATTACAATGGCTTCTATCTTATTTTTATCTGGCGCTCTGTCACAATGGTGACGATGGTCATACCACTATTAGGTCAATGAACCTAAATAGTGATGATTATCCCTAGTAGGTCAATGAACCTAACTGGGAGAAAATTAGTAATGTGCAGAATACCCCACTAGCCAGTGATTCAAGATATCCACGACTTAGTCCCTGTAATTATAACCTTTGAAAATAATTTGAGGTATTGTAAAATAGTTGATAAAAAGAGAATGACTCACATTGCAGATTTAATTTGAGCAGAGTTTAGCCTACTGATTAGCCTTTTCAACCTAAATTTAATAACAGGCACACAATTCTGGGTTAGTAATCAATACAGCATTTACGATAACTCACGAGATCAAACCCTCACAACGAATGACAAAGTGCGATACTTAAACATCCATCGAATTAACGACGAATGACAAAGCATAACCCTAATGTGGGCAGCACTTAAACATCCATTGGATATTTTGATCAATCGGACATTGAATCGTATCAGCGATCGAGTTATTACCCTGATTGTGGCGTCGATTAGTGATTCGTGTGTGTTAATTGTGGTAAACAGACTATAACTCGGCATATATTTGAAATTTGTTCGTCGTTTCAGTTCCAGAATGCAAGTCCCAATGTCCACTATTTATACACGAATTTGGCTTAGCTTACGGACCGTAAGACTCAACCCTTACAGTCCGTAAGGGTCGAAAAGTTGTTATTGTGTAGCCACGTGTGGGACTAGGCCTGCTGTGTCGACATTTTCTTAAAATTCTAATTGGAAAACTATTTATGTGGATAATCATAACTAGGAAATACCCCCCCAGAGTTTTAGGGGCCCTGATCCTGATTCTGATTGTTCTGAAAATTTTATGGTTTGCGCAGAATCACTTGGGTGTCTCAATTAGGGTTTCCTATTGGACAATTAAAATAATAAATATGACTTTTGATGAGAGTTGTTACACCGGCCTCTTTCGTACTTTCTTCTTTCTTGTGGCGCCTAATCTTTCTTTCTTTCTTCCTTTCAGTCTACGATCTTTCTCGGTCTATCTTGGTGTGAACCTCCGGTCATTGTCACACCTACGGTCTCGGTCACGCCGTTCGGTCTTTCACGGCTTCGGTCTTCACGGTCTCACCGGTTCTTCTTCTCCGGTAACGGTCTTCTTTGCCTCCCACCGGAATTCACTTTCCTGTAGCGGTCCTTTGCCAGTTCTTCTTCTCTGACGTCGATCTCTTTCTTCGGACTTTGCTGTTGTAGCAGCCGATCTTTACTGCCGGTACGGTCTATTACCAACAAACCGTTCTTCTTTTTCGTCCTTCTTTCTAACGGTTTTTGTTCATTCTTTCCGGTGACCCTGCAGTTTAGAGGGTTGCACCCCCTTCTCCGAACATGACTCTCAAACCGGCCCTCGTATTCAACCTTACGCTCTGATACCAAATGTTGGTTCAGGCCCAATATAACACACACTCAACACTCACGTAGGTGAAAGTAAATTTGCAGATTAAAATAGATGCAAAGAAGAATGTTTTGGAACTCTCAAATACTTCACTGTTATTATCGAAAAGAGAGTACAAGGAATAAATAAACAAGCTAATGCCCTATTTATAATAACAAATAAAAACACATGCTAAATAAACTTGGTCCACTTCTTCCTGATTTAATGCAACAACTCCAACGTTCACATGATCTCATCCACATATTTCCCTCTTTAATCAGTCAACCATTACTAGGTCAAACCGATCAAGACCCGTAACCCATCTTTATCGGTGACTCGGTTCAGTTCCGATCCATACGCGTACCCGTCAAGATTATCCAACATCGAAAAACAAGAAGAATAAAGTGTCATAAGGGTGTTTCAATAAAAGAAAATGAGGTGTAGTAGTGTAAGTGTGTTTCGAAAATATGAGGATACCCTTTTAAAAAAAAAAAAAAAAGCTTTGTGTTTCGATAAACTTGGGGGTGTTTCGAAAATAAATTGTGTCTTTTTTTAATCTTTCACAGTTCAAAATAACTAGACAAATCTACAACAGAGAAGGACAAGTTCAGGGATTATCAGGTAGAAAAAAAAGAAACTTGCTGGTCAACCAATGGAATCCTTCACCGAAAGTACTATACCGGCAAGAAATTCCGGCCAAAACCCTTCACTGGAAAATATGAAACTCAAAACTTCAACTCAAAAACACACTAAATTGCAGATTTTGATAATCTTAAACAGTTTTGACAAGATTTCAACCAGAACTATCACAAAACACAGCCATTTTAGTAAGTTTTAGTCCATTTTGACATAAAAAAGAGTGGGTTTTCAGCTTTTGAACAAGAAACTTTGAAAAACACACAAAAACCACTCAAATCTCACAAGAATGCTTGATTTTCAACAAGGAATCGAGACAAAGCTTTGATACCACTTGTAGGTCCTTAGAGGAGGATCTAGATCACCTAATTCTCGTTGTTTAACACAAAACCAAGTGTGGGATTATGTGCAAATTGTAACACCCCGAAAATATAAAACTTTATATTATAAATATAAAGTATAAACAAGCGAGAATATACTAACTAGGAATTTTAACCTAGTTAGTTACAAGTCTAGAAATAACTTAAAGTAGGGTTAAAAGCAACCAAATTAAATGTTAATCAAAGTGGAGGGGCTTAAGTTGTAACAATTGAAACTTAATTGTTATTAAACAAATAAAACAAACCAAACACCCCCAAATAGGAGGTGTCTGGTCGATTAGAACAAGCAGGGCGACACCCACCTTGGGCTAGCCTTAAGTCCGCCCATGATTGCTTTATATCTATTATCGAAACATTCATGTGCACCTATTATCGAAATAGACTTGGCTTGCTTTCATTATCATCATCGAAACAGCCATTATATATATATGTATTGAAATAGAGCTTGAACAAAGCAAGAGAGAGAGAGAGAGAGAGAGAGAGAGTAGATTGATGGAAGAGGACCCAACCATGGCCTCCGACGAGTCTCCTCACTTCGCCGGTGTGCGACCGTCTCTAAAGACGGCGGATCAAGAACGGTGGTGGTGCCATTCACGCGGTGACATTTCGGTTGGGGCAACTCATGGTTGTTACGGTGGATCAGCTTCTGCGACGAGCCAACGGTGATGACGACGGTGACATTTCGATGGGGTAAGTCATGGCTGTGACGGTGGATTGGCGGTTTATGACTGGAGCATCAGTTGTTGCCGGTTTGCGACCCCGGTATCTAGACGTCGTCTGTCTATCAGTGATAACGGGTCAGGGTTGAAAAACTGAGGGTGAAGGTGGGAGGTGCTTCGTGAAGGTGATGCTTAGTCGCAGGGCCGTCTATCAGGGGGTGCAAGAGGTGCCTGCGATCAGGGCCCAAATCAATATAGGACCCAAAATTTTTTAAATTATATATATATATATATATATATAGGGAGCCGCTAGAATGAGAACCATCTCGAGTTATGAGAACCGCGAGAACCACACCATCCGGGGCGATGTGGACCAAATTTTTTTTTTTACAACTAGATGTGTGTATTATAAACACATTCGTAAAAAAAAATTCAAAAAAATGCCGTGTGGGTAGTTTTTTACACCACAAGTTTGGTGTTTTTATTTTTTTTGTTTTTTTTTTACACCAAACTTGTGGTGTAAAAAACTACCCACACGGCATTTTTTTTAAATTCTTTTTTTACGAATGTGTTTATAATACACACATCTAGTTGTAAAAAAAAAATTTGGTCCACCTCGCCCCGGATGGTGTGGTTCTCGCGGTTCTCATAACTCGAGGTGGTTCTCATTCTAGCGGTCCCCTATATATATATATATAAAATCTGGATATTTGTATAAATAAGGGCCTTCTAAAAGACCCAAAGTTTTTTAAATAAGGGTTTGTTTAAAAGTTTTTAAAAAATGGTCCAATTAACAAGCTCAAGTGACGAGTCTAAACAAAAATAAGGGCCTGCTAGATCAGGGAAAGGAAACAAAACATCGCGCTGTCGCAGGCAGTATAGTATATCGCACAGGGAATTGGGACGAGGGAAACCGGAAACAAAACGTCGATCATCATTCGATTAGATCAGGGAATTTCGCAATTTCGCAGTGATTCAGTCGCAGCATGGCAGCAGTGAGGAGATTTGCGAATAGGGCCCAAATTTGTTTTATCTATTTCATAGCAATTATCGTAGTAGTATGGGTTTTTAGTATTAATATATTTGATTGAATGATTGATGAGTTTATATTATATAAAGATTTGCGAATAGGGCCCAAATTTTTTATTTCGAACAGGGCCAAATTTTTTTTTGTGAGTTTCGAAGACGGCCCTGTTTAGCCGCTCACCGCCATCATGAGCAGGGGCGAAGTATAGAAGGGGCGGGGAGGGGCGACCGACCCCCTGAACTTTTCACTCAGTAGTGTTGTATATATAGTTTTCGTATAGAAATTTTTGGGTATACACATTTTCGACCCCCCGGTTCTATAGAAATTTTTGGGTATATACGTTTTCGACCCCCGTCATTTGGGTCAAGCTTCACCACTGGTCGTGAGGTGGCCGCGCCCCTCCAACATTCTACCTATGGAATTATTGGAAGTGTGGATGGAGTCCGACGAACAATAGCTGAGAAGGGTTTTTGAAAAATTAAGACAACTATGGTTGTTTTGATATTGGGTTTGGGTAAATGGTTTTGAGAAGGCAATGGTTTTTGCCACAGTCAGGGAAGAGAGAGAATTAGGGGTAGGGATGGGGTGGGTAGGTTTTATATTTTGCTTTTGGTTTTTGTTAGATAATAAAAAAATGAAATGTATAAACTGACCCTAATTTAAATGAATTTTTTTGGATGGAGTTAGGCCAGATGATCAAAATGGCAATATTTATGTCCTCATGACTAGGCTTTATAACATATCGTTTTACGTCACTGTGACGGGCCTCTGTGCCCTATATATATTAAAGTCCTTTAAGGCTAGCCTTCGAGATACTCATAATCGTCTATATGACAAAGACAGTTGGGACATTGTGATCCCCTGTCAAAAAGATAATGGATTTGGTCCAACCCTTAAATGCTATTAATGGTCCTTTTTGTGACCTAGGCCAAATATAATTGATATACATTCATGTAACATACTATAAGGAAGTTAAAACCTAATAGCCGATATGGTTTAATGATACCATGGCTTGATAATCATCAAATACGATGATTCACTATTATTTTGTAACTAAGCAATTGTTATTATTGGTGTTTAGTACCAAAGCTTCAAAATGGTGGATTCTGATGAAGCATACAACAGTACTGCAAATAGAAACAATGATGCAAATGTAAATGTTAATGGCGCTGATCTTCAGGCCATGATTGACGCAGCAGTTAATAAAGTTGTGGGTAAATTCTTGAGAACAATAAGGAATCAAGTGCTACTCGCTCAAAGTCCCATACAAAACCAAATACATCAGCTCGCAAGGAGAGCTCCGTTCACTCTTCAAATGCAAAGAGCGAACCTCGGAAGTTAGTGCTCCATGATAAGCCCCTTTCAACCGAAGACGGGTGCACATACAAATACTTCGTCTCATGCAAACCCAGGGATTTCAATGGGGAAAAAGGGGCGATTGATGCCATGAAATGGCTTGATGAAATGGAAACTGTTGTGGACATCAGCAATTGTGCTGATAAGGATGTAGTGAAATTCGTTTCACAATTTTTCAAAGGCGAGGCCCTCGCATGGTGGAAGGCCATGGTACAATCCATGGGGAAAATTCCCCTATACGATATGGGATGGTCCAAGTTTGTGGATCTTATCAAAGAAAACTACTGTCCACAACACGAAGTGGAAAAATGGAGATGGATTTTCTGACTCTCACAATGAAAAACCTAGATTGTCAGCAATATGTTACCGACTTTAACTCCTTGTCTAGATTGGTACCCTATTTAATTACCCCTGAACCTAAACGTATTGCGCGTTTCATCGGTGGTTTGGTACCGGAAGTAAAAGGGAATGTTAAGGCTTCAAGGCCAATCACATTCAGATCAACTGTGGATCTATCCTTGTCCCTCACTCTAGATATAGTGAGACAAAAATGAGACTAATGAGAAAAGACAGAGGGAGGAGGATAACTCCTAGAATCCTAAGAAGAAGGGCAAATCCGAATTCGAAGGAAACCAACAAGATTCCAACAAAAAGCCCACATGCAAAACCTGCAAAAGAAGACACTGGGGACAGTGTCGATCAAACCAAAAGCCAAAGCAATATGGCATCTGTAAAAGAACTGGTCACCAGTCCCACGAATGTAGGGACATGAAGAATGCAGTCTGTTTCAGCTGTGGCGAGAAGGGCCACATCAGTACTAATTGCCCTAAAGCTGCCAAAGAAGGTACAGCTAAGCCTGGAGATGGTAAGAAAGGAAACGCCTGAACTACCGAATGAATATCAGAGACAGCACATATCAATAATAGCATCAGGTACATCCTTATCATTTATCAATAACATTTCTGCTAAGTAACTTGTTTTAATTCAGGGAATGATAAGTCTTAGATAGACAATAAGCTTAGCAAACTTTTGATTATACTCATAAGAACTCCAGATATTAAGTATAAGGTAGAACTTACCAATGAAAACTATAAAGACCGCTTCTTCCATTCTCGACGATGATCTTTTCGTAAGAATCTAGAGTACTCTTTCTCCAAGATAGAGTACGACGATATATGTTATTTTAATATTATGTCATTGATTTCTATCAACTGCGAATGCCAAACTATGTTTGATAAAGGTGCCATATGAGGATTGGCGTATCCTAATGTGTCCCATAGATTGCTTCCATGCCTGATCAATATGGAGGTTTAATACATGGAACCACTAAGATATTTCCAATGGTCATATTGTACCAATGTCAGCTAGTGGTATTCAAAGAAGATATCCATTATAGAAATGCCTGAGTAGGCGTTTCTACTTAAGGCATCTATGTACTCGTGAAAACAAATGTGTCATTTGCATGGCACAAGTGACAAACTACCCTGGTTACCTCCAGAGAGGCAAAGTGGAGTTAGGATTGACATCCTATTAGGAGCCGTATCTGTCACAGAAACTCTATATTGGTTAGCACCGACGGAAATGGAAGAATTAAGAGCCAATCATTATGGAGATAGGCTTGTACAGCTAGCTCATCGTCTTAGGAGCTCCGATTATTGTTAATAAAAGAAAGCACGGTGCAATATGCTTATGCATTAATTACCGCGACTTTAACTAGGTAACGATTGAGAATTTGCTATCAGCTACCCAGGATCGTCCATTTGTTTGACTAACCATGAGGTTAGCTATTCCTTAAAATTGATTAAAGTAATAGTGATAAGAATGACTATCTCACCTTAAATAAGCTCTCCTATAACTAATAGTTAGTATATAAGCATCAAGGATGCTCCTTTGGAGACCTTGTATGGATGGAATGTCAAACGTCCTTTTTGTAGGATCGGGGAATCTATCAAACGAGATGTTCAGAAGAGTTCTAGACCAAATCAGAGGCGGAATTCATTGATTTGATCTTCATTGCAGCTAGATTCACACTTAGAAGTAGATTAAATGTCGATTGTATTGATTTGACACAATTACACGAGCTGGCGACACTTCGGCAGAGCTTCGCTACCGGAATCAGAAGTTTTTAAATGAAGACCCAAGACTCACTATATATAGGAAATCCAGGTCGCACGAACTGGTCAGTTCGCACGAACTGGCCAGGTCGCATGAACCTGCTGGTTCAGACCAGTTTCCCGTTTCTCTAGTACAACGTGTCTTGGTCTATCTATTCTATTACATGACTCGATACAAGACGAAGTCAACAGACATATGCACTAACAAACCCCCCCTTGGATGATGACGAGTCTTCAGTGTATTGAGTCTTCAGTCTTGATCGGTCTTCTCGCTCTCTCCAAAGTATCTTTCTCTGTAAGCATCCTTATCAATTCTCTATCTTCTTCTATCAGAATCTCAACCTGGCTCTATCCTCTCTCTCTAATTCTCTTGATCAGATTTCTTGATTCCTTAAGCTCTTCAGCATTAGCAGCTTCCATCTTCAGACTCCCCATTTCGATAAGCTGGGATCGCAGTCTGGAATTCACTATCTACAGGTTTTGGATCGGAAACCTGGCTCTAATCTGCATACATTTATGCGAAAGTCCTCAGGAGTCGACACCTAGCTCTATAGCTTTCACAGGTTTAGAAACGTCTCCTGGCTCTCCGTAGCAACAGGATCAGAAACCTGGTTACCTGCACAATTCTCTACACAAAAGCAAATTTCACAATTGTTAAAATTTAACAAATTTAGAAACCACTTGTAGATATCATTCAATCTTCAACAATAGTTATATTAAGTTCAAATTAATGACCTTGATTAACTAACAGTAAAATCAACTTTAAAACATTTCTTGTAACATTTCTCAAATTATCTCAAACTTTAGCTTCATTTTTCATCTCAAACACACTCTCCCAACCCACTGCCGTTCATCATGTTTAGCACTCGGAATTTTGAAAATCAGCTTTTCAACATCAATTGTCGAAAATAAGATGAAATAAAATCTTTTTGATTTTTCAAAATTTTATGCTAAAACACATTCTTTTTGGTTTTTTTTTCTTAAGATTTCCAGTGTGTTAAAATGCAATAAAGAAATATTTACAGACAATATTTTTGTGAGTTTGTGTAAGAGGATCATATCAGTTTGACAAATCACTAGCACCATTGAGCTTTAAACACATTAAGTTCTAAACGATTCACTTAGATTGTCAGTATACTGATCCACTTTAATTTTCACACAAAGTTCAATTGTTTCGAGATACGAGATTAGTGTTTTAAAGACTTAAACTTATTCGCGTGTCCCACCTCATAATATACTCCCGTATCGAGACTCCTATATTCAGTCTTACAGGTGAATGTACACTAATGATATCTGTAAACGGGTAATGCGAGACCATGAGAGCTCAGGTTAGAACTTCCGTTCAGACAGAGAGATGATGGCTCGACTTTTAGGTGTGTCCCGTTTGGGGATCTTTTCTTCAACAGGACATGATTAGCATTTTTCAATGTTTCATCATTTTTTATGCTGAGGGTGAGCTTTATGATTAAAGCAGTGCAGAGTATTATACGAGGACTAGGCTATTGCTTCCGCAAAATCAGAAGTCCTAGTATAATACCCCAGATATCATCACGCACAAAGACCTAGTATGTCAGAAATAGGAAACCCTTCAAACAAGATTTTAGGGCTTACCTATATATCCGAGAGATATTCCCCACAAGATAAGTAAGTATTTGATATTTAGGTTTATATCTCGAAATCAATCTACTGCATGTGTAAAAACCTACTGGCATATCATCAGTGAGACCGTTTATCACATTAAAACATTCTATTTTTTAGCGTACTGTGATTGTCTACTGATGTACTATCATTTCCTCTTTTTCACAACAAAACTCATTTTGATTTTTCAATGTTTTTGGCTTTTAGATTTTATCATGTTTTTTGGATTTTTCAAATTTTCAAAATTTCTAAATTTTTTACTCCCCCTAAAATCAAAAATATGTTTCAATTTTTTTTTATTTTCGAGGAAAATTTGAAAATAAACGCAATAAACTGTACAAATAAAATGACAAACTGATGTGAATTGCCTCAATTCGCCATCCACTTGGCTTAAACAATCAGAACTCCCCCTGACAACAAACTATTTTCCCATTATGATTTCAAAACACTTAATTTTGTTCTAATCAAAATGGTTTTTTCAGAAAATTAGTTTTGTTGATTTCACACATCATGGGGTTTAATTCATCATTTTGTTCTTTCAACAGCTTATGAATGAATCCTTTTTTTTTCCTTTTAACCACTTGTACAAACTATTATTTGACATTTTTCTCACAAAAAACATTTTTCAAGAATGATACCACTTGTAAGTCGAAATATCACAGTTGTGAATTTCTCAAGAAAGTTGCCGATTCCTACTCCCCAATTACCAACCTGGGAGTTCCGGCAAGTCAGGATTTTTAAGCAAAGAATGTTGACACCCAAGCCTGACCAGCTTTGGGTGCATCCGAGTTATTTTCACTCGGTGTGTAGGTTCTCTTCTTTGATTCATAGAATTCTTTTACCCCTTTTTCCCTTCCATCAACCATCTTTCCAAAGATAAGTTTTACTTTGCCATTAAACGCTTTTTTGTCATCAAATTCTTTCTTTTCAGAATAGAATTGATTCGAAATCTCTACTTTTCCAATTTTTTGTTTAAAATTTTCAGCCCGCAATGGTGGAAAGTTTGCGTCATCCATTGGCGGTACTGACTTTTCTCTTTTTAACTCAAATTGTGGCTCCTCTGACTTTGACGAGTCAGAATCATCGCCAGAAAGTGTCTTTGATTTCTTAACAACCCACTTGTGGTTGTTCAGATTCACTCTTCTTTTGTAAAAACGTTTTGAACTCTCACCAACCTCAAATTTTGAATTTTTGAACATTTTAAATTGTTCGGTTGGTGGTTCATTATCAACCAACTTTTCTTTCAAGTTTTCAGAGACTCCCTGTTTTGTTTGGGTTGCCTTTGGACAGTTCCATGCAATGTGCCCAACTTTTTTACATTGATAACAGGTTCTCATCTCCTTCTTCTGAGCAACATCATTCTTCATTCCCTCTTGCTTCTTAGCAAGGAATTCTTTGTTTGTCTGCTTTCAGAACAAATTCTCTTTTTCTTCTTCAGAAGATGTTCCTGATACAAAAACAATTTTCGATTTAAAATCTTTAACTTATTTTTCATTTTCTTTTGGAATAAAACCTAATCCTTTCTTTTTGAAATTATTTTTGTGATTTGGTTTCTTATGGTGATTTGGACCAAAACCTTTTTTCTTGTTTAACCTTTGTTGAACTCTTGAAGTGTATTGTTTAGGTTTTTCAGAAAGATTTTTATCTTTTATTTCAGAAATATTAATTTCTGTTAATTTGAAAACCTTGTTAATCATTTCAGTTTTAACACTTCTTATTGGAAATTCTTCATCAGAATAAAATTTGTCAGAGTCATTCAAAGTATATGCTACTTTGAATGTTTCGTTATTCAAATTATTTTTTGATATCAGAAAATCATTATTGTAAACCATTTTTCCCTTTTCAACTGTTGGACTTGAAGTGTCAAACTTTGACTTTGACGTTGACTCTTCGGTTTCATCTTTATCTAACACCTGTTCCACCACTTTCTTAATCTGTGTCAGATGCAGTGAATGTGATGTCAATATTATCTGGCAATCCATCTGAAGGTTCAGATTCCCACTTTAAATTGGTTGCCTTTTTGACTCTTTCTGAATTAGGATTTCGTGGAGAATAACCTTCTTCAAGCGGAGGTGGACACTTTGTATAATTGGTACTATGTTTCTTACCAGTATTCTTTACTTCAGATTTCTTTTCTTCAAATGCTTCCATGCCTTCTACTGTAGGGTAAATCCTGTCCATCATGTAAGAAGCACATGAATAACTTTTCAATAACCTGTTTACCCTCTCAGTTTCTATCCTCTGATTTTCCAATTTTTGTTCAAGTTCAGCACATTTCTCAATGTACTGATTGATGATTTTCTGCTTTGTCATGAACGCTCCATTGACTGTCTTAATAGCTATCTCTTGTTCATTGCTTGACTTGCTATATTGATTCATAGCTTTGTTTAAAACATCATAAGATTCTTTCAGTCTGTTCATGTTATGAATCAATTTGTTGTTGTGCCTTTTCACAATATCACAATTTTCACACTTCTCAGGTATCTTTTCAGTATCTGCTTCCTTCTCAACCTTTATAGCTAGAATGTCTTTAACCTGCTTCTTTATCTCTCGAACATTTTCCTCAGGTTTGACCTTCTCTTTAACAGTTGCTGCCTTATGATTCTTCTTTTTCGCAGCTTGTCTTTCTTTGATCTCTTCCATTTTACCTGCAAAATACAAATTATACTTATCAGGTGAAAATTCTCTTTTATAATATTCAAGTTTTCGAATTTCTTCACTGTCATCATCACTCTCTTCATCTGATGAGTGATCAAAGATTGGTGCTTTTTCTGAAGCCTCTTCTGTTGAAACTGGTTCTTCTTCTTTCTTTTTCGGACTAAATTGCTGAGATTCGTAGTAAGCATACACCATTTCATCTTCAGCAGTTGAATCTTCAAAAATTTGAGCAACAAATGCTTTAGTTCTGTTAGGATCATAATGATCCCAATTAAAACCTTCTGGAACTCTTTCATCTTCTTGATGAACTAGATAAGCTTTCTTCGATGGCTTCTCGATCTGATCCTTCCTAGCATGTGAAGTTTGTGGCGATTGTTGTTGATGCGGCTGTAGAGCAATTTGATGATAAATCGCTTTTCGATGATAATCATTGTTGCCGAATGGATTTTGAGCTCCACTTGCTTCGTGATTTGTGCATTCTCGCTTAAAGTGCCCCTTCTCCCTGCAATGAAAACAAGTAACTTTAGATTTATCAAAACCTAAAGGTGAAGTTCCAGCATCACAGAAATCATCTCTTCCAGTGATCTGTTTAAACTTCTCAGCTCTTCTCAACACACTAGCCATACACCACTTTATATCCATTAGTTCCATCTCTTCAGCATCACTCTGATCATAATCCTCTTTGGTCAACATTGGATTACCAATCCTTCTGGCTACCAAACTTTCATAAGACTCTAATACGTTCACCAATAAAGACATATGACCTTTGGCAACCTCTTCCGAGAAATTCTAACCATTCTGAAGATGTAATGCAATGTTGCATTGTAGTACTTGGCCATTATTGTTGTATGAGCTTTGCGGTTTAGAATTGGTTGCAGAAAAATTTGGATCAAATGATGGATATGACGAGAATCCATTATTGTTGTTTGATCCTTGAGATGACCCTCCAGAAGAACTGTTTGCGTTAAATGCAGTTTCGATCTTTAGTGCAATGTTGGTCTTATCAATCGTACTTCCTTTGTAATACAGACCAATGTCCTGTTCACCATTAGAATTCATCATTTTCGCCATCTTTCGTTGTTCCATCTCTTGAACTTCGAGTTTTTCAATAAACTTGCTCAGTGAAAGATTCGCAAATTCACCATTATTCTTTAAAATCATAAGATACGTCCCCCAAACATCTTGTGGCAACGCATCCGCCAACTTTTCAACCCATTCTTCTCTATCTTTCTTGATATCCAATCGCTTCATGTTAACCACCAAATTGCAATATCTTTCTATAATCATTTTGGTGTTTTCAGTTTTCAATCCACGAAATAAATCAAATTCTTTCTTCAAAAGCGATTTTTTTTCTTGTCATGTCTAAACTTCCAACAAACTTCATTTTTAGTGCTTTCCACATTGAGTGTGCACTTCCGTTGTGTTGCAATAATATCAAGATATCTTCCTTAATGGCTTGTTGCAATATACTGATCATTATCTTTTCACTTTTGTATTTCTTTTTCTCATTGTCATCTAAATCTTTAATAGCAACAATCTCTTCGTATTCATCAATCGGTCTAACATATCGTTGTTCAACACATTCCCATGCCTCTAAATGATTCGCTTTAACCCAATTTTCGAAACGTTCCTCCCATCCACTAAACTCCTCGATATTCATGAGCTTAGGCGGTTTTTGCATGGTACCCATTTCATTCTCTAAGTTCACATTCTGAGCCATAGTGATCGGGGTAGCAAATGCGTTGTAAAATTCAGAATCCATGTTTCGGTTTTAAAAGTTCACAATGACAGATTTTCAAATGAGCTGGTCAAACCACACGACTTGGTTCACACTCTCTCAAACGACTTGATTAGTTTCACACGATCTGATGAATTCTACGCGACCTGGAATTGGTACGATCTGAGTTTGGTGCGATCTGGAACAACCCGTGCGACCTGAACAACTTTTCAAACGACCTGAAATACAATTCCAAACGACCTGAAAACCTTTTTAACTACACCGTGCAATCTGGAAGATTTCCAAGCAACCTGGAGTTCTTTTACACAAACCGTGCGACCTGATAAACTCAAACCGTACGAGCTGGGTTCAATCCGTGCGAGCTGGACTCAATCCACGCGACGTGGAGCCCAATTCGTATGACCTGGAGTCACTTTCACACGATCTAAATGCTTTTTGAATGATCTGGTTCAAAACTCAAGCGATTTGGGCAGAAATTCACTTCGTTTGAAACTTCTAAGTCCAAAAGTTCATCATTTTGTCAATTTGATCAGTTTTTAGGTTGATTTAGGTTCTGATTTGTTCACGGATTGATTAAAACAGTGTTTTACATGTTATATGTCAAAATCAGATCATTTTAACCACGAATTTACGGTTAATTTGATGAAAAAGTGTAGAAGAATGAGTAGAAATGAGAAGAAAACAATTTTATCCGTGAAAACAAGCTAAAATGGTAAGAATTCCTCCTCCTGAGCTCTGATACCACTTGTAGGATCGGGGAATCGATCAAACAAGACGTTCAGAAGAGTTCTAGACCAAATCAGAGGAGGAATTCATTGATTTGATTTTCATTGCAGCTCGATTCACACTTAGAAGTAGATTAAATGTCGATTGTATTGATTTGACACAATTACACGAGCTGGCGACACTTCGGCAGAGCTTCGCTACCGGAATCAGAAGTTTTTAAATGAAGACCCAAGACTCACTATATATAGGAAATCCAGGTCGCATGAACCAGTCAACTCCAGGTCGCACGAACTGGTCAGTTCGCACGAACTGGCTAGGTCCCATGAACCTCCTAGTTCAGACCTGTTTCCAGTTTCTCTCGTACAACGTGTCTTGGTCTATCTATTCTATTACATGACTCGATACAAGACGAAGTCAACAGACATATGCACTAACACTTTTGATAGACATAAGTTTGGTAAGTCCAATTACCAGGATATGAAGTTACCCTGGAGACCATGGATAAGAATATACAAATATGTGATCGACTGAAAGCTGCCAGTAATCGGCAGAAAATCAATGTTGATGAAAGTCGCAAACTTCTTGAGTTCTCCATAAGGAACAAGATTCAACGGAAACTACCACCCTAGAAAGGTGTACTACATTTTGATATAACGGACAAGTTAAACTCTAAAATATATTGTACCATTCGAGAAAATCGAATATATCAAGATCGGTAGCTTACAAGCTAAAACATACCTAAGGAAATTGATGGTATTCACAATGTGTTTCACACTTGTGATTTCAGGGTATCTCTAGCCATTAAGTCAACAAGCATTATCACATAATGATATGCAGATTAATGAAAACTTATGGTTTGATGAGAAACCAGTATCGATTAAGGATCGACAGGATTAAAAGCTCCGTAAGAAAACATGTACCTAGTATAAAGGTCAACAGGGGTGCCCTAGAGGCCCCAAATATATTGTGGAAGTTAAGTCCATTATACGACAGAAAGTACTTCCATCATTTTGAGAATATCTCAAGGTCGAGATTTCTTTTAAGGGGGTGAGGATGTAACACCTCGTAAAATCACGACCAATGATGTGTTGACACGTGTATTAAACCCTAATGAAGTCAAACATTGACTATAAAGGACTAATTTTGTGAAAATTGAAAACTTTGAATGCGAAAGGACTAAAAGTGTTAACATGCTTAAACTAAGCCTCTGAATAACAATACACGGTATTCATATTCACAAATGAGCCACTTGTTGGTCGAGAGGAGCCGTTTGCATAATTATTTGAAAGTTTGCGCGTCGAAGGGCTAAAAGCATCAACATGTTAGTTCTTACCTCTGAGTGACCTTTTAACAAACTGAGAGCTTCATGATAATTGATTACACTCCCGGGAATGCCTAATATTGGCCATTAAAGGCTTTTTCGCCAATAAGTGAAATTACGCGCAAGTTTACAAGTTAAAGGGGTTAAAAGCGTCAACATGTTTAATTATACCTATGAGTGACCTTTTAACAAACCCGAAGCATCGTGATGTTTGATAATACTCTCGAGAATGCCTAATATGGATTACATAGGACTTTGATTCTATTAAACGATAATACGCGCAAGTTTGTGCGTTAAAGGGACCAAAAGTATCAATTTCTAAAACTGCACCATTAAGAGATCATTTAAGCGAACTGGAGTGTCGTAATGTTCGGACATATTCTCGGGAATGCTTATTTTGGGCCATGAAAGGCTTGTTATTATTAAACGAAAATACGCACACCTTTGTGCGTCACAAGGACTAAAAGTGACAACGAGCGTATGTATGTCTTGAGTGACATTTTTTTAAACTAACCAAGAACTCCGTAATGTTTGGTCACGCTCCTAGGTATGCCCGAGTTGGGCCACTAATTGTTTTTAACTTATCTTAACATAACATATTAGATATACAAAGTTATGTGCCATAAATGACACTTTTGAAAGCTTAAAAACACTTAAATCCAAACAGGGACCAGAACTGCCAAGTCTGCTAAACTATGGTATCTGGGCTGGCCCTTGTCAAGGCCATGACCCAGGTCTGGGCCTGCTCTCGTGGGCTGCCAGAACAGCAAACAGCAGTTGTTATAGTCGTCTGGTGCCAAAAATGTAACAATTAAAAGTTAAAAACATTTATGTGAGAACAGGGACCAAATGCGCCAATTGCCAAACTTGTGAAGCTGAGCTAGGCCTGCTCAAGGGCCGCGTGGCCTGGCTGGGCTTATCTTCGCGGGCCGCCAAACAGTAAACAATAGCATCATATTGTCTTATATATGTTGTTTTGCTATGTCTTGTTCTCCACACAATTGATACGAACCATTTGAGCATTCTATGGGTTATTAGCTGGTATTAGAAACCTGGTTTTACACTTTTTTTAATCCTAGAACTCCCTAGGACACTTGTTGATCATCCAAGCATTCTCTAAACTCTATAAAAGGGGGTGTTGATTTCATTTCAAAATCACACTTTCTTCTCATTCTTGCTATCTCTCTCAATTTGGAGGATCCTGAACATTTTGGATCCTTCTCTGAGTTATTTTCAGTCCTAAGGACCATATGTAAGTGTCCTTTCGTGACTAGTTTATTTTATTTGGCTTGAAAAGCCGAAAAGTCAAGCGTTTATGATAAACTCTTTGACTTTTAGTTAGACCGTAAACGGTCAAGCCATTGTTCACAACGAACACGGCTACGTGATCGTAATTAGGTAGGTATTGAACCCTCCAAAGGGCACCTCCTAAGAATCACGTTTGCTTGGTCAATTGACGAGTCAACGGAATATTGTTTTATAAAGTCAACGGGTCAATTTTTGAAATAATTGCTATATGAGTTTAGAAATATCCTAAAATACATTTTATCACTTAAACAACTTGGTAATAATTATTAGAACATGTGTAAACATGTTCGGCTCGTCAATTCCAGTTTTAGGGTCGGTTCGCAACCGAAAGTCGCGAAGTTTGACTTCTGCGTCAATTATGAACCGAATTAGATTAGTTTGCTACTGATTTTAGGTTCCGTTATGATCGTAATTTAATGTAGCATAACCCTATAAGGTTATATTACACAATCATACTAGAAATCTGAGTTATTTGTTTGTTTCTGTTATTATGCTTAATTTTGATTATTATGCCCTTATGTTATAAAAACGATATTTTTGAAAATGTGAGACGACAAAAAGCTTTATTACTGATATATAAGTATGTCAAATAAATTTGACATCAGTTTCTGGTCTCAAACTAAAGTTATGCAAGATATCGTAAAACGAAACTTTTTGTTAATTAAATTACATTTTTAGCATAAATCATGTTTAAACCCAAATTTTGGCACCAAACCCATTACCTACTGTATTGATATTTTTTAAGAGATTTTTGGAATTTTTGGTCAGATTATAAACTGACCATATCATTGAGTTCTCGTATAATTCGATAAATGACGATAATACCCTTTTCATTCATATAATGAGATTTACACATGATTAACATGCCAAACCTTTTCCTACTGATGTTATATGCTAAATAAAATAATTTAAACCTTAAAGACTGATCAAAATCTCAGATTTCCATAAACACCTCAAATATCGCCAGTTATCGACTTTTACACAAATTAGGCGCATAGTATGATTTAAAACCATATTTAACACCTAAGACTTGATACCTACTGATTTTATAAATGAATTTTAATATTTTAACCGTATTTATAAGTCTTAAACTCAGACTTCCAATTTTTGTCTTTAAAACATATGTGAAATGACCAAAATGCCCCTACGGTGCATAGTTTGGCCATAAATGGTAACCCTCACATATGTATGATATCTTACTGATGTAACTTGATAAAATAAATATTTTTACTGAATGTTTTAGATCAGAACCTCAGTTTACTATTAAATCTCTTTTATAAACTTTAAAATGACCAAAATAGCCTTACGTGGCTTAAATTTGTTTTAAATTCTTTTTGGGCGAAATTGTTGATATCCTACTGATATCACAACATATTTTAAGCATAGTAACTTATGGAACTTGTACTTGACTCATCCGGTTACCCGTTATGCATATACGGGTTCTGTACGGTTTATGTAACTAGTTTGCATAAATTAACCAAAACGGGTCAAACCTTAACATTTTTACCTCAAAATCCAGAATGTATTTAGTTTACCCATATTATATAAGTCTTCATACTTGTTGGGTCTAGATTACCTTCCATTCCGGTCATCGCTTAATCTAGCATATCGTACCGTTTTCATATTTAAAAACTAGCCGGTCTAAGTCTATGACTTAATTAAGACCCGTTAGCATTCTAATTGGTTACTTATACCATCATTCCAGACTAGAGCCTTCCAGTAAATTGTACCTACACTTAATTAATTGAATACGGCTGAGTTATTATAAATCTTGCTATTTAAGACAGGAGCTAGCTCAGGTAAATACCCTTAACCTATTTTCCCTTATACGGGCTTGAGATACGGTAATATAATTACTGCATGGTTAGGTATTGGATTCGAAGACCAATAAGTCGGGAAATTCAAATAACCTGTTTTAATTCGTATTGCTTGACTGAAACATTGGGGGTTAATGCGACCGTGTCCTGGATATCTTTGACTCATTAATTGCAAATGGCCACGACATAAGCACGGGGTGTAGGTATACACCCGACAGATGCGACATGGTTTATTAAATAATTTTATACCCAATATGGGTTTCCCAATAAGGGAATAAGTGGTGTGTGGGTTAATCATGAACCAGCATAGTACCGGGCCCTGTATGTAGAGCAAGTTTTGTAAAACTGATAACATGAGATATAGTTTGTCCCAAGTATAAAATATTTCGTGCCCTGTGCACCTAAACCAATTTTCATAAACATTTTTAAATGTGTCGGTTGATTGTATTTACCAGTGAAAACTGGCGTATTTTCAAAAGTCTAAGTGACAGGTACAAATACGTAAATAGGCTGGAAGCTACTCGGGATTGTTAGACGAGGAACTTACAACTCCTTCGCATAAGCCATTAGTCTGATAAACTTCTTTTGTTTTAAATGATCCGCATGTGGATTATTGCAAGCTTGTTTGTTCGTAATACTTTGATATTTTCAGACATTGTGTTTGTAATAATATTTTATATTCTAAGACTTCCGTTGTGCTATTCTGTGTAAGTTTGACCATGACAATACCAAACTTACGTCACGATACTCCCCAGCGGGCCCACCGGGCTGAGTTGTAACTATCGGGGTGTAACAATATTATAGACTCTATTACTTCCTCTAGACTGGAGAATAGTGTTCCACCATTCTAGAGTTGCATTCTTAAAAAGATTGGAAGCAAACATGATTTTATCTTCTTCTGCACACTTGCTTATTTTTAAGACTGCTTTAGTCTTTTCTATCCATCGTAGAGCTGCAATGGCTCCTTCATTGCCAGAGAATTCCATTAGTTTACAAGACCAGAATTCTTTGTAAGAACAACCATAAGACATGGTTCTACTTCTTTTTGGAATTGGGAATTGAAGTAACGGTCCATTGTGTACGCTGTGACTGGGTTCAGTAGGTGGTCGTTTACTTCCATTATTACTTTTATTATTTTCTGCTCCCTTAACCGTTTTGATAATATATGGCATAGCGTCTATAATCCCTTGTGCCACTATGTGTTGGACGACACTGTTATCTAATTGGTTCCCGTTATTCGGGTTTTCTTGATTCACTTCATTGTCCATCTGGATTATAAACATTTACCAAGTATTAATATCATGGACTAATATTTAATGCAGGCAATCACACAACAAACACTTTGATCGAAATCGTCGTACATTGCGACATTTACTCTATTTCATATATATATCTTACATGCTACAACTGAAATTCAAAATACAATACTAACTATGCATCAGTAGGTAGTGGATTATCTATTTTAGATTGATATTTTGATTTTTTTTAAACTACTCGCATATATATATATATATTTATATTTATATTATTATTATTATTACTACTAGTGGGGGTTCATCCAGTACTGCATGTTACGCTCGTCGTACTTCCAGACGAGCCTCTTTCCTATTTGCCTGATTCTTTCACTTTCATCTAACAACTCCTCACCAAAGGTACGGAGTTCCTACACATTTTCGGTACTCATGAATGGTGATGGTGCTGGTATCGGGTCAGGGTACTAGGGCATCGGTTCTTCGTACGGGTATAGGTACTCTAGGATTTCTCAAATATACTGGTCATTATCCCAATATGGATCTAGAGGGTCAAGGTTTGGGTAGGGTGCTACAGGGTTTTGTATAGGTTCCTCCAGTGGATAGAGTTCTCGGTAATCCCTATGGTCATCATTCCACGGATCATAATCTGGGGGATGGGGTGCTGGGACTCTAGGGATTTCGTTTGGGTCGAAGGCAGGTATTGGAATCTGGTCTGCTGGGTTGGGTTTGATTTCCATGGGTTGAGTTGGAAACAGTGGTAATGGCTGTGGTGCATTGATTTGTTCTAAGTTTGGGTCTGCGACTGTGGTAGCTAATATGTGGAAATTGGCCAATCGTCTATTGATTATATCCTGGGTCTGCGCGTTCATTTCTCTATTCACAGCTGCTAAAGCCCTCTGTTGCTGTAACTTTCTCATTCTTTTCCTACGCTCGTGAGCTCCCCGAATGAACCATCATCTCTTTTTGGTATGGAATGGCTCTTCGGATTGTGCCTTAAATATAAAGATCCCTCTTCTGTGTCAGCTGAATACCCCGAGGGGGTAGGCTGGGAAGAAGTTCCTTCATCCTTAGGAGAACTAGACAATTGACGATAGGCGTCCGACGGTCCTTGATCACTCATACTGTAAACTAACAAATTGTCAAATAACACAAAACAATAAAATATGCACGTAATCCCGTAGATTATTTCCTAACATAATAGATGAAATTTTGGTGTCAGCAGAGCACTTCTATAGTTGAATCAGTGGCTGTAGCTCTGATACCACCTTCTGTTGCAACCCCCGACCCTTCCCCGGGAGACGGGCGGCCGCGGCCTACTCAGAGATGGGGGTATCGGTGTTTATCATTAATTTGGCAGCGGAAATTTCATCAGGACCGTAGTTAGGAAATATTTTATCAGAGTAAAACACCGCATTTTTATAATAATAAAAACATTGGGATAACCCAAGTTTCCATTACAAACATGTTTACAGGGATAAACCCTAATTTATTGAAATAAAACTTCTTCTTTATTTAGGTAACTTTTATAGCCACTTTTCCAAGCCTTCAATGCTGTCCAGTTGGCTTCTGTTTGGCTTTCACATTTTGTTACCTGAAACGCGTTTAAAAACATTTTATCAGCAAGAAATACTGGCGAGTGAATCCCAGTTTAATCAAAACAGGTTTTATCATTTTACAGTATTGAGGGCAATCCAACAATTACATTTGTTTATATCTACTTTAATTACCACCCACGGTACTATCAATCCTGACTGGTGGTAATGTTAATACTCACAGTGTAGTAACAAATTTTGTATACAAAACCCCAACATACCGACCATAATTGTAGAATACAAATACTCAATCATTGCTAAATATAAATTAAAACAATTGAGGTTTTGTAAAAACAATTTGTGAAAAGTGGAATCACTCACATTGCTATTTTAGGTTTTTCCCTGTGACTTCCTGGTTATAATCTAATAAATTTAAACAATGCACACGCGTTAGTGTAATAACCCAAATTTACATTAGTTATACCCTCCCCAAGACAGAACTCTAACGACTGAGTCAGGCATAGCCTCGACATGCGTTACGGAGCACTAGATCAATCGGGCAGCGTATCTAATACGTAACCGGGCGTTAAAATACTTACAACGAGGCAGAGCTTCGCTAATTAGGGGGTATAATACCCGATATTGCTTTTACTATTTCAAAAATTGAGGGAGAGATATGAGTTATGAACGATTTGGGACTGAAGGCCGATCCCATCTATTTATAGGGTCTGATCGACCTTTTATCGCGCCCTGCGAAAGATACACAAGGGGCTTTCGGCCCCTACGAGCTAGGTGTAGTAGGGTTTAGGTTTGATAGGTTATGGGGGTAGGATCGACACGAGGCTGCCACGTGGCAGCTCAGGGTTCCGTCTGGTAACCAGGTTGTCGCGGCTCGCGACAGTCTTACCTGACTTTATCGCGCCCCGCGAGCGAGTAAGGGATTTTGTTTTTATTTATTTTTTATAAAATTAAAGGTATTTAGGGCCTATTTTCACATACAGCGTGTATTTTAGGACGTATAGGGGTGTTCTAAATATTTTAGGAGGGTTGTTATAGTTTCGGATCAATCGGAGAGGGTATCGTACCCGTGATCCAGGTTAGCATGCTGATTACAGAGTTTATGGGTTTAAGGGCTTCGGGTATTAGAACAAAATTCGAGAGAGAAAGAGTATTGATTTAATATCGAAAAGGTTCACTGAGATCTGTCCCACGGCTGCCCTTATATAGCCCATCCGGGATTCCCCCGGGCGTCACGGGAGGATTAGGGGTCTCCCCGCGTGGCACGACAGCTGCCTATTAGGGCTAGGTCAGCATTGTCAACTACATAGCGTTGCCACTTGTCATGAAACGGTGCCACCTGGTCTGGTACTACCCCGCGCGTCACGGGAGATGAAGGGGTATCCCCCGCATGGCGCCTGGGATGCCAGTATTCAGATTCTTCGTTTTTCACGCTGGGTTTCATCGTGCTGGTTCGGGGTTTGGATTACGGTTCCTTTTAGGTTGTTTTGGTAGTTGTTACACATAACATGCCTTTATTGGGTTTCAAAGTGGACCAAACAGGTTAGAATAGAAAGTGAAAGCTAAAGTCAAACTGCTTACATTTCGATATAAGAATGAGTGCTAAACTGAATATGACTAGTTGGACATGTCAAAATAGGTTTTATAAGGTTAGATAAACTCTTATAATGCCAAAACATGTAGTTTAGATACTTAGAAGTTCAATTATCATAAAATGCATATTTTTGAGTTTTGACTTTTATATTTAACATGATTGACTCGTCATTTCATCTACTTAACGTGATAGTCGAAGGGTATAATCGCAGGGGACTCTTACCCTCATTATTACAATCACGTAGGAAAGTTCAATTCGAACTTTGACTTGACCGAATTGGTTAGAACTGAAAGTCAAACTGTTTGACTTTCAGTTGGTAACTAGTTATATAATCGAAATTGACTAAAAAGGAAAGACTTACTAGACTTGATAACGACTGAGAACTCTTAGAAATCAGCTCCTAAGTCCAGAGAAGCTCCAAGAGAAAGATTTAGAGAATAATGTGGAGGTGTGACTAAAATGTTCAACAAAGGTTCCTATTTATACTTGAGCAAGGATCAAAAGGTGGTGTGTGCTGATTAGAGTCTCAATAGGTGGAAGAAGGAGGGTTAAGGTGGCAAGAACCGGAGATAGGTGGCACCAAGAGAAGAAGGCTGCTACCAACATGTTATTTGTTGTCAGCGCACCTCTTACGGACCGTAAGAGGTGATGCCCTATAGTCCGTAAGGACCTCTGACGCCTAAACTTTTGAAAACCCTTACGGTTCTTAAGGGACCTGCAGAAATGGATTTTTTTTTTCCATTTTGCAACTTTAGTCCCTCGACTTTAATTAAATCCCCATTTTGATGATTTTGGTCCCTCTCCTTACGCAAATTGGAATTATACGGAGAGTTTGGACACGTGTCATTTTATAATTCGGTATAAATATACGGGATGTTACATTCTCACCCCCTCAAAAGAAATCTTGTCCTCGAGATTTTATTCAAATATATAGGGGTGCTTTTGTCTAATGTTCGCCTCAACTTCCCACGTGTATTATGGGCCACGACGGGAGTCCCATTTAACTTTCATGATAGAGATCTTTTTCTTTGGAGCTTTTTGACTTGTCGATTCTCGATCGACAAAGGTTTCTCAATAAACTTAGATTTTTGTCTATCTGAATCTCATGATGTGGCATTGCTAGCGACTCATCGGCTAGACATTTCTTCAGATTTGATATATGGAATACATCATGTATACCACTTAGTTCCTCAGGTAGTTTAAGCTTGTAAGCGATGGAACAGACTTGTTAAATTATTTCGAACGGTCCTATATCTTGGGCTTCACTTACATTTCTTTCGAAATCTCATTACCAATTTCCATGGTGATACTTTTAACATAACTTTATCTCCGATTTGGAATTCAAGAGGCTTCATCCTCTTATCCGCATAGCTCATTTGTCTGTCACGAGCTGTTTTGAGCCTTTCATGGATTTGAATGATTTTGTCTGTAGTTTCTAGAACTATTTAAGGTCCAGACAGTTGTCTTTCTCCATCTTCTGCCCAAAAAAACAGGCATTCTACACTTTCTCCCGTATGAAGCCTCAAATGGAAGGACTTTTATACTAGTGTGTAACTATTGTTGTAGGAGAATTCAATCAGAGGTAGATGATCTTCCCAACTACCACCTAGATCAATCACACATGCTCTCAGCATGTCTTCAAAACTCTGAATCGTACTCTCACTTTGACCATTTGTTTGCGGATAGCAAGCCGTACTAAAATTTAGGCGAGTACCTAGAGCTTGATGGAAAAATTTTCCAGAAGTGGGATGTGTGCCGAGTATCACGATAGGATACTATAGACAACGACACTCCATGCATAAATACTATGTTGTCAACATATAATTTAGCCAATTTATCTGAATTGTACGTTTCTTTAATTGGCAGAAAATGGGCTGACTTAGTCAGTCTGTCGACTATAACCCAAATGGTGTCGTTTCCAAGACCTGTCCTTGGTAACTTTTTAATCAAGTCCATTGTTACTATTTCCCATTTCCAAGTGGGTATTTCTAGTTGTTGTAACAAACCTGACGGTTTCTGGTGCTCAACTTTCACTTGCGAACACGTCAGACACTTAGCTACATGGGTGGTTATAGACTTTTTCATGCCTATCCATTAATATTTTTTCTTTAGATCTTGATACATCTTCTAGAATCAACTCTCCGAGTACTCCAATGACAGGAGCCCGGATACTATTATTTAATCTCAAAATTCCATTGTTACCAGATGTTAATTGTTCCACAGTTTCACCCAGTTCTTCGTTTGGAGCATTTGCCTCTAACAAGGCTTGCTTTTTAGCATCCAATAGCTTCTCATTCAAGCTGGTACGTTGCTCAATTCTTTTAGCATGAACTCTAATTGGCTTAATCCTTTCTTTTCTACTAAGAGCATCAGCTACTACATTGGCCTTGACAAGATGATAATGAATCTCACATTCGTAATCATTCAAGGTTTCCATCCATCGGTGTTGGCGCATATTTAAATCCCTCTGATTAGATATGTGTTAAAGGCTCTTATGGTCGATGTATATAATGCACTTTGTGCCATACAAATAGTGTCTCAGTAACTTCAAAGCAAACACCACTGCACCCAACTCTAAGTCATGGGTAGTGTAGTTATTTTTGTGTACTTTGAGTTATCGTGATGCATAGGAAATCATCTTGGCTCTTTGCATTACCACGCAACCCAATCCCATGTGCGAGGCATCACAGTATACAACGAAATCTCCAATTCCTTCAGGTAACGACAATACAGGGGCATTACTTAGCTTTTGTTTTAGAATCTCAAAGGATTCTTTTTGTTTGGGCCCTAGTCAAATTTCACGTTCTTACGAGTTAATGTAGTCAGAGGAGTGGCTGTTCTAGATAAGTTCTCGATGAACCTACAATAATAGCCAGCTAACCCCAGAAAACTTCGAATTTTAGGTGTTTGGGGTGCTTCCCAATTCATGATAGCCTCAATCTTAGCAGGATCTACTTGGATACCATGCTCGCTTATCATGTGTCCCAAAAATTGGACTTCTTTGAGCCAAAACTCACGTTTGAATATTTTTTCTTAAAGCTTTTCTTGCTTTAGCAATTCTAGTATACACCTCAAATGTTTCTCATGATCTTCTTATTTTGTGAGTAGATAAGTATGTCATCTATGAAAACGATGGAAAATTTATCTAGATATAGTTTGCAAACTCTGTTCATCAGATCCATGAATGTTGCAGGTGCATTGGTGAGACCAAAGGGCATCACCAAGAATTCGTAATGACCATGTCTCATTCTAAAAGCAGTATTGAAAACATCTTCACTACTTAACTTCAACTGGTGATATCATGATCATAAGTCAATTTTGGAGAAGAAACTTGCACGTACTCTCTAATTCCAACATTTTTCTATAATAAGAACTGGTGATATCCTTATTTGTCCATTAATTTAGTTTTGGTGAATTTGGTTTTTTATACCCATCCCTTCATTTTTCTAGAATAAGAACTCATCCAGTCTCTAATTCCTACATTATTCTATAATAAGAACTCATATGTTCTGTCTAATTCTACATATAAAGTATATTTTTAGTCCATTACTTTCTACCAACGGGGTTGTGGTCTATTAGTAAATGCAAAGTCTTTAAACACCTGGTTTGAGAAGCAAAAAAATCTTGGGTTCAAGCTCCACAGATGACATATATTAAAAGAAAGAGTTAAATGTCTGGTTGGTCCCTGTGGTTTGCAAATATTGAAGACTTGGTCCTAGTGGTTTTTGCACTCGTGTGATCCTTATCACTAACCTAAGTTAAGTTATCCAGTTAAGTTTGTATTAAATTACCAAAGTACCCTTACTTATTAATAAAAACAATAAATAGAAAATAGTTTAATTAAAATAAATATCATGTGGGTCCCACCCCCACTTCTTCACCAAATCACCATCATCACTACCACCCTCTCTATCTCTCTATACCCAGATATCTCTCTCTCCTCAAAACAAACACCACCACCACTGAACACCTACCACCACCACACCTCCACCGCTGAACACCTACTACCACCACTACAAGCACCCGGAGACTTCATTCGAAGAACAAAAAACTTACTTCAACTGTGTTTGCAAGAAGTATTTGAATCAAACATTATTCAAAGAAAATAAAATCAAAGTTCGCATATCGATCTAAATCATATATTATCTCCTCTGTTCTCAACAATGCAGGTAAAAATAAAACAAACAATGTACATAACCAACCAAAAAGCACAAACCTTTCGAAAATTCTACACCAGATGATTAACCGAACCCGGAGACTTGTGAAAAAACCTATGCAACACCATAACCGCCTTCTTTCGTATGCCCCAACAACTCCACCACCTGCTGAACCACCGCCGGTATCGTCTCCTCATTAATCAACTTACAACACACATTCAATGCAACACACACCACCAAATAATAATCCGATTTCAAATCCTTCTGAAGCGCATTCACAATCAGAATAAGCAAATCATTATCCTCATTCAAAAACAGAGTAACCGCCAAATACCCAGTTTGTTTCACATAGAGTGAGTCATCATGGGTCGTTTTAACCGCGTGAGCGTAACCGAATGACGCATCGTGGCCGAGCATCTCAATGTAGACGATGCGGATGATGTACTCTTTCATCTTGCATTTGGGGGTGTCGAGATCTTCTTCGGATTTGGATTGGGCTTCGCCGATTGATTTGACGAGATCGAGGAACTCTTTGGACTGGCTGAAGTTGCTGCCATGGGAGCCCAGTGCGAGCTCCCGGCCGATGGTTTTCAACTGCTCCAGATTGATTTGGAGTGTGAATTGGGGGTTATGGGATTGGGTGAAGGTAGATAAGGAAGTTTAGTAGGTGCTTGTAGTGGGTGTTCGTTGGTGGAGGTGTGGTGGTAGGTGTTCAATGGTGGTGGTGGTGGTGCTTGTTTGAGGAAAGAGAGATCTGGGTATAGAGTGGGTGGAGAGAGAGAGGGGATGGTAGTGATGATGGTGATTTGGGAAAGAAGTGGGGGTGAGACACATGATATTTGTTTTAATTAGACTATTTTTTATTTATTGTTTTATTAATAAGTAAGGGTATGTATTTTGGTAATTTAATACAAACTTAACTGTATAACTTAACTTAAGTTAGTGATAAGGACCACACGAGTGCAAAAATTACAAACATTGAGACAAAGTGTGTAATTATTAAACCAATAGGACTAAGTCTGTAATATTTACAAACCACATAGACCAACAAGGCATTTAACTCTAAAAGAAATTATCCGTTGATAAGCCTTGTCCAATCACCCCTTCATTTTTTCTAGAAGAAGAACTCATGCAGTGTGATATGATATCATGATTTGTACATTAATTTAGTTTTGGTGAATTTGGTATTTTATACTCACCACTTCATTTTTCTAGAATAAGAACTCCGGCACTCTCTAATTCCTAAATTATTCTATAATAAGAACTCATACGTTCTGGAATTCTACATATAAAGTATATTGAGTAAGCTGTCATTTTGGTCCCTGAGGTTTGGGCAGTTTTGCCACTTTAGTCAAATCTCAAACCTTTTGTATCTGGATCCCTGTGGTTTTAGTTTTGTTGCCATTTTGGTCCAAAAGTGAAATCAATTCAAATTTCTTCAAATTAATTCCTAATGTTTTGTCCTTTTCCCCATGGGTAATTTGGTCATTACAAAGTATTATTTTAAACCCTAATCCGTTCCAGCAGTTCACCTTGAATTTAAAATGGTTGGAAAGGCAGGGCGGAGATGGAACCTGTGTGTCTGCCTTCTTGGTGGATAAGGATTCATTCCTTAATGGAAACTTCTCTCTCCACTCAATTGCTAGCGACCACTATTCTGTTCCAATATCACTTTTCTGGCCACTAACACGTATTTACCCGCAAGACGTTCCAACTTTTAAGCGCCCAGAGCGCACAGATGTTGGGTTTTATTTACATGATGTTGGGTATGTATGAAGAAGGAAACCGATATATACCAAATGGTTGCGGAAGTATGCAATTATTTATTTATTTTGCCAGTTCTAAGCTATTTTTGTATTGATGATTTTATTTCTCATATGAACAACAGGACTTCGAAGAGCCCCAATTCTACTCTTCTCACGAATCAATCGACTTTAACAACCCTAAATCCACCAATTCCACCTCAACACCCGCACAATTTGCTGAAATTTTGGCCACTGAACATGGTGATCCTCTTACACATTCATCATCCTTTCACACAGTTGAAGATTTCAGAGCTCAATGAGCTGTAATAAAGAGAGATTGATGATGATTGTGAAGAGAAATGGTGTGAACGAAGATTGGGAGGTGTTTGGTTGTATGTGTGGCCGCTGCAGGAGGGATGATCGAAGCCGGCCGGAATTTATTCCGGCGACTGAATCAATCAAGAGGTAGAGAGAAGGGAGATGAAAGAGCTAGGGTTTAGTTTTGAAGATGGTGGCTGCAACAGAGGTCTGGTATTTATTTATAAAAAGAGTTAACTGCCATTTCAGTCCCTGTGGTTTGGTCACTTTGGCCATTTCCGTCCAAATTTCAAAAATGCGCCATTTCAGTCCCTGACATACTGGAAAGGTGCCATTTCAGTCCAAATTCTCATAACCCAGTTAAAGTCAGTTAGGTGAGTATATTTAATGAAGGGTATTTTAGTCCTTTTATAATTATTTTGTTTTCCCTTTATGTTTTTATTAACCAAAACCCCCCTCCCCTGTATAAAACCCCCCTTTTCCCTCCATTCTCATAACACAGGAACCCTAAATCCCAAATTCACCCATCGATTAACCCCTTTCCCTCAACAATCTGTGTACAATCAACGATCAACAACAATGGATCATGAAGACGACAACGATCCAAACTGGAGGGTTCGAGGTGTTTACTCAAATTTCGACTCTGAAATCGCATATGGTAGGTTTACATTCGTCACTTTTTGGTTTTTGAATGATTGTTTTTCTTCATCATGTATAAATTAGGACTAATGTCGGTTGTATAATCGTTTCAGAACACCGACCTGATATGTTCACAATGCAAGTTCACCATGGAGGTGAACTCACTCTGTTCCCAGATATAACATACGAGGGGGGGGATAATTGAATATGTTGATAAGGTGAATGCGGACTATTTCTCGCGAGTAATCATCGATGACATGATGCTGGAACTTGGTTATATGGAAGAGGATCTGGATCTTTTAAAATACTATTTTAGGATTCCAGGTGAAGATATGGATTTTGGGTTAAGGCCAATAGCTACAGATGCTGATATTCTTAGGTTGATTAAAGAGACAACAGAGAATAAGGTTATAGAGTTATATGTTGAAAAGGTTCAAAAAGTGGATTTAGGAGAGTTGACACAGGAACCATTAAATGTGGTCTTTCCTGAACAACATCAACAGCCTCAAAATGATCCTGATTTAGGAGATCTAACACAGGAACCAGGTTGTGGTGGTGATCAAAATCCAGTAGGTGGTGATGAACCAGGAGGTGGTGATGGTAGTCCAGGAGGTGGTGGTGATAGTGAGGGCAGTGATTATGATAGTGAGGGCAGTGGTTATGATAGTGAGGGCAGTGGTGATGATAATGAGGGCAGTGGTGATGGTAGCAGTGGTAAGGTCCAGTCTGAGGGAAGTGATTCTGAAGACCCTGAGTTTATTCCTGATGATGAGGTTAGTGAAGAGGATAGTGAGGGTATGAATGAACATGCAAGCAATAAGAAGGCAAATGCCACCAAAAGTGAAGCTTACAAGAAGGTGCAGACAGAGGAGGATGTAGATGATCCTGAGTTCATTGTTGATAAGGATAACTTAGTCATAGACTATGATGATGACATGGATGAATTTAGGGCTGCTGTGGACTTTGACATTAGTGAAGATGAGAACATACAAGAAGACCATTTAAATGAGGATGATTTGGTAGATGTTCAAGTAGATATAGATAACATTGATAGTCTGAGTGACCCGGATGATGAAACAAAACTGCAGAGGGCCGTTAGGAGGATTAGGAGAAGCAGGAGGAAAAAGAAACCAACAGATGGTTGTCCCTTTTATGTAGGTCAACAGTTTTATGATAGGCAATCAATCAAAGATCTTGTGAGTATGCAGTGGAATCTAAAAGTTGCACCTGCAGAAGATGGGACTTGACTGGCACCCCTTGCAAGCATGCAGTTGCTTGTATATGGAACTTGGCCCTACATGGCAATGATGATGGTGTATTGGAGAAGTGGGTTGATAAATCATACTGGATGCAGACTTGGAAGGATGTGTATTCCCATGTAATTGATCCAGTAGATGGTCAAGACTTATGGACACCTTCCACATGCCCTACTAAGCTGCTTCCACCAAAGCACCACAAGCAAATAGGCAGGCCAAAAAAGAAAAGGAAGAAATCTGCTGTGGAAATCAGTGAGTTGACTCAACAGATGGAATCCAGTGGCAAGATGTCAAGAAAGGGTGAAACTGTGGAATGCAGCAAGTGTAAAAGGAGGGGCCATAACAGGAGGAGTTGCAAGGGGACTGATGTTGAATAGGCATTGCTGGTGTTCAGTGGTTTGGTAGAAACATGTCCTGGTTATGTTGGTTGAAATTGTCTTTTGAATGTTTTGGTTAGCTGGTTGTTGTACACTGTTATGTAATTTGTCCAGGAACATGTCATGTCTTTTGCTTATGTCTGTTGGTACACTACCTAATCTGTGTTTGGAACATGTCTTATGGGGTTATGTTTTATGTCCAGGTTATGTCTTTCTGTTATGAATTCTGGTAAACTATGTAATATGCTGGTTATGTCTTCTGTTATGAGTTATGGTCAATTATGAAATCTGTTATGGTGCTATGTTTATTTATTATGTCCAGGTCTTGGGTAATGGTTATGTCCAGGTCTGATGTAATTGTCCAGGTGTTATGGTTATGTTTTATGTCCAAGGTTTTACCATAATGGTGATGTCTTTTGGTACATAAAGCATATTACATTGAATCGGACGCAACAATATTGCCTCGGACAATATTCATTACCATAAGGTAACACCAGTTGATTACATTGCCTCGGACAATATTCGGCAAGTGCATAACCATAACAAAAAGCATGTTACATTGAATCAGACGCAACAATATTCGGCAAATGCATAACCATAACAAAAAGCATATTACAATGTATCGGACAACATTCGCCAACTGCTATTACATTAACGTCATAATATGTACATAATTTATACCACTGCTTTAACATTAAACATTTCAGTGAAAAACAACATATGAGATGAAAAAAACCCAGCTAAACATTAACATCATCTTCAATCTCGTGTACTTCACTGCCATTCCTAAAGCTTGTTCTTGAAGTTGCCTAATTTCAGATGTCATCCTCAAAGCTTGTTCTTCATGGTCCCTAACTTGATAAGCCAAACCCGCAAAATGTCGAAATACTTCAACAGCCCTTTCACACGATGGACCCTCTGCCCAATCCACAAACCCGCAACCCCTATGTCGAGTAATGCAGCAGAAAAACTTCCTTCCAGGGTTTGCAGGGGTCCACGATGTCTTCACAATTGTTGGAGACCCACAATTAGCGCATACGACCATCGTTGAGGGGATGGATTGCTTCAATTTTGGGGAAGAAATGGGAAATTAGGGTTAGTGTTCTAAACAAGTTGCAGGTGGGGGTTTTATACAGGGGAGGGGGGTTTTGGTTAATAAAAACATAAAGGGAAAACAAAATAATTATAAAAGGACTAAAATACCCTTCATTAAATATACTCACCTAACTGACTTTAACTTGGTTATGAGAATTTGGACTGAAATGGCACGTTTCCAGTATGTCTGGGACTGAAATGGCGCATTTTTGAAATTTGGACGGAAATGGCCAAAGTGACCAAACCACAGGGACTGAAATGGCAGTTAACTCTTATAAAAATGAAATGACCATTTTGTCCCTGAGAAAAAGGACAAAATAGCTGGGTTTTATAAGACAAAAAACACCTGATTTCACTTTTGGATCAAAATGACAATAAAACTGAAACCACAGGGACCCAGATGCAAAAGGTTTGAGTTTTGAACTAAAGTGGCCAAAGTGACCAAACCCTAGGGACCAAAATGGCAGTTTACTCAAGTATATTTTTAATCAACTACCTTACTTTCACCACTTCAAAAGATAAGCCTTATCTACAAATGGGGTGGTGGTCTATTAGTAAAGACAAAGTATTTAAACACCTGGATTGGGAAGCAGAAAATCCTGAGTTCAAGCCCCACAGATAGAGATGGCAAAAATACCCGAGCCCGACGGGTATCCCGAAGCCCGACACAAATGGGACGGGTAGACCCGATACCCGACGGGTAATGAGCCGGGTATGGGATTAGTTTTAAAAATTTTCGCGGGTATGGGTCGGGTATGGGATTAGGTGATACCCGACCCGATTACCCGAAACCACATACACATTTACCCGAACTATATACCCGATCATATACCCGGATTTTTTAGTTTATATTTTTATTTTCCATTAACCATTGTCTATTAGTGATTTATTTTAGTATGTTTATAATGTGAAAAAATAAATTTTCTTTTAGTATATTTATTTGATAATAGTATTTATATATTGTATGTTGTGAAGTATATACATATAAGTGTATAAGTATTATAAAGTTATTATTAATTTATGATAAAACTTATATTTTGTAATGTATATTTTTAATTTATAATAGTTGTTGTATAAATTAAATATATAATAATTATAATTGTAAAAAAAATGTATTTGGAAACCCCAACGTAAATATTTTAACAAATTAATGGGTATACCCGATACCCGCAGGTATACCCGATACCCGACAAATACCCGACGGGTATTGGGTCGGGTATGAGAGAGAATTTTACAAGCGGGTATGAGTTTGGGATTACCAATACCCGACTCAAACCCGACCCATTGCGATCCCTACCCACAGATGACATATATTAAAAGAAATTATCCGCTAAAGAAAAGATAAGCCTTATCCAATCACCTTGGGCCAAACTGCCAAAGGCGCTTTGTACACCACTATATATTGGCCATCTTCTTTTTGTTTTCATAATTTATTACTTTCTCTCTTTTGTTACAAACGCTAGTTCGATCATTGCAGCTACCGTCATATATATAAATCTCTACCTTCATTTCTCTCATTATTATTTGATACACAAGAAACCTCATGGCGTATGAAGACGAAGACCTTGCCCAGTTACGAATTCCGGTTATAGCTCTTGTAGACGCAACCAACAATTTTGCTGAAGAAAATCTGTTAAAACGAGGTGAAAAGGCAGATGTATTCAAAGGAGTGCTCACGCTGTTCGATGCACATATCAATGTTGTTAAACTAAAGTATAGCGGTCACCTATTTAACTTCTATGAAGACATTAAGAGAATTCGTAGTTGGCACAGAAATGTTGTATCTTTTGTTGGATTTTGTGATGAAAAAGATGAAAGGTTGATAGTTTTCGAGCATGTAGCTAATGGAAGTCTTGACAAATATCTAAGTGATCCAATATTCCTCACATGGTCCCAAAGATTGCATATATGTTTTGGTGCTGCCCTTGGGTTGAGCAACACCCTTGGTTCTTTGAAGAGCTTTAAAATATTGCTAGATAAAGATTTGGGAAGCCAAAGTACTATTTTGTATAGAATCAGAGTCGAAAAACTCTGATCTGTACTGTTTGGGCGTGATATTGTTGGAAGTGCTTTATGGGAGGAATTCGACCATTGAAGATGTGAATCGATATATAGCAGAAATGGCGGAAAAACAATATCATGACGAGGGAGAACTGCTGGATGATGTGATTCCTCCAAATCTGAGGACACAAATGCACGCAGAATCGCTATCCATATTCTCGGAAATAGTCTATAACTGCTTGAAGGAACAATCGGATCAGCAAAGCATATCTACGTTTGATCACATTCTGAAAAGACTTGAGCAAGCTATTGAGATTCAAGAGAAGCATGAGAAGGTAAGTACTTTCATTATAACCCTTAAATAAAATTAAACACATTAATCATAAAGTTCAAAATTAAAGTTTTAAGTTTAAGATTTTTTATTTAAAGAATATTAAACACTTTTATTTAAGTTTTGGCACGAGAAATCAAAAATATTTTTAAAATTTTATGCTTTTAAATACTGTTAAATTTTCAGTTTTAATTATTTCATACATTATCCTTTTTTAAACTTTTTTTTTATTAAATTCATTAAGTATTAAATTTAGGGTCAAGTTATTCACATACCTAACCATTATAATTCAACACCCAGCCGTCACTTATGCTTCTCATATAGGCCTATACGTGACCGTATATAGGCCTTAACCTTAGAAGTCAGAGCCTGTCATAACATGTTATGTCTGGCGGTTGGTCTATACGGGACGTATAGACCACCTCGTATATGCCACACATGAGGTTTTTTTTTTCAGCTATACGAAAAGTACACGTGAAAAACTTGTATTTGTCGTATAGCACTACACAAGTAGACAACACATATAATTATTTTCTATCGTATTTCAAACATTTTTATAAAATATTCATCGTTTATGCTTTATAAAAATGTAACTAAAACTTGTTATCTGCTATTTCACTTTTTGAACACTTAGATATCTACTGTTCGGACGAAAACTTTTGTAAAAAAAAAAAAAAAAAGAATAAGAAGGAAAAAGAAAAAAACGAAAAACAAAATTTTGTTGTTATTATCTATTATCTATATATTAAAAACACAGTGCAAATGAACAGTATTTTTAAATTAAAATATTCTAATATAATAAAATATTATTATCTATATATTTTCACTATATATTAAAAACACAGTGCAAATGAACAGTATTTTTAAATTAAAATATTCTAATATAATAAAATATTATTATCTATATATTTTCAGCAACTACAAATAAGAGTGTCGGCGGGAATACTGCCCTTTATTGGGTGACATGGGCGGCAAGGAAATAATGCCAGGCAGCTGCCTGGCACTCCCCCATTGGCCCAACAAATTTATGCTTTTATCCCGCTTTAAAACTACGATTTTGCCATCAGTTCAAAGTTAAGTTTTTACCCCCACTTAAAAACATATTTACGCTTTTGCTCCCAGATAAAAATTTCAATTTTGCCCTAGGTTCAAAATTATGACTTTGCCCCGTTTAAATTTACAGTTTAACTATTCGTTTTTTTCCCATTATAATTAGAATTTTGCCATCACTTCAAAGTTATGCTTTTACCCCGACTTAAAAATAAATTTACACTTTTCCTCTCAGCTAAAAATTTCAATTTAGCCCTTGGTTCAAAATTACGATTTTGCCCCGTTTAAATTTACAGTTTTGCCATTAGTTTTTTTTCTCACAACCAAGTTACGATTTTGCCATCAAATTTTTCTCCATCGTTTTTATTTGTTTTCCTGGTTAAATTACAATTTTGCCCCCAGTGTAAAATTACAGTCGTGCCGGCAGCTGCCTGACACTCCCCCATTGGTCCATTTAATTTACGATTTTATCCCTGAAAAAAAATTATGATTTCGCTCTCAGTTCAAAATTACGTTTTTTTCCCATTGTTTTAGTTTTTTTTTTTTGCAAAATTATAAAAGTTTTTTAATTGGTTGACTCGATTTAATTTTTTCCGTGTCAAGGAGCTGCCTAACACTCGCTCATTAGTCCTGAAAAATTACAGTTTTGCCCTGAGCCGAAAAATACGGTCTTATCATCGTTTTAGTTTTTTGTAATAGTGTTTTTTTAAATGATTGAAAATTATTCGGTTATCGCCCCGCAACGCGGACGGGGCATCAACTAGTTTAGTAAATATTGTTGGTTTGGTTGCTCATGTGATTTCCACTTAATTTAACTTATATACGCTTTGAAAATTGCTACAATATTTCTCTGTTTATAAATATTTACACACTTTTAGTAATGAACTTTAAGCGAAAGGCAACCAAAATAACTGTTCTAGGTACATTACTAATATAAACACCTTTAATATTACTGTGTTCCTTTTTAATTTAACTTTTATTTTGAACTAGTGCTTTCAACCCGGCGCGTTGCGCCTAGGGATTAGCAGGGTTCGATTCGGTTCATTGCGAGTCGTGGTGGTATGGACACTCTTTAAATTAAAATACATATATTGTACAAATCTATTAAATTAAATTGTCACAAATATACATAACTTCTAAATAGTTACAAATACAGTAACTTCTAAATTGTTACCAGCTCCATCAAACACCACCAACCTTACCTATGACCAAATCATTTAACTTCCTTGTTATGCTTTTCCAATGGTTGGCCAACGACAACTTCTAACCACTCGCGAAGCGTCTTTAAGGCGCCAATGCATGCCCATATAATTTTTGATATCGTAACTACAATCAAACAATAAACTTAGAACTTCTCATATATAAAAGCGAGTGTTATTACCATGATAATGGTACATAGGTGACTTAATGACTTGAAACACATATCATACAACAATTATGATACGCTTAGTTCAGACAAAACCTTAGTGTGTTGCTACATTGGGGGATACCTTATTAAATATGTGTTTTATTTTTATTTTATTTTTTTGCTTTAAAATGGTTGAGGGGTCATGAACCTAATTATTAAACAGGTTAGATAATACACAATTGGCGGGTTGGCCTTATTAAATATATGTTTTATTTATTGCTGTAGCTTTAAAAGGGTTGAAGGGTCGTGGACTTGTTTGTTTGACAGGTTAATCCGAACACGCCCCCTTAAACTAAACAGGTCAACCCGAACATCACATGTTTATTAAACGGGCTAGAAATGACAACCCAAAACATGATTACTCTCATTGTGAATCATGTCAAGAACATTCGAAGTTGAATTATAGTTAAGGGTTATCGAGGACATGTTTTGTACCCGAGATCCTGGATTCGAGCTTTCCGAATCCAAGGCCATGTCAAACTGAGTTATAGGAAGATGTGGAGTATTGAAATGTCAAGAACATTCGAAGTTGAATTATAGTTAAGGGTTATCAAGGACATGTTTTGTACCCGAGATCCTGGATTCGAGCTTTCTGAATTCAAGGCCATGCAAACTGAGTTATAGGAAGATGTGGAGTATTGAAGTTGCCCTATTGCATGTCAATAACCTGCAAATACTCATGATTATCAACTATTTCTTAAATCAGAATAAATAAATGCAAAAGAAAAAGAAAAAGAAAGAACCATTTCTCCAAATTTGTTTTTGTCTACTCCTCCATTGGGAACAAACTGAGCTGACTCAACATAAACAGCATTAGTAGCTAACCCCATTGTAACAGCAGCTACACAATCCCTGTTGTAATATCTCTCACATGACAGATCCCCCAATGTTGCATCTACCTGCCATAATTCATTAAAATGAAAAAAAAAAAAACATTTTTAGGGTATCATACTTAGTAGATTTAAGAATCACCACCAGCCTTTGTAGCCTATGTGCTACTTGTTGTCATAAAGGACAACCCACAACCACGCTGTCCGTTTTGGATTAATAATTACAAGTCAAAATCTGCAAAAAATAAAAGATCCAGAATATGTCCACACAATATAGAAAATAAATAAACCAAATAATTATAGGTTGTCTGTGGGTTCAACGATTTTAACACGTCAACACGCCAATCCAACATGATTAACAACCCTACCTTAGTTAACGATGGAACTAATTATTTTATGTTTAAACTATAACTTGGTTATGAAAAAGTGCTCCCATACTTTAATTCCATCCTTTTATTGCCTAATATAAGGTTTAAACAAAAATAAGGCAAGTTTGGCCATCATTATTTTATTGAAGAGCTCAGTGTCGCCCCAAAATGCAACTAAAATCAGATTAACGTTGAAATCAATAAATAATTATGATTGGGTTGTTGCCAAGAGTTGGGACATACAGAGTTTTATATTTGTGAGGAGCCAAAAGTGAATCGAGAAATTGAGAACGTTCTAATTTATAGTAGAAACCTTGGAGATCTAGCATATATGGTCTTCAAACTCCCAACTTGCTGTTTGCATTCAAGGCTATTACACAGTTGATCATTTCTAGGAGCTGCCATAATAATAATAAGATCCATGAAGTTTTTTCACAAATGAGGATTAAACCCGTCTGATCATTCTTTAGTAGATAGAAAAAATACTAAAAATCTAAGTTGGAAATTTATGCAATAGACAGCGGTTCGACTTCAAATTGTAAGGACTTAATTAAATACCAAAACTAAAGAAACTTAAAAACCTAACCTGAGGCATAATAATGAACCGAGAACTCTCATCACCACCCGCTACGACTCTTTAATAGAAGAAATTAAACCTCAATCAACAATCGCAGAAGCCATCCTCATCTCAACAACCACCGACACTACAATCGCCATAATATTGTACAAAACACAGCCTTCGAAACCCTTCTCGGTCATCTATAAATTACCAAAAGTTATAAAACCCTTATCCACCCCAGCCAGCGGGAGAGATCATCTATAAACTTACCAAAAGTTATAAACCCGCCGCTCTCAACCAGCGGCAAAGAGACAAGAATGCTTTCAATCCGACCTCCAGTTTTAAGACCGAATGTTGTTCTTCGATCATACACCTTTTATTTGTTCAAAAGGTTATAATCAGATGATAGTAAAAGATAAATAATAATTAATAATAACAAGTTAATAGCAATAAGTATGTCAAAAGTGTGTACCAAATTGAATTCCACATAACGGCCCCTTCTCAGTTGTTGCCATGCCTTGTGTTTATCAGTGAATGGCATATCCTTTCTCCTTAGTAAGTACAAACATGTTCAATCATCATCTCAACATTCAAACACAGTAGTAAGTTCGAATCAGATGAAAAACAACTTCAAAATCAAAAGTTACCTGGAGAGACAACTAAATATTCTTCACAAAATATTTCTGCTAAAATAACAGACACAGGGGAAAAATTACGCAAGGGGAAACGATCGAAGAGGAAATTTGAACAACTAAGAAAGAAAATAAAGAGGCAAAATAACGCACCTGAACTCCGGCAATGACTTGCGTTGTCGCATTCCGGCGGCCAGTTCGCGAAGCAACCCTAACGCCGCCGCTTTGGGGCTTGGCCAGAGATAAAATGGAACCAATGGCCATGTAAATCACCACTTTGATTTGAGACGGTGGCGTTTGTGGAAATCGCCGTTTTGATCTAAAAGGGTGGTGGTTGTCATCTGATGCTGAAGGTATGGAGAGAGAAGAACAACTTTTTTTAATGAGATTTTTTAGTTGATGATAATCTCATCAACACATGGCTATTGGTTCGGTGATGAGGCCACCACCTCCAAAAGGCCCAATTAGCCCTCACCACCACATGAAGCAAGGTGCCAGGCATGATGCCTGTCACTATTCATTCGGTTTGATTATTATCATATGTTAATAATTTTAACATGTATAGCCTTGAAGACTTACTCTTTTTTCCTTCTTTACACAGTTACGAGCAAAAAAGCTTGCATGGTTGAAGATTCCACCGAGTCATATAAAACTGGCTACCGATGATTTTGCGGATACATACCGCATCGAGTCACGCATCTATGAAAGTGTGTATAAAGCAGAACTAGGCCATTTTGATAGGGAAAGTGTGTTGACAATAGAAGGGGATAATAACGGTGAACTTCCAAAGAAGACAGTAATTATTAAACGCTTCAACAATTTGGTTAAAATAACAAAAGCCAGCATCTTTGCAAAAATTGAAATGCTTAGTAGTTGTAGGCATCCCAACCAACTCTCTTTTCTTGGCTTCTGTGATGAAGAGTCTGAAATGATTCTTGTTTTTGAATGTGCCTTTAAAGAAACCCTCAGTGATTGTTTCCGAAGTGAGAGCACCCGGGCTAATCTTACTTGGGAGAAACGAATACGTATCTGCCTTGATATTGCGCACGCATTGAAGAACGTTGATCACAACATCAACATGGAGAGCAAACCAAGTATGAGGTCTCCAGTAATAGAGAGTGTAAATGTTTTTTCTGGATGAGAACTCGAATGCAGTTATAGCTAACTTTAATGTCTTCGAAATCAACCCATTCCCTATTACATCTTTGTGGCAACCACGATCTGGAAAGGAAACTTTAGAACCAGTGGCGGAGATTGACCAAAAGTTTCGAGTGGGCGTAAAGTGACGGGACCCAAATTTTTTTCCTATCGTTATGTTTCGGGTCGGGTCGGGTCGGCTATCGATTCAGGTCAGGTCAAATAATTATAGTTCCTAATTCAACTAAAAAAATTACATTCATTCAAAGGACCCGTTCTTACACATAAAAACTTGCGATTAAGTTTATTGTGTGGTGGGTAATCTAAGGTTAGACAAATAAGAGTTAAAATATATTTACAAAACTACCTATCACTTATATACAAAGTGGTAACAAACTTTACTTTAATTTATATATTGTATAAATATTTAGGATATACAAAGTGATAAGAAACTTTACTTTAATTTATATATTGTATAAATATTTCGGAAAAATAATTGGGGGAGGCGATCCTATATAATTTTTAAAATTTCCGGATGAAAAATCGAAACCTATACACTTCTAACTGAAACATTGGGGTGGGCGGGTGCACCCCCGGGCACCAACTAACATTCGCCCCTGTTTAGAACCTGGTTTTGGGACTCGATAGATGTACCTGGTATACCGTCAGGCCAAAGACCTGTTGTAGACGATGTTTACTATCTCGGAGTAATTTTATTTGAGATCCTAACCGGGAAGTTGGCCAATCATAGCATTTACATGACAGAAAATGTGAATGAGCTTGCTTCCATAGGCATGCTAAAGAATATGGTAGATATTGTAATAAAGGAAGAAGCCCAACATTCTTTAGATGCATTTTCCGAAATCACATATCTATGTTTGACAGGATCTCCAAGCCCTACATTAGAGATTGTCATTAAGTCCCTTGAGAAAGCATTGCATATTCAAGTAAGTAAATGTTTGAAGTTAAAGTTAGTTATAGTATCTTAATTAAATGGAATGTAGGGATATATGCTCATTACTTAAAACAAACAATAAATACATATTTAGCTACACCGGACTGTATTTTGAAATATGAAAAAGGTTTGTCAATTTAGAGGGTTAATTGAAAGCAAGTTGTAAGAGCACTCATATCACATTCCCTATTTCAACTCAATCATATAATTTGGGGAAAATTAAAGATTTTTATCTAATATGGTACTCTATCCTATCCCATAAAATGAGGATTAAGTTAAGAAAGTATAATCTCCAATTCCTTATATTTAGATATTCACTTTTCATTTATTATATTTTGTAATTGTATCAGAGAGAAAATAATAATAAAAAAGAATACAAAATTATTATAATATAAATGGAAAATGATGTAAAGGGTTTTTGAAGGTTGAACTAAATTTAGAGATTAAGAAGTCTTTTTGCTAAATTATATGGATGAGGATAGGCAATCCATTGTGAATGCTCTAAAGAGATTAATATGTTATCATTATATGGGGAAGGATCCACTAAAAAGTGGATTTTACCTAAGTAGCATAAGAAAGATTGTGATGATGACATGTGGCACTCCTAATAAGTAGGAATGAAGGACATTTTGGATCTTATAAATAGGAGTAAAAATGACATGTGACACCCCTTTTGTTTTTTAAAAATACAAAAAAAAAATCTAGTACAAAAAAATTTAGCACAAAAAATGTAGTACAAAAATATATAACACAAAAAAATCTAGCACAAAAAAATATAGCTCAAAAAATCTAGTACACAAAAATATAGCAAAAAAAATTCAGGAAAAAATGTAGTACAAAAAAACCATCACAAAAAATTGAGAAAAAAAAATTTAAGACAAAAAAATTCAACACAAAAAATTTAGCACAAAAATATAGTACAAAAATTCAGCAAAAAAAATGTTATACAACATAGAAATACAACACATTTTAGTGGGTTTTTTAGTCATCATATTTTATATAGCAATATGGTACTCAAATTAAAGATAAAAAGACGCTCGATTTTACGGTGAAATTTTTATGAAAAAATAACGTCGTATTAAAAAGTTATGAGCGTTTAAAAAATGGGGGTGGAATATGCATGTGCCTTGCATGTGGAGAGAGAAAGTCAATAAATAGGATTTTACCAAGATACCCTTGCACTCATCCTTTCTCCTATACTTTCATCTTAACCATTGATTTAAAAAATGAATGGTTAAGATTCCTTCTCATCCTACTTAAGACCGTGGGGTATGGGGCGGGGGTTTGGGCGTGGGTTGGGTGAAAACGCCCAAGCCACCACCCCGGGTGGGCTTGGGTTTGGGCGTGGCCCTTGGGGCATGGCTTTCAAGCCGGGCGTGGGGCGGTCTGGCGAAGCGGACATGGCTGAATCTTATTGGCTCACCCGCCACGTCAAGCGGTTTTTAAAATTTTGAATTTTAAAATTCAAACGGCCCCCCCAAACGGTCCCCCATCTTCTCTAACCGCCACGCGGGTCTCCCAAAGGCCTATATATTGTAACCCCAACCCACTGGTTCCCCCATCCCACGAACCCAACAACCCCACCGGCTACCCACTTCTCTCGAACCGCTACCTCACTGGTCTCCCCATCCCACGAACCCAACAACCCCACCGGCTACCCACTTTTCTCGAACCGCTATGGCATCTTGGACTCATGAAGAGGAAATTGCTCTCGTCATAAGCGTCGCTGACGCTATGAAGGGTCGGCCACCGGGCCAAACAAAATATTGGGTGGAAGCATTCCAAGCCTACCGACATAACGTCGGTAACGACCGCCACAACCTTAACGCGTGCCAACATAAATGGCGCGAGCTACGGCCCAAGCTCGAGCGTTTCAAGGCTTACTACGAAGCCGTTCCCGGTGGCGAGTTAAGCCACGAGGACCGGGTGGCGGTGGCTAACATAGAGTTTCGAGGCAAGGAAAAAAAAGCGTTCGACAAGATCGACCTTTTTGAAATTTTTTTAACGCTTTAGGTTTGTTATTTTGTAATTTTTAGGATTATGTAATGTTTTAAATTTTAATGAAGTTGTAGGTTTTTTTATAATTGTTGTGTGATTTTTTATAATTTTTTTTGTTTTTTTTTAATTACTCTGCCACGCGGGTCACCCAACCCAAGCCCAACCCAGGCCCCGCCATACCCCGCGGACACGTAACCAGGAGGTGGGGGGCTCCCATTCCACGTGTCACCAAATGCCCCAACCAACGCCCAAGCCCCGCCCCACCATACCCCACGGTTTAAGCAAAATAAACTTTTTATTTGATCTTACCCCATCATTATATAGCCCCATCATTATATAGCACACACCACTCGTGAGCCGGATAAGATTTAATTCGAACTGATAACATTTGTTGGGCATTTAGGATTGCAATTAAAAGAACAAAGTTTTACAAAGTAAAAATGATAGAATTTGTTAAGTTTCATTTCATTTTCTTCTTTTCTTTGAATGAATATATTAAAACATCATTTTCTCGTAGTACACAATGGTGTAGGTGCAAAATTTGGGACATATAAAGATTCCACTCGCGGATATAAAATCTGCCACACATACTTTCGACATAAACAATCTCATTGGGTCAGGGGGATATGGTGAAGTCTACAAAGCAGAACTTAAATTGAGGAGTAAAGATGATCATCTTGATACGCCCAACATCGTAGCTATAAAGCGCATCACAAGTAGAAAAGAAACTCAAGGAATTGAAGGGTTCTTTTCAGAACTTGATGTGGTCAGTAAATGTAAGCATCCCAACATTGTTTCTCTTATTGGATTTTGTTTTTATTAGGATAAGAAAATTAAGCTAGATATATTAATAAGTATAATGTATAAATTTCTATTAAGTTTTATTATTATTATTAGTGGCGGTTATATATCTAACCGTCGTGTATATATGTATGAATGATTAACAGATATTCTTTACCAATTCGAAATATACGAACAATATTCTTTCATTCGATAAACCCTAATCTGCAATCATCAATCAATAAAGTGGTATCAGAGCCATAACGATCCACACTCGTAAATCTCTAAATCGCTGCAAATTCTTATCAGTTTTCTTCAATACAAATGACAACAACTAACGGCGGAATTCAAACTCAGATCCCAAAACTATTGGGACAAAATTATTATCATTGGCACATACAAATGAAGGTTTTACTAGAATCGCAAGATCTATGGACCAGTGTAGAAGAAGGATACAATCAATTAGCGGCCGGGGCTTCGGAAAATGATCAGAACATTCATAGAGAAAAAGTGAAGAAAGATAAGAAGGCTCTTCATATTATATTTCAGGCAGTGAGAGAAACCGTATTTGAACGAATTGCAACAAGCAAAACATCAAAAGAAGCGTGAAATACTCTTCACAAGGCTTACAGGGGAGAACAAAGAGTCAAAACGGTAAAATTACAAACCCTAAGATGTGAGTTTGATGCATTACGAATGAAAGACAGTGAATCTATAGAGGAGTATATAAACAGAACTACAGTTATAGTGAATCAATTAAGATTAAATGAAGAAAACATTACCGAACAACGAATAGTCAAAAAGATTCTTCGTAGTTTAACAAGGAAATATGAATCGGTTGTAGTAGCCATAGAAGAATCGAAAGATATGACAGCCATGTCAACAGAAGAATTACTAGGGATCTTACAATCTCATGAACTGAGGCTGAAACAATATGATGAATCACCCGTCGAACAAGCATTTCAAATGTAAGGCCCAAGTCAGAATCGACCAAGATTCTTCAGATCAGATTTTAATGGAAAAGGAAGAGGTAGGGGACGAGGAAGATTCAGCGGACAAATCCGCTGTTATAACTGTCAAAAACTGGGTCACACGGTACGTTTTTTCCAAAAAGGAGAAGAGAATGATAGGAGCAACAATGCTCTGTTACATGAAGAAGAGTCGGAGGATGGGAATGATGAAACCCTATTCATGATCTTTAATGTAGAAGAGATAACGAAAGAGGATTGCTGGTATTTAGATAGTGGATGTAGCAATCATATGACCGGTAATAAGAGTCTATTCATTTCACTGAATGAATCAGAAAAGAAGGAAGTAAGAACTGGAGACGACAAGAGGCTCAGTGTATTGGGAAGTGGTGATGTAGCCATCAAAGTAAGAGGAATAGAGAAAAGGGTACCCAACGTTTTTTATGTTGAAGGTCTAAAACATAATTTATTAAGTGTGGGACAATTAGTGCAAAAGGGTTATGAGGTAAACTTCCATAACCATGAGTGTGTTATCAAAGATCCCACTGGAAAGCATATGGGATCGGTTCGAATGACTGGAAACAAAATGTTTCCACCAAACTTAAACTATGATGTTACCCCGAGAGTATGCAACATAATGACTCAAGATATCTCAGTCTTGTGGCATCGTCGATATTGTCACACCCCTTTCTGCGGCGGAAGCACGAGGTGTGATCATGAAAGGTTCTCATTGCATACGAAAGGTAAACATACTACATGCTCATGAAAATAACTTCAAATACCATAGTTTGAAAACATAAGTTAGCGTTTACATCGTGAGTTAACATAAAACATTGTCTTAAAAGGGTTTACACTTTATTTAAAGACAAACATAAGCGACATCCACGAGCATGGGTAAGACCGCGCGCACATCCACTTCTAGTTACCTGAAATACATGTGAGTTTTGGAAAAACGTCAACATAAAGTTGGTGTGAATTCATGCAATTTTTGTATTTCACGTTTGTATACTTTGTATGAAAACATAATTTGTATTTTGTATAAATCAAGTCTTTTGTGTACACCACGTACTCACGTATAAATCAAATATTTCTGTATGTATCAAGTGTTAATGGGTTGCAAAGCCATTAACATGTGACACGACATAGGAAGTCACCAAACCATAGGCATTTTTCTGTAGTCGATTCACGACTGAGACACAAAAACACTGCTTGGTAAAAGAGTGGCCAAGAGTGGGGCTGCCCGGAAACCCATTAGATCTAACCTTTTGTTCTGCGGTCTAAGTATGTACCCGATTAATGGTGCTTATGGTACCCTATTCGTGACACGATTTCTCGTATCATTCTTGTATCCATCATATCATTTGTAAACATTGTAATATTTGTAACATGTATTTCACCCCCGAAGGTATAAAACTGAAAACAGTTAAAAGAAAAGGGGGGAGCATGAACTCACAACTTTGCGTTCCTGTGCGTCGTAAACTTCACCGGATTTGCTTAATTAACGTCGTAACCTATACGCGTTTTCTTAACGTTAGTCACTAGACTTGCGTCGCACAAGTACAGTCACTCTCTTTTGTATTTGTATTGTTGTGTTAAAAATATTTCATATTTTTAACTACGTATCTTACTTATATTATTTCCTCTAAAATAAATATAAGTCTTTTGTGTTTTGCACTTCGCACCCGAATTATGTATCTTGTATTTTGTATGTGTATTTTTATGTTTATACTCCTCATGAGTATTTAGTGTATTTTTAAGTCTTAATACTCTAGCACGTATAACACATACTATACACACTTAGCACAAAAGTTGGTGATAAAATAATATATATTTTTCTCTCAAAAATATACATACTTATATCCATTTTTATTCTTGAAGAAATCCTCATTTCTTATCACCAAAAATTAGGGAAACCTTAGTAATACTTTTAAGCACATTTTCAGGGAATAAGTTTCTCAAAAACTTATATTTTTCTAAGTGTCAAAATTTATAGAAATTTTGACAGAGTTTCCCCTAAAAATGGAGGTTTCCCATGTTTTCAAAACATGTGTTTATTTTCTTTTAAATCGTCAACAATTTCCTCATTCAACAACAAACAATATGCAACTAGTTAAAATAGATATAATCGCAGAAATACATGAACTTGTGGTTTTTCCAAAATAGGTAGTATCTTTCCATTATTTTTAGTGGATCTTTGTATAGATCAACTTCGTTTCTTGAAAGTCTCGTTTTTAAAGAAGTTACATCTTTACAACTTCCTGTCAATATTTACAAAAATAGTTATTTTGTCGAAACTTTGTGTTACACAAGTGTTTACACACTCGTGTGTTTGCTAAAATCATTCTTTTTCATGTAAGATCCGGCTTTAGGAAAATATGATTTCTTGGACACTTGGTCCTTTGAAAATACCGCTTGTAGATCCGTAGATCTACTAGTTCTGAACACCATTTCATAAGTAAAATCGATTTTACACAAGTTCAAGTTTGATGTGTGGTAGAGTTTCATCACCTAACCCTTGTTACACTTAAACAAGCTTTATGTCATAATCCATGATCATGACCAATCCGGGTTAAACGATGATCTGAGCTACCACAACATAGATCGGGCCTAAATAACCACACAAATCAAATACTACAAGATTTACACCATATTCAAGCTTTTAACCACCATTACTAGCATTTTTAGTAGACTTTTATGTGTCAACTTGTATGTTTACGAGTTTTAGCCGTTACCAATCATATTAACCACTTCAAAATAGTTCGAGAGGGTGATTATAGCAACTTACTACTAGCTCGAGGCTAGGGAAGAATCTAAGCGCAAAATGAGTGGATAAAAGCAATAGAGTGAGGTCCTTCGCCTTCCGATTGCACCAAGCCTCCTTATACGTGACCCTTAACGTTTGTATGAACTTGGAATGTGATGAAGGAAGCTCGAAAATGTGATGGATGTAAAGGGGGTGTTCGGCCGAAGCCTTCTAGAGAGAGAGGGAGAGTTTGTGTTGAGTTGTGAAATGTGAAATGAATGATGTGCAAGACCTTGTTACTTATAGGCAAAGATTAGGTTATGGTCCAAAGGATTTTGTGTCATTTAGATACTAAACATATGGATTAAAATAATGTTTTGGAGGACAAAGTATGTCCCCCCTCTTGGGGACGGTTGGTTAAAGGGGGGGGGGGGGGGTTCTAGTTAGTTTCCAACTAAACATTAAGTATGTAGTTAGGTTAATCTAGTTAAGTTAAGTGATTAACCCGGTTAGTAGTGTGTTGTGCTTTACAATGGGTGTTAGGGTATTCAGGGACCCTAACTGGCTCAGAAAAAGATAAGTAATGTTATTGGCAATATTTTTATGTTCCGGGTAAAGTCCGGTTGTTCGGTTACATACCGATTCGTTAAAGTGCTAAATTGCACTTTTTAGTGTTTAATAAGTATCTTTTTGTAACACTATCGATTCCCAACAGTTAGGGAAATATTCTGGATAATAAAACGACATTTCTGCATAATATTTATATGTCTAAATGCTGATTTATTGCTGAATTATATAAATTCTGCACTTAAAGTGCGTTTCGGGTGCTTTTTAGTGCTTATTTTTGCTTTCGTATTGCATATATATTAACCCTTGTATGTACTCTTGGGTTTTAATGCATTCTTATTGTCGGACCTACACCTAGGCTCCAATTTTATTGTCTGACTGCTTTCTGCAGTTCTGTTGACACAGTGTGTCTTATCGGTGAGTTTACTAGTATTTTTGACGCAACGCTCTCGTTTATGCATAAAGCAATATTTTGTAGTATACAACATGCATGAATTCACTTGTTTAGTATGAAATCGGACATGGCTGACAATTAAGCACATAATTGCAGTCATTAAGCAATAATTAAAGTGTACGGAAATTACCGGTTTGGGCCAGTTGTCACAGTCTCCCCCCGTTAAAAGAATTTCGTCCCGAAATTCAGGTTGAACTAACTCTCGCAGGAGTCTTCTTGAATAGGTGGGGATACTTTTTCTTGAACTGGTCTTCACGTTCCCATGTGTACTCGGGTCCGTGCTTAGAGCTCCAACGTACTTTGACAAGTTTTACGCTGCTCCTCCTGGTCTTGTTGACTTTCCAGTCGGTAACCTCAACGGGTTGTTCTGTAAATCGGAGGGCTTCATCAATATGCACTTCATCCATCGGGATGATCACGCTTTCTTGTGTTGGACTCTTCTTCAGGTTGGATACATGAAACGTATCATGTACTCCATTAAGTTCTTCCGGTAACTCCAATTTGTACGCCACGGTACCAATTCTTTTCAATATTCTGAATGGTCCGATATATCGTGGATTTAGCTTTCCGCGCTTTCCAAATCTGACTACGCCCTTCCAAGGTGAGACTTTTAACAACACCTTGTCTCCCACCTTGAATTCTACTGATTTTCTTTTCGGATCAGCGTATGTCTTTTGTCGATCTCGAGCCGCCTTAATGCGCTCTCGGATCTGCGCAATCTTGTCGGTTGTCTCTTGTACAAGTTCAGGACCAACCATACGTTTATCTCCGGCATCTGCCCAACATAAGGGCGATCGGCATTTGCGGCCATACAGAGCTTCGAACGGCGCGGCTTTTATGCTCGTATGATAGCTGTTATTGTAGGAAAACTCAACTAAAGGTAGATGAGTATCCCAGCTGCCGCCTAGATCCATGACACATGCGCGAAGCATATCTTCTAACGTTTGCATAGTCCGTTCGCTTTGGCCGTCTGTTTGTGGATGGAATGCCATGCTTAGATCTAATTGAGATCCAAAGGCTTCCTGAAATGATTGCCAGATTCTCGAGACAAAGCGTCCATCTCTGTCTGAAATGATTGAGATAGGCACTCCATGACGTGCCACAATTTCCCTTAAGTATATCTCTGCAAGCTTTCCAGTGCTATCCTTCTCTCGGATTGGTAGGAAATGCGCAGACTTCGTCAATCGATCAACTATTACCCATATCATATCGTGCCCTCTCGGGGTCCTGGGTAATTTCGTTATGAAGTCCATCGAGATTTGTTCCCACTTCCACACGGGAATCTCTGGTTGTTGTAGTAGGCCGGACGGTTTCTGATATTCTGCCTTAACCTTAGCACAGGTTTGGCATTTTCCAACATAGACAGCAACGTCGCTCTTGAGTCTCGGCCACTAATAATATTCTTTCAAGTCTTGATACATCTTGTCCGACCCTGGGTGGATCGAGTATCTTGACTTGTGCGCTTCATCAAGGATGACTTCTCGTAGGCCACCATAGAGCGGAACCCAAATGCGCTTTTTAAAGTATAAGGCTCCCTCTTCATTTGGCGCCATGTACTTCAATGCACCCCGGAGGTATTCAGCTTTGCGATTTTCCTCCTTAAGGGCTTCTTGTTGTGCGTCACGAATACGTGAAGTGAGGTTCGATCGGATAGTCATTTCCAATGCTCGAACCCGTAGGGTCTTAACTCTTTCTTTTCGGCTCAACGCGTCCGCTACAACGTTTGCCTTTCCAGGATGGTACTTAATCTCACAGTCATAATCGTTCAGCAGCTCAACCCAACGTCGCTGGCGCATATTCAATTCCTTCTGATCAAATATGTGTTGTAAGCTTTTGTGATCTGTGAAGATTGTACATCGAGTACCATATAAATAATGTCGCCAAATCTTCAAGGCGAATACCACTGCACCTAGTTCCAAGTCGTGCGTGGTGTAATTTCTCTCGTGAACCTTCAGTTGTCTTGAAGCGTAAGCGATGACTTTTTGGCGTTGCATGAGCACGCAACCCAAGCCTTGTCGTGAGGCGTTGCAGTATACCACGAAGTCTTCAGTGCCTTCGGGTAACGATAGTATCGGTGCATCGCAGAGATTGTTCTTAAGTAGCTGAAAGGCTTCTTCTTGTTTGTGACCCCAGTCGTATTTCATGTCCTTCTGTGTAAGGGTTGTTAGCGGTTGAGCTATCTTTGAGAAATTCTCGATGAATCGTCGGTAATAGCCCGCTAAGCCCAAGAATTGTCGAACTTCAGTTGGGGTCTTGGGAGCTTCCCAATTCTTTATTGCTTCAATCTTAGATGGGTCTACATGAATGCCCTTCTCATTCACCACGTGACCAAGAAATTGTACTTCGCGAATCCAGAATTCGCATTTCGAGAACTTTGCATAAAGTTTCTCTTTCTTCAGTAGCTCCAAGATGGTTCTGAGATGTTGCTCATGCTCTTCTTTCGTTCGCGAGTAAATCAGGATATCATCGATAAATACAATCACGAATTTATCGAGATATGGTTTGCATACGCGGTTCATTAGATCCATAAAGACCGCTGGCGCGTTCGTCAATCCAAATGGCATCACAAGAAATTCGTAGTGCCCATAGCGCGTTCTGAATGCAGTCTTTGGCACGCTTTCATCTTGGATTCTCAGCTGATGGTATCCAGATCGAAGGTCGATCTTGGAATAGTAGCTTGATCCTTGCAGTTGATCAAACAAGTCATCAATCCTCGGTAGCGGATACCGATTCTTGATTGTGAGCTTGTTCAGTTCCCTGTAATCGATACACATCCGCAGTGATCCATCCTTCTTCTTCACGAATAATACTGGAGCTCCCCAGGGCGAGAAGCTTGGCCTTATGAATCCTTTATCCAACAACTCCTGAAGCTGTGTAGATAATTCTTGCATTTCGGATGGCGCAAGTCGATATGGAGCCTTGGCTACAGGAGCGGCTCCTGGAACCAAGTCTATGTGGAATTCAACTTGTTGCTGCGGAGGTAGTCCTGGCAGATCTTCAGGGAACACATCAGGAAATTCCTTCACCACAGGAATGTCTTCGAGTTTTGGCTCCACAGTCTTCGTATCTACAACGTGTGCTAGGAAAGCAACACATCCTTTCCTTAAGCACTTCTGTGCCTTCATACAAATGATGATTCGTAGAGGCGCGTTTCGTCTTTCTCCATGTACGATGAGAGTTTCATCATTCGTCAGAGGGATGCGAATTATTTTCTCATGACAAATGACTTCAGCTTTGTTCTTGGACAACCAGTCCATTCCGACCACTACATCGAAGCTACCTAATTGAATAGGTAAGAGGTCGATGCTAAATCTTCGTTCACCAAGTTCTAGCGTGCAGCCTCTAACAACTTCGCTCGATTCAACAAGTTTGCCATTGGCTAGTTCTATGGAATAAGGAATTTCTAATCTACTAGATTCTATTCCAAGTATGCGTTTAAATTCCACAGACATGAAACTATAATCGGCGCCAGTGTCGAATAATATGGATGCAAAGTGATTGTTAATGAGGAACGTACCGTTGACCACATTAGGGTCCTCGCGTGCGTCCCTTGCTCCAATCACAAATGCTCGGGCCTGAGCATTGTTTCTCTCTGGGCAGTCCTTCATGAAATGATCCTTGCTTCCACATCTGAAGCATCCTTGGTTTCGCCCATTCCCGTTACCAGCACCATTTCCATTTCCACCATTGTTCCTTTCATCAGCCCCATTACGAATCCCATTCCCGTTCCTCTTACTCCAGCAGTCTTCAGTGCGGTGACCCAACTTTCCACACTTGTCACACTTTGAGATGCGACAAGCTCCCTCGTGATGGCGTTTACACCGATGGCATTTGGGCAAGGTGCCCAGGTATCCCCTTGCTGGTGCGTCGTTCATGGCTGCAAGAGGTTTCGCCCCTTGAGGCGGGTTAGGGTCACGCTTCTTGTTGGAACCTTTGTTGTTACGAGTTGCTTGATTCAAATTTGCATATTTCCTTTTCTTGTCGCCAGACGACTCAGCATGCGTCTCGGCATTTTCTGTTGGGTTCAGTGATAGCGTCTTCATTCGAACACAATTTTCAGTAAGGCTGACAGCCAGAGTTACAGCCTCGGTGATTGTTTGTGGTTTGGCCGACGTCACCATGCCACGAAACTCTGAGGCCAGTCCCCAAATGTAGCGTTCAACACACTTGAATTCAGGAGTCACCATGTAGGGAAGCACTCTGGACAGATCGTGGAACCTTCGAGTATAACCATTAATGTCAGCACCTTCCATGGTCAAGTGCCAGAACTCCGTCTCCAGCCTTTGGAGTTCAGCACGAGAGCAGTACTTCTCTCTCATTCTTTCCTTCAGTTCCTCCCAAGTTAAGCCATAAGCGGCATCATCGCCCAAGGTTTGGACTTGCAGGTTCCACCAAGTCAGAGCTTCATCGACAAACAACCCAGTAGCAAAGGTGACTTGTTGATCCGCGGTACACTTGCTCATGCGGAAGGTAGCTTCAGTCTTCTTCGTCCAGCGCACAAATGCTACTGCACCTCCTGTGCCATCATAGTTCGTCGGCTTGCAGTCGAGGAACTGCTTGAAAGTGCAGCCTGGAATTGATTCAGCCAATTCACATGTGAGCAATCGAAGAAATAATGAAACAAAGACCGTTCATAAATTTCCTCATGCTTAGCACAGTGTCTTAAGGTTACCTTGAGCTGCATTACCTCCAGACGAATCTCCATTCCCATTACGCCTAGCGTTGCTTGGTCCTCCACTGTCTTGAGTTCGGTTCGCCTCGTACTGGGCGATAGCAGCGGAGATCCTTTCCTCCAGTAGGGCGTTCAGCTCATCAGCAGTTTTTGGCAGTGGGGGAGGAGGAGGTTGATCGTCATTGCGAGCATTCACAGCTTTCCTGGGTGCCATGTTCTGACAGAACATAACACAACAGGGTTACACATTTGTTTGATATCGTCCTACTAGGCAGTAGTAGTAGTATATATATTCACAGGTATATATCACATAAGTGACATTAAACAATTATTACTCTAGCAGAGTACTTAGTAGGCTTGCACTGAGGGAATCTACACGTGACAAGACTTGCTGTGGTTTCTGTGCACTGAATTCCATAATTATGTATGCATCCATAATTACGTAACTCCTTGCATAGTCCGCACAGTTCGTTTCATCCTCGTATTTTCTTCCTTCAGGTAGGCCATTGCTTTCAGGTAAAGTCACATATACTTGTGACATTCTACTTCTAGTACATGCTAATTATCACACATAATTGCAAGTAATTTCTAGTCAACGACAAGTGCTACTCAAGTGCACTCTAAGTCTCGTAGTGTCTTTTCTAGACTTATGTAGACAGTTTCAGGCAGTGGATGTCGCGGGACGTTTTATGCAATGAAAACTCTTTGAAAAAATTGTTTTCGTGAAAGGATCCTAGAGATTGTAGACTAGACTCGAGAAGGAATCATGGTTCACTACAATCGCAGCTCTGATACCAATCTGTCATACCCCTTTCTGCGGCAGAAGCACGAGGTGTGATCATGAAAGGTTCTCATTGCATACGAAAGGTAAACATACTACATGCTCATGAAAATAACTTCAAATACCATAGTTTGAAAACATAAGTTAGCGATTACATCGCGAGTTAACATAAAACATTGTCTTAAAAGGGTTTACACTTTATTTAAAGACAAACATAAGCGACATCCACGAGCATGGGTAAGACCGCGCGCACATCCACTTCTAGTTACCTGAAATACATGTGAGTTTTGGAAAAAACGTCAACATAAAGTTGGTGTGAATTCATGCAATTTTTGTATTTCACGTTTGTATACTTTGTATGAAAACATAATTTGTATTTTGTATAAATCAAGTCTTTTGTGTACACCACGTACTCACGTATAAATCAAATATTTCTGTATGTATCAAGTGTTAATGGGTTGCAAAGCCATTAACATGTGACACGACATAGGAAGTCACCAAACCATAGGCATTTTTCTGTAGTCGATTCACGACTGAGACACAAAAACACTGCTTGGTAAAAGAGTGGCCAAGAGTGGGGCTGCCCGGAAACCCATTAGATCTAACCTTTTGTTCTGCGGTCTAAGTATGTACCCGATTAATGGTGCTTATGGTACCCTATTCGTGACACGATTTCTCGTATCATTCTTGTATCCATCATATCATTTGTAAACATTGTAATATTTGTAACATGTATTTCACCCCCGAAGGTATAAAACTGAAAACAGTTAAAAGAAAAGGGGGGAGCATGAACTCACAACTTTGCGTTCCTGTGCGTCGTAAACTTCACCGGATTTGCTTAATTAACGTCGTAACCTATACGCGTTTTCTTAACGTTAGTCACTAGACTTGCGTCGCACAAGTACAGTCACTCTCTTTTGTATTTGTATTGTTGTGTTAAAAATATTTCATATTTTTAACTACGTATCGTACTTATACTATTTCCTCTAAAATAAATATAAGTCTTTTGTGTTTTGCACTTCGCACCCGAATTATGTATCTTGTATTTTGTATGTGTATTTTTATGTTTATACTCCTCATGAGTATTTAGTGTATTTTTAAGTCTTAATACTCTAGCACGTATAACACATACTATACACACTTAGCACAAAAGTTGGTGATAAAATAATATATATTTTTCTCTCAAAAATATACATACTTATATCCATTTTTATTCTTGAAGAAATCCTCATTTCTTATCACCAAAAATTAGGGAAACCTTAGTAATACTTTTAAGCACATTTTCAGGGAATAAGTTTCTCAAAAACTTATATTTTTCTAAGTGTCAAAATTTATAGAAATTTTGACAGAGTTTCCCCTAAAAATGGAGGTTTCCCATGTTTTCAAAACATGTGTTTATTTTCTTTTAAATCGTCAACAATTTCCTCATTCAACAACAAACAATATGCAACTAGTTAAAATAGATATAATCGCAGAAATACATGAACTTGTGGTTTTTCCAAAATAGGTAGTATCTTTCCATTATTTTTAGTGGATCTTTGTATAGATCAACTTCGTTTCTTGAAAGTCTCGTTTTTAAAGAAGTTACATCTTTACAACTTCCTGTCAATATTTACAAAAATAGTTATTTTGTCGAAACTTTGTGTTACACAAGTGTTTACACACTCGTGTGTTTGCTAAAATCATTCTTTTTCATGTAAGATCCGGCTTTAGGAAAATATGATTTCTTGGACACTTGGTCCTTTGAAAATACCGCTTGTAGATCCGTAGATCTACTAGTTCTGAACACCATTTCATAAGTAAAATCGATTTTACACAAGTTCAAGTTTGATGTGTGGTAGAGTTTCATCACCTAACCCTTGTTACACTTAAACAAGCTTTATGTCATAATCCATGATCATGACCAATCCGGGTTAAACGATGATCCGAGCTACCACAACATAGATCGGGCCTAAATAACCACACAAATCAAATACTACAAGATTTACACCATATTCAAGCTTTTAACCACCATTACTAGCATTTTAGTAGACTTTTATGTGTCAACTTGTATGTTTACGAGTTTTAGCCGTTACCAATCATATTAACCACTTCAAAATAGTTCGAGAGGGTGATTATATCAACTTACTACTAGCTCGAGGCTAGGGAAGAATCTAAGCGCAAAATGAGTGGATAAAAGCAATAGAGTGAGGTCCTTCGCCTTCCGATTGCACCAAGCCTCCTTATGCGTGACCCTTAACGCTTGTATGAACTTGGAATGTGATGAAGGAAGCTCGAAAATGTGATGGATGTAAAGGGGGTGTTCGGCCGAAGCCTTCTAGAGAGAGAGGGAGAGTTTGTGTTGAGTTGTGAAATGTGAAATGAATGATGTGCAAGACCTTGTTACTTATAGGCAAAGATTAGGTTATGGTCCAAAGGATTTTGTGTCATTTAGATACTAAACATATGGATTAAAATAATGTTTTGGAGGGCAAAGTATGTCCCCCCTCTTGGGGACGGTTGGTTAAAGGGGGGGGGGGTTCTAGTTAGTTTCCAACTAAACATTAAGTATGTAGTTAGGTTAATCTAGTTAAGTTAAGTGATTAACCCGGTTAGTAGTGTGTTGTGCTTTACAGTGGGTGTTAGGGTATTCAGGGACCCTAACTGGCTCAGAAAAAGATAAGTAATGTTATTGGCAATATTTTTATGTTCCGGGTAAAGTCCGGTTGTTCGGTTACATACCGATTCGTTAAAGTGCTAAATTGCACTTTTTAGTGTTTAATAAGTATCTTTTTGTAACACCATCGATTCCCAACACTTAGGGAAATATTCTGGATAATAAAACGACATTTCTGCATAATATTTATATGTCTAAATGCTGATTTATTGCTGAATTATATAAATTCTGCACTTAAAGTGCGTTTCGGGTGCTTTTTAGTGCTTATTTTTGCTTTCGTATTGCATATATATTAACCCTTGTATGTACTCTTGGGTTTTAATGCATTCTTATTGTCGGACCTACACCTAGGCTCCAATTTTATTGTCTGACTGCTTTCTGCAGTTCTGTTGACACAGTGTGTCTTACCGGTGAGTTTACTAGTATTTTTGACGCAACGCTCTCGTTTATGCATAAAGCAATATTTTGTAGTATACAACATGCATGAATTCACTTTTTTAGTATGAAATCGGACATGGCTGACAATTAAGCACATAATTGCAGTCATTAAGCAATAATTAAAGTGTACGGAAATTACCGGTTTGGGCCAGTTGTCACAGATATGGCCACATAAACTTCGAGACACTACATAACATGGGAGTAAAGGAAGTGGTAAAGGGTTTACCTAAGACGGCTGCCAAACCATCACATAGCATATATGAAGGCTGCTTGTTTGGAAAACATGCTCGAAAAGCATTTCCTAAACAAGCAACATGGCATGCCACTAAACCTTTGCAATTAATTCATTCCGACATAGGTGGTCCGATGAGAACTGCATCTATAAGTGGATGTAGATACTTCATCACCTTTATAGATGATTTCTCAAGGAAGGCGTGGGTGTATTTTTTGAAATTAAAATCCGATGCTTTAATAAAGTTCAAAACTTTCAAAAGATTGGTGGAGAATCAAGCGGATACCAAGATAAAGAATATGCGCACGGATAGGGGATGAGAATATTGCGGACATGAGTTTCAAAACTTCCTCAAAGACAATGGCATACATCACCAACTTACTACTAGCTACACACCCCCAGCAAAATGGAGTAGCAGAACGAAAAAATAAACCCCTCATGGAACTCAGCCAAAGCATGATGAAGATGAAAAGACCGTCACACATTTATTGGGCTGAAGCAGTATCATGTGCTACTTATCTCATCAATCGAGCAACGACGAAAGGAGTGCAAGACATAACTCCTCAGGAAGCTTGGAGTGGAAGAAAACCAAATGTCTCTCATTTAAGAATTTTTGGAAGTGTGGCATACTCACATGTTCCGAAACAACACCGAGGGAAGCTAGATGATAAAACAGAGAAGGTGATTATGATAGGCTACAGTGAAACAAGTAAAGCTTACAAGTTGTATGATCCAGTGAACAATAAAACTATTATTAGTCGAGATGTGATATTCGACGAAAATCAAGACTGGGAAGGATCTAATAAACAACAAAATGATGCAAGCATCCAACTGAACTTACCGGATGCAAGGATTACAGACCAAGAAAAGGAAGCGGCAGTCCAAGTTAATGAATCTGCTACTCAAAACAATAATCATGACAGCAGTGAAGACAATGACGATGAAACAGTTGGACAGAATCAGAATGATAAGGAAGCAGACTCGTCATCATCAACATCTTCGGAGAATGCAGAAATGAGAACCAAAAGTCTAGCCGAAGTATACGCTAATTCAGAACCCCTCACACAAGAACAAGTAGAAGACTTATATGATAATCAGCAAGTAACCGAAGATGTAGCAAGTTTTGTATTATATGCTGATGCAGATCCAATCACGTATAGAGAGGCTAACAAGGAAATGAAGTGGAGAGAAGCAATGGATAGGGAAATGGAATCAATAAAGAAAAATGATACATGGGAATTAGCTGATCCTCCAAAAGATCAAAAACCCATTGGAGTTAAATGGATCTACAAAACCAAATATGATGAACATGGGAATGTGGATAAGTACAAAGCTAGATTAGTGGTTAAAGGCTACAATCAAAAGTATGGAGTGGACTACCAAGATGTTTTTGCACCAGTCATACGTTTTGATACAGTGAGACTAATACTGGCGTTGGCGGCTCGAAATAACTGGTATTTACACCAAATGGGCGTTAAAACTGCATTCTTAAATGGAGATCTAAATGAACAAGTGTACATTGAGCAACCAGAAGGATACATCAAAATGGGAGAAGAACAAAAGGTATGTCATCTCAAGAAAGCTTTATATGGTCTTAAACAAGCCCCAAGGGCATGGTATAGCAAGATTGATAAATTTTTCAGATCAAATGGTTTCAAGAAATGTGTATATGAACATACACTATTCATTAAGAATACAACAACTTCTAAGATGGTAATCTGCCTGTATGTTGACGACCTTATAATAGCTAGTGATTCTCTACAAATGATAAATCAACTTAAAGATTTGATGAAGAAAGTATTCGAAATGACTGATTTGGGAGTTTTACATTACTTCTTGGGCATGGAAGTAAAGTATAAAGATGGAAATATTGCATTATCTCAGCAAAAATATGCAAAAGGTTTACTAAAGAAATTCAATATGGAAATATGTAATACAATTTCTACTCCTATGGAATATGGTGAACGATTATCGAAAAATGATCTTGAAGACGAGGTAGATGAAAACTTATATAGAAGTCTAGTAGGGTGCCTCATGTATTTAACGAATACTCGGCCGGATATAATGTTTGCTGTTAGCAAGATAAGCCGTTTCATGGAGAAACCAAAGAAAAGTCACTAGGAAGCAGGGAAACGAATCTTGAGATATATATATAAGGGACAATAAATCATGGAATCATATATTCAAAGGGAAGTAAAGGGAAATTAGTCGGGTTCAGCGACATCGATTATGCAGGAAACGTAGATGATAGCAAAAGCACGTCTGGATACGTTTTTCACTTAGGATCGGGAGCAATAGCATGGCAATCCAAGAAACATAAGGTTGTTGCATTATCTTCGACTGAAGCAGAATATATTGCATTATCAATGGCTGGATGTCAAGCACTATGGATAAAAGGGATACTCGATGAACTCAGAATGAATATGGATTGTCCACCGGTAATCTTCTGTGACAACAAATCCACCATTTGTTTGGCTAAAGACCCGGTTTATCATGGGAAAAGCAAACATATTAGAGTGAAGTACCATTTCATACGTGATCTAGTCAAGGAAGACGAAGTTGAAGTGAAGTTCTGCACCACTAAAGAGCAAGCCACAGACATACTCACAAAGGCACTACAACCTAAGGACTTTCTTCGTCTCAAAAAGCTCCTGCATATTGCTGCTATCTAGCTTACGGGGGGGGGGGGGGGGGATATTAGGATAAGAAAATTAAGCTAGATATATTAATAAGTATAATGTATTTATTTCTGTTAAGTTTTATTATTATTATTATTAGTGGCGGTTATATATCTAACCGTCGTGTATATATGTATGAATGATTAACAGATATACTTTACCAATTTGAAATATACGAACAATATTCTTTCATTCGATAAACCCTAATCTGCAATCATCAATCAATAGTTTTGAAGATGGTGAAACGCTTCTTGTCTACGAGTTTGCTACTAATGGGAGTTTGGATGAATGTTTAAGAAACATTGATACGACGAGTAACCTTACGTGGGCACAGCGTTTAAAGATGTGCATTGACATAGCACAAGGATTGAAATAAATGCATACATCCATGGAGGACAAAAAAGGTATGATATATCGGGATATAAAAAGTGCCAATATTCTGTTGGGTAAGAATTGGGAGGCCAAAATTGCTGACTTTGGGCTGTCTAAAGTTCACTATGGTAATCAAAAGGTGAGCACCATCAATACAACAACTCTTGCAGGCACAAAATTCTACTTGGATCCAGAATATGCTAGGACAGGTAGGTTAAAAAAATCTTCAGATATTTACTCCTTGGGAGTAGTTTTATTTGAGATCTTCTTAGGGAAGTTGGCCTACGATTCAAATTACATTAAGAGGAATGAGAAAGGGCTTCCACCCATCGCACGAAGACACTTCAAAAGGGGAACACTTAAAGAAATATTAGATCCAAAAACAATGGATGACACTTATGAACTCGGTTTTACTGGAAAAGTCAGACCTGATCAAGCTAGATTCTTTGGATATATTTTCAAGAATTGCATATCAATGTGTAGCAAAAACTCAAGTCGAACGCCCAACAATTGAAGTCGTCACTGAAGAACTTGAGAAAGCATTACACTTTCAGGTAAGTCATCATTATTTTAAAACATCATCTTGCTAACTATAACTCTTATGCTAGGGCTAAGAGGGCATTTAATTTTATATTCATGACCTATGATAGTAAGTAGTGAGCTAGTTAGTTATGATTTTAAAGGAATGTATGATTTTACAACAATGATTTTAGGACAGTATTTACATCAAAATATTTTCAAATCTGTTGTTCATTATATATAGGAAAACCGGAAAAAAAACCCTCGATTTTTCACTTGACCACATAAGATTAGGCGTTGAAAACTTCAGTCTTGCCAACTGCATTATGAGAGGAAGATACGGGATGCTCTATAAAGGAAAAGTTCAGTACAATAATAGGCATAAGAAAGTTATTGTAAAGAGGTTTAGTTATGATAGGTATAAGAATGATACTATATTTTCATGGGAACATGGATTTTTGAAGGAGTTTGAAGTTCTTTTCAAGCATAAACATGAGAATGTCATTGGTCTTGTAGGCTATTGTAATGAAATGGATGAAAAAATCATTGTTTACGAGCATGCTTCTAAGGGAAGCCTCGATAGGTATTTAAATGATACTAGTCTTTCATGGACCAAACGACTTAAGATATGCATTGATATTGCAAATGGATTGAAGTTCCGTCATGGAGGTGATTTAGGACAAGGTGTGGTAATACATAGAAACATAAAAAAGTTCCAACATTCTACTAAATAAGGATTGGAAAGCGAAAATTTGTGGTTTTGAGCTTGCCTTGATATATCCCTCAAATCAAGACCCACAGTTTCTAGAAATACATTCTTCAACCAAAGAATATGATATTTACTCATTTGGTGTGATTTTATTTGAAATATTGTGTGGGAGACTGGCGCGTCCAGAGGACTTCAAAGATCACAATCAGTTTCTAGATGTTGTGATTAAACGTCACTTTCAAGAAGCACCACTTGATGAGATAGCGTTTGAGGGCATTAAGGAACAAATTGGGTGGGAGTCATTAGCTACATTCAGGTGGATTGCATTTCAATGCTTACTAGATGAGAGAAAAGAAAGACCTACAGCCGGTGATGTGGTAGTACAACTTCAAAAAGCTTTGAAATTTCAAGTAAGTTTTCACAACATCATATCACAAAACAATCTTCGTATTTTGGGAGCTGCAATACTATACAATTTGAAAAATGGACTATGCAAATCAAAAGGTATTTGGAGACGAATAGAAATATATATATATATATATATATATATATATATACACACACATTCTTAAACCTGGTTTTCACTAAAACCCATTTTTTGTTCTATTTTGTTTTTAAAAACATGATAATTCATATATTACTATGATAATAACATATTGGTTTCCTAAATTTAGATGCATGATTGATTGAAATATAGCTTATAGCTCTTTGATATATATATTCAGGAGGCCAAATTGCACAGATTCAACAAAGAAATACCCATTAAGTCTCGTGAGATTTACTCTGCAATGGCCAAAAAGGATATTTATAGCATACTCTCCTAGGGAATCCTCCTTGAAGATGACAAACTCGTACTTGGTTCATTTACATACGTTATTTCACTTGTTTGTATTCATACGAGTAAATATTTGGTTGGGGTGGGGGTTGGGTAAAGCCTTTGGCATTAAAAGTGGAGCTTCCCTCCAAGGTTAAAGGTTGGAGCCTTAGGAGAAACATTGCCTTTAAAAAGATATTAATTGGTTACACAACTAATTAACACTATAAGAAAAGAATACCTTTAGCGTCAACGGCAATAGCGGCGACAGACCAAACGTCGCCGCTATTGGTCGATCCGCGTCCCACCACTTAACATCAATCCCTAGCTGTTGATCCTTACCCTGATCCAACGGTTGGGGACTTAAGAACTAATAGCGGCGACAAGAATTAGGGTATTAGCGACGACACGTTATCTCCGCTAAAGAACTGTGGACCCTCCTCAAACCCCAGCCACTGATATCTTATCCAGATTCAAACCAGTAGCGGCGACGATGAACTAATAGCGGCGATAAGCTGTCGCCGGTAATACTCGAACGAAATAACCCCTTTACGTACAACGGGCTTTTTTCCCCTCTTTCCTCACTTTTCACCCTTTTCTTCTTCTCTCAAGCGATGGATTTCGGCAAATTTCTTCAAGTCGGTTAGTTTAAGTTTCTATCTTGTCAAATTTCTGCTCTATTTTGTTATATACATGTTATAGTTTATAATTTTTGTGTGTTTTTGTGTTTGTGCTAGAGAAATCGGCTCACCACCATCACCTCTCCGGTCACCACCATCACTTCTCCGGTCACCACCTCGTCTCTGCGGTCTACATCTACTTGAAAACTTGAAATTACGGTTAGTTTGATATGAATTTTTTCAAAGTTTAGAAATTGTATAATTTTTTTGTTTAGGTATATAAATGTGTATGGAAGGATGTATGTTTGTATGTAATTTTTTGTGAAAATGTATAATGTTGGTGTATTTGGTGAAAATGAGTATATGTAGGTGTATGTATTTGTGTGTGTAGGTGTATGTATGTGTATGTAGGTGTATGTAAGGATGTTTGTTTGTATGTAAATGTTTGTGAAAATGTATAATGTAGGTGTATTTGGTGAAAATGAGTATATCTAGGTGTATGTATTTGTGTATGTAGGTGTATGTATGTGTATGTAGGTGTATGTAAGGATGTATGTTTGTATGTAAATTTTTGTGAAAATGTATAATGTAGGTGTATTTGGTGAAAATGAGTATATGTAAGTGTATGTAGGTGTATGTATGTGTATGTAGGTGTATGTAAGCATGTATGTGGGTATGTAAGTCTATGAATGAATGAATGTATGTATGTATGTATGTATGTAGGTGTATGTAAATGATGAACAATTGTGCATGTAAATGTTTGCAATTGGTGAAAAATGTGTATGTTTGTATGTATGTTTGTATAAAGTATGCAAATGTGTATGTGTAAATTTTGTGGTATAAAGTATGTGTTAATGTGCATAAATTATGTTTAAGTTTCATGATTTCTATGTTTATGGTCATGTTTGAAAAAAAATATGTTTAAGTTGATAATTTCTATGTTTATGTTTAGGTTTGAGAAAAAAATATATTTAAGATGATAATTTGAATGTTGTTTATGTGTAGGTTTGAAAAAAAAAGTTTAAGTTTGATAATTAGTATGTTTGTGTTTAGGTTTGAAAACATTTATATTTAACTTTGACAAATATATATTAGTTAGGAAATACCCTCCTAAAATTAAAATCATCATTTAAAACATAACGAACATAGAAAATACCTGCCAAAATTGAAATCATCATGAAGAACATTACAAGTTTAAAAAATCGTGCCTGATATTGAATTCATCATTTCAAACATAACGAGCTAAACAATACCCAATCGAAATTGAAATTGAAATCATGATTTAAAACATAACGTACCGCCCAAAATTTAAAACAATCATTAAGAACATAACAAGCTTAAAAAACTATGCCCGTGTTTGAATTAATCATTTTAAACATAACGAGCTTAGAAATACCCGCCCGAAATTGATTTAGAAATTAATTTCGGGTTGTCCCCGTTTATCTTGGGACTGCTTTTTGAATACTTTATCTCATTTAGGATGTGAATGTGTATTACATGATTGTTTGTTTAAGAAGGATTCGGTTATCATTTTCTCTTTGCTCCTCGGGTATATATATCATTACATATATACTTGGGAGCTAAGAGGAAATGCTGCCGAATTTTTCTTAAACAAACAATCATGTAATACACATTCACATATGAGATAAAGTGTTCAAAAAGTGGGTTTAGCAGCCTACCCTTGTCTTGTTAATCCTAAATTAGATTTTCTTTCAGTTGCATAATGCCTATCGATAAAAGTTGGATTGATTCCCCACGTCATTTACCTCACTACAAGCAAGTACTCAAGTCATTTATCGAGATGTGTGAAAGAGTGATAAAAAACCACGATGAAGTTAGATGTCCATGTACCCAATGTAAAAATTCCGGCTTAATAAAAATAGCAGAAATGAAATACCATTTGCGTATTAACAGTTTTTGGAAGGAATACACGAAGTGGACCTATCAGAGGGACATGACTCCAAGTGCAGAAGTAAACTATGTTGCGCCACAAGACGGTATGGGAAACGTTATTGAAGACGTTAGGGGGGAGCGTATGGAAGAAGATACATATTTTAACCAAGAGAACTCGAATGGAGATAGTAGCGGTGTTGATGATGATTTTGAAGACCTAGTAAAGGAAGTTGAAACACAATTATATCCTGGTTGTACCAAGTTTTCTTCTCTTGACTTTTTAGCAAAGCTTATGAATATAAAGGATATGCACCATTTGACTAATGAAGCAGTAGATCATATCCTCTTGTTGTTGCGAGAGTCAATGCCAGAAGGCAACAAGATTCCCCTTTCGTATTATGTAGCTAAAAATACATTTAAGAAGATTGGTTTGGCATATGAGATGATAGATGTGTGCACAAATGATTGTGCTCTCTTTTGGAAAGAAAACGAGTCCTTACAAAATTGTCCCGTTTGTAATGAGAGTCGATGGGTCGATAAAGACACAAAAGGCACAAAGGTGGCTCGTAAGGTGTTACGATACTTTCCTTTGACGCCTAGACTACGACGTTTGTATTGTTCAAGGCACACAGCGAAAGATATGATATGGCATAGTATCGGACGATCGGAAGATGGGACTATGCGTCATCCAGTTGATGGATCTGCATGGCAAGACTTCGATAAAAAGTACCCAAACTTCGCGATGGAGCCACGAAATGTTCGCTTAGGGCTTGCAGCTGACGGTTTTAATCCCTTTAACAACGGTAGTGGATCCTCAACTCATAGCACGTGGCCGGTTATACTCACCACATACAATCTGCCTCCCTGGCTATGCATGCGAGAGTCCACATTCATGTTGACCTTGTTGATTCCTGGCCCTAAATCACCTGGGAAAGACATGGACGTTTTCCTTAGACCGTTAGTGGATGAGCTTAAGCAATTGTGGCAGACAGGTGTACGTACTAAAGACGCAGCAACAAACACATACTTCACAATGAAGGCGACGTTGTTATGGACCATAAATGACTTTCCAGCCCGTAGTAGCCTATCAGGTTGGAGCGGACAAGGCTACATGGCATGCCCAACTTGTAACCAATACACTCCTTCAATACGTGTAACTGGTAAATGTGCTTATGTTGGTCATCGCCGGTTCTTAGATGCTAACCATCCTTGGAGAACAAGTCTCGACTTTAACGGGAGACCCGAGACACGAGACCCTCCGAGACAGTTTAGCCCAGCTAACATAGAAGCTCAACTCGGTCGTTTAATTAATCGTCTACCAGGCAAGCTTCCAGCTTTTGGAGGTGGGAGGATAACCCGGTCAGATTTCGAGTTGAACTGTTCCAAACAAAGCATATTTTTTGAACTTGAGTATTGGTCTTCTCTGCAGCTGAAACATAACTTAGATGTAATGCATATAGAGAAAAATGTGTGCGACAGCTTGCTCGGTACTCTTCTAATGAACGATAAGAGCAAAGGCACGCCAAATGCGCGGTCCGACTTGGTAAAACTAAACATTCGGCCGACACAATGGCTGAAACAATCGGGTGGCAAGTTCTTAAGTCCCCACCCAAAGTACTCATTCAAGTCCGATGATCGAAAACTTTATTGTCAGTTTATAAAAAAATGTTAAACTACCAGATGGGTTTGGATCTAATATCAGTAAGAGGGTGACAGATAACAATGCTAACATTACCGGGTTGAAATCTCATGACTGTCATATCCTCATGCAACATTTGATACCAATTGGGGTTAGAAGGCTTTTGACTAAAGATACATCTACACCAATAGTAGACCTTTGTATGTTCTTTAAGCAACTTTGCTCTAGAACACTATCGGTGGATGATATGAAGAAAGCAAAGGATGACATTGTTACCATCTTATGCAAGTTAGAGATGATCTATCCACCTGCGTTTTTTGACATTATGGTTCATTTACATGTGCATGTACCTAATGAAGCGATTTCGGGAGGTCCAGTAGCTTTTAGATGGATGTATCCATTTGAAAGGTACATGGAAAACTAAAGAACTATGTCAAAAACCCGGCAAGGCCTGAAGGTTGTATAGCTTAAGGTTATGTGTTTGAAGAAGCTCTAACATTTTGTTCATTGTACCTTACAGATGTTTAGACTAAGTTCAATCGCCCAGATAGAAACGATGATGTCGTTGTTGAAAAAAGAAAGTTATGGGTGTTTGAGTCCAAATGTCGTCCTGTTGGAGCAACAAAGAACAAATATCTATCTTTCATTGAAAAAAGCAAGATAGAATGGTTTGTCCTCGAAAACTGCGCAGAAGTTAGGGAGTACATGAAGTGAGTGTTTCTATCTTTAACTTTTCATAATATGTTAATTGGTATTTTTCATTCCTTTCTTATATTTGTGATCAATGTAGTGAATTCAAACATACACATCCCCAATATGATCTTAAAACCAAATTTCCGGGATGGTTTCTCCATAAGGTATAATACATATATAACACTCATTACTCTACACTTGCTAGGTAATACATATATAACAAACATTATTACTCTATATTTGTTAGGTCCATTCGATAAAAACACAAAATTCTCCAGAATTCCACCCGGAGTTGTCTGCTCTTTCAATTTGTGCGAAAATGACTGCTTACACTTACACTGCTTGCATAGTCAACGGTGTTAAGTTTAAGACACTTGAACGTGATGCAAAATGCGCAACGCAAAACTCTGGGGTGGAAGTGGTTGGAGAGAACGGTGTGAAATTTTATGGCCAATTAGAAGAAATTATTGAGTTGCATTATACAAATGATTATTCAACTGTCCTATTTTGGTGCAAGTGGTTTGATACTCAAAGGGGTGTAAACCATGACAATAATATCACCAGTATAAGCACTGAACATGAATGGGACAAAGACGATCAACTCATATTTGCTTCGTAAGCCAAACAAGTGTTCTTCATCCAAGAAACGTCTCGAAACCAAAAAATAAACATAGGTGGGTAGTCAAAAATGTTAATCATCGAAAAATTTGGGATCGGCCATTAAGTGATGATCGCGTCAATAAGGTTCAAAATGTTGACAAAGGCTTAGAAGATATTGACGTTGTCGACAACAACTCTTCATCTGACTGTCCACTTGTCATTGACTTGACCCAATACTTTCAAATTGGATCTTCTCATGTTACTGCGGGTGAGCCTTCAATTGAAGTTGATCCCCCAACGGCTACCGTCGATGAAGTGTTTGAGGTCGAGACTGATTGTGATGAGGTCGAGGCTGATTGTGATGAGGACGATCCCGATTATGCGGAGTCTGACTAAAAGAAAAGTTATTGTAATTTATATTAATCTGTATTTGATAAACACTTGTTTGAAATATTTATTTGAATTTGAGTTACATTTGTTGTACTTTCCCTTAATTTCTATTAGATACACATGCTGTAACATTTGTAACTTTTTAGGGATTATGTTTTAGATATTGCTTATATTCGCATATCAGATGGCGGATGTGGCCCCATGGGGACATGGGGTTGACGGCGCTGGTGATCCACCGCCTCCTGATGGTCATTTTAGTGGCACGTATGTCACACCCCGACCACGTAAAACATCAAATCATGGCGGAAACGTCGGGGAGTGTTGTAACAGAATTATTGTTCCACAACCATGGTAATTAAAATTTTCATTTTATTCAACAACCAAAGGTGGAATACAGTGTTTCAAAACAAGAACCAAAGAGTACACAACATAATTAAACTAAGTCTATCTTTATTTTAAGTCTCTAAGGCACAGGTTCGCCTAGTGTCACGATCATCCTAAGCAACAGCTCCTGAAACACATGTGAAAATAGGTACGTCAGCATTAAATGCCTGTGAGATACATAGGTTTTGTGAAAAATAGGATTCATGACTTAAGTTTAAGAAAAAGTTGTTTAACAAAAGTCAGTCATGAACCTTGTTAATTGTTTTGTTTTATAAATCTTTTGAAAAGCGATGATAAAGAAGACGATATGTAAAAGGGTAATGTGAGGTTAAATGAATAACCAAGTAAAATGAGTTTGTATAAAATAAGTTGTTTGTAAAACAATGTCTTGAAAAATATGTTATTTTTATAAAATGTTATATGTCTAAATTGAAATGATTCAAATAACGCTACGATATGTAATACCATACAAGCACTTATATATAGGAAGAACCAGCGACGTATCCACCATGCTTGTATCATATTACACACGCCTCGTTACTCAAATCATTTTACCCAAACAAACCACCAATGTAAATTGCCCATGCCTAAGCCATTTGTCAAATGTCTTTGTGTAAATCATGCCAAAATGTTTATGTCAAAATGTAGTCCATGAAATATGTATATCAATATCAAAATGTCAATGTCAATGTCAAATATGTAATGTGTAAACAAAATGTCATGTATGGCAACTGAAATATATATATATTTATATATATATATATATATGTTTACTGAGCCACAAAAAAATGTATTTAACAATGCATTGAAGTAAAACGTTGTTTAAATCAATGTTATGTCTTGAGGAAATGCATGCTATACTGAATACAAACATTTATGCGGTATTGTAAAAATGCATACATCCAAGCCTTGTGACTGTGGTGATAAGCCCTTAAACAAATTAAAGGTCTATCTGTGTTATGTTTTATCGAATTCGGTCATTCCTTTCATCCAAATATACCTAGGATGTCAGGAACGGGAGTTGTCAATTCCTATGGTACCATTACCTACTAACGAGCGGCGTGATCAAAGTTAATGAATGTATACGGTCCCAGTTAAGCAAACCAAATGTCATACCCCAAAGTGTAAGCATGTGATGAGAATGTACTAAGTATGCGGTAAAATGGACATACATTGCATATGATGAAAAACAAATGCACTAAGTATGATGAACATACATGGCATGAAAAGGTAATGTAAAACAATATGCTAAGTATGTGCTAAATGAACATACATAGCATAAAATGTCATGTAAAATGATGTACTAAGTACGCTACAAAGGACATACATAGCAAAATCACAATGAAATCATGTACTATAAGTGTACTAATGAACATAGCAAGTATATGATATGAAAACATGGAAAGCATGAAAATAACAAGTAGGCACATGTGTTTCACCCCAAAATGTTTGGAAAACAGTAAAATAGGGGTCTATGTACTCACTTGAGATTGTTCAATAGACTTTAGATATCCACCAAGCAAAGCTAGAAGATCACGGATTTAAACGGCACCTAATATAGGTAACTACATTAATAAACGGACCTATTCGGAGGATCGGGTAGCATGAGGGTTCGTAAACCAAATGAGTGTAGGAACTCATGTAATATGGTTTAACAAAGCCTACATACTAAAACGAAACTTATCCTAAGTGCTTTTGACCCGTTACGACCCGCTTAGGTAGCTTATGCTACTTTAACGCGTCGTCCGCGTAAAACGCGTTTGGAACGCCTAACTAGCCCTATGACAAGTAAAATATGCCTTAACATGTCTAATAATGTTACTAATTCAGTTTAGATATCAAAAATTAGGTTACATAGGCTTATAAAGAATTTTGGCGCAAAAAGGGCATTTTGGTAATTTACCTAAGGCATAAGAACTACTTATCATACAACTACTTAAACGAAGTGACCATAAGGTATAACCTCGGAAGGTTATTCCCTATACAACTATGGCCACCTAAAGTGTTTGGTCGGATCCTAATGATCGACCAAAATGGGTCGGGTTCGAAAGCATAAGCGATTGATTAGATCGCTTACCCTTACGACTTTAGACAAGCACAAATCTAAAAGTGACGAGCTAAACATGCTAGAACATGTTTAGTCAAGTTAGAAAACAGGTTTTGATATCAAAACAAACGGTTTTGATACCCTAGAGTAGTTTGGTTACAAGATACGCAAGAACACGTATTTTGGCCAAAACTACGACTCGTCACTGAGCCTAGATAACGTGGTAAGCAGTAGGTATAGTTACTAGGGACTATGACCATCGTGATTACGCTCACGTTATGAAGTTCAAACGAACTTCGCATTGACCATAAACTGGTCAATGCAGAAAGTCAAACACAGTTTGACTTTCAAGCTAAAAATGCATAAAAGAACGAAGGAACACTTACAAAGGGTCCCCGCAAGATTGAATTTCCAAGTGTTTCTCAGGTATGAAGTGTTTTCACACATCAACTTAGAGAAAATCTCAGAATTCAAGTGAGTTGCAAGTGAACTATGGGGGGTATTTATAGGAAAGCTAGAACCGTTAGGATCGTTTATCGGGAAACGAGCTTCGATCTAGGCCGTCCAAGTGTGCCCCTTGTTTTCTAATACCATTAGAGCCCATAGAAATGGCCCATAGTTTGCTAAAAACCAGTTGCAAGTGGATTACATGGCTGGAACAGCTGGAAGCAGGCTGTTTTCAACATTCTGCACATCTGGGAGGGCCTTGCGGCCCACGTAAGGGGACAATAGAAGCTTACGCGGCCGGCCTGGGCAGCACAGATCAGAAATAAGTTTTGCAGAATGACAGTTTCAGTCCCTGTTGGTGTTTAAAGCCATTTTCGACACTTCCAAGGCCCGTTAAGCCAACTTTAAGGCCCTAAAATGATGCTTAAACATTGTGGGCTTGAAACATGTTCAAAAATATGCCAGATGTCGGTTCGTTTGGTCGTATGATCGCGATGTTTGCTTAATTACGACGGAATGCGCATAAGCGCGAAAAACGATCCAAATTGCGCGACGAATGGATTTTTCTTATGCCAATCACTAAAATAACATATTTTAATGCTTACATAAATTTTTGGATGTCCGGATGTATTCAGAACGTAAGTTATGCGCGAAAATGCAAACTTATGCACTTTTTGACGCTTTTAGTCCCTGAATGAGCATAAAGTTTATTTTAGCACACTGAACCCCTCGAAGCCTATTTCTAAGCTATGCAAAGGATATTTAGGGTGTGTTTAACTTATGTTCATGTTCCGGAATGTCTGTTACAGTTCAAATCGGCATACTTTCGCAGTTTGTCAATTTTAGTCCCTATAAGCGAATAGACTTGATTTTGCGATACCAAAGCCTTCAAAACTTATTTCTAAGTTATGTAAAGGTTATTTAAGGTATGTTAAGCATAAATTGATGTTCCGGAGTATTCGTTGCATTAAATTGATTATGTTTACGCACCAGTTTGCGTATAATTCTCCAGAAAGCGAGATAGAGTTTGAAATTGAATAAAAATAAAAACATGAAAAATATCAAACATAAACAAACAAAAATTGGGATCAAATAACTTTATTTCATTGATAACTGAACTGTTTACAATGATTACAAGCACAGATGTCACAGTCTCCCCTACTTGTGGAAATTTCATCCCGAAATTTATTTAGAGGAAACTCGTGAGAAAAGATGTGGATACTTCGCCTTCATTTGATCTTCACGTTCCCAAGTAAACTCAGGTCCACGCTTAGATTCCCAGCGAACTTCAACCAAAGGAATGCGCTTGCGTTTAAGCCATTTGACCATACGGTCCATGATTTCCACCGGTTTCTCAACAAAATACATCGTGTTGTCAACACGAATTTCGTCAAGGGGTACGTGGAGGTTCTCATCAGCTAGACACTTCTTGAGATTGGACACGTGGAAGGTTGGATGAACATTTCCAAGTTCAGGAGGTAGCTCAAGTCTGTAGGCTACCTTACCGATTCTTTTGATGATCTTGAATGGTCCAACATGTCTAGGTGCAAGTTTTCCTGTCTTTCCAAATCTGATCACACCTTTCCAAGGTGAGACCTTAAGTAATACACGATCACCGACTTGAAATTCCAAGGGCTTGCGTCGTTGGTCCGCGTAACTCTTTTGACAGCTTCGAGCTGTCTGAAGGTTATCACGAACTTTCTTAACCTTATCTGTTGTCTCTAGAATGAGGTCAGGTCCAGTAATCTGAGCCTCACCAATCTCATTCCAGCAGACTGGTGAACGACATTTTCGACCATAGAGAGCTTCGAAAGGAGCCATGTTGATGCTGGAGTGATAACTGTTGTTGTAGGAGAATTCAATCAATGGAAGATGTGAATCCCAACTACCACCAAAGTCGATCACACATGCTCTAAGCATATCCTCCAAAGTCTGGATTGTTCTTTCAGTTTGACCATCTGTTTGTGGATGATATGTTGTGCTCAGATTAAGTTGGGTCCCCATAGCAGATTGCATGGTTCTCCAAAAACGAGAAGAGAAGCGAGCATCTCTGTCAGAAATAATGTTCAAAGGAACACCATGTCGAGATATGATTTCATCCACATAGATTTTAGCCAGTTTTTCAGCAGAAAAATCCTCACGGATTGGCAAGAAATGCGCTGACTTAGTAAGACGATCAACAACTACCCAGATGGCATCATGACCTTTCTTAGTGCGTGGAAGTTTAGTAATGAGATCCATAGCGATGTTTTCCTATTTCCAAACTGGGATCTCTGGTTGCTCCAAAAGACCAGAAGGATGTTGGTGTTCAGCCTTTACCTTAAGACAAGTAAGGCATTTTGAAACGTACAAGGCAATATCCTTCTTCATACCAGGCCACCAATACTGAGTACGAAGATCCTTATGCATTTTGTCTGAGCCAGGATGGACAGAATAACAAGACTTATGGGCTTCATCCATAAGCAGAGTGCGAAGATCATCTTGGCTTGGGACCCACAAACGGTCCATGAAGTAGTATGATCCATTGTCTTTCAAAACAAGATCAGGCTTAATATGATAGGGTAGTTCCTTACCCATCAAACCTTGTGAAACACAAGTATGTTGAGCCTGAGAAATACGTGCCTTGATATCGGATCGAGCTTGAATGTCAGATTGAACACGAACACAATGAAGCTTGACATGTTCTTTATGACTCAAAGCGTCAGCCACAACATTCGCTTTACCAGGGTGGTAGCGAATTTCGCAATCATAGTCGTTTAGGAGTTCAACCCAATGTCTTTGCCTCATGTTGAGTTCTTTCTGATTGAAGATATGCTGAAGACTTTTGTGGTCAGTGAAAACCACATATTTTGTACCATACAAATAGTATCTCCAGATCTTAAGAGCGAAGACAACTGCACCTAACTCAAGATCATGAGTGGTGTAGTTTTTCTCATGTACCTTCAATTGTCTTGATGCGTAGGCTATGACTTTGTTCCTTTGCATCAGAACACAGCCAAGACCCAATTTCGATGCATCACAATATACGACAAAATCATCATTGCCCTCAGGTAAAGATAGGATAGGCGCATCATAAAGCTTCTGCTTCAAGGTCTGAAACGCTTCTTCTTGTTTAGAACCCCATTCAAAGGGTTTATTCTTCTGAGTTAGAGCAGTTAAGGGAATTGCAATCTTCGAGAAATTTTCGATGAAGCGGCGGTAATAACCCGCGAGACCAAGAAATGAACGAACTTCAGTAGGAGTAGTAGGCGTATCCCAATCCTTAATCGCACTGATCTTGGAGGGATCTACATGAATACCTTGTTCGTTGACGATATGACCCAAAAATTGAACTTCTTTAAGCCAAAATTCACACTTGGAGAATTTGGCGAAAAGTTGCTCTTTCTTTAGGAGTTCCAGAGTAAGACGAAGATGTTGCTCGTGATCAGCTTGCGTCTTAGAGTATATCAAGTTGTCATCAATAAAGACGATGATGAACTTATCCAAATAAGGCTTGCAGACCCTATTCATTAAGTCCATGAAGACAGCAGGAGCATTAGTCAAACCGAATGGCATAACTGTGAACTCATAATGCCCATAACGAGTGCGGAACGCTGTTTTGGGAATATCTTCTTCATGCACACGAAGTTGATGATACCCAGAACGCAGATCGATCTTTGAAAAGTAAGAAGCGCCCTGTAACTGATCAAAGAGATCATCGATGCGAGGTAGGGGATATCGATTCTTGATGGTAAGCTTATTAAGCTCATGGTAATCGATGCACATTCTGAAGGATCCATCCTTTTTCTTGACAAAAAGAACGGGAGCACCCCAAGGTGAAAAGCTAGGATGAATAAAACCTTTGTCAGAAAGCTCCTGAAGCTGCTTAGACAGCTCTTGCATCTCAGACGGTGCAAGACGATATGGAGCTCTGGCAATAGATTTGCACCAGGTACAAGATCAATACGGAACTCGACTTGGCGCGCTGGGGGTAATCCATGTAACTCTTCTAGAAACAACTCTGGATAATCCCGAACAACTGGGATATCTTGAATAGACTTACCTTTGCCCCTATCTGCCACAACATGTGCCAAGAAGGCCACATAGTTCTTTCGCAGATACTTCCGAGGTTGAAAACAAGACATGAGCTTGAGACTGCTAGCAGGTTTCTCACCATGAACCTGTAGGATCTCACCTGACGAAAGCGGCACATGAACGATCTTCTCAAAACAAACTACCTCTGCGTGATGTTTGGCTAACCAATCCATACTCACAATAATGTCGAAGCTTCCAAGTTGCATTGGCGTGAGGTCAATGGGAAAGAGATGGTTGTTAAGGTTCAATTGGCAGTTGCGAAGAACAGAATCAAGAATAACGGGTTCACCACTAGCAATTTCTACTGTCAAAGGCTTACCTAGTTTCGTTCTAGACACGTGAAGCAATGGTTCGAAAGATAAAGACACAAAACTCTTATCGGCCCCTGAATAAAAAAGAACAGATGCAGGTTGGTTATTAACAGGGAACGTACCGTTCACCATTTCATTGTCTGCTTGCGCTTCTTGTGCATTCATGTTAAAAACTCGACCTCGAGCTGGAGCATGATTTGGATTCGCATTAACCAGCCTTGGACACTGGTTTCGATAATGGGTCAGGTCTCCACAATTATAGCACGAGCCAGGAGGATAGTGAGGTCGTGCAGCTTGCTGTTGAACAGGTTGTTGAGCTACCTGTTGAGCTGGATTCCGAACGACAAACTTCTGCAAGGTGTCCAGACTTCCCACAGTTGGTACAGAAACGGCACGGAAGTTGCTGTTGATGGTGACTATTGCACCTATTGCACAAAGGTGCATTCCCTTCATACCGCTTCTTTGCTGGAGGCTGCGCTGGTTGATTGGGAGCTGCCTGGTTCTATTGGGCAGTGATGGCAAAATTCTGGGAAGCCTTACGCTTCCTTGACCCCTTCACAGAACCCGAATCCTTACCCTTCTTGTTTTTACCTTTCTTGCTATCCCCTTTGTCAGGTGACTGCTTCTTTCCCTTGTCACCTTTTCTATGCAGCTTACCCCTTCGAACCTGAGACTCGGTCAATGTCGCAGATAGCTCGATTGCCTGACGGACTGTGGTAGGGTTACTACCAGTAACGGTGTCTTGTATGGAGTCAGGTAGGCCATCGATATACCTCTTGATAGCCTTCTCGAGTGGGGTAACCATTGTTGGGCATAACAAACTCAGCTCCTCATACCTATCAGTATATGCCCGGTGCTCGCTACTATCCTGTTTCAGATCATCAAACTCCCTTTCTAAGGCTCACAGCTCATGACGAGGACAAAACTCCCTCATCATAAGAGTCCTAAGTTCAGCCCATGTTTGTGCTAAAGCAACCTCAGCACCACGGTCTCTCACCATGTAAGCGCCCTCTTCTGAAACACACTAGAAGCAAACTCGACTTTGCGATTGTCAGGACACTGAACGTTACGGAAAGTATTCTCAATGCTCTCGAACCATTGAAGAAGCCCAGTTGCTCCCTCAGTACCACTAAACTTGAGTGGTTTAGCCGAGTTAAAACTCTTGAAATTGCATGGAGCATTGTTGTTATTGTTGGCTTGGTTATATTGAGCAATAAGATTGGGGAACGCAGCAGCCATTTGCTGTGCGATGATTTTTGCCAGTTCGGCATTTGGTAGCGGATTTTCGCGTCGAGGAGGCATTCTAAAAGAGGAAACATAAGGGGAACGAGTGAGATGATTAGATGAAAAGAATGAGATGAAAGAAAAATCGACAAAAGCAAAGATGGTGGTCATTCGTCCGAATCACAAAGCAAACAAACGACACACAGTGACTAATCAAAGTAAATGGGTTAAAAATAATGCTCCGCGAAGACATGCTTGCCTATAAGTGAACACTCACCCCAGGAGTTCCCAGGTAAGAATGACTGGTCCGATTATGTGGATTTGTACGAACACTCTAGCCTTAGACAGAAAACCCAGGGTACAGGCATTCACCCTTCCAGTTTGCACGTGTTCACACTATTTAGAACCCAAAACTTTGACGAGATTTTGAAAACTTGGAAGGCACAAGGCCAAAAGAATTATTCAAAAACAAATGATAAATTTTCAAAATCAATTTGAAAAATCAAAAGGGTTCAAAATAATATGATAAATCATTTAAAAACAGAAGATTGAATTTTCAAAAATCGTTTTAGGAAATTGGGTTCTCGTTTTGGTGATCACCTAAGGATAAGTGAAGTGCATGTTTTAAGATCTAAACACAAGACAACTTGTGTTGGGGTCCTAGAAAGGTTATAGTCTAGGTCAAAGCATTACTAATAACCTAATTCTCTATAACCATTGGCTCTGATACCAACTCTTCTGTGACACCCCGACCACGTAAAACATCAAATCGTGGCGGAAACGTCGGGGAGTGTTGTAACAGAATTATTGTTCCACAACCATGGTAATTAAAATTTTCATTTTATTCAACAACGAAAGGTGGAATACAGTGTTTCAAAACAAGAACCAAAGAGTACACAACATAATTAAACTAAGTCTATCTTTATTTTAAGTCTCTAAGGCACAGGTCCGCCCTAGTGTCACGATCATCCTAAGCAACAGCTCCTGAAACACATGTGAAAATAAGTACGTCAGCATAAAAATGCCTGTGAGATACATAGGTTTTGTGAAAAATAGGATTCATGACTTAAGTTTAAGAAAAAGTTGTTTAACAAAACTCAGTCATGAACCTTGTTAATTGTTTTGTTTTATAAATCTTTTGAAAAGCGATGATAAAGTAGATGATATGTAAAAGAGTAATGTGAATAACCAAGTAAAATGAGTTTTGTATAAAATAAGTTGTTTGTAAAACAATGTCTTGAAAAATATGTTATTTGTATAAAATGTTATAAGTCTAAATTGAAATGATTCAAATAACGCTACGATATGTAATACCATACAAGCACTTATATATAGGAAGTACCAGCGGCGTATCCACCATGCTTGTATCATATTACACACGCCTCGTTACTCAAATCATTTTATCCAAACAAACCACCAATGTAAATTGCCCATGCCTAAGCCATTTGTCAAATGTCTTTGTGTAAATCATGCCAAAATGTAGTCCATGAAATATGTATATCAATATCAAAATGTCTATGTCAATGTCAAATATGTAATGTGTAAACAAAATGTCATGTATGGCAAGTGAAATATATATATATATATATATATATACATATATATATATACTGAGCCACAGAAAAAAAAATGCACAAAACAATTCATTGAAGTAAAACGTGGTTTAAATCAATGTTATGTCTTGTGGAAATGCATGATATACTGAATACAAACATTTATGCGGTATTGTAAAAATGCATACATCCAAGCCTTGTGATTGTGGTGATAAGCCCTTAAATAAATTAAAGGTCTATCTGTGTTATGTTTTATCAAATTCGGTCATTCCTTTCATCCAAACATACCTAGGATATCAGGAATGGGAGTTGTCAATTCCTATGGTACCATTACCTACTAACGAGCGGCGAGATCAAAGTTAATGAATGTATACGGTCCCACTTAAACAAACCAAATGTCAAACCCCAAAATGTAAGCATGTGATGAGAATGTACTAAGTATGCGGTAAAATGGACATACATAGCATATGATGAAAAACAAATGCACTAAGTATGATGAACATACATGGCATGAAAAGGTAATGTAAAACAATGTACTAAGTATGTGCTAAATGAACATACATAGCATAAAATGTCATGTAAAACGATGTACTAAGTACGCTACAAAGGACTACATAGCAAAAACACAATGAAATCATGTACTATAAGTGTACTAATGAACATAGCAAGTATATGATATGAAAACATGGAAAGCATGAAAATAATAAGTAGGCACATGTGTTTCACCCCAAAATATTTGGAAAATAGTAAAATAGGGGTCTATATACTCACTTGAGATTGCTCAATAGACTTTAGATATCCACCAAGCAAAGCTAGAAGATCACGGATTTAAACGGCACCTAATATAGGTAACTACATTAATAAACGGACCTATTCGGAGGATCGGGTAGCATGAGGGTTCGTAAACCAAATGAGTGTAGGAACTCATGTAATATGGTTTAACAAAGCCTACATACTAAAATGAAACTTATCCTAAGTGCTTTTGACCCGTTACGACCCGCTTAGGTAGCTTATGCTACTTTAACGCGTCGTCGGCTTAAAACGCGTTTGGAACGCCTAACTAGCCCTATGACAAGTAAATATGCCTAAACATGTCTAATAATGTTACTAATTCAGTTTAGATATCAAAAATTAGGTTACATTGGCTTATAATGAATTTTGGCGCAAAAAGGGCATTTTGGTAATTTACCTAAGGCATAAGAACTACTTATCATACAACTACTTAAACGAATTGACCATAAGGTATAACCTTGGAAGGTTATTCCCTATACAACTATGGCCACCTAAAGTGTTTGGTTGGATCCTAATGATCGACCAAAATGGGTCGGGTTCGAAAGCATAAGCAATTGATTAGATCGCTTACCCTTACGACTTTAGACAAGCACAAATCTAAAAGTGATGAGCTAAACATGCTAGAACATGTTTAGTCAAGTTAGAAAACAGGTTTTGATACCCTAGAGTAGTTTGGTTACAAGATACGCAAGAACACGTATTTTGGCCGAAACTACGACTCGTCACTGAGCCTAGATAACGTGGTAATCAGTAGGTATAGTTACTAGGGACTATGACCATCGTGATTACGCTCACGTTATGAAGTTCAAACGAACTTCGCATTGACCATAAACTGGTCAATGTAGAAAGTCAAACGCAATTTGACTTTCAAGCTAAAAACGCAAAAAAGACGAAGGAACACTTACAAAGGGTCCCCGCAAGATAGAATTTCCAAGTATTTCTCAGGTATGAAGTGTTTTCACACATCAACTTAGAGAAAATCTCAGAATTCAAGTGAGTTGCAAGTGAACTATGGGGGAGGGGGTATTTATAGGAAAGCTAGAATCGTTAGGATCGTTTAACGGGAAACGAGCTTCGATCTAGGCCGTCCAAGTGTGCCCCTTGTTTTCTAATACCATTAGAGCCCATAGAAATGGCCCATAGTTTGCTAAAAACCAGTTGCAAGTGGATTACATGGCTGGAACAGCTGGAAGCATGCGGTTTTCAACATTCTGCACATCTGGGAGGGCCTCGCGGCCTGCGTATGGGGACAACAGAAGCTTACACGGCCAGCCTGGGCAGCACAGATCAGAAACAAGTTTTGCAGAATGACAGTTTCAGTCCCTGTCAGTGTTTAAAGCCATTTTCAACACTTCCAAGGCCCGTTAAGCCAACTTTAAGGCCCTAAAATGATGCTTAAACATTGTGGACTTGAAACATGTTCAAAAATATGCCGGATGTCGGTTCGTTTGGTCGTATGATTGCGATTTTTGCTTAATTATGACGGAATGCGCATAAGCCCAAAAAACGATCCAAATTGCGCGACGAATGGATTTTTCTTATGCCAATCACTAAAATAACATAAACATAAATTTTTGGATGTCCGGATGTATTCAGAACGTAAGTTATGCGCGAAAATGCAAACTTATGCACTTTTTGATGCTTTTAGTCCCTGAATTAGCATAAAGTTTATTTTAACACACCGAACCCCTCGAAGCCTATTTCTAAGCTATGCAAAGGATATTTAGGGTGTGTTTAACTTATGGTCATGTTCCGGAATGTCTGTTACAGTTCAAATCGGCATACTTTCGCAGTTTGTCAATTTTAGTCCCTATAAGCGAATAGACTTGATTTTGCCATACCAAAGTCTTCAAAACTTATTTCTAAGTTATGTAAAGGTTATTTAAGGTATGTTAAGCATAAATTGATGTTCCGGAGTATTCGTTGCGTTAAACTGATTATGTTTACGCACCAGTTTGCGTATAATTCTCCAGAAAGCGATATAGAGTTTGAAATTGAATAAAAATCAAAACATGAAAAATATCAAACATAAACAAACAAACATTGGGATCAAATAACTTTATTTCATTGATAACTGAACTGTTTACAATGATTACAAGCATAGATGTCACAACGCATGAGACTGACGGTAAGTCTTTTACTAAATTATTTTGTAGTCTTTATATTTTATATATTATAAATGTTATTACTAATTATTTTTGTTTTAATTGCAGCGGTTCCCCCAAAGAGGGTTAGGGGGAAAGCCAAAAATGAGAAACTACGGCGTCTGGTAAAAGCGGGGGAGCCCGTATCGCTTACGTTTGACAGACAGGTGACGTATACCCCCGTTGGTAAATCAAGAGATTTGTTTTCAAGGGAGGCCGACCTGTATATGTGGCGGACCATCCTGTTTGATAAAATTGGATGGGATAACGTTTCACAATCGCACAAGGATGCCCTCATGAACAACTTACGGGTAAATAAGTTATATGCATAAAATTTTATCAAATATTTAAGCACATGCAAATGCGCTGTTACCATACATGTGCGAAATCGCAGCCGTAAACGGGCATTTAAACGGCTGCAAACGCTCCGTTAAAGGGCTGCGAAATCGCTTCCGTTTGCGGATGCGTTTGCAGCCGTTTAAAGGTCTGTTTATGGCTGCAAATGTGCCGTTAAATGGCTGCGAACTCGCTGCCGTTTAACTGCGCATTTGCAGCCGTAAACGAGCCTTTAAACCGCTGCAAACGTGCCGTTAAAGGGCTACGAAATCGCTGTCGTTTGTGACTGTGTTTGCAGCCGTTTAAAGGCCCGTTTACGGCTGCAAATGTGCCGTTAAACGACTGCGAATTCACTGCCGTTTAACGACGCATTTGCAGCCGTAAACGAGCCTTTAAACGGCTGCAAACGCGTCGTTAAAGGGCTGCGGAATCGCTGCCGTTTGCGGCTGTGTTTGCAGCCGTTTAAAGGCCCGTTTACAGCTGCAAATGTGCCGTTAAACGACTGCGAGTTCGCTGCCGTTTAACGACGCATTTGCAGCCGTAAACGGGCCTTTAAACGGCTGCAAACGCGTCGTTAAAGGGCTGTGAAATCGCTTCCGTTTGCGGCTGAGTTTGCAGCCGTTTAAAGGCCCGTTTACGGCGATTTTGCAGCCATCGTTAAATCTAATTTATATATAATATTTAAACTTTTTTATTTAATTCGTAGGAAAATTTCAATTTTGATGAAATGGAACGTGATTTAGAGGCGAAAAGCTTGACGGGCGGCATTAGGAGTGTGCTTATGAAGCGGTACTCTGACCGCAAACACGATGCTAAAAAATTATTTAAGAGCAAGGGAGGTTACAATGATATTGAGAGGGCAAGGGCATACCATCCCGCGGATATGCCGTATGATAACTGGTTGAGAACCATCGAAGGTTTCCGGGACGAAAAATATATTAAAAGAAGTGAGGCCAACAAACAAGTACGCGAGAAACAACAATTCCCATACCGCGGGGGGACATCATCGTACGGTAGCACCGCCTATAAAAATGTAATGTTTTATGTATGTGTGCGTGTGTGTAAGCTTTTGTTTATTTAATGTCTAATCTAAGTTTAATGTTAAATAGGATATGGATTGGGTACCTACGTATGCTAAAACCCACACGGATAATCAAGGGAATTGGGTTGATCTAGTGGCTGAACAAAATTACGTAAGTATTTCTTTTAAGTATAATTTTCTATAACAAATATATATATATATATATATACACATATATATATTTAATCACCTTCGTAAAATACAGCGAAACTTACAACAAGCCACAAATGAATGGAGCGGTGATGGTCCACCAATTGCCCCGTATCAGGAAGCGTTGGGAGAGCGGCGAGGATGGTACCCGGGGATGGGGCCTAAACCTTCTTCCAACACGTCCTCGAACACGTCCTCGAACATGTCGTCTTCACAAGCTCGGACGCAAGAACCCTTTTCCGAGGTAAACTACGCAACTTATAAAATGACAAATGAACGCATGTTTCCTTGTTAAATATACGTTGGTAGCGTTAATTAATAAGCTAATATACGTTTTGATATCTATTATTGTAGGATTTTGTTAACAACTTGTTCCAAACCCCGTCCTTTTTGAACCAACTTAACAACTATCTTGCTTCACAAGGAAAAGAAAAAGGAAAGTCAAACGACTACGATTCTGATGACTTATTCGATAATGATTTCGACGAGTGACTTGTTGTTTTTAATGTATGTTTTAATTAAACGTTGTAGGATTATAATGTAGGACTTAAACGTAGTTTGTAATTATATTACCTTTAGTATATGTTCATGGCATATGTTTGCGTTGTTTGAATTAGGCAGGTTCTGTTTTTCGGCCGTAAAACTGGCTGGGTGAATGTATATACAGCTGTTGTATTAAAAAAAGACTTTTAGCGGCGACAGCTGTCGCCGCTATTGCCTTATACCTTTACCGGCCATGAGTATCTCCGACGACCCTTTAGCGGCGACAGTGACCTTTAGCGGCGACAACAGGCCAATAGCGACCTATCAATACCGGCGACCCTTTAACATCGACATGTCGCCGCTAAAAGTCAATTGTCGCCGCTAAAGGTGTTCCATTCTTGTAGTGTAAATAGCTATGCTTTTACTATAACTAGTTTCCAATAAGAGAAAATTATGAAGATGACCCATCCTTGGTAAACCTATGTAGTCATGTCGCTCTTATCTCACTTTGAATCTACTTTGCTTGTGTCCAATTTTTTTGCTTACATGTAGATTTATATTCATGTGATACACGGCATGTTTCATCACTAAACAATCAAATGCTCGACAATAACTCTTATAATATCTATAAGTTTGTGTATGTTATTCATATGTATTCGGGTTTGATAATTTTTTTGCTCTACCTATTAATTCATCATCATCATCATCATATTTCTTAATGTTTTATCTATTATTGAAAGTGTGGAATGCCAACATCAAAAACTGATTACACATCTTTTAAATTTCTTACGAGATATGGATTACGATTTACGAGTCAGTCATTTATGGGTCATTCAGGAGATAATCCATGCCCTACAGTTGACAACTTTGGATGTCGAGCAAGAGGACGATGATTACGAATGATCATGTGTCGCCGGCGACTATAAAGGACACATTTGAGAAGGTGACATAGAGCCACATGTTGGGAAATTAGTTGAAGAAATAAAAGCATTTTCACTAACTTGGAGAAAATAAGAATATGTGTGTCTATAGGGTAGAGTTAGTCTACAAAGTGTGGTTTTCTAAAAAAAACTAGGAATTCTTATGGACTATTAGATTGTCGTTTTAGATGGATTGAATTGATTTATGGCATTTTTGTAATTTGTGTTTTATTTTTAATAATTGATTTGATACCATAGGGCTATAAATGTAATTTTGGTGTGTCTTAAATTCACAAACCCATATGTAGGTCACATGCAATTTCCTTGGTAATTTTTCAACGTCAATAACTTTTTATATATGATTTAAGAAAAATTAAACCACAATAACGAGTGTTTTTTATCTTTAATATGAGTACCATTTTGGTATATAAAATTACTTTCAACTTGGTGTTTTAACTCCATTGTGTTTTTGGTTTTGTTTATCCAATGGTGTTTTATTTTTAACAGGTATGTCATGTTTAACAGTGGATTGATTATGTAGTTTTTTATTTGTAGCAGGTACATGTTTTTTGATTTTATAGTTAACAAAGGGTACATGGTGTTATATTTTGTATATAACAAATGATATAAGGTGTTCTAGTTTGCAGGAACATGGTGTTTTTATCATCATTAATTGTCTAATTTACTTTATACCTACACCCTTTAGTTGTAATGATTGCCACATGTCTAGCTCTTATGGTTTCTTAGCTTTGTGAGTGCATTATGTCTATTGCCTTCGTCAATCATATCTTTAATTGTCAATGTATCAAGTCGTAGTTGATCGTATAGGATTGTATGATAGACAAAACGGGTTTGTAACGTTATTACACATTCGTACGAATGTGCAGTTCATATGAATGGGACTTCCCAGTCGTCCCAAGGTGCAGTTCGTATGAAATCCCCAGTCGTCCCAGATGGTTCAGACGATTGGACTTGAGAGGGGAAACTCTGTCCATTTGGTTTCGTGGTTTTGTAACTTCAAATAATCAAAAGAAACCAGTCTAATTACCTTGTTCTTGTGCATGTTATCTTCATACTCGGATTCCGCACGAGATATGAAGACGTATTAGCCGGTCGGAGCATTCGGAGTGCCAAAACGGTCCTCACAAGTGGTATCAGAACTTGGAGACCGGTTTCAAGGACTTAGAACACAAGATACCAGCAAAATCAAGCAGATTTCAAGCCAATTTGGATCTGATTACATCATCTTTCTCATCACATTTCATCTACTCATCTTCTTTACTTAGAACACAAAATTAATGCTGAATTCATGGATAAATTTTTCTGATTTTTGGATATAATGTGCGAAAACACGTTTTAATCAATCCTTGAAAGAATTAGATCAAAATTCAAACTAAATCATTGAAAATTCTTAGAAAACCCATGAAAAACACAACTGAGAAAAGGAGGAAAGTTAAAGAATGAACAACAAGATGTGAGTCTGTACTACAAGAGTGGTAGTTCATCAGATATTCAGAGACAAAAAGTACAGACAACATACAGTGCAGATACTTCATCAGGATTTTCTGGTTTTCAACAAAAAGTAATTCAAGTGGCATTGGGTTTGGACATTCTCGAGTTATGAATCTACTTCTGAAACTCCAACTTCAAAATCATCACAAGGTTCAAACTCACATTTGAATCAAAGATATAATCAGTCTCATGAGCAACAATGCAATGTTTCAGTCAATCTTCAAAATACTCAAGGTTTGAATAAATTTATAGTAAAACAGCAGATGTCATTTCTAGCATCAGTTCTTGAGTCATATGACAGTTTAATCGCTGGAAAAATCAAAAACTGTAATATGACAAAAGAGGACTATGACCAGGTTGATCCAAAAGAACTAGAGCTGATGGATATCATGTGGAATATGGTAATTTGTCACACCCTAAAATTTCCACATGCGGAGTACTACCGCGATTCGTGTGACTGACCAGGATCCAGCCACCAATCACATTGAATAATTATAATAATAGTTAAATAGTTGCACCAAACCAATACGATTTGTGACACTTCAAGGTTAAGTCCAAAACAACAATTTAACAAAGTAGCAGAAGCATAAGTAAAATGGTTCAAACATAAGTTCATAGTTCCTTATTATTAAAGAACCCAACATACGGGTTAAGACGTCCACTACACATCCCTAAGCTGCAAGCTCCAAAGTCACTGTGTACCTGCAAAGCATGAAGTAGGGTGTCAACATAAAGTTGGCGAGTCCACGAGTTTGTCCAGTTTTAAATCCAAAAACTTGTTTAAGTAGTTAAGTTACTCATTTATATCATGCCATGGAAAGCTACCCCTTATGTAAGCTACTAAACTGCGAAATACCGAATACTTTACGACCGTACGTTTCCGTAATTTGCCCTGTTTGTCAATGTCTATCATCATTGATGGTTTGCCAGAGTCTATTAGTTCACGACCGATCCTATCCAGGCACGGTGTGAGGTTGGTGAGACCTAAATAGCGCTATTAACTAAAAACTCGTTCGCCAGGCCCCGGCGACTAATCGGTATAGTAAGTAGGGACTTCGTGATAGAGTTTCATTTAGTACACTTGTTGCATCTAATATAAATAGTAATTAACTGAGCATCCCGCACAAAGGGAGAAAAGTCGTTTGTATCCCACACAAGGAGATAGCATTGTTTGTATCCGTTTCCCAACCACCGGGAACACATGCTTTTAGTAAAAGTTGTGAACTAACCTCGGTTTGCTCGGCAGATAGTTTTACTTGTTAATACGACTTTGGTCAATCACGTCTTGTTATTGTTATCATAACTAGTTAGGTTCGCATTTAATTAACGTCACGCATTCATGTATTTAGCACGTAGCACATAAGCACATATATATCATCATGGCATATACATATCCGCACTTTAAATTCAATTAGTCGTTCAACTAGTCCATAGTGTGCCGCCCAATTAGTTAGCGGCCCAATACCAGTGTGCGGCCAAGTCTTATGTTGGTTATTTATATAACTGTGCGACTCATCATCTTGCTGGGCCCAAACAGTGGGTGGCCCAAGAAGAATGAACAGTTAGTTTGTGACAAAGGCATATAAGTGTACGGTCAACTCAGCATCATGTGCCAAAAACAAATGTGTGGGGCCAGAAGTTCAGTGTGCGATCATTATGTCACAATCATCACTTTCTCACAATTTCAAATCACCTAACATTCAGGTTGTACCCTATGCATGAATTTTTACACATTCCAAGCAGTGGCGAAGCTTGGATTTTTCGGCCGGGGGGGTGAAAACATATATACCCAAAAATTTCTATAGAATACCCAAAAATTTCTATAGAACCGGGGGGGTGAAAACCTATATACCCACAAATTTCTATACGAAAACTACATATATAACACTACTGAGCGAAAAATCCCGGGGGGCGGGCGTCCCCCCCCGGCCCCTTGTAAGCTTCGCCCCTGATTCCAAGATAACCCACCTTCAACAATTTGAATGACAGATTCATAAACCCAGATCATGCATTATGTACATTCAATCATCCACCATCATTTTTATTATTAACAACAACTAATAAGAAAATCATCATCATCTTCTTCGATTAATAGATATAAACATCAAGCACATGAATATAATATCAAGTCAAAACAGAATCATCGTCATTTTCGATCAAAACCCAGATTCCTAAGTGAACCTTGTCAATGATTATCAAAGTATTTCTGATTTGTTTAACACCAAAGTTGCACAATCAACCGTCTTTATCATCTTCCTTATTTCTAAACACTCAGATATGGATAAGCAGGTTGTACCCTGAGCATATATAGTTGTACACTTCATGAAAAATTTAGCATCACACATTTCGGATGATAATTATCATATTCAATCATCATTACCTTTATCATCTAAACGATTAACATACATCAATAGGCCACTAAACAGATTCATACAAGGTATAATCATCATCCTAAGCTGTTTCGGAAGCATGCATTAAATCAGTCATCAAGTGTCACAGATCCAAACGGATTCATACAAGGTATATCACTATCATTTACGGATTTAACTCAACAAATCTCAAACCTTTTAATCACAAAATGATTCCGTTATCATGCCAGCAGCTTTGAAAGAAAACCTTTAACAGTTGCTTATCATTTTAGGTCTGATTTTAACAATATTCAAGCACACCATTACCTATTTCATGGCTCAAAGATGAAACATGTAACCTAACCTGAAATTTGTTGAGCTAAGATGAAGTGTGCGACGAAGATGAGAGGTGACGATGCTCGAAGGAGTGATGGCAGCCGATCCTCGAGACAATGGTGCTGCTGCCGTGACTTGTCAAGAATAAGGGTAAGGATCTGGGTGTTGCAGGGATTTCTCCTAGAGAGAGAGGTTAGAGAGAGAGGAAGGATAAGAGAATTTTTCTGGGGATTGATGGAAATGATTTGATTGTGAAACTTCCTTGAATGTCGGCTGGTTAAAAATTTATACTACTTATTTCATGGTCGCACACTTTGACCACTTATCCCTTACCCACTGTGCGATGGTATTAGGGTTACATGAGGGTGTCAACTCGGATTTAGTTGGGCCAGTGTTAGGTTGTACGACCCATAAGGAAACAAGGGTGCAACCCAATAATCGTTCAACACACAGAGTGTATGGGGGTGTAGGTGTTCGACTAAGTTTGCTTATAGACATAATAATACCATTCTTATTTATTCATACACATACAAACATATATCATTTAAATCAAACAATTATAAATACCCGTTCATTAAATTCACATAGTTTATTTTAATACTTATCCATATGTGATGGATCGTACAGGAAAAACCCAAAGTGTCACACAAGTATTTTGAGACGCGCACAGAGATTTTCTTAAATCACAGGAAGACAGGGTTTCTTGGCATCTGATTCTAAACTGGGTTTTAACAAGTCAAAAGTAACATGTTTCAAATGCAAACAGAAATGGCATTACAAAAGAGAATGTACAGGTCAAAAATATAAAGATAACATCAATCTGTTTAGTGAATATTATAAACAAGCAATATATCACAAGCAGGAAAGGCCACAGATTGAGGCTTGAACTTCAAAATTGAAAAACAAAGCATTATTGTCATACATGAAGATGAGGGTTTTAACTGGAATAACATGTTTTCTCAAACTGATGGACGAGCAATGCTTCCTGAAGTTCGTGAAGAAACAAAACAAACAGTTGAAGAAGTTGAAGAAGAATGTTGTTTTAATAACGTTTCTAGAAATTCTAATGTTTCTGTAGCTGATGAAATTTAAAATAATTTTGCAGATATGTACTACAGCAGCATTGGAATTAGCTAGGAGGAGAGAGAGAAAGAAAAGATAATGGAAGATCTTCAGGCGATGGCAGCTCAGATTGTTGATGATGATGGTAAAAAGGTGAAACGGATAGTAAGTTTGATATTATACCATGTGAAGTCTGTGCTGAAATAAAGAATTTTTCAAACAAAAACGCACAGTTCTTGAGAAAAAAGAAGATTTTCTAAACAAAACTTATGTTGAGGTTGCTGAAAAAGAAGATTTTTTTGCACAAAAATGCAAAGAAGCTGTTGAATATGAAGAGTATTTAAATCAAACTCACTTAGAGTTTGAGAAAAAAGATCGGTTCTGATACAAAAATGCAAAGAAATTCTTGAACAAAAAAGTTTTGAATAAAAAAGCAAGTGACTTGACACAAAAATGCAATGAACTTGAAAAAGAAAATAATATGGTGAAGAAAAAGTGTTCTGAAAAATGCAATGACTGTCTTCAAAAAAACAAAAATGTTCAAGAATTACAGAAACACAATGATGTGCTGAAATTTGATTAATTCAAGATGAAAGAAGCATATGACAAGATGAGTAGTGAAACTAAACAACTTGTTGAAAGAAACATAAAGAATGCTGAAACAATCAGATTTCTTGAAGCCAATTATAAAGATAAACAAAAGACAGTAAATTTCTATCTTGATTAAATTGCTTTGCTAAAACATGAATTAGCTAAAACAAATAAAAAGAATAAGAAATTAATGAGTTTTAATGCTTCTTCATACATTCTTGAACGTATTTTTAACATTCCAGCAAAAGAAAATGAATCTAAGAAGAAAAATGTTAAAAAGGGCAAAGGATTAGAGTATCATCAGCCCCCCCCCCCCCTCCGATGGGGGAAATTATTGTTATTGTGATGATGAGAAGGTGGAACAGGCGGTGAATATCAAATTAAAATCTTTTTCAAATGATGTTGATCAGCTGTCTGATGATATTGATGTGACTTACACCAACTCTGATGATGGTGAATTAGAGTTGGTAAATAATGTTGTTGAAAATGTTTTAAAAGATGAAAATCAAAATGATTCCGCCAATAATGAAAATTCCAAATCACAGATTGAAGATGAAGAAAGTTTTCAAAAAATTATTTGAAAAATTCAAAATCTGAGTAAAAACGGATGATGATCCAATAGTGTTGGCATATCAAATGGTTGGATCTGACTAATTGTTTTCATATATTGAATTTCTGATTCAAAATGTGATTGTGGAAAAGATCGAGAAAGTGTTTAAACTGGTGGAAATCAAAATGTCTGAAGTTGAGAATCTTGCGGGAAAAGCAAGAATTTTGAAGGGTGAAAAATCTTTTTATAACAAACTACGAAATTCGCATTATCAAAAGAAAAATAAACGAGCTAGTTTAGGTTATAAAAAGAAGAAAAATCAAAACAAAGGGTTTCAAAAGAAAAATTTTAAGAAACAGATGAACTTTGTTCATGGAACAAGTTCGGAAAAAGAGAAAGAAGTCCAATTTAGTCGACAGTGAGGAATTCTATGCTCAGAAAAAATAACAGCAACAGGCTAAGGATGTTTCAAAGAAAACATGTTTTAAATGCAAACAAGTTGGACACATTGGTCGAAAATGTCCACAAAATCTGAATCCTGTTTATGATGAGAAGAAGATGAAATCGGAAGTTGATAAACCGAAAACACCCAAGTTTGGACCGAAACAAATTTGGAAACAAAAGGCGTTAAAAGGAAAAATTCAAAGTGACTCAAGGTTTTATGTCAAGAATGGTCCTAAAGGTCAAACCTGGGTGATCAAAAGAAAAGAAACTTCCGATGGAGAAAAGAAGACACTTGATTCAACTGAAAAAGTTGAAGTCAAGAAGCAAAATGCTTTTTTGAAAAATGAAAAAGATTTTCCGAAATTTAACGAATCGTATTGTGTCAAAATACCCAAGATCAAGCAGGCCTGGTTGCATTGTTCAAGTGATTGAAGTTGTTGCTTGTGTAGGTGTTCCGGAGGTGAATTCAAGTCTAGCATGGGCAACGGAAGAGCCTAGCACATGAGGAGAAATATTGTGTTTGAAAGCAGGAAGTGATTGGTTTTAATTGAAAATTTAAAAATTTTGAAAAGTAAAAATGAATACATCGAACCATCACGGTTGAACAAACAAAACATGATAAAACAAGAATTGATAATGGTTTCAAACTGTAAAAATATCAATGTTTTGTGATCATGGGGGTGAAAAATAATCAATTTACTAAATGTGAAGCATAAATGGATAGCGAGATGAAGCTGTTCACATCAGATTGTCAAATTTTCTTTAAAATGTTTTAGAAGTATAGTTTTAAAAATTGAAAAATTCAAAAACATTTGAAAATTTGAAAAAGTATAAAAACAAGAAAAATGTCAAAAGAGTTTTGTGTAAAAAGAAGAAATGATACTAAATCAGTAAACAAGCATGAATGGGGTGTCTATGATGATCTGCCTCGACGGATGGATTATCATGTAACATGCTAGAAATCAATTTAAATGACGACCCCATCAACGACACAACACCGGCAATGCAGCAACAAAGGAAGAGTGTTGAGTCGTCATCAAGCCAAGGGAAGAAAGGTTTGGTGATTGTCGTCTTCGAAAACAAGGAAGCTAAAATGGTGGAGATAGTGGAAAACAGAGAACGACGCAAAATGTTGGCGGAATCGAAATTAAAAAGAGATGAGACGAACATCAAACACTTGCACGAATAAAAGGAGAACCATGGTTTAAAGTTTCTATGGAGCCACATGAAAATGTCGCAGAACCGAGGTTCTCAATTCTACTAGATCGTTCTCAATTATACTAGATCGCAAATGAGAAATATGTGCGAAGTGGGGTTGGATCGTTAACTTTTGTATTGTTTATTTTAATCTTTTATGTCATTTTTTGTATTTGTAGCTTTTAGGTTATTTGTTTTTATATTTAATGCACGTTTTAAATTTTAATGAAAATGAGTTTTTTACTTATTTGTCTTTCATATTTTTTTATGTATTTTAAAATTATGGTGTTTAACTTATTTACTTAAAAAGATTCTAGCGATAGAAATTGTTTAGTGATATTGGGTGGCGCAAGTATTTCAGTGGTAGTGTGATAAACTGAATGGAACGAGGTTGCCTTTCTCATTAGTTGGTTGTTTAGTGATGGAGTAATGGGTGCCTCTTCCACTCTAATATGATCAAATCTACATAAACCATTATATACCCTCCAACCAACTTCTCCCCCAACGTTGCGACCGGCCCTCCGGCAATCTCCCAACACCTCACATGCGCGTAGGTGTTATGAGCTTCCGAACTCGCGCCATCCGACGTGTCTATTATCCGTGTCGTTTGGTGTTGTGGTAACACATGCTCTAAGAGCAAATTGTGAGGATGAAAGGTATAATGAAGAATACTTTAGAACGAAATTTGTAATATGGTCATAATCATCTATGTTAATAATTCGACTATAAAGTTTCATAAAAGATATAATCTTAGATAAAGTAGACCTCATTAGACTCGCTCATATTATTTCAATCATGATGGGTCAAGATAGGTGTTCAATATTCAACTTCAAACGAGTTAAACGAGAAATCAAACTAAAATTGTTTAAGACCGGATCAAATTATATATTCGATTTTGGTTCAATCTTACACAAAATTAGGTAAATAGTTAACGGTTTTAAATAAACTTAGTTCGGTTACAATTTAGCCCACTCCCCTTTAGCCCAAATCCAATCTAATTGTATATAGAGTTAATTACATAGTTAGTCCCTGTGGTTTGCACAAAATAACAAACTTAGGTACTAATAGTTTAAAATCACATTCTAGGGTATTAACTTTTCATTTTGTAACGTTTGGAGGTATTAACTTCTAAGGTAATAACATAGGTAGTCCCTGTGGTTTGCACAAAATAACATACTTAGGTACTAACAAAATGTGATTTTAAGCCTACAAATAAGCTTAATACCCTCAAACGTTACAAAATGAAAAGTTAATACCCTAGAATGTTATCAGAAACTATTAGTACCTAAGTTTGTTATTTTGTGCAAACCACAGGGACTAACTATGTAATTAACTCTTGTATATATATTAAAAATAGAAGTGTTTTAAATATTATAATAATGTCTTTTTAATACTTTTCTTATCTTTTTTACTTTTTAAGTTGGATAAGCTTGTGTCAACCGGTACTGGTATCGAAAATATTGGTACGGTTATCGGTACATGAATGTAAAAATCGACACCAACCTGGTACAGAAAACGTTAAAAGTCGGTATCGAATTGATTTTGAAATTTTTTAGTTCGGGAAATTCGGTACTGCTACCCGGTACCATTTGCTCATCCCTGATCACGGGTAGCGTACGAACAATTGTATATATATTAAATATAGAAGTCAATGATTAGTGTTTTAAATATTACAATAATATATAGTTTTTTAATACTTTTCTTATCTTTTTTTACTTTTTAAGTTGGATAAGCTTATGTCAACCGGTACTGGTATCGAAAATACCATTACGGTTATCGGTACATGAAGGTAAAAACCGACACCAACCTGGTACAGAAAACGCCAAAAGTCGGTATCGAATTGATATTGAAAATCTTTTAGTTCGGGAAATTCGGTACCGCTACCCGGTATCATTTGCTCATCCCTGATCACGGGTACCGTACGAACAACAACGGTATCGTGCAACTTTTCTTGTTGATTTTCTTCAACTTTTAATGATTTTTTTTAGTTCAAGGGTAGGGATAAGCTCGGTGCCAACCAATACCGGATCGGTACTGGTACTGAAAATATCAGTTACGGTACCGGTGTATGAAGATAAAAACCGGTAGCGAACCGGTACAGGAACGCCAAAAGTCGTACCGAATTGGTACTTAAGATCTTTCGGTTCGGGAAATTCGGTACCAGTACCCAGTATCATTTGCCCATCTCTAGCCACAGATTTCATACGAACATCATTATCATACAACTTTTTTGTTGATTTTCTTTTGGTTATCTTTTAGTGTTTTTTTCTATATTTTCTTTTTATTCTTGTCAGTGGTTCTGTGCGCAACGTGTTGATCAGTTCTGATTTAAGCATAATGGAAAACATGTAATAACATACCTTTGATTGCATCAGTAGAGAATCCAGTCAGAGACGCAGCCATGGAGTTCGACATAGTTGTCAGTTTGATCTGGTTCCTCCTTAGGGTGTAAGGTGATGATGGTGATGAAACCGAAAGTAGGGATGTTTCGGTTAGGGAGAGAGATGGACGAAAATTATGATGTTATGTTGTTAGGTTGTGTGTCTAACCTTTTACCTCTCTAATAATCTCCTTATATATACACCCAAGAGGAAACCTAATTAGTTAATAAGGGTAATATGGTCCATCAACAATTACCAACTAATTATTAATAGGTTATTAATATATTTTGATCTATATTATATAAATGATAATGATGGCTACAAGATTAAATATAAATAAATAAATATTTAATCTTACATTCTCCCACTTAGCCGAATAATCATTTATCATGAGTATTAGATTAGTCTGATCAGAAGTTAATACTCATTTTAGCCTTAAACAAGTACTATAGCAGAGAAATACAGCCGTTGAATCATTATGCGACTCAGGACCCCCATTAGTCATACTATAGCCTTAATTTAAAACCTAACAGTTATGATCAAAATATGTAAGCCCTTTAACGTTTGATTTGTATTTATAGTTGTCTATATGTCATTACACCGGCAGAACATATATAAGAGACATACAAAATCAAACTGATGAGGAAAATTGATTAATAGTTAGTCATTCATAGTACGATATGCAGTTGTACATGGTCATCAATTAAAACCCTTCTCTTTTATGTGCACTCTTAATAAGACTTATGGGTAATAGACCTTTAGTTATAGGATCCTTAAGCATATCATGAATGCATTCGATACAAAGATTTAGTTTCCTCAATTCGTTCATAAACGAATAATTAATTGTGTATCGAAATTTAATGCAGCACCTCTCGAACTGTTACTGTTCAAGGAGACATGGTAGCTGACTTTATCACAATAAGTCTTCAATATATTAATTATATGGAGTTAATAAAGTCATGAGTCCACTGATAAATTTCCAACAACATTTAGTAACTATTGCTTTGTGATCAACAATATATTATGTCGTTATAACTTATGTTGTTATCAGTTTATTATGACTCCTCCATGAAATAGGTTTTGTCTGCTGACATAAAGATATACCCGAAATTACATTTTGTCATCTTTGAATATCTCAAAGTTAGAGTAATAAACCGGTTTGAGTTCTCACTTCTTCTTTAAAATATAGTCTCTCATTTCTTTTAAAGATATTGTAATACTCTATTAAATGCTTCACATTAATCTAGACATATCTAGTGTGTTGCAATGTGAGTAATATCCAAACGAGTATAGACTTGAACTTACATAAGGCTTCTAATTAATGAAGCGTAAGAAATAATCTCATTTATCCTATTATCCTCTAAAGGAGAGCAGTATTGTTTGTTACATATGTAAGGACCAATTTAATGTAAAACTTATGGAACGAAAGTAATGTCCCATTTGGTCTATCTCAACATGTTATGATATCTATTATGTAAGAGATATCTCTGAGATCTATTATATCAAAGTTTGTGTTAACAATGCTTTGACTTATGTAACATCTACTTGTCAAAAGAATATCATCTACATAGATAACATCTACTTGTCAAAAGAATATCATCTACATAGACAAGTATCTTAGTTGCTCCCACTCATCTTGAGGTAGGTACATTATTCCACTTGGTTGTTGATGAAAATAATTGCGTTAAGATTTCATCACATTATGATGTTTGCATTAACCCATTCAAGAATTTTATTGACTTATAGACAAACTGTTCTTTAACCTTAAGTTTAGAACTTTCAGGTTGTTTTATGAACATGTAAATATGTCAGCCAATTGTTAGGGAAAGCTGTTTTAATGTTCATCTAATGTAGCTCAAAACTATTATAAGCTACTAGAACAGTGATGATCCTAAAAGAAATCTTTTGTAAGATAGGTAAGAAAGATTCTTTAATAATTTATCTCTTCCTGAGTGTAACCTTTGACAATCAATCATGCTTCTTTGTGTCTTAACGTTTATATCATGATTTGATTTAGTTATGAACACTCTTAGGTTATTCAATCAAATCCCAAACGTTATGCGAACACATAAAATCAGTTTTACTAGAAAACAGTTTTATTCTATTTAGAAGATTGATTGACACTAATGGCTTAATTAGAAGAGATAGGATCGGTAGAGTTTTCCAAAATCCATTTCAACTCCAAATTAGGGAGGTTATGTAATCATCAAAGTTAGTAGGTTTTTAAACCTAGATGACCTCCTGAGTTGATTATTGGGTTTGTTAGAAGTTTCAGTTTTATGGATTAGCTCTTGATTAAGTTGCTATCATTTTCAGGATTCTAAGTTTGTAAGAGTTGGTGCAGTATGGTGTACAAGAGGTGTAATCGGAGTTAAATTTGGAGTGAAATTTAATGACACTCTTCCCCCCGCCTCTTGTATTCCTTGCAAGTCATTATAAGGACTTTGACTGCTCCCACTGACCTTAGAAAACTTTAGGAACTCAGCATGCTTAGGGTCAATTCTAATAGAGAAAACATATAATAGAGAAAACATATTAGTGACGTTAGTCATTGTAGTTTCTCTTGTTGAGGATTATGTTAGTTTAAATAAGAAATCTAAGTGTGCCCACAATTAAGCAACAATGAAACCTTTGTAAAAATAGCATTAGATTTTAAGGAGACAAGTTGTGATAGAACAGTGTCAAGATGGAGCAGTGTCTTGTTCAAGAGGTGTAAATTGAAGTAATATAAAGCTTTCACTCCCCACCTCTTGCAACGATTGCAAGTTATTATTAAGACACTTAATGCTCCCACTGATCTTTAATATCTCTAGAATGCTACAAGAGAAGTTTCAATGAGCTATGTGACGTGAGAACCTATCATATATACGTTAGACTTTATTTGATTTCTTTAATGTCCAGATATCATAAGGAACTTAGGGACATATTTAATAGAAATCATGTTAAGGACATATATGAGTAGATTTCTTTAAGACCATGGGCCATATGCGACAAAATTTAGATACAAGTTGATAGTCTTTTAAATGATAAATGAATTGTGTCTGAATATTCCATTTGAAATAATTTCCATGAATGTCAATGAATGACTTATGATGGACCCATACTTATTCCTTAAGCCAAGTAATATTTAGGGCTATAACGTCATGAATGACTTATGATGTTTGCATTAATTCAAGAATTTTATTGACTTATAGACAAACTGTTCTTTAACCTTAAGTTTAGAACTTTCAGGTTGTTTTATGAACATGTAAATATGTCAGTCAATTGTTAGGGAAAGCTGTTTTAATGTTCATCTAATGTAGCTCAAAACTATTATAAGCTACTAGAACAGTGATGATCCTAAAAGAAATCTTTTGTAAGATAGGTAAGAAAGATTCTTTAATAATTTATCTCTTCCTGAGTGTAACCTTTGACAATCAATCATGCTTCTTTGTGTCTTAACGTTTATATCATGATTTGATTTAGTTATGAACACTCTTAGGTTATTCAATCAAATCCCAAACGTTATGCGAACACATAAAATCAGTTTTACTAGAAAACAGTTTTATTCTATTTAGAAGATTGATTGACACTAATGGCTTAATTAGAAGAGATAGGATCGGTAGAGTTTTCCAAAATCCATTTCAACTCCAAATTAGGGAGGTTATGTAATCATCAAAGTTAGTAGGTTTTTAAACCTAGATGACCTCCTGAGTTGATTATTGGGTTTGTTAGAAGTTTCAGTTTTATGGATTAGCTCTTGATTAAGTTGCTATCATTTTCAGGATTCTAAGTTTGTAAGAGTTGGTGCAGTATGGTGTACAAGAGGTGTAATCGGAGTTAAATTTGGAGTGAAATTTAATGACACTCTTCCCCCCGCCTCTTGTATTCCTTGCAAGTCATTATAAGGACTTTGACTGCTCCCACTGACCTTAGAAAACTTTAGGAACTCAGCATGCTTAGGGTCAATTCTAATAGAGAAAACATATAATAGAGAAAACATATTAGTGACGTTAGTCATTGTAGTTTCTCTTGTTGAGGATTATGTTAGTTTAAATAAGAAATCTAAGTGTGCCCACAATTAAGCAACAATGAAACCTTTGTAAAAATAGCATTAGATTTTAAGGAGACAAGTTGTGATAGAACAGTGTCAAGATGGAGCAGTGTCTTGTTCAAGAGGTGTAAATTGAAGTAATATAAAGCTTTCACTCCCCACCTCTTGCAACGATTGCAAGTTATTATTAAGACACTTAATGCTCCCACTGATCTTTAATATCTCTAGAATGCTACAAGAGAAGTTTCAATGAGCTATGTGACGTGAGAACCTATCATATATACGTTAGACTTTATTTGATTTCTTTAATGTCCAGATATCATAAGGAACTTAGGGACATATTTAATAGAAATCATGTTAAGGACATATATGAGTAGATTTCTTTAAGACCATGGGCCATATGCGACAAAATTTAGATACAAGTTGATAGTCTTTTAAATGATAAATGAATTGTGTCTGAATATTCCATTTGAAATAATTTCCATGAATGTCAATGAATGACTTATGATGGACCCATACTTATTCCTTAAGCCAAGTAATATTTAGGGCTATAACGTCATGATTTAAAATCACTTAGAATGAGATTAGATAAGAAATCATCCTCATTAACCATGTCATGATTTCTCATGAATTTTGGTTATAATGGATGAAATTTGTAAGTCTCATTATCCTTTTGTCAAATTTTTCATTTGCATGATGACAAAAGTTGTGAAAGTGTAAGGTATCATCTAGTTTCATCTTAATAATGTTCCAATCCAAATAAAATGAGAGTTTAAGGTAAGTGTGACTTTATGTTGACTATGCAAACCTCACAACCTCTATAACATTGCTTAATTATGATACTATATTCTGATTAATAATCAGAACAGGTAATGTATCGAAAAGCTTTGTTAGAAGACTGCTTATTATGGTTCTTATAGCCTTAACAATTTATTTTGTCACTAACTCTCATGTTAATTATTTTTCAAGTTCTGGTAAGGAAACGTATGGAACTAGAGTCAACTAATCATGTGTTAATTGGAATATTGAAATTACCGGACTTAAATATCATTAATAAGTGACTATCTAATTAATTTACCCAACTGTTCTTTAGAATAATGGATAGTCTCGTTGCTTATGTCTAGGCTAATGACATAATTATGCAGTGAGATTTTCCCTTGAAGAACCTTAATGTTGGAATTAGCACTTGTAATTTGTCTATGGACCTTAGAACAATCCTCTTTTAAACGTTTTAGTGGTTGTAAGGTGAATAACAACTTATTTTCCAGCTGTAAACATTTATTTCTTTGTACATATGTTGCTTATCAACACACTCATTATACTTTGGTATGTTTGAGTGTTATAGTTGATTTATAAGGCATCAAATTGTACAAGTGAAAATCGTAATATGTAATGTACTGGAAAATGTACTTATGTCCATGCGTAAGCCCTTAACTTAATGGGTCATGGTATTGTACATTATTATGTATTCACATATACCACTTACTTTATAGTTTAGAATTTTAAAAGAAGAAGGCATGCATCTTAGGAGTTCTAGTGATTATTCCATATATAAGAGATTAGCCTTAGGAAAGGCTTAATCTGAAATAACTTTAGTGATAGCATTATGTTAGAGAGTTCTTGATTATCATAAGAGACATCATGTTCGATTTGTCCTAATCATCATGCTCTAATTTTCTTCTTTATAATCTTTATCAGAAGAGAGCAATAGGATTATCGTGTCTTAAGAAATAATCAAGGATTTAATTTAAGAGCTAATTCTAATAGAAACTTTAAATAAAGCAAACATTTTAGGTTTAGGAATTAAAGTGGATGAGATATATGTAGAAGTAAATTATAGTGAGTAAAAATTATGGGTACAAATAATAAGACAGACGAAATGATCATAAAATTAATTAAGGATCATTAATATAAGGATCATTATGTGAAGAGATTGTGATATGTCTATTACTAACATCAAAATAATAGACTTAGTAAAATTCTACTTAAACAAAGACAAATCAGCTTTGGCCAGAAGTGTAATCATTTAAGTATGTGTGCAAAGTAATCGTGACAAATCAGCTTTGGCCAGAAATGAGACAATCACTTTAGTTATGCACTTGTCAAGCATGCTAAACATAAATGAATTAAATCAGCTTTGGCCAGAATTAAGACATTTCACGTTTGTAATGCATACTTAACATAGCCTTTTTATAATACTTGAACAATAAAGAGATATATTAAATCAGCTTTGGCCAGAATTAATACATCAGAAGCTCATTCAAGTTAAGCTAGTTTGGTTTTGTAAAACATTATTTGATCCTTATTAATTAATTAAGTATAAACAAAACCAAGTATTTAATAGCAAACCACCTGTTAGCGCGGATCGAACTAACAGCTTAAAAAATAATGAGGTTTCGAGTCTTGTGCGATCAGTAATGCTTTGTGCGATAGGTAATGCCTTGTGCGATCGTTAAGGCCCAAAACTTGTGCGATGTAAATAAAGCCCAAGTCTTGTGCGATTAGTTAGGCCCAAAATTTTGTGCGATCAATGAGGCCCAAAACTTGTGTGATCAATAATGCCTTGTGCGATCCACAAGCCTTGTGCGATCCACAAATCTTGTGCGATTTCCCTTGTGCGATCAGACCTTCTTTTTTTTTTTTTTTTTTTTTTTTTTTTTCTCGTGATCTGATTTGTGCGAATGTCTTGTGCGATCAGATCTTAACTGATCTGATCTTGTGCGACAAAAGGGACTTGTACGATTATGATTTCGAAACCACTTTTAATGCTGTTTATTGTGATAACTTAAACTCGAAATTTAAGGGACTTTTGGGATAATGTTTCCTATTTTATTTTGATCTAAACTTATCAAATATTTCGAAATTAATAACTAAAATCCATTAACAGTTTTTTCGAAAATTATAATAGATAAAATTTAGATCAAACATTGGAAAACATCCATCAATCCAAATCATATTCCAAAATAAGGGAATTTTCGAGTTTTTATTAAGAACAAGCAATGAACCCTAATAAATTTAAAACATAATCTGGGATCCGAAACCCTAAATTTTATACTTTTATTAACAGATTTCGGAAATTAGGCTTGTCCATTACGATTTTTGAGTCAAAAATTAAACATAGTTTTCCCGAAAACAGGGATTTCGGTACCAAGGACTGTTAACAGCCGAGATTTTATAAAAACTTTAAAATTTATGTTTTCCTTATAATGATCCCAGAATAATGGATACGAAAACAGAACTGATTTATCAACATATGCTCTGATACCACATGTTGATCAGTTCTGATTTAAGCATAATGGAAAACATGTAATAACATACCTTTGATTGCATCAGTAGAGAATCCAGTCAGAGACGCAGCCATGGAGTTCGACATAGTTGTCAGTTTGATCTGGTTCCTCCTTAGGGTGTAAGGTGATGATGGTGATGAAACCGAAAGTAGGGATGTTTCGGTTAGGGAGAGAGATGGACGAAAATTATGATGTTATGTTGTTAGGTTGTGTGTCTAACCTTTTACCTCTCTAATAATCTCCTTATATATACACCCAAGAGGAAACCTAATCTATACTATATTATAATGCAGGAGGGAAGGATTCCCAAAAGTTAAGAACTTCTTCCCCCCTTATTTATAAATAAACCCCTAAAATGAGGGTAAAGTGGTCTTTTAAACCATAATTATTTTTTAGTCCCTTAATCTATTACATTTAAATCCTTAACATTTAACATAATTATGGGTAATTAGTTACACTTCCCCCTCTTTATAATTCAAAAGAATCTTCAATGTTGAAACACACACGTGTTTAGTACACGTTGAACCTAAAAAAACGTAATGTGGGTTTAGATTTTGAAATTTGAAAAACTCAATACAACAATAAAAAGGGTAATGTACGTTTATGAGCTCCAATTTCAAAATTTGAATTCCCCAAAACACAACTCACCTGCCACCTTTTCATCCGTTCATTTTGAACAAAGAGAGTAGTAAGTGATAGAGACACACTCCTTTTCGTCGTTGTTGCACGAGTGCTCCATCAGGATGGTGCTTACAAATTTCGACGGATCTGGTGTTGGATTCGATACAACTTTATCTAATTTTGATTCTTTGTTAAGATCAATCCTAAAATTTCTCACTAGCTTTCTCTTTTAGGTTTTGGTGTGGGTTATGTTACTTGGTTGAACAGTGGCGGTGACAACTCATGGTGTCCAGATCTAGGGTTCTGTAAAAAACGGAGATAGTTACGAGTTATGGTGGTAAGTGCATTAAGTTCCTGCAACTATCAGAGGAGGATCGAACCATCCAACCAAGTTTCGGCGAAGATTCCGGTAACTCCGGTAAGATTGTTTCACAACTTTATTCTAGGGTTTTTTATTTTTTTTATTTTTATTTTTTTTGTATTTGGTTACTATCTTGAGTTTAGCAAAAGAAGTATAGTTTCTTATTAAACCAAAATTGATTATGTTGAATAGGTTTGCATTTGATTGTCTAATTTAGACATTTGGGTTTGATTTTTATGGCTATTAATAATATGGTCTAAATGAAGCCATGAAGTTATTAAGATGCTCCTTTGTATGTAATTCAGCAGAACATAATCTAAGGGATGTATATCTAAAGACCTTTAGTCTTGAGACTCTTGACGACAAAGACGTTGTGACACTATATGGTGGCTTTGCTTTGGTTTATGTCACTACATTCATTTTTATGTTTGTATTTGACTAAGTAGAATTTGTATTGTGGAAAATTACAGGGAGCTGTGTACAATAAGCAAAGATTTGGATCTGACAACTGCTATATCAAGTAAGATTTTTTTTTTATTTGATTCAATTTATATTTTGATGCAAATCCTAAATAGTAGTTTTAAACAGAGACCTTCTTGATGGTGAGAAAGAGGGTCACATGTCGCCACCTGCCTACACTACAGAGCCTTTCTTGAAGACCATGTGTTCCAGACCCTCATTGAGAAAAATGTTGTTATGGGTACATATACATCTTGAACCCTTGCATTAAGTACTTGCATAACGCATACTCAATTGTTTTGTTCATCTGACCCAGGATGTGGATGCCTTATTTGAAGACTATGCAGCTTCCCACATGAAACTCTCTGTTGGGGTTTGATAAAGGTATCTTCTTCCTCACTCTAAAACCTTTTACTTCATGACTGAATGAGTCAAAGCGAGTGGATTGGTTGACCAAGTACTTTCATTAAAAAAATACCTCTGTTAATAGAAATCAATCGGCTGAGAGTCAACGGACCCGTTCGGTCCTTGCTTATAATTCGAAACTGTTGGGGAACTAATTATTGTATTTTTCTTTTACATTTTTTATACTCACATGCCTAAAATGAGAAATATGAAAGAGGAATGGAGACAGGGAGGTGATGAAGATTTGGAAACAACAAACAATGGTAAATATTTTTGAATGAGTCTGCATGTAAGAGTGCTTTGTCATTTACATCATTTAACTAAAATGTATGTCATGATGGGCATATTCAATTCGGTTTTGCAAACAAGCCCTCAAAAAAGGTAAAGCACCTCTCCTAAGGTATGTGTGAGTATCAGCAATAATTTTGTTTTATTTTTAAGTTTATTGCTGATTAATTTTTTAAATATTACTACACTCCGCCACACCAATTAAAAATCTCACCACAAAAGAATAGTTGAGATATGTGTTGTCCTTTAACAATAATTCAATTTGTCTGTCTACTGCTTTCATTTTTATCTATACACTTTTTTTTTTCCAAATTATGAGGTGCAGGTGTGTGTGTGTTATGTTTACCAGACATTTGTTCCAATCACAGATTTATTCATTTGATTAGAGCATGATTTTTTCACCAATTTGATAAGGTGAAGGCATAAAATCACACCTTCAAAGTAAGTATTTTTTTCTTGGTTCTTATTACGCCGCCATTACATGCCTAATACATTTCCTTCTTTTCTATTGTTTGAAAGGTATAATATGTTTGCTCAGTGTTTCTTTTAGATCTTTTAATCTTTAATGGTGGCTTCTTATTATTTATTTTCCATTTTTTTGACAAATAGCTGATGATAATAGTTATGTTTTAAGCCAATAGCTTTTTCTTGTACTCTTTCATAACGCGTTACCACCTGGTACCAGTCCTTTTCCTTAACCTACCTGGATTCATCTTATAGTTTATTTAGCAGTTTCTTATTTTTTTTCTTTTTGTCGCATGGTAGTTTTATGTCTCCGTCTTGATATCCATATTTTTCTACACTTTGTCGTAAACACAACTTTCCAAATGAGGATTTTTAAATAAATGGCGAAGAAGCCTCTTTTATACTACAATTTTGGTTGGCCTAACTTCAATGAAGGTTTACATATGATGCAGGTTTACATAATGCTAAAAGGTGAAGAACCCATACTTGATGGTAACAGAAAGTTTCAAAAGAGGCTCGCCTTTAGGAACGGGATTGAGTTTAAATCAGCAAATCAAGATGGCATTGGAGCTTTAGTATTTGTTTTGCTGGATTTATATTAACCTGTGGGATAGTTTGACTAGGCTTGGGTTTTCTATTAGTTTCTTACTTTCTTTCATTCAGGGGAATGACACGTGATTTAAACAATATAATGAACAATAGTTAAGTATGTTGAGCCAGTTAAAAGCGGCTCAAAGTGTATATTAGTTACATAAAATCTTATCATTTTGCATAAAATAGATTATTATGGAAACAACATAATTTCTTACGATATACACAACTAACTATTTATAAATTTCTTTAGGGCATAAAGTGTAGGGGTGTGGCTGTGTCGAGCCTGACTAGGCTCGAGTTCGGCTCGTCATACTTTTATGAAACTCGAGCTTATCTCGTCATGTTTTTATGAAACTCGAGCACGAGCTCGGCTTGGTTCTAGCCTACTTATTTGAGCTCGAGCTCCGCTCGGGAGTGAAACTCAAAACTCGAGCTCGGCTCAAGCTCTCTTCAATATCGCTTAAACGAGCCAAAGCTCGGCTTGCTAATGTTATCATCATGAAATGTCGTCCCCCGCTGCATCGCGCGGGCACCCTACTAGTTAGTTAATAAGGGTAATATGGTCCATCAACAATTACCAACTAATTATTAATAGGTTATTAATATATTTTGATCTATATTATATAAATGATAATGATGGCTACAAGATTAAATATAAATAAATAAATATTTAATCTTACACAACGCGCTTGTAGTGATTTCAAAACACGTGTAAACACAGACTAAACAACAAAAAACTAGTTTGATTGAAAATCGAAACTGAGGAAGTCGTATTACATTTTAGTTTGTGGCGGTGTTTCTTTTTTTATGTCAAAATTGGGTCTTTCACTTTGAAATCGAAAACAAACCAGACTCAAATGTTGTTTTTGATCGGTTTTGCCAATTTTTAATTCAGTTTGGTTACCGTTGGGCTTTTTGCGTCATGTGGCGGTCCAGTCAGCATGTGGGACATTATGTTAAAAGAGGTGTAGTAGGGCTGGAAATCTTGTAATGATTAGATATTCTAATAAAATTTGCTTTTAAAAAAAAAAAGATATTCTAATAGAATTAAATAAAAAATATAAAAAAAAACATTAAAAAAATGCTATTGGACAAAGAAACAAGTGGAGGGGTTTAAAAAAGCACTCTCCACCATTTTTTTCAAAAAAACGCCCCAAGGGCCTGTTACCGGGCGTTGTTGGGCGTGTTTTTTGGGAAAACGCCAAAAAAACCCACTACGGGTGGTCTAAATAAGTTTGAACTTAGGGAACCGGAAACCGAGCTAACGAACACCCCTAATGAAGGATTCTCGAAAATAGTGGAGCTGGCACAATCCCGAAGGATCATTACACACTATTGCTCTTTAATTTTTAATCATGTAATTTAAATATGAAGTAAATTACTACAAGCATTTATTGTCTTTGATTATTTGATAATGACATGCCATAATCCTCTTCATTCTGAATGAATTGTTCCAGATCCAGAGTTCCCTTTAGGACTTGAATTATCTCCTAAAAAGACACATATGCATGATTAATAATCCATATTTGGTGGTTAAGATATAAAAGATTACTTATATCGTTTAAAATTTTGATTATGCATTCCATTCTACTTTAATATAAGTTACAAAACCATGAAAATGAAAACCTAATAGATATTATAGATATTACCGGCGAGTTATTGTCGCGCATTAGAATGTCACATCATGAGAAGAACGTTTGATGATGATACACGAATGAAATAGTGTCATGTATCATACACATATATGTATATATTTATCGTCTGAGCATAATTGTTTAGTTTGTCTATTCATACGAGTATAGAAAGTGATATGTGAATATGAACTACGCACCAGTTTGTCATCTTCAAGGAGGATTCCCTTGGAGAGTATGTTATAGATATCTCTTTTCGCCATTGAAGAGTGATTCTCACGGGACATGGAGATTATTTCTTTGTCGATTCTATGCATTTTGGCCCTTCGCAATTCATAAGCCTCCTGCATATTGATTATAGAATAATAAGGTATATTTCAATCCATCATGCATCTATGTTATTTTTAATCAAATGTTTGAATTATTTTAGGCTATAAAAATATACTGGAACATGAAAGGGATTTAGTGGATTACTATCATAATATGTTAGAAGTAAACTTCCTTGGATTATATTCCATGAAAAAAACTATTGTTTAATACTAGTTATACATGCCTTTTAATATGTATATTTCGGGTTTGTTACACTGAAAACTTACTTGGAATTCCAAAGCTTTTTGAAGGTGCACAACTACATCACTAGATGTTGGTCGTCCTTTTCTCTCATGGAGTAAGCATTGTAGTGCGATCCTAAGAAATATAGTGAATGACTTTCGCCCGATTTGTTCCTTTATTCCCTTAAACACTATCTTCATAAGTGCTTCTTCTGTAGAGCGACCTTTAAACAAAGCGTATGAAACATAATGGCTAGATCTCAACTCCTCTGGAAGCCCCAAACCCCCACACAATATTTCGATTAAAACCACACCAAATGAGTAAATATCAGATTCTTTGGTCAAGATACGTGTTTCTTCATACAACGGATCCATATAGCCACTCGAGCCTTTAATATTATCGACGACATACACAATCTCCTTCCCCTGATTTGATGGATATACTAAGGCACACTCAAACCCGCAAATTTTTGCTTTACAATCCTTGTCTAGTAGAATGTTGGAACTTTTTATGTCTCTATGTATCACCACATCTTGCCCTAAATCACCTCCATGAAGGAACTTCAACCCGTTTGCAATATCAATGCATATCTTAAGTCGTTTGGTCCATGAAAAACTAATATCATCCAAATACCTATCGAGACTTCCCTTGGAGGCATGCTCGTAGAGAATAACTTTTTCATCCATTTTATTACAATAGCCCGCAAGACCAATGATATTCTCATGTTTATACTTGAAAAGAACTTCAAACTCTTCAAGAAAACCACGATCCGATGATAACCCAGAATCAACTAAATACCAAATGCGACTAAACCTCTTTACAATAACTCTTTGATGCTTATTATTGTATTTAACTTTTCCTTTGTAAAGCATTTTGTCGCAACCGAAGTATTCTACGCCCAATTTTATGCGTCCTAATGAAATATTGAGGGTTTTTATTCGGTTTTCCTGCGTATAATCAGCATTAGATTTGAAAGTATCTTAAAATATATAATAGAGTTAACTTTCGTTTTGCTTCTTGTGATTGGGTCATTTTAACGGTTTTGCTCCAATAGTTTAAAAATAGTCATTTTCCTACCTGATCTTTCGAGTTTGTCGCAAGTTTGCTCCCTGGCTCTAACTCAGTTAAAACGTTCAATTAAAAGTAAGGGTATTTCGGTAGTTTACTCCATGGCTCTAACTCAATTAAAACGTTTAGTTAAAAGTCGCGGTGGTCGTGGTCGGCAAGTGGTAGTTGCAGGTGGTGGTGGATGGTGGTGGCCGGTAGAAAGAGTGGTTGGAAAGATGGGGGATCAGAAAAGAATTACTTATATACATGTAAATAAACAAGTTATAAGTTTATTTGGGTGAAAAGACTTACATGTCTTTCAAAAGGGTAAAATGAGAATCACCTTGAGTTGTGAAAACTATGAGAACTAGACCTTTCAAAAGTTTTTTTTCAAAAAATAATTTTCTCAACAATCTTAAAAAAAATCACTTATTCCAGCAATAAAAATAAAAAAAAATGTCACATGCAAAAATTTACATCAAATGTAAAAAAAATTACATCGCCATAAACAAAATTTACATCGTGCGTAACTACCAAGTCGACAATTTTTTTGTTTTCTTTTTCTACAGTTGTGTTTATAACATTTTCATCTACGTTTGTGCAAAAAAATAGTGGCCCAAATCGAGTGGGAAGTAGGAATTCTCATGGTTCTCACAACTCTTTATGGTTCTTAATTGAACCGAATCCTATATATATATATATAACAGTCAACTTCAAACGTTAATTTTCCAAGTAAATTACTCTAAACAATGAATGAGCACATGCACTACTAACTACTATCGATCAGGAAATGAAGAAAAGTATCATCTTAACCATTGCCTATGGGATATGGTTAGCAAGACCGTATTTTTGAAATTGACTTACTTGGAGGTTTAATGATTTCTCAAGTTCCTCGATGATGACTTCAATTGTTGGACGGTCGAGTTGCGTTTTTGCCAAACATTCATATGCAATTCTTGAAAATACATTCAAAGAATGATGATCAGGTTTTACTTTTCCGATAAAACCTAATTCATGAGCATCATCCATCATTTTTGGATCTAATATTTCTTTTAGTGTTCCCTTTTTGAAGTGTCTTCGTGCGATGGGTGCAAGCCCCTTCTCATTTTTCTTAATGAAGCTTGAATCATAGGCCAACTTCCCTGAGAAGATCTCAAATAAAACTACTCCAAAGGAGTAAATATCTGATGCTTTTTTTAATCTACCTGTCCTTGCATATTCTGGATCCAAGTAGAAGTCTGTGCCAGCAAGAGTTTGCGTATTGATGGTGCTTACCCCTTCATTCCCATGGTGAACTCTAGAGAGCCCGAAGTCAGCAATTTTGGCTTCTAAATTTTCACCCAACAGAATATTGGCGCTTTTTATATCTCGATGTATTATCCCATTTTGGCACTCCATGGTTGTGTGCATGTGTTTCAATCCTTGTGCTATATCAATGCACAAATGTAGACGTTTTTTCCATGTAAAATCAATCATCCTATCAACGCTTGCCAAATATTCATCCAAACTTCCCTTAGAAACAAGCTCGTAGACAAGAAGCATTTCAGTATCTTCAACACAAAATCCAAGAAGCGAGACTATGTTGGGATGCTTACATTTACTCACTACATCAAGTTCAACAAGGAACCCTTCATTTTCTTGACCATCTTTTTTACTTGTGATGCGCTTTATAGCTACAGTGCTAGGCATATAAGGATCTTCCTCTTTACACTTTATTTTGAGTTTCGCTTTGTACACTTCACCATATCCTCCTGACCCAATACGATATTTTATGTCAAAACTCTCTGTGGCTGCTTTTATATCCTCGAGCGGAATCTTTAGATGTTCCAGCTTTTGCACCTGCAACATCACATACTACGAGAAAAAGAGTGTTTCAAGATTACATGCAAGAAAAGATGAATACAGAATCAAATTTAACAAAACACATAAAGGTACCATCTTTACTTGTTTTGAGCATTGCTATTACATCGTTTGTCGATTTCTTCCTTGAATTTGGACTTTAATGTTTGACATTAGGTTGAATAGTTATGAACTTTTGATTTAGAAGCTGGAACTAAGTGGTAATTGTGTTTTGGTTGAACTTGAGCATCAAACAATCATGGGGATAAGGATTATGCCCACTTGTTTTGATGAATAGGCATATAATGAGGATGTTGAAAGCTGTTGAATCAATATGCACATGATAATTAATCATAGAAATTAAAGTTTGAATACTAGAACTTAGCACTTGAAAAAGTTTAAATTGTTGTTCTAAATTTAACATAACGTACAACCAATCAACATCCTATTTTATGCCTAAGTTATGAGTTGGTTTGAAGTTCTAATTGGGTTTTGCTTGTTGTTGTTTCTGAGAGCAATGGCAACCCAAAAGAGCAGTAAATCGTCTGGAGAAGGGTCTTCCTCATCCAGTATGAGGGCTGTGAAATGGCAACAACTGAGCTTCATCCAAAGATAGATGATCGATTGTTTAACCTAGATTGGTAATGGTTAAATCACAAAAAACTATCGGACTGAGATTAGATGGTAAGCTGAGAAGAAAAACCGTCTTTCTCAGTTTAGAAACAGACAGTTGGAAGTTAAGTTGTGGAAATACAAGATGGCGCAAGTGACAAACGGGACTGCGGATGTGTGTGTTTGTGAAAGGTTAGTACATGGAGGAGTTTAGGCAGATTGGGATTACCCAAAAATTCGAAAGGTTTGGTTGGGAAAGGGTGTTGGACTGGTGTGCTGACAACACCCAACGAATCTACTTGACGGCAGTGACAGAGTGGCTTGCTTCGTTGAGATATGAAAATTTAAGTGGCCCAGCCAGCACGTGAGATTGGTGGGCGACACCAGTAGGGGAACAATGGTTATGTCGTTCGAGACCATTAATCAAATTACCAACTTCGATTCTTTGAGCGTCAACGGATATTACTATTATGACAAAGACCAGTTCTGGCAGAAGAATACAATAGAGGCGGGCCCACAAAACCTCATATCATTGACTTTTCCTCATTACCCGGGAGGTGTGTATGATCGGAGGCATTTGTCACTCGAAGGTAAAATCCTACAAAATATTTCTTTGGAGAATGTAATGGTCAGGTACGGAGATCAAGGGAGGGTCCGAACATGGGATCTTCGGGTCATCCACTCATTGCTCTACAGGGAGCTAAACTTTCGTGGAGGCATATAGTGATGATGAACACATGGGATACGATAGAGTCGTTTTCCAAAAAAAATGATCCCAGATGTGCGGTTGATTAGTGCCATGATAGTCCAACAGAGCTGCCTTCCAGAGGAATCACTTTGGGTAACCAAACCCGTGGATGACTTCGATTTTGCGAAGATGACAAAGGGGTCGAAAATATATATGCAGTCAACTACTCATCACCATGTTTTTTTCCGATAGGAAAACGGGATACACGTTCTCGTTTCACAAACCAGTACAAGGCGAAGATGAGGAAATGGAGGAAGACAAGGAAGAGTCGTCGGGTCGATGAGGACCCGACAATGTTTTACCCGTCGACACCATGAAGTGTCGAATGACGTGGCACAGTTTGCAGTTAGCCGGTGTTGTGGAGCTTTCAGTGGGTATAATTGCGGGTAGAAGGACATTTATGACAATGTATCTGCGGTGATGGCCGAAACCAGGGAAAGAGATGAGTGAAGGCTCAAAGCGGAAGAGGAATGGAGGGCATAACAAGAGTCATATTGGGCGGCCCAACAAAACTTTTGGAATGAACAAGAGACTTACATGTTGTTACTGGATACTGTGCTTACACATGCTACAAGAGGCGGTCCGTCAATGGGCATGGGAAAACGAACAAGACCGCCTCCGGATTGAGGGGAACGCCTTAGAGGACAGGCGTTGGATGACAGTGGGCACCCAACAACAGGTAGCAATTAATAATGCCTACATCCTCCATGACCAAGAGAGGCACCAGCGTGACCTCGAAGCAGGCTGGGACTACAAAGAACATGTCCAATGGACGAACTATGCCACAATTCGGGAGCAGCCCAAATCCATTCAAAGGGACGTCCATTGGCCTCAAGGTGTGGCCTCAAGCTTCGTTCTGATACCTATGATGCCACCGGCCGAAGGGGTCCTGCTCAACAATTTCAACGAAATGATGTTGGCCCTAACTGTTTACCCATACCAACCATACCCACCGGTGGACCCTACCGAGCGATATCAACAATACGGTGAGGTATGTTTTATGTTGTTGCACATTTTCTTTCTTTTATTTTTAGTTTAGTTTTATTTTTGTATTTTTGTATCTTATTTTCTTTTTGCATTTTAATTTATTAGTTAAATGAACGTTGGGGTTTAAAGGGTTTGTTGCATACGCTAAATGCGACCGTGATTCCTATGAAAGTGAGTTAGGATTGTTATTGTTGTAAATTATTTTCCACATAAACCGAAGTGATTAACGAATGACTTGGTAAATTTTTCATAAAATGTTAAAAATGGATTATCTAATTAGTTTTGATTTTGGTGAGAAGTTCCCTTCTACACGAGTGTTGAGACTTGTAGGTATTTTCATATTCGTTTTGAAAGTCCCCAGAACCAAGAAGAAGGGGCTTTTGTTTCTGATGAGACAGAGTCTTCTCCTATTATCAAAATAAATACAACAATCACAGGTGGGAATTCAGATTATCCTATTAAATTAGGTGATGAATTAAGATATAAGGATTTGACGGATAAAATGTCTTCTGTTGAAACATATGTTGCTGAAATGAAAGACATGATGAAGCAGATGATGGAGATTTTGAAAAGTCAACCTAGCACTCAGCAAATTACTGATGAGATATGGTAGTCAGTGCAACCCATCCTTCATGCTCATAAGAATTTGTCTGATTCCAACCACAACACTCACATGATACTTATCAGAGTTATGGTATGGTTGATGCTTGGTATAAAGATACACAAGCAGACATAAGGTGGATTAAAGAATATATGCTCAAACTTACTGGCTCTTCCCCTACACCAATCTTTGAAAAATTGATGATGACGATGCCAAAAAAGGGGAGAAAGATTCAATGAGAAACTTGGAACCTGGTTCAAAAGCTAAACCAAAACCAAAGGTCCAACAACAGCCAAAGTCTGCTAAACAACAATCTTCTGCAAAAGCTTCAGATGCTGGAAAGTCTTTTAGAAATAATAGATCACCAATTGCCACCTTTCCGAAAACCTCTGTTACTCCTACAAAACCTGTATCCTCTGCTACACTCAAAACCAAACCCATTAACCCAACAAAACCTTCCCCACAACAACCACCTCAAAAGAAGCAAAAGAAAGATTTACAACCATCATCATCCATTCACCCAACAGATGCTGATGCAAAAAAATGTATCAGCAGATGTTAGCCTATCATCTGCCATGATCAATTTCAACACATCACCATCAACCCAACCACCTCCAACACCACAAAGATTTCCTTTACACCCACCTTCACCACCTAAACTACCTCCATCACCAAAAATCGCTTATATACACAAGAGAAGAACTTTTGTGGTACAAGAACATGATGAGGAGATTCCATCACCAATCCCCTTATCATTTGGCCCCATTCAAACCATTCCATCCTCATCACTTCCACCTAAAAATCCCACTTCAAACCCTCCAATTGGATCACTACCATCAGTCATCCCTCTGGCCACTAAATATCCTCTAGAGTTGCTCACAGTTCAAGGAGAAATTGAATCATTCTTCCAAATAGATGATCTATCAAAAGAACCATCCCATCTCTTTATGGCTTCAGGAAGCCTCAAAACTTAGATGAGTATTTGAAAATGAAAGTAAGACAGGCTGAGCTGATAGCTAAAAAAGAGAGCAAAGGGTTGGGTGACAGGAAATACCAAGGTTAATTATCACATGAGCTTAGCAAAGTCAGAAAGCTTGAAGACTTTGCTAAGGACCTTAGTAAAATCCATGTCTAAGAGGCCAATAGATACTGAGCTTGAAAAGGAACTGAGGGTTGATTATATTGATCACATAATGAAGCACAAGCCATATAAAGCAACCAGGTCCCAATTCAAAGACTAGTCATCAGATGCTCTTATGGAAGAAATTGAAAGAATCACTAAAATGAACAATGATCCTCTGGTTAAGAAAACTCCACCTAATTGGAAGAAAGCGAAGCAAGTGGATCCAGATGAAGCATTGAAACTTAAAAGAATGAGAGCAGAGCTTGTGCTGCTGATTATGGATCAACAATATCAACTGCCAGATGGTCAAAACTCAATATAGTGGAGACCTAAAGAAAATTGGAAGAGCTTAGAGCCAAAGATCCAAATGTTCCTCAAAAGCTAGTCTATCCTACAACCCACTGTTGGCATGCCTCAACAGACCCAAACCTCCAAAAAGCTTCTCTCAACATTTGTTTTACCCGCAAATGCCTTGAATCAAGTAAAATGGCAAAAGCAGACTGATGAGGAAGATGAGCAGAGGTTTAAAGAATACAAAAAAGAGGCAATCAAATGTCAGATTGAGTTCCACATGGATGATGCTGCTGACCAACTCACTGCTCAATTAACTGAAACTATTAAAAGGTTGGCAAGCAGACCTCAATTACCAAACTCATCCCTGATAAGTCTTGTCCTAAGAAAACCATCTGATCCAAAAATACTAAAGTGGAAGTCAGCCTCAGACACCCATATATTGACTTTGCTAAGATCAAATGATGATGTTGAAAGGATTAAAATGAAGGATGCATATGGTCTGAATGCATGTGACCTCCTAGATCTGTTGAACCTTCAACTTGAAAGGGATGATGAAGAAGACATGATTTCCTTAGACTTTGAATTACAGTTCAAAGGACAAATCCGGGAAATGTTGATGAGAAATAAAGATCAAGAATAAAGAAGGGTTTGGCGTCATCTGTTCTAGGGGGAGATTGTTGGTTCACGTGGATCCCACCTTAAGAACAGATGATTGAAAGCCAAATTTGTTCTGCAATCAACTGATCCAAAATAACAGTGTTTTGGATTCATTCTCCTCCCAATGACAAAGGCATTAAACAACTGCTGATTTCTAAGGTCTACTACAAAGCTAAGGTCTGTTGATTCACAAAGTCAGCTAAAGTTAAACCACTGATGAAGACAAAGGTCTGCTGGAAGCAAAGGTCTGATCACCCTTTGAAGAAGGTCTGCTAAAGCATCATCAGAAAATAGAGCTCATCAGAGGATAGAGTCATCAGAGTTTGTAATCAGTGTTTTGTAATGTAACAGTGTTTAGCATAGCAGAGGTTAGAAGTTGTTATAGTTGTTAGATGTCATTGTCTAGGTGATGTCAGCATAGATTCCATAGTGGTTTGGTTTGTACTATAAATAGAACAGTGCATGTATTGTTCTATTGGATCACTTCACACACTTGCATTTTGTACGAACAAACTGAGTGATCTAAGGCTGAGGGGGAGAATTGTATTCATGCATACGTGAATTAATCATTCAACTTAAAGTATTCATGATGAAAGCAAATCTTCCATTTTTTGTGATCTAAAGTTTATATTCATTCCGCTGCAAATTATTTCATCTTTTTATCATCATTCATTTGTTCATCTTAAACATTCACAAATAATTCAAACTCAGATCCTAGAAGCCCCTATCCAAAATGCTACACATTGAGGACAATGTTGAACTCAAGTGTGGGGATGGGAGAAAAAGTTTAAGATTTTAACCCTTCATTTAAATACTACACCTTGTGAATAATGTTGACCTCAAGTGTGGGGATGGGGGAAAATTTTAGTTTTTTTTTAATGTCCTCTTTTGAGCATTATAAAAGCATGATTAACTAAGTCAACAAAGGATTGCACGACCCTTTTTGTCTTTTGTCATGGTCAAGTTGTAAAAATTAGCATGATGGGTATTCCATGTGTGTTTTTAATGAAAAATTGCGGGTGGTTATTTGGGAATAGTCCACCTAAGAAGTTAGTCATGTTATGCATGTCACATACCATACCCTTTCCATGTGAGAGTTAGAGCCACTTATACACATCACACACACACATACATACATAAATGTTTCTTTGTTTCAATGTGCCATTAGTTCACATATTGTAGAACTTGCAACTTTGGATGCGTTTAAGACATAGACCAATTACGAGCATAAAAATGATAAAGACATTAGGATAAACCTTTTTATATTTACACCATTTTATATCTTACCTTACCCGAAATAAATCCCGTAGTCGCCAACTTTGAGCATAAACCTTTCGTTTGATCAACCCAGCCCTTGACTCGTCCAACCTTTTTATTTTTTACCTGAGTGACGGAAATTTGATTTTAAGATTATTGTGTTATGTAAGTATTGTTTATGTTTTAGTATTTGTTGAATTAAAAAAAAACAAAAAATACCAAAAAAAAATTGCTGAAAATCATTGTGAAAAGCCAAAAAAAGAAGGGTTATTTATTGTTGAATAAAAGGTGAATTTGCGCCTTATGGTTTGATGTTTATTAGTTAGTTTGTTGGTTAATAAAAATTGAATTTTCGTCACCTTAGCCACTTTTAAATATCCTATCCCATACCCTTAGCCTATCCTCGTTCAACCCGTAAAAGACCTTTTTACTTGTGCTATGTTTTTGTGTAAATTGGTGTAGAATGATTGAGTTGCAAGCATATGCGTATATATGTTTTAATCGGATTGAGTGTTCACTATAAAATTCTAGTATATCATTGCTTGTTATATGTTAAACCGAGTGGAAAGACCATTGTGAGGGATGTGCATGGCTTGCTAGTTTTAAGGGTGGGTTAATCTTGGGTAACCATTTCATGTGTTAAAAGTGAAAAAAATCCATTTAACCATTGAATTACTTTTGAAATTAAAAAAAATGTTGAACTGGGTATGACATTACGCCTTAACTTGAATCATTGAGAATGGAGAGGGTGTCATTTTGTTCGACCCATGTGAAAGTGAAAAGCAGATTTGCTTGGGGGCAAGCAAAAGAAAGTGTGCGGATGGGATACGCGGTTGAAAACCCGTTTTGTAACGGTATTAAGTTTGTGTTCTTACTTGAATTTTGGTTTCGAATGGCCTACTTTGATAGAATTTGGGTTTTGCAGGTCTAACAGAGTTTAAGGAGCTATTCGGGAGCTTTACGGAACATTGGGAAGCGATCGAGATCAACCAGACACGTAGAATGACAAAAACAGAAAACCAAAGCTGGGAGCCGCTTCGGCAACGGCCTAGGGTCGCATCGCCGACGGCCCCATCTGCCAGAGATACGCGTAGACAGTAACGTAATGCATCGATCACAAATCAGGTTATTACATTGCGTCGCCGACATGACTTCTATTATGTCGACGTTGTTTTTATGGTCTTGACTTGTTTGACCAAAAATTGTGGAGAAAAAACACAAGTTACGAGTTTCAAAGATAATAATCAGATTCTTAGAGCCTAAACCTACCTCTAACCTTTCTCCAACACCTCTCCATCGTACCATCATCAAATCATCATCATATCTCTAATCCAAACCCTAATCTCACCATTCCAATCAACCAATCCATCACTTACCATCATTATCCCTAACCCTAATTTCACCATCATCAAGGTCAAGCTTCAAGTTTCAATGGCTAGCTATTCGTGTTTCTCATCTGGTGATCTTGTTACATCAACCATGAGTGGCTAGTCTCATCGGGTTTCACCCCGGTGTAGATTTTTGTAAGAATTTCTAGGGTTTCAACATTTGTGTTTAATTTGATTTTGTGACAAGTTGTTTTTAAACATTTGAATTTTATGATAATTGTCTTACATTTATATTAGATTCGTAAATTGTCGAGTGAAGATTAAAATTGACATTGCGAAATGTTTATGTGCAATTATGCCTTATCATAGAATATAATTTACATGTTCTTGGTAACGAAGTGTATTGCGGTCTGTTCCTGTGACATTGATAGCTCTTGGCACCTAACCCACGTGAAACTAAACTCGTTAATCACCTAATTCAACTAAGTCAAGTTAAAACATGTAGGAACACTAGGTCTTGCGATTATCGAATCGGGCATGAACCTTGATTCAAATTATATAAATCAAGTAATCAACTTTGGCAATAGTTTAGGTAATCTTGTTAGTAGTTCATAGTAAAATTGGCGGTCAAATTCCGACACCTTTTTCAGCAAACAAACAAAAATTCAATTTAGCAAGTTTCATAAATTGTTCACCTTTTGATAATCGACCAATTTCGGACACAAACCACAGACTCTTCGTGGTTCGAACCCGACTACCACTAACTATTGTTTGAGGTAATTAGGGCTTATAAATTTTATCTTTTACCAGAGCGCGACACTCCGATCATGAAGAAACACCTGAAGCATCATCCATCAAAACCACCAGAGCCATAACCATCTTCTCACACCCATTGGAACTAGAAAATGAGTCACAAGAGATACAATCTGTCTATTCCACTAAAGATCCAAGCCAGCTCACCTTCCCATCTTTGCATGATCTCCCAAATATTTAACATAGTGCATACAAGCATTTAAAAAAAAGATGTACAATTACTATACTCAAATATTTAACATTGCACTTTCAAGTAAGTAGGTCTTGTTACAATGTTCACTATCTTTTCGGTTTTTTGAAACATATAAAATCCATGGCTTGGTGTTTAATGTTTTTGGAACCAACATTATCACTATTATGCTAATATGTTAATTAATATACATATTAATATTACATATTATCACCCATGTTATATATTTTTGGTTACAAATTCAATTCAATCGCCACCACCTGATCGTGTTTTATTTAAATTTTATAGTTTTGGAGAGCCTGTTCGTGAAAAAAAAATGAAGTTTGTGGAAAGTTTGCCCCAGACACAGCTATGTTGAGATGGCACACAACTGTGTTAGCTTTGGCCACACATCTTGACGCAACAACTAGCAGCAATGGTCCACAAGGTTATCTCACTTAATGACATAGCTATGAGTGACACCAGAGGGAAGATGTTCTTGATGTATGAAATAATTATTAAAAAATATATATACTTCACGCACATCATATGCCTACAATCCTTTTAAGATGATGAATGAGTTTTCTACTTACTACTAAGGATAAAGAGTTAATATACCAAGAAAAAAAACTATATTTAACATTAAAGATTTACTTACCTGAAAGTGTAATGCTTTCTCAAGAGACTTGATGACATCTTCCAATCTTGGGCGCTCATTTGGAGTTTCTACCACACATTGATGTGCAATTTTGAAAAATGTATTCAAAGAATCTCCACTAGGTCTTTCTTTTGGAGTAAAGCTACACTCTTTAGCTTCTTCCATTATCCTAGGGTCTACCATATTCTTTATTTTTCCTTCATCAAAGTGGCGTTGTGCCATGGACGCATGCGGATCATAGTCCAACCTGCCAGTTAGGATCTGAAATAAAAGTATTCCAAGAGAGTAAATATCGTCTACAACATGTCTTTGGCGTGCCCTTGGTGGATCCATGGTACTCGACAACCAAGTTCGAAAGTTACTTATCTTTGCCGTCCAATTCTCATCCAAAAAAACATTTTCACTATGTATCATACTTGGTTTGCCCTCCATGTTGTGAAGGTGCATCAAACCTTGTGCAATATCAAGGCAGATACGCATTCGTTTCTCCCAAGTAAGATTAGTCCTGTTACTCGTGCTTCTCAAATAATCATATAGTGTTACTTTAAAATCACATTCAAAAACAAGAATCATCTCAAAGTCTTCATCACAAAATCCAAAGAAAGTGAGTAGGTTGGGATGCTTACAACTTGTAAGTATTTCGATTTCTGCAAAGAAGTCTTTTGGTATCTTCTTGTATCTTTCGATGCGGTTAATAATTACCGTCTTCATTGGCAGTTCAACGTTATTCTTCCTTTCTATTGAAAACCCACTTTCCCTATCGAAATGGCTTAGCTCTCCTTTATACACACTTTCATATATGCATGACTTGATGCAGTGTATATGGGAAAATTGATTTGTGGCCAATTTTATATGGCTAAGTGGAATCTTGAAGTATGCAAATTTTTCCACTAGTAACTGTTTGGGTAAGAAGAAAGTAAGATTGTTAAAGCTATAAATCATGGTAATTAGATATAGAAAAAAGAAATTTTGGTTGAGTTACATAAAAGTTATTGCCTAATATTTAATTTTGGTTAATATACAAAACAAGAAATTAATGATGTAGCAAAATATCCCAAAACTTCATGATACATGACATGTATTTTAAGTGATCACTAAATTCAAAGTGCATATTATAGCTTATTATTTGAACTAAACATTTAAAAGCTACAATTTTGTTAAAATGATCCAACCCGTTACCACCCTATTAACCCAAACGTAGACTAGAGTGCACAAATGTTGTACAAGTAGTGCGACTTTTTTCTTATTAGTTTAGAACCGTTTACTAGGAATAGACACAAAAGACAAGTATTTATACTTTTAAAAACTTGTTATACAAATCTCCTATTCAAGAATATTAAGAACTGATTTAAACTTTAAAAGTAAATAATAAGCCTAATACGTATCATTAGTATTAAAATACATATTAATAATATTCCATGGAAGTGGACTGGCTGACTCAAATAGGATTGGTGTTGCGTCTTTCACACACTCTCTCAACACTGACACTACTCATTCTCATGCCTAAACAAAACTCTTGCAACTTCACTTTACCCCTTTGTCAACACATCTGTCACTTGTGAACCCGTATCCACATAAATGAAATAAATCTCACCTTTTTGCACTTTCTCACGTATAAAGCGATAATGGACTTCAATATGCCTAGTTTTAGCATATATGGAATGTGGGATTCTCATTTAGTTGAATAGCCTACTTATTATAACAATATAAACCACTTTATAGTCAACTTTCTACCCAAATTGTTCAACGGTTGTACCAACGAACAAATTCTTGACCTGCCATAGATGTCCTATTTAGTCGTGGAAAAGGATAATGTACATTTGTCTTCTAATATTCCATGAGACTACAGTGGCTCCAATGATAAAAGCCTTAGACGTCTCCTTCATAAATACACCATATGAAATGGGAAAATCACCTACGAAGGGGATCGTGCTCACGGGGCAATTTACATCCAAGTGGAGTAGCTCTGGCGGTGACTTTGTTTTGTGACTAGATCAATCGAATGGCTTCCGATGAGCCTTCCCAAAATGACATCCGGCACACACTACATTATCATATATGGACTTCAAGTTTGGGAAGCCCTCTCCCCAATTGTTTATCCATCATTAACTCAAGTTTATAGCCCATGTTTCAAACTTGTGCATATACTTTATATCTTCTGGCCTAGACACCACGTATTTCCCAACTGCGGTAATTTGTGGAACCCAGATAAAGTCCTTCGTCATCTAGGTACATGGTACACATCTTTAAGAACTGACTCCTTTTTGTTATTATTTGTTGGAGAATCAATGTTATTGATGTGTGCAATCGAGTACTTCAAATTATCATCAATTATATCTACCTTGTTGCCACATAGCTTTTTGGGTTCGAGCGTTTCCCATTTTTGCCTATCATGTGGTAAGAGCATCCTGAATCAACTATCCACATATCGACTTTATTCAATCAAGGATAGAGAATGGCGGTGAAAGTATTTCTCTTGATCTTGGGTGACAAACTCTTATGCGTCCTAGGATTCTTTTGTTTCGACTCAAGCAATGTTCCCATCTTCCTTTAGTTGTTAATCACCGGCCACGTGACCCCTTCAGATCTGCGTCCCAAGCTTCTTGTATTTTAACTCAAGCAATGTTCCCTTCTTCCGTTAGTTGTGATCGGTAATCACCGGCCATGTGACCCCTTCAGCCACAATTCTAACAATCCTATGAAAATTGTTTGAAATTTCTCTTAGGCTTGATTTCATTATTTGGATATTCTTTATTCGATCGGGTCCTTATTCCCATGTAGATTGTATATTGTTGTCATAGTTGCAATTCATGTTCTTGTTATACCAAAGTTTACGATTACTTCTTTCAGCATACAGTGTTTCTACTTCGGGTTTGATCATCGTGCTAACTAGTTGTTTAGCTTATGCTTCTTGACCGGCTAAAAGGTTTCCAAATTTCACCAAAAAAGATTGTGTTGGACAACCCTAAATCATTGTTACAAAGCTTATGTATCATGTTTTAACTTGTGAATGATGATCCTCTTGATTTGTGGTTTTTCAATTCGTGACTGTTGATCAAGTATACTAATCCATTTACACAAAGATTTTTTTAGATATTTTAGTGTAATTAGGATAGACTTGGTGATCAAATCGAATAACAATACACATCCATCAAGTTAGGAGGTGCAGGAGTGCACGTTTGTTTGAGTTACTATAATTGGAAGTGTACGGGCGGAGCCCGTACTCTACAAGGATTCCAAGGGGGCGTCCCCTTGGCGGGGGTCCTGGGGAAATGCCCCTGGGAGCACGGTCCAAGGGGCGGCAGCCCCTGGAGAGGTCCAAGGGACAGAGCCCCTGGCTGGCGTCGAGCTTGCTTTACTAAAATTGCATCAGAAAAATTAATTTTCTGGAAAATGCCATTATTTTCGAAACATTAAAAAATGGCAGTTTTAGTGGCAGTTGTGTCTTAAATCTGAGATAACTGCTATTAGGCAGTTAATCATCCCCAACCCCAAAATTCGGAGACAGTTTCGATCATATTTTTCCTGGTTCAGACAAATTTCGCACACACATACCCTGGTTCAATTTCTCGAAAATCAGAGTTTTATCCGATTAAATTATTCGGGTGAACCACCGAAATAATTTGATCTGAGAGTGATTACACCCCTCTCTGATCATCCGGTTTTCTAAAAATTCCCCAACAAAGATGATGGCAAGAGAATCGATGAAGGATATGACAAGCAAGTTTGATAAACTGGAGGAGTTCGAAGGGAAGGACTTTCGAAGATGGCAGAAGAAGATGCACTTTCTTATCACAACGATGAAGGTGGTGTACGTGTTGACTACTCCAATCCCGAAGATACTGGAGGAGGGCAATCTGGAGCAAATCAGGAAGAGGTCGAAGTGGGAGAACAACAATTACATATGCCTTGGCCATATTCTGAATGGTATGTCTGGTCCCTTATTTGATGTTTATCAAAACATAAAAACTGCAAAGTTACTGTGGGACACTTTGGAAGCTAAATACATGGCAAAAGATTCTTCTAGTAAGAAGTTTCTTGTCAGTAATTTTAACAATTAAAAAAATGGTTGATTCAAGGCCTGTTGTGGAACAATACAATGAATTGTTACGAATTCTAGTGCAGTATACCCCACATGACATGAAGATGGATGAATCCATCTCGGTTTTAAGTATCATTGACAAGTTACCTCCCTCTTGGAAAGATTTTAATAATCTGAAACATCAGAAATGAGAGTTAACTTTGGTTGAACTTGGAAGCCACTTCATAATTGAAGAAGGCTTGAGAGCATAAGAAAAATTGTTGGTCAATGATGAAAAGAAACAGACTGGAACGTCTTCTGTGAACATGGTTGAGACGGGTGAATCATCCAAAGGAAACAGCAAGTCAAAAGGAAACGGAAGTTTCAAGGGAACAGCAATTCGGGTCCAAACAAAAAGCCAGATTACCCTTGCTGGAAGTGTGGTAAGGTTGGTCACTTTAAGAGGGACTGTAAATTGATGAAGAATACCAACAAGTTTGGTTCAAAGAACAAGAATGAGGCTAGTTCTAGCGGGTCCAAGGACCCGGGCAAGCAAGGTTAGAATTTAGTACAATTTAATAATTCGGTTCAGAATTATGTATCTCTAATTTCTAAAGCATTTTATGTGCAGGATGATAATATTGCTTGGTGGGTTGATTCGGGTGCAACAAGCCATGTATGCAAGGATCCTCGTTGGTTCAAAGACTTTCAACCAATTGAAGACGGATCTATCATCAAGATGGGGAATGTTGCAACTGAACCAATCAAAGGAATTGGAATCGTGCATCTTGTTTTTACTTCTGGAAAATCTTTACATTTGAACAATGTTTTGTATGTGCTCGGAATTCGAAAGAATCTGTTAAGTGGCATTGTGTTAAATAATTGTGGTTACAAACAAGTGTTGGAAAGTGACAAGTATATCTTGTCAAGACATGGTACCTTTGTAGGTTTCGGTTATCTTTGTAATGGTATGTTTATGTTGAATGTTTATGTTTCTTGTATGAATGAATTTGTTTGTGTTGCTTCAACTAGTAATGTTAATGACATAGCTTCAACTAGTAATAGTAACAACTTGACTGATTCGGAATTATAGCAAGCTAGACTAGGACATGTACATTATAAAAGAATTAAGGAAATGTCTAAAATGAGCTTAATTCCGCCTATTAACATAAACAATGATAAATGCCATATTTACAAGTTGAATAAGATAACTAAAAAGCGTTTCATGAAACATGTTCATAGAGGAAGTAAAATGTTAGATTTGATACATAGCGATCTATGTGACTTTCATGCTACACCATCACTAGGTAATAAAAAGTATGTAGTAACGTTTATAGATGATGCTAGTAGATTCTGCTATGTTTATTTGTTGCATGCTAAGGATGAAGCTCTTGAAAAGTTTAAGATCTATAAACAAAAAGTAAAGTTTCATCGGAGTGGGTTGATCAAAACCCTACATACGGACAGAGGTGGTGAGTATTTTGATCCGGTGTATTTCCAATCGACTGGAATAATACACCATACCACAGCTCCTTACAAACCGAAACAAAATGGTGTGCCAGAAAGGAAGAATAGGACTCTAAAGGAAATGGTCAATACCATGTTGTCCTATTTGGGCCTAAGAGGGGCCTTTGGGGTGAGGCTATGTTGACAGCCTACTATTTGCTAAATAGGGTTCCAAATAAAAGGAACAAGACCACCCCTTTTGAGCATTGGTATAAAAAACCACATGAGCTGCATAAACTAAGAGTTTGGGGTTGTAGAGTCGTGGTAAGGCTCACTGATCCTAAGATAAGGAACATAGGGGAAAGAGGTATAGACTGCATTTTCATTGGGTATGTTGAGCATTCATTTGCTCACAGGTTCTACGTTATAGAACCAAATGACTACGTGTTTGTGCATGCGGTAATTGAGGCAAGAACTGAAGACTATGATGAGAATATATTCTCTTCAATACCTAGGCCTAGGGACATGGTTTCAAGCTCTAGCAACTCTCAAATGGTTGATCAAGTGATTGATACTCCTCCAGAACCTAGGAGGAGTGGTAGAGCAAGAAAAGCTAAATCATTTGGTGATGATGTTCAACTATATTTGGTTGAAGGATCTAGAGATTAAATTAAAATTCAATATCAATATTGTTTCAATATTGAGGAAGATCCAAGAACCTATAGTGAAGCCATGGCATCTCAGGATGTAGCTTTCTAGAAAGAAGCTATAAATGATGAGATGGACTCTATTATGCAGAATAACACTTGGAAATTGCCCGATCTACCACTTGGTTGTAAATGGATTTTTAGGAAGAATATGAAAGTAGATGGTTCAATTGATAAGTTTAAGACCCGATTGGTTATCCAAGGCTTTAGACAAAGGGAAGGGATTGACTACTTTGATACATATGCTCATGTGGCAAGAATATCCACAATTAGATTGTTGGTCGCCTTAGCTGCAATACACAATCTTATGATTCACCAAATGGATGTGAAAACCTCTTTCCTGAATGGTGATTTGGATGAGGAGATATAAATGAAACAACCAGAGGGTTTTGTTATGCCTGGAAATGAGCATTAGGTGAGTAAGCTAGTTAAGTCATTGTATGGCTTAAAGCAAGCACCTAAACAGTGGTTTTGTATAATGGTTTTGTATTAAACCAAGCGGACAAGTGTGTATATAACAAATTTGATTACTCTAGGAAAGGAGTCATAATTTGTCTATATGTAGATGACATGTTGATCTTCGGTACTGAACAGGATCAAGTTTATAAAACAAAGAAATTTTTGTCATCTTGTTTTGACATGAAAGACATGGGGGAGGCGGAAGTGATCCTTGGTATAAGGATCAAACGGGAGAACAATGGCATATCGATCTCTCAATCTCATTATATTGAGAATATGTTGAAAAAGTTTAATTTTCATGATAGTTCTTCGGTTAGCACTCTAATGGATCCTGCTTTTATGCTCTCACCTAATGAAGGTGTAGCTGTAAGCCAACCTGAATATTCAAGAGTCATTGGATCTCTCATGTATGCCATGATTAGCACTAGACCGGATATAGCTTATGCTTTTAACAAGCTTAGTAGGTATACTAGCAATCCAGGTGTAACTCATTCGCAAGCAATGAATCAAGTATTTAGGTATTTGAATGGAACCATGAAATATGGTTTGACTTATACTGGATTTCCTTCAGTTTTAGAAGGATATTCGGATGCAAGCTGGACTAACATCAAGGAAGATCATTCTTCCACAAGTGGATAGATTTTTCTGCTTAGAGGAGGTGCCATATCTTGGGCATCTAAGAAACAGACTTGCATAACTGATTCGACAATGGAGTCTGAGTTTGTATCATTAGCCGCAGCTGGCAAAGAAGCTGAGTGGCTAAGAAACTTGATTTATGAGATTCCATTGTGGCCTAAACCTATATCCCCGATATCTATTAGATGTGATAGTGTTGCTACCTTGGCCAAGGCCTATAGCTAAGTGTATAATGGGAAGTCGAGACACTTAGTGTTAGACACATCATGATTCGTGAGCTCATCACGCATAGGGTGATATCGGTGGAGTTTGTGAGAACTCAACATAATTTAGCCGAGCACTTAACCAAAAAGTTATGTAGAGATATTGTGGATAAGGCGGTTGTAGGGATGGGATTAAAGTCCACATGAAATTTCTCGTGTTAAGATACCCAATTCCCACCTAATATGACGTTAGGTGGTGAATTCAATATGGAAAGCTTAATATCTAGAAATTGGAACACATTAGTAGCATCCTCCCAAGGTATGTGTTCAGACCTGCAAGTTAAAGGAGGTTGAAGGTTTTCTTTTTAATAGTTCTTTGAAAAATTGCATATCCAGGTGCAAGAATAAATAGCTAACTATATGAGCATGTAGTTTAGCCGCTTCAAGAAGCTAGGACTTGGCTTTGATATGCTCATTGAAGGATGGGACATAGGCTAGTAAAAACAGTGTCAAGAAAGAACATTAGAGTATGTAAACTTGTGTGTATAATATCTTCATGTATTCACTGAATAGAAAGGGTTCAATCCTTAGTGACACCCCTATATTCGAATATTTGGAATGTGTAATATACTAATGTGAATTTCAATCGTCGCGATATTTCATTTATGCATAAGTTTGATTGTTGTGAATTTGTTTAAGTTAATCAAAGATTACGCAAAAGTGGGGGAGGAATGTTAGATATTTTAGTGTAATCAGTATTGACTTGGTGATCAAAGTGAATAATAGTACACATCAAGCAAGTTAGGAGGAGCGGGAGTGTACGCTTGTTTGAGTTATTATAATTCTAAGTGTATGGGCAGAGCCCATACTCTACGATGGTTCCAATAGGGCAACGCCCCCTTGGCCATGGTCCGGGGCCAGCACCCCTGGGAGAAAGGTTCAAGGGGCGGCAGCCCCTAGCGAGGTCCAAGGGGTATAGCCCCTGGCTGGGGACAAGCTTGCTTTACTAAAATTGCATCAGAAAATTTATTTTATGGAAAACGCCATTATTTTCGAAACATTAAAAAATGGCAGTCTTAGTGGCAGTTGTGTCTTAAATTTGAGATAACTGCCATTAGGCAGTTAATCATCCCCAACCCCAAAATTCGTAGACAGTTTTGATCATTTTTTCCCTGGTTGACACAAATTTCGCACACACATACCCTTGTTCAATTTCTCGAAAATTAGAGTTGTATCCGATTAAATTATTCAGGTGAACCACCAAAATAATTTGATCTAAGAGTGATTACACGCCTCTCTGATCATCCGGTTTTCTAGAAAATTCCCCAACAGATTACCTTGTGAAAGTATTGAGGAATTGCTAAACCCCGTTGGGCTATTAATAGCATCTCCTTTCCAACAGTTGCAACTTGGTATCATCTTTTAAGAAAATAGAAGTGCAAGATTATCCCATGCTTTCTTAGTTGTTTCTACATCTTGAAAGTGTTCTAGTAACACTTCTTCTATGGTGGTCTGTAAAAAGAACAATGTATTCCCAACCTTGATCCTCCACTTGTGTACGCCTCCACTCAAATCGTTTCTAGGTAATGTGGTCTCTACTCCGTTACAACATCGTGCATGTCTTGCCCTTGTAGATATGACATTATACAAGTGGACCATGTATTATGATCTTGAATGTTAACTTTCTTGACCCCTCCAACTACCTAGAAATCCGCCATTGGAACCTCACTATGATACCAATTGTTAAGTCCAACCAAATTGTAAACTATAACATGTAGATGTTGCACAACTCTTGCAAGTCTTTTTCTTTTTAGTTGAGAACCGACTACTATGATTAGAATCAAAAGACTAGGTACTTATACTAGTACTAACTTGCTATTCAAGTCACCTATACAACCCCCCCCCCCCCCCCAAAAAAAAATCTAATTCTAACTTTCAATAGATTCAAATAATAAACCTAATACTTATCATGAATATTAATAAAACTCCTTGGAAGCAGATATCTTTGGCTGACTCAAACTCAGTTGGTGTCGCATATTTCAAAAGGTTGTCATTTATGAAAACAAATGACACTCGATATAGATTATTCACTTGCTATAAGTTTATAATTTAATCACTTGCACACTTCTTAAACTAGAAAATGTTGGTAATGGTGAGAGATATGATTTAGAATTAGTAACAGTTGAGAACTGTGAGCATCATATAATACATTTGTACATATTGTTTTAAATGTGATAAACATGAAGGTAATGTAACAACTAGCAAATTCTTTTAATTTTTCTACGCTACTTCTAATTACCTTTGTGTCCTATATACAAATGCATTATGTGGCTACCATGATGCTAGAATCTATGGTGAGGAAGTTCATTGCGAAAATCATTCCTACAACAAACCTCATACTTCGAAAATAAGTTTTATCAACCTTAGTTGCTAGCATAAACTAAAAGAAAGTTGGTTAGATATGAATGGAAAGGGTTATCCTAAACGTATCTTCTCCCCTATAATTTTTACTAAATACTCACTTCCTCTACTGAACTAGTCTTATCGTGTCTGAACTTTAATCACTGTGGGGGCACGTTTAACCAATCCTAAATGAAAAATGAAGAATTATGAAAGTAGTTACCAGATTTTCATGTTTCCATTGAATTTCAAAAGCTTTTCTAAGCCTTTCCACAATGTTGTAATATCCTTGTTCCTTCAAGCAGTCATGGGCAAGTTCGGAGAATATGGACAGTGACTCTGGGTGCATTTGTTTCCTTAGAGTTGGATGAACGATATCATCCAGGTGTCTTCCATCATGATATTTTCTCCTCATTTTATCTAGACATTCAAACACATCTTTAATCGTTGTTTTCCTACCGTAAAGCACTTCCATCAATACCACGCCCAAACGGTACACATCAGAGTTTTCTGACTCTGAGTCAATACGAACTACTACCTTGGCTTCCCAATCTTTATCTAACAATATTCTAAACCTGCCCTTATAAAAATATGGGGTATTCTTATGCCAGTAACTCAACGCGAGTGCAGCGCCAAAACATATGTGCAATCTTTGCAACCATGTGAGAGTTGGATCATTTAAATGTGCGTCGAGACTTCCATTAACGGCATGCTCCATAACTATCATCCTTTCATCTTCCTCATCACAAAAACCAATCAAAGATGCAGCATTTCTATGATTGAAACGAGAAAGTCTCTTAATCTCTTCATGGAACTTAAATACACGACCACGTATAACAATTACCTCAATCTCTACATCTACTTCACACCACGGCCAGAGCAGTACTCCTTTGTAGACATCTTCCTTTCTACCTCGTTTTAAGAGGTTTACTTCAGCGAAATTGTCAGTTGCAATTGATACAGCTACAAGTGGAATTCGTAATGGAGCAAGCTCTTCTTCTATAGAAGACATTGGTTCCTGTGTACGAAGTAATAGAGGAACGTCAAGTAATATGATGAATGTGAAGGAAATGGATATCAAACGAGAACATATATAATATAATGCATACATGTGAAAGCTTATAATGAAAGGTTCAAGTGATCAGAGAATGCAATGGTTTGTAACTTGTTATATCGTTTCTCAAACTAAATCGCCAAGATTTTCAGCGTTGCATCTTTCATACCTAAGGGGTAAATGAGTCAAATCACTCGTTAGCTACTTGAGATGAGCTCATTAAAAGCTTGAATTAACCTGAGTTTAAACAAGCCCCAGCTAGACTCAACCCTAAAATGAAACTCAAGCCAAAAATGAAATTGTTTAATAAACAAGATCAAGCTCGAGCTGCTTGGCGAGACTAATTGAGCTTATTATTATTTTTATATCTCTTAATAATAAATATATATTGATATAGTAGTACTATATACTATACATAAAATTGTGATAAAAGTTATACGTTATGTTTCTTTGGCTGTTTGGGGGAGGGGATCGCATAATTGTTTTGACGGCTGAATTTTTTAGGAGGCATCGTACAAGAGTTTTTAGTCGACGCACAACAAAATTTTATGGAGGAGCACAGACTTCAAGGCAACAAGATGACAACCATGTGCGGCTAATCTCTTTGTGGCTTCCGCCCGGATGAACGATAGCTTTGTTTTGCACTAGACTTTGTTTCTGATTCTTTTTAACTAGTAAATCTTGACCACTTGTGTTGATTTTGTGAAACATTTATTATATTTGAATTGTTTGCCGTTTATCAAGCGTATTGGCAATTTCCTTGAATTGCTAGCGGGTTGGTAAATTGGTGGGTAATTGGTATAATTAAACGGGTTATTAGGTTGTATGGTGAGTCTTAAAAATTATCCCTAATAATTAATCAAAAGCATTAAATCCAAGGCCATGTCTATGTGGTGTTATAAATCTGTAAACGGGTTTTTGTGTTAAAATGAGTAATCGGGATTCCGGGTGGAGGTTACTTTTTCTCATAGATAACAACTTTCTTAATTAGTTTTTGTGTTTTTAAAATTCAATTAATCAAACCCCCAAATTAGATAATTTAGTTTTTAGTTAAAGTGTTCTACGCTAACCATAAATTCCTCGTGGATACGATACCCTACTTACGCTATCTACATAGTTTAAATAACTTTTTGCATGACCCTTACGACAGTCATCACCTTGATCCTCCACTTGTGTACGCCGCCACTCAAATCGTTTCTAGGTAATGTGGTCTCTACTCCGTTACAACATCGTGCATGTCTTGCCCTTGTAGATATGACATTATACAAGTGGACCACGTATTGTGATCTTGATTGTTAACTTTCTTGACCCCTCCAACTACCTAGAAATCCGCCATTGGAACCTCGCTATGATACCAGTTGTTAAGTCCAAGTTGTTAAGTCCAACCTGATACCACCTTGTTAACCCGATTGTAGGCTAGAACATGTAGATGTTACACAACTCTTGCAACTCTTTTTCTTTTTAGTTGAGAACCGATTACTATGATTATAATCACAAGACTAGGTACTTATGCTATTACTAACTTGCTATTCAAGTCACCAATTCACCCCCCCCCCCCCAAAAAAAAAACATTAATTCTAACTTTTAATAAATTCAAATAATAAACCTAATACTTATCATGAATATTAATAAAACTCCTTGGAAGCGGATATCTTTGGCCGACTCAAACTAAGTTGGTGTTGCATCTTTCAAAAAGGTTGTCATTTATGAAAACAAAATGACACTTGATATAGATTATTCACTTGCAATAAGTTTATAATTTAATCACTTGCACACTTCTTAAACTAGCAAATATTGGTAATGGTGATAGATATGATTTAGAATCAGTAACAATTGAGAACTCTGAACATCACATAATACATTTGTACATATTGTTTTAAATGTGATAAACAAGAAGGTAATGTAACAACTAGCAAACTCTTTTTAAATTTTAGAAAAATTACAAGTTTTGTCATTTATCTTTATACCATATTTCAGGTTGTGTCCTTTTCAACGAATATTGACAGGTTTTGCATTTTATAGGGAATTTTGTTGCACGTATTGTCCTTTAGCCCTAACCCAGTTAGATTTTCTTGTTAAATCTGGTTACCCAAAAGTGTTTCAGTCTGTTTATTTTTCTATTCTTTTTTACTTTATTTATATATTTTACTCTTTTTATTAATAAACAAAATATTAATTTTATTATATAAAACCCGATCTATCAAGATTTTTCTTAATCTCATTTCTCTTCAATTCTGTTTACAACTCCACCACCTCCACCACACACCACCACCACCCACCCCCGTCACCACACACCACCACCACCACCCCCACGTCACAGATCCACCCCCACCAAACACAACCCCCTTCAAACCCTAATTTTCCCCCAAATTCAAAGTAATGTAAATCATCAATGGCGGCCATACAGTCTGCAACGAGTCAGAGTCCTTAGCCTTGTCCTGAGCATGGCTCAATGTCGCACTCAACTCCTCCACCTCATCCCACGCCGCCACACATTCGCCGCTCTTGGGGTCATCCGCACATGACTCCTGTGCGTTGGCGATGATGCTGGCTTTCTTGTCCGACATACCCTAATCAGGTACTGCTCTCAACGGTCTCAGGTGCATCCTGGTGCGGTGATCTTGGGTGAGTCAGGTGATGGGTTGGCTAAGACTCTGGGGATTGAGAGGCTAACACCGGCTATTGATGCCATTGTTGATGGATGGGATGAATTGTTCAAAGAAATGGTGGTGTAATGGGGGTGGATCTGTGATGTGGTGTTGGTGGTGTGTGGTGGAGGTGGTGGGGTTGTAAACAGAGATTGAAGATAGATGAGATTGAGAAAAATATAGATGGATTGGGTTTTATATAACAAAAATAATATTTTGTTTATTAATAAAAAGAGTAAAATATATACATCTATCAATATTTACAAAAATTGTCCTTTTTATATGTATAAAGACTAAACTACCCTGATGTGACTTGCATGTGACCAGATTTAACAAGAAAATCTAACTAGGTTAGGGTTAAAGGCCAAAACATGCAACAAAATTCTTTATAAAGGCAAAATATGTCAACATTCGTTGAAAAGGACACCGCCTATGGTATAAAGATAAAGGACAAAACTTGTAATTTTTCCTTAAATTTTTACGCTACTTCTAATTACCTTTGTGCCCTATATATACAAATGCATTATGTAGCTACCACGATTATAAGAAGGTTTAGTGCTAGAATCTATGATGAGGAAGTTCATAGCGAAAATCATTCCTACAACAAACCTCATATTTGAAAAATTATTTTTATCAACCTTAATTGGCAGCTTAAACTAAAAGAAAGTTGGTTAGATGTGAATGGAAAGGGTTATCCTACGTATCTTCTCCCCTATCATTTTTACTAAATACTCACTTCCTCTACTAAACTAGTCTCATCGTGTCTGTACTTTACTCACTATGGGGGTACGTTTAACCAATCCTAAATAAAAAATGAAGAATTATGAAAGTAGTTACCAGATTTTCGTGTTTCCATTGAATTTCAAAAGCTTCTCTAAGCCTTTCCACAATGTTATAATGTCCTTGTTCCTTCAAGCAGTCATGGGCTAGTTCTGAGAATATGGACAGTGACTCTGGGTGCATTTGTTTCCTTAGATTTGGATGAACGATATCATCCAGGTGTCTTCCATCATGATACTTTCTCCTTGTTTTATCTAGACATTCAAACACATCTTTAATCGTTGCTTTCCTACCGTAAAGCACTTCCGTCAATACCACACCCAGACGAAACACATTAGAGTTTTCTGACTCTGAGTCAATACGAACTACTACCTTGGCTTCCCAATCTTTATCTAACAATATTCTAAACTTGCCCTTATAAAAATATGGGGTATTCTCATGCCAGTAACTCAACGCGAGTGCAGCGCCAAAACATATATGCAATCTTTGCGACCATGTGAGAGTTGGATCACTTAAATGTTCGTCGAGACTTCCATTAACGGCATGCTCCATAACTATCATCCTTTCATCTTCCTCATCACAAAAACCAATCAAAGATGCAGCATTTCTATGATTGAAACGAGAAAGTCTCTTAATCTCTTCATGGAACTTAAATACACGACCACGTATAACAATTACCTCAATCTCTACATCTACTTCACACCACGGCCAGAGCAGTACTCCTTTGTAGACATCTTCCTTTCTACCTCGTTTTAAGAGGTTTACTTCAGCGAAATTGTCAGTTGCAATTGATACAGCTACAAGTGGAATTCGTAATGGAGCAAGCTCTTCTTCGAAAGTAGACATAGGTTCCTGTGTACGAAGTAGTAGAGGAACGTCAAGTAATATGATGAATGTGAAGGAAATGGATATCAAACGAGAACATATATATTATAATGCATACATGTGAAAGCTTATAATGAAAGGTTCAAGTGATCAGAGAATGCGATGGTTTGTAACTTGTTATATCGTTTCTCAAAGTAAATCGCCAAGATTTTCAGCATTGCATCGTTCATACTTAGGGGGTAAATGGGTCAAATCACTCGTTAGCTACTTGAGATGAGCTCATTAAAAGCTCGAATTAACCCGAGTTTAAACAAGCCCCAGCCAAAACTCAACCATAAAATGAAACTCAAGCCAAAAATGAAATTATTTAATAAACAAGATCAAGCTCGAGCTGCTTGGTGAGACTAATTAAGCTTATTATTATTTTTAGAGTTAAATGCTTGGTTGGTCCCTGTGGTTTGCAAAAATTGCAGAAGTGGTCCCAATGGTTTACTAATTACACGCGTGGTCCCTGTGGTTTTCAAAAATGCACTCGGTTGGTCCCTAGCCCTAACATCAGTTAAATTTCTCAGTTAAGTCCATGTTAAATGACCAAATTACCCTTGCTTATTAATAAAACCCACTACATCATCTTCATTACCATATCATCTTCATCACCATCATCATCTGCATCCTTAAACCCTAAAAACATCACCAACACACCTGCCACCAATAGGGCCGACCACCACCGCACCTGCCACCACAGCACCTGCCACCATCGCACCTGCCACCAACAGAACCACCATCAGCGCCGACCACAATAACACACATCGATAAACTCACGAACCCTAAAATTAGTTAGCAGAGGATTGAACCCGACATCCGTTTCTGGGCAATTAGTTAGCGAAGATAGAGGAGAGAGACGACAAGAGAGAGAAGAGATCGGAGAAGATGGTGGAACGGAGGTAGCGCCGTCGCTCACGGCGGCGGCGGTGGAGGCACAGGCGGTGGTTTAACCCAGATCTAGGGTTTGGATGCACAAATCGTTGGTGGTTAACCCAGATCAGGTGCGTTTTATCAATCACTCCAATTCCCAGATCAGGTGCGTTTTACATCGATTATTGTGCCGCAAGCGAGTTTTTTGAGGCATTTGTCGGGGATTATTGTTGGGTATTCGATCTCGTGGGGGTTGATTCATGGGATGAATGATTATTGGGCGGTTTGTATGGTGGGGTGGATTGTGGTTGTTGAAGAAGATGGTTCAGATGGATCGTGGGGGTTGATTCATGGGATGAATGATCACGGTGTGTTTGTTGAAGAAGATGGTTCAGACGGTTCAGATGGTTCAGATGGTTGTGTTTGTTGAAGAAGATGGTTCAGATGGATCGTGGGGGTTGATTCATGGGATGAATGATCACGGTGTGTTTGTGGATTCTGGTTTGGTCAGAGATGGTTCAAATGGTGACTGTGGTGGTTTAGAGGTTGAAGAAGATGATTGGGCTTTCAGGGGTAATATAGTCATTTCACACATAGTTAACTGAGAAATTTAACTGATGTTAGGGCTAGGGACCAACCGAGTGCATTTTTGAAAACCACAGGGACCACGCGTGTAATTAGTAAACCATTAGGACCACATCTGCAATTTTTGCAAACCACAGGGACCAACCAAGCATTTAACTCTTATTTTTATATCTCTTAATAATAAATATATGTTGATACAGTAGTACTATATACTATACATAAAATTTGTGACAAAAGTTATACGTTATGTTATGTATATAATTAATTATAATTATAGGTGTTTGTAAATACTAAATGAACCGAGCTCGAGTTTCAGATATAAATCTCAACAAAACCAGCATTTGTCGCGAAACTAGGGGTGTTCAAAAAACTCGTGGCTTGCAGCTCGCTCGAAAAAAGTTCGGCTCGAAATTGGCTCGGCTGTAAACGAGCCATCTCGGGTCGGCTCGGTTTGTAAACGAGCCGAGCTCGAGCTTGGCCTGGCTCGGCTCGTGAGCCGGCTCGATAAGGTTTACATCCTTCATTTTTTTGTCTCACGTCGCTCAGAAAACAAAAAACTAAGGGAGTATCTCCCTTGTAAAAGAAGGAAAAGAAAATGTACAAAATGAGCTAACTATTTATACTTGCATATTTAGCTATGTGGTTAAATTAAATTGCAATTATGGCCCTTAGTCTATGAAAAGATTCATTTTTAGGGCTTTTTAAGTACTAAATTTTGTGGTTCATTGTTAGTTCGAGCTAAATCGAGCCGAGCTAGCTCGCATTTTAATTGAGTCGAGCTCTCGAGCCTCAAATCACAGCTCGATTTGTAATTCGAGCTCGAGCCGAGCCAGCTTAAATTGAGTTTGAGCCAAGCTCGAGTTGGGTCGAGTTCGGCTCGTTTACTGCTCTACGCTAAACTAAAAGAAAACTGACCTTGGAGCAACGATGACCGCTGAAGTGATTGATCACCTCGTGATTTGTAAAAAGATGAAGAGAGAATAATTAATCAGGAAAAGATGATTTCGATTTGTGAGAAATTGTACTTATAAGAAGAAGGTGACAATAATATTATATATATCAAGTTTGGAGAGCAGGTCGGCGGGATTAAGTAGGGAATACAATATGATTAAAACGGTGGTGGGGTTTCAGTGGAATTGTTTATTGGTGAAAGGTGTTTTGAGGGGTCAAAGAAGTCGTTGATGGGATATGGGGTACGTAACCGACTAAAAAGAGGACGGCTAAATTTCATAGTGTTTTGTTAATGAAGATTTTTCATTAATTTTAATTTAGAAGTTAATTTTCACACACTACTACTCTATTTCTCTTTATATATACACTAGGTTAAAACCCCGTGTATTACACGGGTTGAATAAATATAATTTTATATACTAAATTAAAACAGCTATTCTTTAAAAATCTCGTTTATTACACGAATTGAACAAATGTAATTTTATATATTAAATAATAAAAAAATTATATCTCTAAGAACCCTATGTATTGTACTGAATAAATGTAATTTTATATATCAAATAATAAAAATCCGTGTATTGTACGGGTTGAATAAATCTAATTATATATACTAAAAAAATTACATCTTTAAAAACACTGTGTATACACGGGTTAAATAAATGTAATTTTGTAACCTTGTATACCGCAAACGGGGCGAATATATACTAAATAATAAAAAAGTTATATCTTTAAAAACACCATGTATTACACGGGTTAAATAAATGTAATTTTGTATAGCAAATAATATGCTATTGGATTCGTTTAAAAAATCATAAATTTGGTTTGGTTTAATTCGAATCAAATCACAAACTTGGTTAAGTTTAATTCGAATTGATTAGAACCACAATTTGAAAAAAAAAAAAATTATTAGCTTCTCTTCCTAATTTGTATTTGTTTTAAAGTTTGATCTAATGTCTAATAAGTTATTTTGTATATTTTGTTTGTACTTTAAATTTTTTATATGAGCGTATTATTGTTTTTTTAAGTTTAAGATTATTGTTTTGTGTTATTATTTAAAAAATGTCTTTAATTTATAACTTAAATTTGAAGATAATATATTATTAGAAAAAATAGAATGATTCTATCTGACATTTAAAGTAAGATAAGATTTAATATTAATTGATTATTTGTTATTTATTTAATTGATATAAGATAAGTATGAAAAGGGAGAAAATTACAAATGTAGACGCCTTCAATGAATGACACGTGTCACTTATTGGTTTCTTTTATTATAGTAGATAAATAAATATAAAAAGAGATAGAGTGAAAAAGGATGTGGGAATAAGATGGAGAGATACCTGAATAGTGGGAGGCTTTTAATTTTAATGATTTCCATTTCTGACATTTCTAGTGTATGACACATTCTATATACTTTTAAAAGACAAAGTAGATGGAAACTCCACTGGCTTTGCCTCCACCTCTCTCATACTTTCACGATATTGTAATTTTAGTCTCTTGACTTTGGTACCTTTAAAGTTTTATAAAATCGCAAATTTAGTCCCTAAACTACTATTCCATTTTACAAATACTTTGCTTTTGACACCCCAACTTTGTGGTAGCTTCCTTTTCAACCTCAACTTTGTTATAGTTTCCTTCTTACCCCAAAATTTTATCAAATTTTATCTTTAACTTTTCTTAGCCCTTAAATTTAGGAAATACAATTTTTAACCACTTAACTTTTAATGAACTTTATAAATGCCACTTTGACCCCCTCGAGAGTTTTTGCCTTGACGATATAAATTCGTGTTAGTCGGATCGCGTATAATACGTTATGATTGTACGATATAAATTCGATTTACGTTACGTTTTGAGCCAATCGCAATGCAAATATAGGATACATTGAGTTCAATTGGATACGTCAAAACGTACGTTTTCATATGGTTAACACATCACACAACGCGTGGACTAATCCGTTCGATATTTGCGAAGTATTCGCGCCGCAATGCGCGCGGGTATTATTACTAGTATTTACTGATTGTCTTCATTTACTCACCACTAGAAAAGTGGTCATTTTGCTACGGAAATTTCCTACGCAAAAAAATGCGTCGCAAATTTTGACACATTTACTACGCATTTCCTACGGAAAAAAGACCTTGATTTTTTTGGCCAATTTGCGGCACAATAGTGACAAAAATACTAATTCTAAGTATTGTGTCGGAAATGCGTAGCAACTTGCTACGCATTTACGACGGATGAATTATATTTGTATTTGAATTATATTTAAACGTTTAATTATTATTATTATTAATTATTGCGTAGGAAATGTGTAGGAACTTGCTACGCATTTGTGATGGAAAATTTATTGCGTAGGAAATGTGTAGCAACTTGCTACGCATTTGTGATGGAAAATTTATTACCATATTTAAATATTTAACTAGTTTTATTATTACCATATTTTATTATTACCATACATCTCTTAATGTCCTTTCAATCATTACTATCCAATTCATTTGCTAATCATTTGGCATTATAATATAAATGCCCTTTCAAAAATATATTCATAATTTATGTGCAACAATTAATAAAACTCATATATTCCAATTTTCAACTAAAAAGAATGTGATGGAGGCATGTGGTAAATAAATGTCCTTTCAAAAATTTGTTTTACGTTTTGTTCTAAATTTTGCGAGTTAACATGACGCAGCGTTCTTGTGTGGTTCAACATTTTTACGTTTTGTTTTACGCTTCGTTCTAAATTTTGCGAGTTAACATTATGCAACGTGCGTGTGTGGTTCAATGTTTTTATGGTCGTCCCTTTTTCCCGTTTGATAGGTTCATCGTGACGCACGGATCCTAAATCGACCTAGTTATTATTTTCTATGTTTTATGTTTCGGTCTAATTTATCCCCATTAACACTTCGCAACTTCAGTGTCGGTGGTCGCTAGCGGTGTTCGCTAGCGGTGTTGTGGCCTTGGTGCTATTTGTCACGATTTTACGCCCTCACCGCAACGCGGGGGGCTTAATCTATACTATATAATAAAAGAAACCTGATGTGGGACACATGTCATTCAATGAGGGCATCAATAATTTATAGATAAATTTTAAATTTTAAATTAAAAAGATTTAAATATTATATTAGAATTTTATTTTGATTGTAAATCTAAAGTCTAAAATGTGTTTTAAATCTAATCTATAATTTATGGATTTAATTTTGATTTGAAATATTTAAACAAAAACCCATAAAATTAATAACCATTTAATCAATTAAACGTTAATATGAAGGTAGCATAATCGTGTGATTAAAATAGGATTCCAAGACGTCTTAATCCTCTCGTATTTTAATAAATAAAATGTATATCAAAGTTTATTTTTTAAAACATATCTTAACGACTATATGTGTAATACACGGATTTAATCAACATGTACAATACAATACACGGGGTTTTTTTAAAGATATAATTTTTTATTATTTAATATATAAAACATATATTCATTCAACCCGTGTAATACACGAGGTTCTAACCTAGTACTAGTTTATAACAAATTTAAGATTTAAAATCTAATTACATGACATATAGTTTACGAAAAATGTGATTTATAAAAAAACTGGATATAATTTATTTGCCACCATATTAATAATAATAATATTTTTTTCATTAATTAACTAGTTAATAATAATACAAGTAATAGATTCTAATTTTCTAACTTATGAAAAGGATAATGGAGGCATATTGTTTTACACATAATTGAGCCAATCAAAAGCTTTAGTTAAACTTCACACGGATCACCATCCTACGGTCCATTGCTCACCTAATATATTCAATCAACGGATTGGATTAAAAATACCTCTACAATCAAAAGCTTTAGGTAAAACCCTAAATGCCTTTTACTTTGAGCAGCACACACCACAAACCCCCATGCCCCCTTCTCTCTCGATCAGTTCCATTTTCTTTTAAAGATATTTCTCCAAATGAATCGCGAATCGGGTTGTTTCTGTTGGCCACCCAAACCACCGTGAGAGGCAGATTGTAATACCAAATTCCCAGATAAAGATTGTGAGACGAACTATTGCCAAGACTGAAGAAGCCAAATTCTAATCTTTGGTTGGAGGAAATTAATGTGAAGCCATCAACAAAACTTTGGTGAGGTATCAAGGTGTTCGTCGAAAGCGTGGTTTGTATGTTAAAAAAAACTAGTGAGCAAGCGACGTAAACGGCAGTCAACGACGGCAGTCGGACCGACGACCAGAAGCGCCGACAATGGCGGCGGTGTTACCTGGCTCCGACAAGTAATCCGGTCAACAATGGCGGCAATGTTACCTGGCGCAGACTATGATTCGGGTTACGTTTCGCTCAAGATCTGGTTCGAGTTCCGTTGATGGACCAAGATTTTATAAAAATTAAGATATTGAATTGAATTGAAAAGGTGTGTATCGATGTATGTATGTATGTATGTATGTATGTATGTATGTATGTATGTATGTATGTATGTATGTATGTATGTATGTATGTATGTAGGGAGAAAATCATGCCAGAACCACCTCTTATTGTGAGAACCACGAGAACCAATGTGAACACACCAAAAATGCCTAAAAATAGCTAAAAATCACACAAAATTTTTTTTTTGAATTTTTTATAAAAAAATCGCTACTTTTCGAAACCAAAATAAATTTTTTTTTTTTTAAATATTTTTTTTTTTGCTTCTAAAAGTAGCGATTTTAACATAAAAAATATTAAAAAATTCAAAAAAAAATTTAGATTTTATTTTTTATTTTTTTAGGTTTTTTGGGGGTTTAGTTTTTAGCATTTTAGCTTGGGGGGGGGGGGGGTTTAGGTTTTTGGGGGGTGGGGGAGGAGGGTTTAGGTTTTGGGGGGGGGGGGTGGGGTTAGGTTTTTTTTAGCATTTAGCTTGGGGGGGGGGGGGTTTAGGTTTTTTTTTTTTGGGGGGGGGGGGGGGGGTTAGGTTTTTTTTTTTGGGGGGGGGGGGGGTGGGGGGGTTTAGGTTTTTTGGGGGTGGGGGTTAGGTTTTTTTAGGTTTTTTTAGCTATTTTAGGTTGTGTTCACATTGGTTCTCAAGGTTTTCACAATAAGGGTGGTTCTCGCATGAGCCCCTCCCTATGTATGTATGTATGTATGTATGTATGTATGTATGTATGTATGTATGTGAATCGGATTTATAGCATGTTTTGGATTGGTTTGTGGTTGATTGATTGAAGAAGGACTAGAGGATCAGTGGTTTTGGCGATGACGGAATGAAGAACACGAGGAGTGTCATGTAGCCCCATAGACTAAATTCATTGTCGGTTTAATTTGTTAAAGGAATATGTAATTTATTTTCTTTATGTATGTAGATTTTATATATTTTTTGTGTAAATTTGTATAAATTTATAATTAATGTTATTAAATTTGTATAGTTTTTAGTTTTATTTGTTTTTGTATCAGATCTCTTTGATGATTTATAAATAGTATTAAACAAGAAAAACATTTTCTTTAAACAAAAGATATTTTTACTGACGGGTTTGTGACACAAAATATATCGCCAAAAACCTTTTCTTTTTTCATTTTATTTATTACAAATTCGTCAGAATGCGTAGTAAACAGGTAGTCAGAAATTTGTCATAAACTATGAAAAAATATAAAAATTAAATTTCATGACAATTGTGTTGCAAAAATTAAAAATTAACTTCCGTTAAATGGGTAGGAAAATGCGTAGAAAATGTGTAGCAATTTGTGACAGCCCTTTTCTGTCAGAAATGGGTAGGAAAATGCGTAGAAAATGCGTAAGAAACCAGTTTCCTACGAGTGGTTTTCCTACATATGCATTTTGTCACAAATTCGTAGAAAATCGCGAGTTGTGACGCATTTTCTATGGAAAATGGTGTCAGAAATTTTAATTTTTCTATAGTGACTCATCTGTGCATGTTAAAATTTTAAGCATCTGTTTAAACTTGACAATCTGCACAATTTTGATTTTGAATACTCTATAAATGGAAACATTATGTAAAGTTTTCATAACCTCATTCAGCTTTATATCGAATTCCTTTGAGATTTCTTTCTATTCATATTTTATGTTCCCAATTTTGTGTTCCTGCTTTGCAACTTTGATAACATTGTTAATTCCATTATGAAATTCGAGGTTAAAGCTCAATATTTTAAATACAAAGTTAATATGATAACTGATATTAGTATTAGTGGGCTAGTGGCTGCTACAAGTATAATGCTAATAAGATGAATTTTACATGGGATACGGTTGATGATGATGATGCTGTTTCATACGAGGAAGATAATGAGTCATATAATTCACAAGTGAACACACAAGTCTAACGATATAGAGCGGTTTGTATGTTTACACGGCTTGTTCAAATAGGTACATATGATTATTGTTGGAAATTTTAGTGAAAACGAGTTTTCACTAAATATTTTGGACATTAATAATTATATTTATATATTTGTGGTATAAATAATAATTAGTGGGTTTGTGTTCTATGTGGTGAGAGGATCATAATAATGAATCAAACTATGTCCAAAATGGAGCTAAGATGAATAGAATATCGATGCTCGAAGTTGAGTGATTGAAGTGAATTTTTCTAAACTTTGGTGACTCTAGTATAAATTCATTTTTGTCATAAATTGGTGGTTTTATGACATTTAATCTCTATTTAAGAGTCATGATGTAAGTTTTATTATGTCTTATTATTTTATTTCATATGACATTAACATGAAATTAATCCTTTTGACTCATAATGAAGGTTTTATTGTCATAAATATCTTTAAACAATAGAAATTAAATATGGAGTTTTAGTTTTGAGTATAAAAGGAACCTTATGACTCTTTGTTGGATGAAAGAAAGAAAATAGAGAAAAATGAGATGAAAGAAATATACTAGAGAAAATTATTTATGCACAAAGTTTTATAGAATTTAGATAGTAGTACTCTCTAATCTTTCCACCATCACCAACTTATCTTTATTTATTTTCCACATAAATTAGAACACCATGATACCCGATTCTATCTCGGGCGTGAGTGCCATCTCCGGCAGTACACATACTGTTCCGGTTGTTGTACCCTGGGAGACAGAACCGTCTGAGAGGAGACGCGGAATCTGTTTTAAGGGAAGCGTGTTGAACACGTGCCTCAGCCAAAACCGTCAACATCAATTTGTTCATTATTGCAGCCAAGAAGGATCGAACAAGAAGGTGCGGTCGAAGTTTTCCAAATACGTGGACTTGAATCAAGATTGGTATAACTAATTGTATTTTACATCTGTTTATTTAGTTTATGTAACCGGTATTGTACTAGTAGAATTTTCCCACAAATAACGAGGTCTCGTTATTATTTATTTTATTAATATTTTAATAAAAAGTGAAACTAGTTCCTACAATCTTAAAACAGACTTTCGTGAAGATTGTTGCTACAATCTTAAATCCCTTCTCTACGAGGATTTAGGTTTACGAAAGTTAAAATATTTAATGGGAATTTTTTTTTGTTAAAATCTTGTAAATATTTTTTGGGAAGTATATATATGTAGTACAAACGAGTCGAATTAATTTTATGATTGGAGTACAATCTTTAATCCGAATACCGTGTTACAAAAACGAACGTTTTGTTTCAAGTTTTGGAGTTCATGGCTTTTGTTCGTGTTTAGATAAACCAAACCAAACCATATACAAAATAATATGTATTTCAATATTTTTTGAAATACTAAATTTTCTAATGAGCATATTAGAAAAAAATTATTTTGTAACCCCTTACAAAAGTTTTTGTAACGTTTAATTTCTTTTTAATAAGATTTTAGAAACCATAATTGATATATTAATGTTGGTTTTAAAAGTCATGAAATATGTATATTTTCTAATGAGCATATTAGAAAATAATTATTTTATAAAATAACAAGTTTTAATATTTTCTAACGAGCGCGTTAGAAACGTTGATGTTGAAAGAATAACAAGTTTTAAAACATTTATGTATTCTAACAAGCGTGTAAGAAATAATTATTTTGTATACTAATAAGGTTAAAACATCTATATGTTCTAACGAGCGTGTTATGAACAATGTTTTAAAAAACGGTTGGATGTTTTAACGAGCGTGTTAGAAACAATAGTTTAAAGACATTTAGATTTTCTAACGGGCATGTTAGAAAAGATTATTATTACAAATAATTGTTAAACGAGCGTGTTTGAAACAAATATTTTGGATAATAAGAAATCTTGAAAGGGTTTCGTATTTTTTTATTTCTAATGAGCGTATTAGAAATAGCTTTTTATAAACTTCAAAACAAAAATTGTAATAAGTTATTTCTAACGAGTGTGTTAGAAATGATTTAACGACTTTGGCAATTTGTTTTCTAACATGCGGGTTAGAAAACATTATTTTATATAGGACAAAAATGGCTTATGGCAATAAATGATCGTTTAATTCTCTAACGAGTGTGTTAGAATTTTATAGAATAATAAGGTTTAATATCATCTATCTATCTATAATATATTATAAAGCATTTCCCTAGGGACTTCTTAAAAATTAAGAGGTACAAGTAGAAATGATTGATATACAACACACAATGCGTATATTAATTATGTTTGAGGGGTATAATTGTCTTTTTTGCACCATATTTAATCTAAAGAAACTCAAGAATTAAGAGTTATCTATGAAAACTAATGACATTTAATTCTACAATTACTTTCAAGACATTAAATAGAAAACTTATAAAAAACAATTCATAATGCTACATGTTTTGATATAATGTTCTATGTAATTTATATTTATAATATTATAAAGCATTTCCCTATGGACTTCTTAAGTAATTATAACATTTTATGCATATGGTACAACAATTTAATGAAGTTAACAAGTGGGCAAATTTGTCTTTTTGATACTACAAGCATATGACTAGAAGGCTTGTTTTGTAAGTTGTCTAAAGAGTGAATATGAAAATATTAATTGAATTAATTATTTTATTTAATTGCACATCATCATATTCCTCATATTACATTTCCTTTTCATCTCTTTTAACCTCTAAAACGAACTGAAGCAATTAAGCCTAATTATCTATCTATATCTATACTATATTATAAAGCATTTCCCTAGGGACTTCTTAAAAATTAAGAGGTACAAGTAGAAATGCTTGATATACAACACACAATGCGTATATTAATTATGTTTGAGGGGTATAATTATCTTTTTTGCACCATATTTAATCTAAAGAAACTCAAGAATTAAGAGTTATCTATGAAAACTAATGACATTTAATTCTACAATTACTTTCAAGACATTAAATAGAAAACTTATAAAAAACAATTCATAATGCTACATGTTTTGATATAATGTTCTATGTAATTTATATTTATAATATTATAAAGCATTTCCCTATGGACTTCTTAAGTAATTATAACATTTTATGCATATGGTACAACAATTTAATGAAGTTAACAAGTGGGCAAATTTGTCTTTTTAATAATACAAGCATATGACTAGAAGGCTTGTTTTGTAAGTTGTCTAAAGAGTGAATATGAAAATATTAATTGAATTAATTATTTTATTTAATTGCACATCATCATATTCCTCATATTACATTGCCTTTTCATCTCTCTTAACCTCTAAAACGAACTGAAGCAATTAAGCCTAATTATTGGAATAATGTAACTGACGAACGTTGTTTGAATTCTAATACACTCGATCACTCCATTTCTCTTATTTCGTTTTACAGCAATATCACCTCTACTCTCATGTCCAATACTAACAGTGTTACATTTGTTTCTTTCATACAGATGGATGGGAAAACCGGTGGGTTAAATATGACCAGAAGAAAGGAAATAACGTGGCTCGAGAATGGAACTTACACTGCTGGTAAATGGAATAGAGATGACAATGATAAGGTAACCCTTTTACCCATCTGTTTTGAGGAATGTTTGTGTAACTTTATAAGTTTGCTGACACATTATTTTTCTTTTCCTTAAAAAATGGGTATAAGACCAGTTAAGACCACGTGTTTTATGCCTGAGTATCCTGAATTCAGCAACAATGGGTATACATGTTCCTCTCTCGCGAATTCCAGTTCTTCACACACCCATACACCACTGTTCTCCGGCAATACGTTGTCACATCACCACAGCCCCAGTTTCACTACAAGTAACTTCGACCGATCAAGTTGGAGAAACCACCATCATATCATCGTTGACGTTTTTGTTCTCGCCTATTCGAAAGCCTTCATATTCGGCCGGTAGTTTTATTGCTGTAGTCCAAAACCTTTGTTTCCATCTCGGTTCTAAGGTAAGAAATTCGACTTTTTATTCGATTGTTAGAAACAATTCTCGACGTATGTTTATTGAACTGTGTTTTTTTTGTCTTTCTTTGGTTATACAACTAGGGACAAAGTCTAGATCATAGGAAGACAAAAAAAAAAGTTTATTTACTTTGTTTCGTTAAAGTTAGAGGCTTGGGAACAATAAATATCATAGATCATGAATTGCTTAATACACCTCAGCGTTTTGAGATCTTAATGAAATCATTACTAATTACTCTGAATTATTGTATTATGTGACATGTCAGCGATAATCGAGGTCGGGGGGTTACTCTGTTATTTCAGATCCGACTATATAAAACATTTGAGGACAACAATGTAATTTACCCTCATTTTTAAGACGCCTAAGACAAATTTTTCTATACATGATACAACTTAGCAATGGATAAAATGTGTATCTTTCTCATTTAACCCATCAATTTCTCTTTCACTCACTTAAAGAAAACATTAAAATGTATTAAAGAAAAAATTAGTGTTTCTAAAATGTTATGAAATTATTAGAGTTTTTAGTAAAAAGAAGTGTTACATTTGTTGTTTGATATACCAATATATTTCCAAAACCATAATGTATTTTAAAAATAAATAGAAGTTATCTAATATTGTTACTCGATATCTTGTGTCAGTTTCGGACATACCATAACTAACCTAATGTGAAACCCTTAATTCTTGTAACTGATCCATATACTAACATAAAACTAATAGAACTTGTCGACTCCATTGCGACGTGCGGGTTACCAAATATTTAAATAACCAGATGGGTAAAAATGAGACGCAAAAGTGTAACTACTCCTTAAATAGCCAAAAGTTACTTAGATGATGGTGCAAAGACAAACTTTCCCCATAAGTAACTAACTAATAGAAACGAATATCACACTGTAAATTGTCGCTCCCGCAGCAAAGCGCGGGTTCCCCACTAGTTATATCTAATGAGAGTGTTAGATACGATGATTTTGTAAACCTAACTGCTTAAAAGACGATCAGATTTTCTAACGAGTGTGTTAGAAAAGATTATTGTTGCAAATAATTATTAATGAGTGAGTTGGAAACAATTTATGGATAGTAATTAACCTTGTAACGGTTTCGTCGAAACCTTTAAATTTCTAACAAATAAGTTAGAAACGGTTTTTTACATAAATGTTAAAATTGTTTTGTATTTGTTAACTTCTAATGAGCGTATTAGAAATAGTTTTATTTCGATTTTCTAATGAGCATGTTAGAAACGATTTAAAGAGTTTGACAATTGTTTACTTTCTAAGGAACGTCTTAGAAAATGTTTATGTTTACTTCTAACGAACGTGTTAGAAACGATTCAAAGAGTTTGACAATTGTTTACTTTCTAAGGAGCGTCTTAGAAAAGGTTTATAGTTATTTCTAACGAGCGTGTTAGAAAATGTTCAGTTAAATAAATCAAAATTGGCTTATGAGAATAAGTGTATTCGTTTTATTTCTAACGAGCGCGTTAGAAACGGTTTACTTTATAAAAACCGAATATTTTGAATGTTTGTCAAACAGTTAAATTCTAATTAGCGTATTAGAATTGATTATCATACAAACCACTCATTTTAATGGTTGGTAGTCGCTTATTATCTAACAGCGGGTTAGAAACGGTTTAAATATGATAAACCAATTATTAAAACGATGTGTATTCGTTTTATTTTCAAACGAGCGAGTTTGAAACTGTTTTATTAAATAAACTATTATACGGTTTATGGTATTGATTTGTAATCAAAACATAAAAATATATAGTTTAATTTTAAAACACTTGCAAAAACGAGAAATGTTTTGAACGAATAAAACATGTCTTTGCGAATTATAAGTGATTCGATACTTTCACTAGAAGTATAACATCTTGAACCATATAATAGTCTTGGAAAGATTATTTTGTGAAAAAACAACTCGATGTTGTTATAGATATAATAAGTTGCTTAACTACTTGCGAGTAGTTAATTGTAAACAACTTTATAATTTGCACAACTTGTGATTATTCAAGTTTAGAGTTTCTAGATGAGTGAGTACCTCAAAACATGACACCGAACAATATAATTGCGTTTATTTCGGTCAAAAGTGTTGAAGATAATAACACTTTCGCATTTGATGTGTATCCGTTTTATATTTGTCCACTTTTATTTTATTATAAATGGTAGACAATCGTTTGGGTTTATTTAATATAAACAAATGGTTTAAATTTAATAAAAGATATGCAAGACATATATTTTTTTTCTTTGGACTACTATTTTTTTTTTCAAAATAAGAAAGGATACATATGTTTAAAGCAAAGTGTAAGAAGTAATTTACACAAACACAACGAGCGGGTTGTGATCGTGACTTATGTAATAAGTCACAAATCAAACATCAAATGCATAACGGCGTCGTAAGAAACGTGGTGAATGGTTTGAGATGAAATGCCCGAAAACGAGATATGTCATCTAATGTTGAGAGCATCAACATGGAAATGCACATGTAAGTTTTCAAAGAATATAACATATGAAAGAAATATATGTTATTATTTGTAAATGATTTTAATAAATTTAAAAAATTTATTAATGGAAATTTACAATAGTGATGGACATGTAGATGCTTCTACCACCATCAATGTTGTTTAAACTATGTGGAGGCTTGGTCCTCATTTTGGGAGAGTATCCCAATACATGGTATTAATGAAACAACAACGTAAATGTATATATCACTATAGGCATACGTGAATGCCTTGTTGTTGAGAGTCAATCTAATTGACTATATCTTAAGACTCGACTGATTTTATACAAAGATCTTTCATCAAAGTGACTTGGGTTAAGACTTATGTTTAAGTCTTTAGGAAGTCAATGGTGAAGCCTTGGTGATACAAAGGCAAACGAGTTATGATCCTAATGGATGAAGTTAACTATGGTCTTGAGGCCTTCCTAAGATCCTAATGGTGAAACAAAATTTCATTATTGTGTCTAAACTAAGAAACGAATGTTCGGAGAGATAGTGCGTTATCTCTTAAGGCTGTGAAGAATCGGAATGATGCATCTTCTGTTCACATGTTATAGTATTGTGGTCTAAAGCATGCTAGACTAATACTTGTTAATTTATATGCTCGACAGAGATTAAATTAACTTTAAACATTCAAAATATGTGATGACATAAGAACGAATTTTGTGCTAAAACAAAACTATAAATATAACTTCATTTTAGTCCAAAGGGATAACTTAGGAGGACCGAATAAATAGATCATTGATAATGATTCTATCCAGTTTCATATGTGAATTCATATAACTCAGAAGCTCTTATGAGCAATATTAATCTGAGTAGAGTAATATAATTGGACGACTGCATTGACAAAAAGATATGGATATTTTTATCCTATCACGTGGGTCTTAAAAGTCATCAAGAGTAATATTACTTAAACTTAATTAAAATGCAAGCAATGTGGGGTATGTAGAAATGGTAGTTGAGAAGCTTTTTCAAACCCGAAATGAAAGGGAGAACCTTTCATCACCCCATTTGGATGTTATCCAATTACACTTAAATGTGGGGGGTGACTTGCATTTGAATATGGAAGGTTTGGCAATAAGGATTCTAGAAATCCTAATATATATTGCAAACGCATGACCAAGTGGAGTACACAATGATTATATGGAGCCAATCGATTAGATTGGACTCGAATGCCAATTGGTTAGATTCAAAATCTAGTAAGATGTCAGTTATGACATACCAAAGGCATGATGGAAACGTGTCTAACCATGAATTGAGTTTCATGTCATTCTAAAGACAAGGTACATAACTGGATCCAAGTTGAGATCACGAGTTATAAGTCTTATGATTTGACTAAAGGGCAAAATTGACTAGCAAGTCAAGAACACGTTAGAACAACTGATCTAAATTGAAAATTATTGACTTGATGAAGTCAAAAATAATTGTGGATCCAACAACCAGTGGGTTGATAAGAGATCAGTTTATGGAATGAGACTAAAGCCCATGGAAAAGGGACATGAGGGAAACCTAACCTAGTTGACTGGAGATCCCAAGATCTAGGTTCAATAGGACAACTTAATCAAGAACCGAAGGGTAGTCACTGTGGGGGCATAGCTAATATATATGTTTATATATAAGCTAGTGTATATGTTCATATATCCCCATAAAACTATCAAAGGGTGTTTAAATACGTCCTAGTCCATTCCTATAATATTCAGTGACAATGTTGTGAGGCTAAGCATAATATATGGCTAATTGATTTGTGAAAATCATAGTAAGCCATAATGCTTTTAATGATTCAAAGGAATCACCTATGTGAGAGAGAGGTAGGGTCGCTTCGAATGGCATTGTGGGGTGCGCAATCCTAGAGCTCTCGCAGAACCAGGCTAGTGTTCCAGGACCATAATAGGACACGATAATGAGGGGATGGCCCTGCTAGGAAAAGTATTGTGTGAATGTATATTGTTGTTCACACAAATGGGGGGTTGTTCAAGGACATCACGTCTACAAAACCCTAGTAGGCTAAGTATGCTTCACAAAGGAAGGTTCAAAGGCAAAACCTACCTATCCTGCAATACTCGACTGTCGAGGTTTTATCAGGGAATTTTTGGGTGTTTTAATCGATCTCCATTCATGTGGGGGATTGTTGGAAATTTTAGTGTAAACGAGTTTTCACTAAATATTTTGGACATCAATAATTATATTTATATATGTGTGGTATAAATAATAATTAGTGGGTTTCTGTTCTATGTGGTGAGAGGATCATAATAATGAATCAAACTATGTCCAAAATGGAGCAAAGATGAATAGAATATCGATGCTCGAAGTTGAGTGATTGAAGTGAATTTTTCTAAACTTTGGTGACTCAAGTATAAATTCATCTTTGTCATAAATTGGTGGTTTTATGACATTTAATCTCTATTCAAGAGTCATGATGTAAGTTTTATTATGTCTTATTATTTTATTTCATATGACATTTACATGAAATTAATCCTTTTGACTCATAATGAAGGTTTTATTGTCATAAATATCTTTAAACAATAGAAATTAAATATGGAGTTTTAGTTTTGAGTATAAAAGGAACCTTATGACTCTTTGTTGGATAAAAGAAAGAAAATAGAGAAAAATGAGATGAAAGAGATATACTAAAGAAAATTATTTATGCACAAAGTTTTATAGAATTTAGAGAGGAGTACTCTCTAATCTTTCCACCATCACCAACTTATCTTTATTTATTTTCCACATAAATTAGAACACCATGATACCCGATTCTATCTCGGGCGCGAGTGCCATCTCCGGCAGTACACATACTGTTCCGGTTGTTGTACCCTGGGAGACAGAACCGTCTGAGAGGAGACGCGGAATCTGTTTTAAGGGAAGCGTGTTGAACACGTGCCTCAGCCAAAACCGTCAACATCAATTTGTTCATTATTGCAGCCAAGAAGGATCGCACAAGAAGGTGTGGTCGAAGTTTTCCAAATACGTGGACTTGAATCAAGATTGGTATAATTAATTGTATTTTACATTTGTTTATTTAGTTAATGTAACCGGTATTGTACTAGTAGAATTTTCCCACAAATAACGAGGTCTCGTTATTATTTATTTTATTAATATTTTAATAAAAAGTGAACCTAGTTCCTACAATTATTAGATTATGAGCCCACGGGCTCGGTTAGGTTTCTAGGGTTACTCGTAATCCCTATATATTATAACCTACTGTTAGTGCATTATGTGTCTATCGCCTCCGTCAATCCGAGCAGTAGCGAGAAACCGAAGAAATCAAGCTTATATTGTAATATTTAGATAGAATTAGCAAGGTGGCATTTTGGTAATTAATGAGAAGTCTCATTAATTCCAAGGGGTATATATAGGAGAGTTATGTCATAGTTTAGAAGACTTTTGCTCATTTGGAGACTTAGAGAGATAATCTTAGAGAGTGAAAGTCTAGAGAGAGAAAGTTCTCTTGTGTGATTCTCGGCTTTGTACTCGTCATCATATTCAATTGAATCACGTTATTAGTACGTTCTTGTGTGTTCGGTCACGCACGTTCACGGATTCCGCACGTCGAACGTTCGTTACGCAATCGTACGGTGTCAAAACTGATCCTACACCTACTCATTCAATAATAATCATTCAGTCTTTAATAATCTTACAATGATTATGTGTCGCTAGATAACAAAGATCAAGACATACTAGTCAAGAGTAACATGGAAATATGATGTGCATGCCTTAGACAACCATAAATGCCTTCGGGGTGGAGTTTGGGTTCATCGGCTTGGACATGAACACCACCACAATTGGCTAGGGCTTGGATTCAGGATGGGGATTCTTGTTGGTGTACCTAAGGTTGAAGTCGAAGATGGAAAAATGAAAAACAAATGACGGGTGGGTTCATCAGGTTCATTTTTAGAATGCCCCTTAGCCCTTGTGTAGTGAAGCGTGATAAAGGGGGTTATGTAACTCATAGCGCCCGGAACATCGCCCCCCAAGGCGCTATGCGGGGTTATAATTGAAGGGGTGATATATATAGCGGCGTTATGGGGAACTTTCTATCACACAAACATATATATACATACATATATAACCCTCTGTCTAGATAACCCCCTACATATTGAAGTTACATAACCCCCTTTCTTACACATTCGTCACGTGTCATATAACACCCAATTCTACATAACCCCCCACTACATATGGCTTACAATTTAGGTTCATTGGGTTTAATCAGGGTAAAATAAAGTGGTAAGCCCTTATTGGTGGGTTCATATGGTTCATTTTGTTCATTTAGGAGTGTATAAGAGTATGATATTCAATTTTTAACCTTTACTAGTTATTTTCCGCCCGCGCGTTGCGGCGGGACCCAATGACTACAAAAGGCGTGTCAGCAATGGCAAACAGATACCGAATATCAAAACATAAATAAAATGACGTGGTAAGGATATTCACTCCGTCATAAAAAAACGATTTTAAATAACCTAATATATAATAATAGGCCCCACACGTCCTACACGTTGGAAATTCGGTTGTTTTCAGTTCAGTTAGTTATTACGGTGCTAACACGTTAAAATATGGATGAGCTCGGTACCGGTAACGGCAACGAAAGTACCGATCCGGAAAATCATCGAAATTAGGTACCGGCACCGAAAATGCTCGGTACAATACGGTATGGTATTTGAAGGTAAAAATCAATAAATACAGGTATGGTGCTAGACCGGTGTCGAACCGAAAGTAACGATTCTGAAAACGCCAAAAGGTGGGTACCAAATTGGTACCGAAAATGATTTGGTATAGTAAATTTGGTACCGATACGATATCGGTTCGTTTACAGGATTTGATACGATTTGATCATCAATATTCTAAATATCCAAGTTAATTTTACATGCTACAATTCATTCATTACAGAAAAAGACAAAAAAGAAAGCAAAATAAGTTGTTGTGTATATAAAACATCATTCAAACGAAATACAGTTTACTTACTGTGTGTATGAAAACTAATCTAAACGGTACAATTACTTGCATTGCTGCGTTGCTACAGGATTTGATGAGCTCGTTACCAACCGGTACCAAAAATACTGTTACCGAAATCCCCAAAAGTGGGTACCGGTACCGAATATACCTAGTATGGTACGGTTTGGTACCGGTCGATACTGGTACGGCACCGGTATTTGAGGGTAAAAACCAGTGAATACCTGTGCAGAACCGGTACCGAAAATACACCGGTTTGGTAAATTTGAGACCGGTATCTATACCCGATACCATATGCTCATCTCTTAATGATGTTACTATTCATTCCATTCTAATTTTAAATAATAACTAATTGTTTACCATGCGCGTGCGTTGCGGCGCGCTAAACCAAATCGTTCTATAAGAATGACAAAACATGTCAAATAACAAAAAGTAGCTCGAACTAAAATGTCACGTATTTTCGGTACCGGTTCGGCACTGGTATTTACCGATTTTTACCCTCAAATACCAGTGCTGTACCAATATCAATCGGTACCGAACCGTACCGTACCAGGTATATTCGGTACCGGTACATACTTTTGGGGATTTCGGTAACGGTATTTTCGGTACCGGTTGGTACCGAGCTCATCAAATCCTGTACCAACGTAGCAATGCAAGTAATTGCATAGTTTAGATTACCTTTTATACACACAGTAAGTAAACTGACCGACATCATTCTTCAAACGATTCGAGATAAACGATGCGTAACCAGCCATATCCGGCATCGTGGAGTGCATTAAAAAGGGAGCAATTGGACGATTGGATGCTGGGCTAGGTGTTTCTTGGAACGGCCACGGATTGTTCGGGTCAAAACCACGATTATGAGGATTCATTTTTCGTATTGAGGTTGGATGAGAATTTTTTTTAAAAATAAGATAGAGATCATTATAGAAGAGGTGGAGTAGTTGTGGTAAAAAATGAATAGAAGTGTGAGTATTTATAGTGAATAGATAAATTTTTTTTAAACACATAGTCGTTGGCAAACGACTACTTGTCTTGGCCAATGAGATCCGGCCATGTCATCTTGATAGCTCCGCCCAACGCCCGGGCTGAAACCCCTGTCCAAGTGGCCACGCCGAAACCCAAGCCCACCCGGGGTGGTGACTTGGGCGTTTGTACCCAACCCACACCACAACCCCCGCCCCATACCCCATATTCTAATATTTCCTAGATCTTTTTTTTTAAACACATAGCCGTTGGCCAATGGCTAGCCCAAACGGCTACTTGTCTTGGCCAATGAGATCCCCCCATGTCATCTTGATAGCCCTGCCGAACGTCCGGGCTGAAACCCCCGCCCAAGGGGCCACGCCGAAACCCAAGCCCACCCGGAGTGGTGACTTAGGCGTTTGTACCCAACCCACGTCACAACCCCCGCCCCATACCCCATATTCTTATATTTCCTAGATCACCATTCATTTAGTTTGTTTTAATTTAAAATATAAATAGTAAATTACTGTTCATGAATAGTAAATTACTGTAGTCACTATTCATTCAGTTTATTTTTAGTAGTATATAATATAATTCTAATCTAATTCTAATTCTAATTTTAATTTAATAATAAATCACTCTTTTTATCATATATAGATTGTTATTTAGTTTATATATTCATATGTCAAAACTACTAAAAGGGAAATTCAAAAACAGAGGTAGAGTAAATGATAGAATTAATTTAAAGTAGGGTAAATTACATTTTTCGTCATTCATGTTTGTATTGGATTGCGATGGATGAACTTTAACTTTATTAATTACAGTCATAATCATTTATTTGTAATACTCATTACACTCTACGTCCTTTGACCCTAACCAAGTTAAAATTTCTAGTTAAGTATGGCATGTGTCTTGCACATGAGGGTACATTAGTAATTTACTCATTTATTTATTTATCTAAAATAAATTTTAAACACTAATCGGATTTAAAACATAAACCATATCCCTTTCTTTCTCTCAGCTCTCTCTCCCCTTCTTCTCTTTCTTTCTGGTTCAAAACCACCACTGTCTCCCTCCCCTCTCACCATCACCAGTGGTAGGTTCTAAGGCCGCCCAACTCTCTGGTTCGCTGATTTGGGTGTCAAAGCTAAGGTCATCCTTAAAGGTATCATTATTGTTGGTTGGTGGTGCATATGGTTAGCTAGAAACAATAGAAGATTCTCTAGCATTGTGCAAGACATCAAATCGTTAGGCTTTTTGTGGTATAGAAATAGATCAAAAGATAGAGTCGTTACTTGGGAAGATTGGATTTCTTTTTCGTTTATGTAATCGGTTTTGTTGTGTTGGTGGCTGCCCTTGTTTTTGAGGGTGTGCCCTTGTGAATAATAGTTAACTTTCAAAAAAAAAAAAAAAAACAACAATGAAATCTCTCATCTCAAAACTACTATTTAAGAGGTTGAGGAATGATCAACGGAAAAGAAGACCAACCCAAAAGTCAAAGTCAAGTACAGCAAGTCAATAACTACAAAGTCAATTGCAAGATAAGAGGGCGGTCGGGTAGTCGGCACAATAATCATAAAGTATTGATTGTGTGGAAAATTTTGATCACCCGAAGGCGTGTTGAGTGCCCAAAGGTAAAGGATTCATACCTGTTGAAATCTAACGTTGACTAGACGCTGATTAGACTTTGGATAAAGTCATTGCAGAAGCTTCATCACCCTGTTTTTTTATCCAGGAGAGCAGTGTCTTTTTTTTTTGAACGGCAAAACCACTTTATATATATATATATATAAAGAGCCAGCAAGAAGATGAGAAACAAAACACGAAAAAAGGAAAACAACAAGAGCCGATTACATCACACTAACAACGTCAATATCCCTCCATTTTCCCACTTAATCGACTTGATCTTCGATCTATTACTAATCCAAAGAAAAGAATCCTCCTTTATTTGCTCAATCGATTTGAAAATAGGAAGAAATTTATCTTCGAAGGCCTTCAAGTTTCTCGCTAACCACAGTCTCCAAACCGTAGCGATCGTTATCAAGTGCACCATCCGTTTCCACACCGCACAACCCGGTTGATTTTTGATATAACAGACAAGGTCCGAAAGGCAAGAGATGTCATTCGGGAACCCGATCCTAACCCAAGTCAAAATGTTCCACCAAATACTTTAAGCCCAAAGGCAAGACACAAAGATATGGTCCGGAGTTTCATCACCGATCCCACACCTTGGGCAGCGGCTGTCCTCCAGTGGGATACCCCTCTGGATAAGGCCCATTTTAGACGCAATCTTGCCAATAGACGCCCTCCCTTGAGTGATTATTATTTTTTTTTTCATTTATTCTTTCTAAATTTGTAAACTAATATTAATAGAAAACTACTTTTTTATAAAATATCACATTAAAATAAATATAAGACTACAAGCAACAAATAATACTAATCTAATACAAGATCATCGGGTCGTCTAGGCCACAAATGCTCAACCAAATCATGGCGAAGGTTTCCGTGTGTCTCACGGTTCTTGATATTGTTTATGTTTTGGAGTTTTTGAACATTAGAGATTGTCGATTCACCCATGAGACATCACCTTAGTAGTTTTGACAAATAGTCATACCCTGCTCCTCTAGATTCTAGAATCATGAGATCGTCTTCTTCGGAAGAATCGAATAAAGAAAAATCATTCCACTCCATTTTTTGTGAGAGTAGTGGGAGTATTTTTAAAAAGATTGGGAGAAATATGGGTTTAAAATGGTTTTTGTAGTTTTGTTTAATTTACATTTTGAATTTGTTTTATTAAATGGAGCGGTCAAAAATGAATCCCCACACCCCCAACGTTCCAATTTTCTCTCGTTACCACCCTCGCTTTTAGCACCAGCCTCTTACGGTGCGCGTGATTGCTAGCGTGCCAGCGTGGGCTTGTTAGCGTACCACAACATACAGCCTAAATAGAGGGGTAAAGGGCAAACAAAAGTGGGGTTTAATATACTAAATGTGAGAAGTGAAATAACTTTTTTTTTTAATTTTCTTTTCATCTACTTAAGCATGAGTTTAAGTTAAAAATGTAAATATGTAAAAAAAATCGTTTATTTACTCTAGTAGAGTAATTATGTGCAATTACTAATAATGTAAATATAAGAAACAAAATTGTTATTTTTTTATTGGGATTTAGATTGAATTTTTTTTTTTGTATTTCAATAGTGTATATGTTTCTTTAATTTAATGATAATATTGTGAATTTTAATGCAACTCTACATATAATGCTAGAAGCTTAATATTTTTAGTGATTTTTATGTGAAAATTAAGACCTTGAGAAAATTACACAAACCTTTTCAGATCTAATGCCACATCTCATAAATTATTTGTAATTTTTCTATTCCGTTTACTATTTTAGTGTTTAGGATTCTATAAATCACCAGATGTAATAACATGTATAATTAAAACATAGAATCTGAAACATTTTATTGCTTGAACATTAAATACAATTACATAGAATATGAAAACAAATCTGGTTTCGGAGGTCCATTTTTGGTGAATGTTAAACGCGTATGGAGTATGCCAAACGATAAAGACAAGTTTGTATGTTCACATGTAAAAGATTACATAGCTTTTGGGTACTCTTTAAATCTTTGAAATTAGGTGATGCGCTAGTACAAGACAATCCCAATGCAATGCATTTGAGGTGCATTTGTGAGACGCGTGATTAGTTGGAGGAGAGAGAGAGGGGATAGAAATGTTTTTGGCTAAATGCATGTATTTGTAAAGAGAAAATGAGGTTTGTGAGTAATAAGGTATTAAATGAAGAAAGAGAAAGATGAGAGAGAGTGAATAGTGAGATGATGTGGTAACAATCCAAATGACAGTGGTGAATTGGCAAATAGAAACATGATTCGCTAGGCAAACAAGAAGAAGTGGTGCGTTTAGAGGCTAGGTTTACACCATTACAACCAAATTACATATCATTTAATGCTACCACTTCTCCTATCGTCCACCATTGACTCTTTTGCGTACGGTACCTTCGGGAGCGGATGTGGTGGCTTGTTTCCTTTTTGTGTGATTGTTTTTGGGCATGGATTGTGTGTGGGGAATAATTTCGGGTTCGGGGTGTGTCTTGGGAATCCATTTGGGTGTGGGTGGTGTTTGGTTCATTCGGGGAATGCTCCACTCGCCAAGGTTGTAAGACTTATTTACGCCAGTATCAAATCGGGGATGACAACAAAGATTATAGTTGAATGGATTTATTATGGTGAAGAATGAAGTTAGAAGGAAAAATACAAAAATATTGTCAAAATTTTAAAAATTGGAAGAAAGTTGGAGAATTTTGAGTGCAAATGGTTGATTTATACGGTTTACAAAAATTTTAATATTTTTTTATTAATCCCTCCCAAAGGCTAGTTAAACAAGCCCCAACACCCCAACGTCCACCATAACGTAAGTATAAGGTAGTGTTTGGTAGGAATAAATTAACGAGGAATGGAATGACCATCATGATGGAATAAAAAAATCATGTTTGGTTGTCATTGGTAATGGAATGAAGCATTACAAAAGGAATGTAACTTCTTCCAAATATCAAGTCAGGTGTCTCACTGGAAGCAGCCTCTCTATTCCTATGGGATAAAGGTAAGGCTGTCTATATGTTACCCTACCTTAGCTTTGTTATTTGTGGGATTTACCGAGTATGATGATGACGACATTCCTTGTAAATGTGGTGTTTTTTTTTTTTCATTCCTTCAAGGAATAGAAAAAAAACATTGTTATTATTATATTATATTATATTAATTTTATATTAATATTTTTATAATTAAACTTTTACCATTATTATTATTATTATTATTAAGGCAATTATATTTTTGTCCCTTTTAATAAATTGTGTTTTGTTAATTCGTCTTTTTTTATGTATCAAACTATACAAAGTAATGTAATATTTTATTCACATATGAGTAACCAAACATCACAATGTAATAGAATGATTCATTTCATTCGATTGTTCATTGTTCATTTCATTCACTCGTTCATTCCATTACCTCATACCAAACTGAAAGTTTAGAAAAGAAGCACAAGTGTTGATGGAAGTATACATCGCACGCCAACTAAAATTAGGCGTTTAAACCGAAAAACAAAGTTTACCCAATGAGCCAACCAACCCGCATGGACCAATATGACCTGATAGTCAAATTCACCCGTTTGAACCCGAACCTAAACATGTTCGGCTGTTCCAACCCGTTACCCAACATACCCTTTTCTCCATTTCTAACCTCTAGTTATAACTAAATCTAGTAAAAGCATTTCATGTTACTATGCGCCTGCAGTCAAGCTCTTCATGAATTAGTCATTATAAAATTTATAAAAAAAAAAAAAAAAAAAGACATCATAAGCACATAAGCTCAAAATAGACTAACATTGTTTAACGACCAACAACATGCTAGGTTTATTACCATAAGTGACAACTTATAATCAAAACTGTAAAAACATTAATTATCCATGATCAAATAACTGCGCAAGTTGGCCTTTACAGCATAAATTCTTGTCTAACTTTAGTTGTAAACTATGTCTTATGTGGTCAGTAGATTATAACTTAACCAAAGTGGGCACTTATTTCAGGTTTGGAGGATATAGATATAACCTTCGGTAATGAGCTCAATCGTGCAGCATTTGGTACCAAATCCCTAGCCTAGAAGGTATTGTTGGCGATGAGTGAACCACTTTATGATCTTAGAAACAGATAAAAAGCTGATGAACATGCAGTTACAACCAATATGTAGGATGAATGCCAAGATTGAAGTCCAAGTTCCTGATAAAAATTTGAAAATCGAATTATAAGAGATGAAATTAAGAAGCATATGAATTAAAAGAGTCCTTATTGTTCTTCCGCTTTCAGTTATCTAGCTAGAAAAAATTACACCGTTGGTCCTTCTGGTTTCTTCCAAGTTTCAATGTTTGGTACTAATAGTATTTTGTTACAAAATCAGATATTAACGTTTTAATTTGTCACAATGTTGAGTACTAAGGCCAACCTTTGTTAAAAAATTTTGTTAAGTCTTACTAAAATGACTAAAACACCCTTTAATAACTAGAGGGTCTATTTTTGTAATTAATTATATTTGATGACAGGGGCCATTATTTTAACTTATAAAACTTGGCATATACCACAAGCACCAACGGTGTAATTCTTTAATCTAGCTATTAATACTTTGGGACCCGCTTCACCCAACAAACAAACTGCAGCCCTTCCGGTTCTTAAAATCCTATTGTGAGCAATAGCAGAGAAAACGGTAAAGTGAAGATCGAAATGTTTTACAGCCACGATTTTGGTTTTTTGGAAGATGTAGATTGATGACTACCTAAGTAAAAGAAACTACGAGAACCACTGCCATAAAAGATGAACATGAAGATTGGGGGATCTATTGGATTGTGTTAAGGCTCAAACGTAAGAACAGATGATTAGTTCATTAATTGGCTGTTAAGTTTGTTACAATATTGATTATTATACATAGCACCCTTTTATTCCTGAACAATTACAAATTCACCCTTATTCTATTTAATACCATAACAGATTTGTTGTTGGCGAAGAGCGTTGCTTACAACATCAATGGAAAAAAATGTACAGTTTGAATGTAGTTCAATATGTATGAAAAGCCATCAGCCTCAATTAAATTTCTCTTGATAAGATAGTGAATATGAAGATGAAGAAAGAGGTGCATATTACAAATCACGCCACGTGAATGAACTCAACAGGATTCTGTCTCAATGGAAGTCGGTCCCTTTTAAGTTAGCAGTTAATCCGGAACTACTCTGCTTACCTTTGATGGTATTTGTTACCTAATCCTCAAAGAGGATATCCATAAGAAAAACTCAGACGAGTAGAGTTGATCTCAATGGAGATCAACAGTTGAAGGTGTTAAACGGTATGTTATTACTCGTGGTTTCAGATGGCTAGAAAGGAAAACGCAGTCCGCACCTTAAAGAAAGGCAAGTATGGACTAAAGCAAGCACCAATATGCGTTGATAAAGCTCAAACAAGCAAAAGATAAACATGAGGAGAGAGTTTTCTCGAGATTCTAACATTAAAGACTCGGGGGATGCATAAAGATACTTGGCATGAGTATTTTCAAAGACAGGACTAAAGGTACTCTAAAGTCATCCCAAGAAAAGTACACAAGGAATGTTTTAGAGAAGTTTCATTAAAGGATTCCAAAGTCAAAAGCACACCCTTGGGGAGTCACTACAAAGAAACAAAGTTGTACCGAAAAAGACAGAGAAGATATGGCTAATGTTCAGTGGCCACTATTCAATGGTTAGCATGTTCATGTCAAATCAGGGCAAAGAGAATTGGGAAGCAGTCAACTTTACTTGTAAATAACCAAGTAGCTTATGATATTGTGATGGTTTTCACAACAGGAACTAGACCAAGTTGGTTACCTTATATACAATAACTCCCTTCTAATATCATAACCGAACCGTGTTGTGGCTATCCTTAGCATTTGTAATAAAAAATAATCATACTCTTATGACCACCATTATGTCTAGGGATGCAACCAAGCCGAGGCCGAGCTCGGCTCGATTCGAGCTTTGAATCTAAAGCTCGAGCTCGGCTAGTTTATTATTTATTAGTTAATCTTTACTAATTACAATTATTATCTTATATATAATTTAGTTATTTTTTCATTATTTTATTATTATAATTATTTAAATATACATATTTAATGTATCAGAAAAGAATTATATAAACAGCAGGCTCGCGAGCCAGCTCGAGCTTGATAAGCGAAGCTCGGGGTCGTTTACTAAATGATCTTTGTTTTAAGGCTTGGGCTCAGGCTCGAGCTCCTTTAAGCTCGGCTCATTCGAGTTTTTTTTTTCGAGCCGAGCTCGAGTAGCACGGCTCGTAATTTACGTCTAACAACTTTTGGTAAAATTTGGTCGCACAAACAATGCATAACAAACCAATAACTTAGCAACTGGACGATACCTTCATACCTTGATCGATAAACGAGATGAAGTTGACGAAGACTTCAACGCAGGAAACCCGATATCATACGCAATCTTCCCATCAGGTTTATACAACCCAAAGTTCCGTTCAGAACCAGCACCCGTCTTCGAATTCTCATTAAACAAAGCGAAAACATACGCCTTCAACATAGATTTCGGCCGTCTCGGAGTCCCCTTTCTTTTCGAAAGCCGTTTACGCAAATTATAATTATACGTTCTCGCATTCGCCGGTGTAGCCGCACCTTCTTTTTCATCTCCATGAGACGCCCATCCTGTTTCTGTCACTATAACTTCCATTTTACTAAATCCCGCTTCTTCAAGTGCGGCGTAAGCCGCATCGATCTGAGCGTCAAGCATGTTATCGTAATGAAGTTTTGACTTTTCGTCGTATATCCCGTCGGTTGGTTTGAAAAGAGCGTAATTAATATCGATATGATCCGGATTACCCATGTACGCCAAAAACGGATACGCGTTTAAACAAAACGGAGACCCAATTTGCGTAAATAGTTCTAGAAGCTTCTTCATGTTTTGGACAACATCTTCTTTAAAGATGCATGAAGACGGCGGGTACGAATTCGAAAACACAAGCTGTGAATGCGCGGTTGTTATCTGAACTACGCGATCCAGTTGCAGTTTCCGTGTTGCGTTGTAGATATTTCTAACTGCACCGTATAACGCTGACTCGAGATCCAAATCACCACTTCCAAGAACTTCATTTCCAACTGCGATTCCGACAATGTGCGTGTTTGGTACGTATGCGTGCACGTTTTCTTTGACCCAATTGAGGGCGCGATCGGCATTGTCGCTCATATCTTTCACCAATCCATTATTAACTCCAATCACTAGATCGAGACCACTTCCGCTAAATGCGTCAAGAACACTATGATCAGCATCGTAAATTCGTACATTTTTTATCTTAGCGGCTTTAAGAAGCCGAACAACTTGCTTAGGAGAAGGGATATTGTTTGCAAGTCTCCCGTAGTTTATACCATAAGTCCCTGTGAAAGCTTTAGCAGTCACATTCCCTAAAAAATGACAAAAAAAAGTAATTAGTCATACTGATATGCAGCATCAGAGGGAAATTCAAATCAGTTGTAAACTTACTTTTGATTGTCACTACTAGTTTGATGAAGAAACAAGTGAATAACTACGGGTATTCATTAGGCGTTGAAATCAACCAAACCGCCAAAACAGAAGAAAGTAGCCCAGTTTGGCCGGTTTGAAATATGTACGGTCCAGTTAACAGTACACAGTTTGAAACTTGGAACCAACCGTGCAAACTGAACAGGCCATTTAACATTTAATATTCATTTTAGGAATAGAACTGCCTTTTCCGTCCGTTCTGTAGTTTGTCCAACTATGCCAGTTCAGACCAAATTTCAAATTTGTACCATTTCCGTCTGACATTCTTGAAACATGTCAGTTCCATCCAAAAAGCTAAGGTTGAATAGAATAAATGGACAAACCACATGATAAAAATGAAATTGACAGTTAACACATGTTTTTTGGACGGAACTGACATGTTTCAAAAATGTCACGGACGGAAATGAAACAAATTTAAAATTTGGTAAAAACTGACATAGTTGGACAAACCACAAGGACGAAAATGACAGTTAATTCTTCGCAATATTATATTTACCAACAATCCTTGTCAATTTTTAAAAAAACTAATACAAAATAATGCTTCAATAAAATAAATTAGGCAAATTGGAAATAAATAATCCCACCTAAGTCAATTTGGCGGATAATAATCCCAAGTCAGTTATTGGCTGATAATAATCCGAACTAGTCAATTTTTTTTGTAAAATAGTCTGCCGTTAAAATAGCTTAACGGAGTTAAGTTTTTTTCCGAATTACAAACCGATGTTTTAGGGCTTTTGATCAGGACGAGGATACGAGTCGATTGATGTAAAACTTACCTCGAAATACTGCCCCAACCCACGAAAACGGTGCTTCAATTCGGGTGTTTAAACTTCTAATTAACAAAAATCAAGCCATTTCGAGCACATTTTCGAGGTAAGTTTTACCTCAATCGACTCGTATCCTCATTCTGATCAAAAGCCCTAAAACATCGGTTTGTAATTCGGAAAAAAACTTAACTCCGTTAAGCTATTTTAACGGCGGACTATTTTACAAAAAAAAATAAAAAATTGACCAGTTCGGATTATTATCGGCCAATATCGGCCAAATTGAGTTAGGTGGGATTATTTATTTCCAATTCTCCAATAAATTATATTCTAAAACCAGCAAAACGAACCACTAAAACAAGCAACAACACTCATAATCAAATAAATCACTAACAGTATCAGTTAATTAGGGTTCAACTGTTACCTTTTTGCACAAAACACACCAAAAGCAGAAAAAAGCATCCACCAAACGATCGACAAATCTTCATTTTGGAGTCAATAAATCGACTCCATCACAATTCCTTTTAATCCTTCAACTCCATCACCACCGTCGCACACCATTTTTTCCGGCAACCAGAAGCCCGATCGAAAAACCAACATTTCACTCCAGATTTCGCCAACTGAGTCCACCACTGATCACCTCCGACCTCCAGCTACCTTGTGTGCCCACTTGAACCTGAGAAACACATCTACCACAGCCGCACCATGTTTTCCGGTGAAACCTTCGCAACCAGAATACTTTACGACCAGAGGTAACCTAAATAAAACTAACTAATCTTATTAATCTTGATTTCAGGTTCGATCCTCATCCCTATGCAGTCAATCTCGGAGATATCTCGGCGAGATCTCGGAGATATCTCGGTTATCGGTCCTCCAGCAAGTTATCGGTTTAAAATATCAGTTTTTATCTCGGCTCCGAGAATATCGGCGATAATTACCGAGAAAGCGCCGATATTTTGTAAGTTTTATCTCGGTCATCTCGCCGAGAATATCGATTGGGCCCAATTTCACTTATTTTTTCTTTATAACCTGCCTAATCTTGGCCCAATTAAGTTAAAAAAACAAAAAAAAGAAGTCGAACTCACGCGGACCCCTGGGGTTTCGGAGCTGCATTCGTGTCCGCAGGATGCGCGGGCACGCACGAGTTCAACCAAATTCCAGCTCAGAAACCCATTTTTTGCACCCCCCCCCTGCGCGCGGGTAGGACTTGTGGTAAAACATGTCATAAAGCTACAATGGAGTAGTAAATGCTTTACCTTATAAACACCCACCCACTTTGTCCCCACACCGATGTGGGACAAAGTATTTACCACATTTTGAGACTTTCATTCCCACACCTAGACTTTCTACCACCTCTTGTATATATATAAATATATATATATATTTATGCATGATATTAGACTTCTAGTATATATATAGGCTCTAGATATGAATATAAATATAAATATATATATTTATGCATGATATTAGAAATTACCGATATCTCACCGATATCTCACCGCGATAAACGATATCTCATATCTCGGTCCTTGACCGATAACCGATATTTTTCCGCATTAACTGCATAGCCTCATCCATAACAGTTTTTGTTTCCTTTTTTAGTCTTTAATAAAATTCAGAAAACATGAAATGACAAAAATACCCCTTGACTAACTGAGGAGCATAGATGGAGTTAAGTCAGTTGGACCAAAATGGCAATGATGAAACCTTTTTGGATCCAGATGTTAAAAATGAAACCTTTGGACTATAGTGGCAAAATAGCCCAAACCACAGGGACTAAAATGACATTTAACTCTATTATATACTAATATTCATAACTTTATAGTACTAAAACAAAACATAATAAGGAATGTATATTGATCCGGCCCAGTTTACGCCACGGTTCCACATTCCAAACCATAAAGCCGCCAAATTTCAACAGGTTTAATTGTTCGATTTATACGATTTAAACATATATATCAAACCAGCCAATTTTTTTCAATTTGGCCGGTTCAGACGATTTGTGAACACCTCTATAATCATCTAATAACATAGGAAATTGAGACAAAATAATACTAACTTCTCAATTAAGTTCCTGATTTTAGCGGTGTAAGCAAGTGACATATTAAGGTCAAGAGTTGGACCTCCCCATCAAATTTTCTATTGTACTTATATTTTTATTTAACTTTGTTCTTATAGTTTGAACTTTGAATTATTATTATTATTGTTGGTAGAGTTAAAAAGGATATGTGGTAGAGTTAAAAGAATTTAACATTTCTATTGTGGATAATCTATTCTATGGTATCGTAACTCTGTCAATATATTAAAATAATTATACATAATGCATGTAAAGTTATGTTATACTTGGTAGTGGTATTCCATTAGATGGGAGTCAAAGATGTAGCTTTATATTCTTATTGAAGAAGATAACCAAGGAATAAAAGTTAAAAAGCGCTAAATAGCAAATGAAAATTTAGTATAGAGGTATAAGTTATCTCCTTTTATAAAATAACATCATAGGTGTTTCAAGATATAACTTCCATTCCGTTTTTAAAGATTTCATTTATGGCCTTTTTCAAGTATAGCCTATTGGAATTGTCATGTTTTCTATTTGAAAAAAAAAACATAGATCTTGTAAACGAACCAAACGAACACGAACAAGGCCATGTTCGTGTTCGTTCGTTAAGGAAAATTAATATGTTCGCAAACTGTTCACGAACGCATACCGAACATAAGTTTATGTCCGTGTTCGTTCGTTAAGGAAATTCAGTTGTTCACGAACAGTTCGTGAACACTGGTCTCGAACACAAACGAACGCAAGCAAATAAAAATGAACGCAAACGAACATTTAACTTGAAAATAAAAAAAATGAAAACATTGTAATCCTTAAACATTGGATATAAGTAGTTAAATACAACCATCAAATGATAAATCAAAACACAAGAAGTTTACCACACCACCAAACGATGAATAAAGTTTAACTAACTTAGACATAATTATCCCCAAAAATGTATTAGAATGTTCAAATTTTAGCTAAATTAAAAAAAAAATGGGTTTCAAGTTTTCAATATGTTTAGATAAAAGTTTATTATTTATTATTTTTTAATATAATCAAACGAACATATTATCGAACGTTCACAAACGCAGTCGAACGAACGAGACCTGTGTTCGTGTTCGTTCACTAAGCTAACCGAACGAAATTTTTTGTTCGTGTTCGTTCGTTAAGCTAATCGAACGAACATAAACGAACTTCCTACCAAACGGTTCATGAACTGTTCGCTGAACGTTTGGTTCGTTTACAGCCCTACATAGATCCCATGTTAAACGGGAAATCAAAGATAAGTGGTTAAACTAGGTGTACGTTAAATGAGTTGTTTTAAACACGTATTTTTAACAATAATTTTTTTTAATCTCAATCCGTCTTTCACGGGGCTCAAAAGTCAAACCCTTGACCTCAAGGGAAGCAACACTTTGACTTCAATGACTTGTCATTAATAATGTAGTTGATTCGTTCTATTTTTATTTGAGAAGTAATTTTTTTTGAACGACCAACAAAAATTTTATTTATTCAAACTAGCAAGGAGCTGGACACCAAATATACATCGAAATTACACCGAAAACGGCCGAAACCACCCTAAGTTACATAACAATGCTAAAACTCCGCCAATCGTTCCACGACCAAAGAGGTGACTTCATCCGATTCTTATACCAATGATAGCTCATCGATTTTGTTTCTTCCACGACCTTTGATATGCTTGGATTCGCTTGACTGAAAATTACCTCGTTTCGCATCCTCCTAACACTCCAAATTACAACCTGGATAATAGCACTTATGACCTTCTTTTCCTTTCTCAATCCCACCACAGTAGCATGAGAATCCAAAACATCTTTAAGGCTAAAAGCCACCATGGGGGGGGGGGGGGGGGGGGGATCTTGCACCATTGCGCGACCACATGCCAAATCGATTGAGTAAAATGACACGATACAAAAATATGATCACTAGTCTCTTCATACTCGCTGCAAAAAGGGCACCTCGTATCCCCGATATTTATGTTTTTTGCTGCCAACGCTGATCTTGTAGGCAACCTTTCCTTAATCGCCCTCCAAGAGACAATACTGACTTTTTTGGTATACAATTATTCAATAGAAACATATATTATGGGATGGCTCTATTGAAAACCGCAGCTATACTTTTTATACTCGCCACCGAGAACTCTTCAGAAGGATGGTGCTTCCACACCCAAACATCCGGCCCTGCTTTACGGTTGAAACTGCTCAGCAAGGCTGTAATATTTTGAACCTTCGCCTCCTCATTTTCGCTCAGTATTGGTCTTCTCTAATCCCATGTTAAGACAGTCCCATTAACCCCCCATGTCACCAAATCCGTGACTTTACACAGCTTATCCTTTTCCAGCGAGAACAAAAATGGGAAAGCAATGTAAAGAGGATAATTTCCGATCCAAAAATCCATCCAAAAGGCTGCATTAAAACCGTCACCCACTTTACACCAAATCGACTCGGGGAGCTTGATTCCTAATTGATTCAGGTGGTATTAAATACTAACGATTTGCTTCCAAGGAGCGGCAATTGAAACCTTGGCAGGTATTGACGTCCAAGATCTAGCGTTATGATGAATCGCCCATACGACTCTTCTCCATAGCCCATCTTTATCCACCTTAAATCTCCACCACCACTTTGACAACATTGCCAAGTTAGCGTCTCGAAGTGATCCAAAGCCTAAACCACCATATTCAATCGGAGCGATGACCTTTTCTCACGCCATCCAACTCATATTAGAGTTTTCATCAGAGCCACCCCAAAAGAATACCCTCCTAAGCCTTTCCAACGTATCTAAGACCTTAGTCGGAGCTTTATACAGCGAGAAAAAGTATGTCGGTAACAAGTTTAATACTGACTTTAACAAGGTAATTCTTCCGCCGTAAGAGAGGTGCTTTGCCTTCCAAAGTGACAACCGGTTCTTGAAAACTTCAATTACCGGTTTCCAGTTACGAATGAGGTTCATATTAGCTCCAACAACCAAACCCAAATGTTTAACAGGGAAAGTGCCTTTTTGCAATACAGGAGATCCGCCATCAGTTGCACGTCTTCATCATCCACCCCAACCCCAAACATCGTACATTTAGAAAGATTCACTTTCAGGGCCACCTAGCCCGGGATTTTTGCCGTGTGTCCAATTGTTTCCTTCGGTCCACCTCCATGACGATGTTTATACATTCAGCTCTTTCATTTAGTTCTCTATCATCCAGCGCTCGTTCCTCCGCTAAAGCTTCTAAGGTGCTTACATGGTTCTTTTTCTCCAAATATACCCCATCAGTCCGATCTCTTTCATTTTTAGCGTTTGTAAAGCGTTTAGTATTGTGTGTGTTGTTTTTTATATAGAGAACGTATGTAACACCCAAAAGTGCGTTAAGCAAAAAAGGGTTCGAGTACACTCACAGTATGTGTTTAACAAGTAAACACAACCTTAGATTGAAGGGAACGCTTGGAGTTAGCCTGAGCATAGAACAGTAGCATAAGCGTTGAACGGTGCGTAACAGTGTGTCGCAAGGTAAATTGAGCGAATGAGCACAACCCATCCGGACGGATGGTCATCCGGTCAGATGGCCATTAGGACGGTTGGCCATTCGAGTGGGTGTGTGGGTGTTTGTAAATTGTTTTGAAAATTGAAGTTTTCATTGTAGCGTTTAACATTGTAAAGTATAGACACCAAGTTATCCGGTTGGATGGTCATCCGGACAGATGGCCATTCGATCAGATGGCTATTCGAGTGGAAATCAGTAGTTCGTAGTTTTTCGTAAAATTTTCTAAGTAAAAGTTTGAAGTTTAACGTGTGACAACCGGCCCAAAACTGGTAATTTTCGTACTATTTTAATATTATTTATTATCTGCAATTATGTGCTTAAATGTCAACATTTTCTGATTTCATGCTATACATGTGAATTCATGCACGTTTTATTCTTCAAATACTTCTTTATGCATTACTTTAAGCGTTGCGTAAGAAAGACTAGTAAACTCACCGGTAAGACACGTTGTGCCAGCAATTCTGCAGGAAACAGTCAGATAATAGAATTAGGGCTTAGGAATAGGTCCAAAATCTAAAATACATTAAAACCCAAGTGTGGATACAAGGGTTAACATATAAACTTTCCGAAAGCCAAACTATGCACTAAAAAGCACCCGAAACGCACTTTAAATGCAGAATTCAGCATAAATCAGCACCAAATCAGCTATAATCACCTTTTAAACATATTAATATCATGAAGAATTTATGTTTTATTGTCTAGAATAACTTACAAAGTGTCGGGAATTGAAACTGCCACAAAAGGTGCTTCATACCTAGTGAAACTGCGTAATTCAGCACTTTAACGAACCGTAATGAACCGAACAACCGGACAATAACCGGGACATCAAAATTTGATTAGAAGTAATGTTTTTATGATATTAAACTAGTATTGGTGCTAGAACACCTTAAAAATCATAAAAACACCTAAACACACTTAAACTAACTTAAACCCCCTCGTTTGCACTTTAAACCCCTAAACTACCAAAAAGTTACACTTTACCCCCCCTCTCTTTGGGATTTTATTTGATTTCTTTTGATCCTTTGTTGGGGTATATTCCAACACATATACCCTTGAAAGATATGGAAAATCTTATAAAAACCTAAACTAATAACATAACATTCATTCATCACCATCTTCTTCATCTTCTTCCCTTCTTCCTTCTTTGGTCTCGGCTCACCATCACCACACTACCACCACCATTTTCAAGATTCAATCTCATAATCCAAGGTGATCTAGAGGTGTATGGAGGCTATCTAAGGAAGCTTGAAGTGTAGGAACTTGAAGGACCACCTTGTGGAGCTTTTAACCTCTTATTTTCTTCCTTGTTCATCATCTTCATTTTTGTGCCACTTCCCTAGCCATTAGAGCTAGTAGTAAGCTTCTTGATCACTAATTTAAGTCATGTTTATGTTATGTACAAGTTTCACCATCTAAACAACTTAACTTTTAATGATAAAAATGAAAGGATCTAACATATTCATGAAGAAAATAAGTCATCATCATCATCATCATACTCAGTATATCCCACCAATAGCAAAAGCTAAGGTAGGGTCTGAGGAGGGTGGGATGTAGACAGCCTTACCTCTACCCCGTAGGAATAGAGAGGCTGCTTCCAATGAGACCCCCGGCTCAATTGTGGTTTTGCATCAAGCCTTGGACATAAGGCACATAACACTCAGCAATTGAGACAAACGCCAATTGGTGCATGTACCCCCTTGTCTTTCGGCTATCAACGCCACCACATGATGCATGATTAACCATCCCCTCTTTTAACGTTATTTTCACGAAATTAGTAAAATAACGTTAAAATTAGTGCACTTTTTGGTGTATCTAATGATGTTGTTGATGTTATATCTTGTGATTATGTTTAGATCAAGTATGTTAAAGCTTGGATCTAACAAGTTTAAGCATGGATCTTGAAGGATCCATTGTTAAACTTGAAGATGAATATATGAAGCATTATGTGAACATGAAAAATGGATTTTTACACATAAACTTGTAATCTTGAAGTAATAAAGTGTGTGTAGAACTAATTTTTGAAACTCAAACTCATGGAAAATTTGTTAAAAATTTAACATAAAGCTTATTTTTGAAAGATCTAAAGTTATTAAGCATGGATCTTGAAAGATCCATGGTTAAACATGATGTTAAAAATTATGATCTTTCTAATAAACATAAAAGTGGTTTTAGAACATGATTTACAAACTTTAAAGACCATTAAACTCATGGATGAGTTGGTTAATAAAATAAAGTTACACTAAAGTTTGTTTAAAATACACAAGAACACTTATTTTTGGAAAGATCATTATTTGTAAAGTGTAGATCTAAAAGACTACCCATTTTTAATAAGAACCAAGTTCACCATGATGTTTCATATGGAAAAAATGGTGTATGATGTTGATGATTATTGTTGAAAATTGTTTTGGTGTTGAAAAGAAAATAAACACATGTTTTGAAAACATGGGAAACCTCCATTTTTAGGGGAAACTATGTTAAAATTTTTATAAAATTTTAACACTTAGAAAATATAAGTTTTGGTGAAACTTATTCCCTAAAAATTCACCTAAAAATATTTACCAAGGTTTCCCTAATTTTTGTGAGAAATTACAAGTTAAGAAATGATTACTTCTTCAAGTTAAAATTTAAAATTAAGTATGTATATTTTTAGGAATATATATATATATATATATATATAGGATTAGGTTCAAACGTGAACATTTTTTCCAGCGTGAACTGCGTGAACTCTTTTGAACCATTGATTTCATATCTAGTTGATAAGGGTAAGATTGTAACTTCATATAAATATTGATTTTTAATTATTATCTTATTAAATTCAAATTCACATCATAATTTCAGTTACAATTTCCGTAAACAAGGAGAATAACAGAATCTTAAATTTCAATTTTTTTGTTAAAGATTATTTTAACATATTTTATATTTATCAAAAATCTTCATATCATAATCTTTTCATATCATAATCAAAAATCTTCATATCATAATCTTTTCATATCATAATATTCAGTTACGATTTCTTCTGGAACGATATCTTCATGATCAACAATTCGCCATGATAAATATCATCCACAGTTCACGATTTTTAGGATTAGGTCGCCGGAGATCGTCTTCTTTCAAAAACCTGAAATCGTGCCGGACATCAACCTTTTCAAGGTGCTGAAAATATCGCCGTTTTTTTATTTTTGCTGAGTAAGTCTTCTCTAATCGCTGGATATCATCAGTAAATAACAACTTTTTTGCTTAAGTCGCCGTCAGACGCAGGTAATCTAAAATTATGCCGGAATAAATTTCCGGCGAATATGTTCCAATTACGTCTTGAATATTTGACTGAGAACTTGAGTGTTTATTTTATGTAATGAAATTGATGTCGTTTTGACTACATTGCTGAACATATTTGAGGTTTTTTTTCCAGCAGGTGCTATTGTAATGAAATTGATGTCCTTTTTGTTAGAAAAAACGACCACATAGACTTGATCAACATTCATGGTTGTTGGAAAAATCATAACATGAAAAACGTACACTTGTGTACTTATACGCTATTATGTTATTGACTTTATTTGTTGCATAATACAACCTGTAATCACTTACAATAACATTCCTGTTTGTTAGGAAAAAAACGTCCATAAAGACTTAATCAACATTCCAGTTTGTTGGAAAACTCATAACATGAAAACCGTACACTTGTGTACTGGTCTGCTATTATGTTCGTACACACGTGTATTGTATGTTTACATCACAAGTACACATGTGTAACTGTTTCCCTATGTTACAACTCTGCTCATTACCCACACTATACGTACATAACCAACCTTTGAAATACTTTGACACCCCAAATAACTTTACTAATGTCTGATAAAATATTATTACAATGTTTCATAAAAGTAACAAACTACCAAACCATCAAACGCTTCTACTATCGCAAAAAAACGCGACTACGAAAAACTCAAACCAAAAAAACGTTAACTATCGTTAACCAACATAGACGTGCTAAAAGCAACCTATTCCGTGCGTCTTTTCATGTTCGGCTGCTTTATCCAACACTTACGTCTTCTCATTGTTACGTTTCGAACCTACAAAATGTAAACACAAATCAAATTACTAATACGTAAAACTTTAACCGTTGCAGTGACATCATGATATGGTACACAAATGTAACATCATTATTCAACCGAAAAATAACACTTACAAAGGAATCCAACTACATAATAGGCATAACATATCACTTGTCAATATGATTACATAGTTTCCTACAGATACACATGTGTACACATTTTCATGCCTTTTCACATTCATATGATCACCCAATTTTGGGTACACATGTACACATGTTTACTTTGAAAAACTACTTCTAGATCAGTTAATTAAATTATCCCTATGTACACCAGTGTACTTCTAGAACTAAACTTTTAAGTAAGCAAAATCAACACACAAAACAGAATTAATTAAATTATCCCTATGTACACCAGTGTACTTCTAGAACTAAACAACATACACATGTGTACAAAACTTGTGATTAACAAAACTTTTAAGGAAGCAAAATCAACACACAAAACAGAATTAATTAAATTATCCCTATGTACACCAGTGTACTTCTAGAACTAAACAACATACACATGTGTACTGATTGTTTACAAATTTTATAAAACAAACCAACCTACCTACAATATTTTAAAAACAATAACAACATCAAAACACCCAAGCCCTAATTGCAAATAACATCTTCAAACATTCAAGCCCTAATTCGGTTCTAACAGATTCAACGTAATCTTACTCAGAATCCATTAAATCCTACTTATAACCAAACAATTGTACAATAATTCCAATAATTAAACCACTTTCATAACAAAAAGATTCACTCACTACTTCCGATTGGTGATATTACTTCATTCAGTAAAGCAACGGAACATGCAACTAGTGTTTGAAACAATTAAAGGAGAGGTTTTTTCATTCTTTACCTTTGATTGACGAGGATGAAATTTTTCCGGCGATTAACAACCTACCGCCGCCGATGAAACCCTTTCTCCTGTCGTCGCTTGTGAATATAGCGGTGGATATTTACCAGTGAATATTTATTTGTAAAGGGAGGATCACATTATTTTAGGAAGTAAAAAATATCACGGGATTTGAGCTTGTTTATGGAAAGAATCTTGCAATTTTTTTAAATTGATTAATTAACTTAATTACAATTTTACCATTTTGATTTAAATAAAACAATAAAAATAAACATCTTAATTACAATTATGCCACTAGATTAATTATCAAGATCATATTAATCAACGGTTCAGATATGTTCACGCAGTTCACGCAGGGGAGGTTGTTCACGCTAGAACCTCACCCTATATATATATATATATATTTAGTGATCACCAAATTTTGTGCTAAGTGTATATTATGTGTATTATATATATTAGTGTATTAGGAACTTGAAAATACACTAAATACTCCCAAGGAGTATAAATACAAAAATACACATACAAAATACAATGGCAAATACAAGAAAATATATTTATGAAAATATATTTCTTAACATATTATTTAACTTGGACAAGTTGTGAACTTAAAAATATATTTTTGGACAAATATATAACCTATACCAAGTATTGGAATTTATACAAAAATCGGGTTGGTATCAAGAATAACCACATATATATTTTAAAGCATGACAAAATATATATACTTCATACAAGTCTTAAAAATATATTATTTTTAAGAAATATAATTCCAGAAAGTAATAAAAATCAAAGTATTGATTTTTGGTGAAAAATACAAAATACACGAGTATTTTACATAAAATACAAGTATACTTTTCTAGGAATACTTGTACCAAAATAATATTGAAAATATTATTTCACAAAATACTTATATTTATTTTCGGGAAATAATATAAGTAATATACATAGTTAAAAATATAAATTATTTTTAACAACAAAGATCATATACGTAAACAAAAGATGGTGAGTTGTACTTGTGTGATACAAGTCTAGTTACTAACATTAATAGAACACGTATAGGTCACGACGCTACCGGTGAAGTTTACGACGCAGGGAACGCAAAGTTGTGACTTCATGTCCCCACTTTTAAACTTTTACTTGTTTTCTAAACTTGGGGAAAATACATGTGTTATGGTATGTTGATTTCAAAAACTAAGAAATGATACTTTAGATCATGTCACGAATAGGGTGCCATAAGCACCATTAATCAGTTACATACCAAGACCGCAGAACAAAAGGTTAGATCTAATGGGTTTTAGGCAACCATACTCTTGGCCACTCTTTTACCAAGCAGTGCTTTTGTGTCTCTAGTCGTGAATCGACAGTCGTGGATCGACAAGTAAAAATTGCCTATGGTTTGGATGCTTCCTATGTCGTGTCACATGTTAATGGCCTTGCAAACCATTAGCGATCTTGATTTCCTTATATTTACAGAAATACTTATTTCATACAATTACATACCATATTTTCCATAACGAATGCTTAAATGTTTTCACAAATCTGCATGAATTCACACCAACATTATGTTGACGATTTTCCAAAACTCACATGTATTTCAGGTAACTAAAGTGGATGTACGCGCAGTCTCACTCTTGCTCTTGGATGTTGTTTCTGTTTTTAGTTACTATGTGTCAAGACTCCTATGCCCGTTTTGTTGGGTTTGGTTGTTATGTCCCACTCCGTGTGGTGATATAAGGACTAAAACATTTATGTTTGTCTTTTAAATAAAGTTGTAAACTTTTCAGACAATATTTTAGGCTGTGATGTAAACTCAAAACTTAACTTATGTTTTTAGTTATGTAATGTTAATGGCATTTGGAGTTATTTTATGATCATGTAGTATGTTTACCGTTCGTATACAATGAGAACCTTTCAAGATCACACCTCGTGCTTCCGCCTTAGAAAGGGGTGTGACAGATTGGTATCAGAGCTGCGATTGTAGTGAACCAGGATTCCTTCTCGAGTCTAGACTACAATCTCTAGGATCCTCTCACGAAAACAATTTTTCAAAAGTTTTCATTGCATAAAACTTTCCGCGACATCCAATACCTGAAACTGTTTTCAAAGAGTCAAGTAAGGACACTACGAGACTTAGGGTGCACTGGAGTAGCACTTGCCTTTGACTAAGAATTACTTGCAACAATGTGTATAATTACTTGTATATTAATTAGGTAATAATTAATATATACATATATTACGAATAAAATATCACAGGTACACATGTCTTCGTCTGAGAGTAGCAACCTATCTGAAGGAAGTGACCCGATGATGATTGTCTCCGACGACGAGATTTCTTCAGCACAGGAGACGTTCACATCTGACTTCGAGGCCGACCCTGAGATGATAACCGACGATGATGATCCCGACGAAGTCTTAGCTTTACCGTTACCCCTCCATGGCCAGCTGATCATCGGACATCCCAATGGTGGACATCTCGTTGAGCTTATTCCCATTCATGCTATTCCTTTTGCCGCCATCCCTGACGAGGACTGGCCATTCGTTGATGACCTGGAGTATGGTGTGGTCTCTCCTGTTGTGTTCGTTACCGATGTCCCTTCTGATTCTGACCTCGAGTCTGATGCCGATTCCTTCGATTCAGTGATATCTTTGGCCATTTTTGCCGCTGGACTGAGAGTCTACCCGACTAGTGATGATGACGACACTATGCCTGTTGTGCCATCCACTCTTACCCGTGTTCCTACACCGACCAGCTCCCTCATCCGTCGAATTCAAGAGCTTGAGGATGAAGTGACTCATCTTCATAGTTTGATCTTTCCTACACCCCCGCCCCCTCCCCTGGCCTGTTAGGTTTTCTTTGAAGGTACTTTGATGGAGTAGTATTTTGGGTATGAAGACTGCAACCGAGCTTGGGTACGACTTGAAGACAAGAACCGCCGATGTGAAGAAAGATATTTTGTCCTTTATATATATTAAACTTGTACTATGGGGTGATGTAACCCTTATGCATTTTGTTTTCTTCACAAACAATGATGTAACAAGTTGTCCTAATATGTATAAAGACTCGGTGAATATCTTATGACACATCAATATTTATCTGTTTATGCATGCTTGTTGCTGTATAAATTGATTTATATGTTGGCGGATTGTTTGATATTGCTTATGTGTACATGTTTATACATATATGTACTACTATCCTGTATGATGATATCAAACAAATGTCTAACCCTGTTGTGTTGTGTTCTGACAGAACATGGCACCCAGGAAGAATGTGAACAATCGGGATTCTGATCAACCTCCTCCTCCTCTTCTGCCAAGGACTGCCGAAGAATTGAACTCCCTACTAGAAGAAAGGATCTCCGAAGCTATTGCCCAATACGAGGCGAACCGTACTGGACACAGTGGAGGACCAAGCGGTACTAGACGTAATGGACAGGGAGATTCATCTAGAGGAAACACAGCTTAAGGTAACCTTAAGATGATTTGCTAACCATGATGAAATTTATGAACGGTCTTGTTTCATTGTTTCATTAATTGCTCACATGTGAATTGGTTGGATCAATTCCAGGCTGCACCTTCAAGCAGTTTCTCGACTGCAAGCCACTGAACTATGACAACATTGGAGGTGCAGTGGCTTTTGTGCGCTGGACGGAGAAGACTGATTCCACTATCCGCATGAGCAAGTGTACCGCGGACCAGCAAGTCACTTTTATTACTGGGTTGTTTGTTGATGAAGCTTTGACTTGGTGGAATTTGAAAGTCCATACTCTGGGTGATGATGCCGCCTATGGCATGACTTGGGACGAGTTGAAGGAAAGAATGAGAGAGAAGTATTGCTCTCGTACCGAACTCCAAAGGTTGGAGACTGAGTTCTGGAACTTGTCCATGGAAGGTGCGGACATTGTTGATTATACTCGAAGGTTCCACAATCTGTCAAGAGTGATCCCCTATATGGTGACTCCCGAATTTAAGCGCATTGAGCGCTACATATGGGGATTGGCTCCAGAGTTTCACAGCATGGTAACTTTGGCCAAACCCACAACGATCACTCAGGCTGTAACTCTGGCTGTCAGCCTTACAGAAGATGCTGTCCGTATGAAGAAGTTATCGCTAAACCCTACTGAGAAAACCGAGACGCATGCTGAGTCGTCTGGTGACAAGAAGAGGAAGCATTCGAGCCTGAATCAAGCGACACATAACAACAAGGGTTCCAGTAATAAGAAACGTGAACCCAATCCACCCAAGGAAACAAAAGCTCTTGCAGCCATGAATGATGCTCCTACCCGAGGATATCAGGGCACTCTGCCCATATGCAATCAGTGCAAGCATCATCATGACGGAGTTTGTTGCATTCCAAAATATGACAAGTGTGGAAAACTGGGTCACCATACCGAGAATTGTTGGGGAAAAAGAAATGGAAGTGGTAATAGGAACGGGAATGGAAACCGTAACGGTGCTGGTAATGGAAACGGTGGTGGAAATGGCAATGGTAATGGTAACCGGAATGGTAATGGAGCTGGGCAGAACCAAGGATGCTTTGGTTGTGGAAGAAAGGATCATTTCAAGAAAGATTGCCCAAGGGAGAACAATGCTCAAGCTCGAGCATTCGTGATTGGAGCAAGGAACGCACGCGAGGACCCTAATGTGGTCACTAGTACGTTTCTCATTAACAATCACTTTGCATCCATACTATTTGACACTGGTGCCGATTTTAGTTTCATGTCTATGGAATTTAAACGTATGCTTGGAATAGAATCTAGTAGACTAGATATTCCTTATTCCATAGAACTAGCCGATGGTAAACTTGTTGAGTCAGGCGAAGTTGTTAGGGGTTGCACATTAGAACTTGGTGAGCAACGATTCAGTATCGACCTCTTGCCTGTTCAATTGGGTAGCTTCGATGTGGTGGTTGGAATGGACTGGCTGTCCAAGAATAAGGCTGAAGTTGTTTGCCACGAGAAAATTATTCGCATCCCTCTTGCCAATAATGAACTCTCATCGTGCATGGAGAGAAAAGAGACACACCTCTGTGAATCATCAATTGTATGAAGGCGCAGAAGCGCTTGAGGAAAGGATGTGTTGCATTCCTGGCGCACGTTGTAGATAAGAAGGCCGAGGAGCCGAAACTCGAAGACATTCCTGTGGTGAAGGAATTCCCCGATGTTTTTCCTGATGATTTTCCAGGACTACCTCCTCAAAGACAAGTTGAATTTCATATTGACTTGGTTCCAGGAGCCGCTCCTGTAGCGAAGGCACCCTATCGACTTGCTCCATCCGAGATGCAAGAATTATCTGCACAACTCCAGAAGTTGTTAGATAAAGGATTCATAAGGCCGAGCTTCTCGCCTTGAGGAGCTCCAGTCTTGTTCGTGAAGAAGAAGGATGGAACACTGCGGATGTGTATCGATTACAGAGAACTGAATAAGCTCACTGTCAAGAATCGGTATCCACTTCCAAGTATTGACGACTTATTTTACCAGCTGCAAGGATCGAGCTACTACTCAAAGATCGACCTTCGATCTGGTTATCATCAGTTAAGGATCCAAGAAGAGAGCATACCGAAAACTGCGTTCAGGACGCGTTATGGGCATTACGAGTTCCTTGGGATGCCATTTGGATTGACGAACGCGCCAGCGGTATTTATGGATCTGATGAATCGTGTCTGCAAACCATATCTCGATAAATTCGTGATTGTATTTATCGATGATATTCTGATTTATTCCCGAACGAAAGAAGAGCACGAGCAACACCTCAGGACCATTTTGGAACTACTGAAGAAAGAGAAGCTTTATGCAAAGTTCTCAAAGTGCGAATTTTGGATTCGCGAAGTACAGTTCCTAGGTCATGTTGTGAACGAGAAGGGTATACATGTAGATCCGCCAAAGATAGAAGCGATAAAGAATTGGGAAGCCCCCAAAACTCCAACCGAAGTTCGACAATTCTTGGGATTAGCGGGCTATTAACGCCGATTTATCGAGAATTTCTCCAAGATAGCCCAACCGTTGACTTCCTTTACGCAGAAGGATAAGAAGTACGACTAGGGTGATAAGCAGGAAGAAGCCTTCCAACTTTTCAAGAGCAAGCTATGCGATGCACCAATACTTTCCTTACCCGAAGCCACCGAGGACTTCGTGGTGTACTGTGATGCTTTCCGTCAAGGTTTGGGTTGCGTGCTTATACACCGCCAAAAGGTCATCGCTTATGCTTCAAGACAGTTAAAAGTTCATGAGAAGAACTACACCACACATGACCTGGAGCTAGGCGCGGTGGTATTCGCCTTGAAGATCTGGCGACATTATTTATATGGTATTCGATGTACAATCTTCACAGATCACAAAATCCTACAACACATATTTGATCAGAAAGAATTAAATATGCATCAGCGACGGTGGGTTGAGTTGCTAAACGATTATGATTGTGAGATTAAGTACCATCCTGGAAAGGCGAACGTAGTAGCAGACTCTTTAAGTCGAAAAGAAAGGGACAAGACCCTAAGGGTTCGAGCATTGGAAATGACTATTCGAACGAATCTCACTGCATGCATTCATGATGCCCAACAAGAGGCCCTTAAGAAGGAGAATCGTAGAGCTGAATATCTCCAAGGTATGGAGAAGAAGCTGGTGCCAAACGAAGAGGGAACCTTACACTTTATGGGGCGTATTTGGGTTCCGCTCTATGGAGGTATTCGAGAGGTCATCTTTGATGATGCTCACAAGTCGAGATACTCGATCCACCCAGGATCGGACAAGATGTATCAAGACTTGAAAGAATACTGCTGGTGGCCGAAGCTTAAAAGCGATGTTGCTGTCTACGTTGGAAAGTGCCTAACCTGTGCTAAGGTTGAGGCCGAATATCAGAAACCGTCTGGTCTACTGCAACAACCAGAGATACCCATGTGAAAGTGGGAGTAAATATCGATGGACTTCATAACGAAATTACCCAGGACCCCTAGAGGCCATGATATGATATGGGTAACAGTCGATCAGTTAACTAAGTCTGCGCACTTCCTACCAATCCGAAAGAAGGATAGCACTGGAAAGCTTGCTGAGCTGTATCTGAAAGAAATTGTGGCACGTCATGGAGTACCAATTTCGATTATTTCGGACAGAGATGGAAGTTTTGTTTCAAGGATCTGGCAATCCTTCCAGGAGGCCTTTGGATCTCAGCTAGATCTAAGCACGGCCTTCCATCCGCAAACCGACGACCAGAGAGAACGGACCATACAAACACTGGAAGATATGCTTCGCGCATGTGTTATGGATCTAGGCAGTAGCTGGGATACTCATCTACCTTTAGTTGAGTTTTCCTATAACAACAGCAACCATACGAGCATAAAAGCCGCACCGTTCGAAGCTCTATATGGCTGCAAGTGCCGCTCGCCGTTATGTTGGGCAGGCGCTGGAGACAAACGTATGATTGGTCCTGAACTTGTTCAAGAGACAACTGACAAGATCGTACAGATCCGAGAGCGCATTAAGGTGGCTCGTGATCGACAAAAGAGCTACGCTGATAAAAGACGGAAACCCTTAGAATTCGAGGTGGGAGACAAAGTTTTATTGAAGGTCTCACCTTGGAAGGGTGTAGCAAGGTTTGGGAAGCGTGGAAAGTTGAATCCACGGTGAATGGTCCAATGTATCCAACAAATTTGCATCGTCAAACGTTCAGAATCAAGACGAACATAAACTTACCATTCAAGATATTGGAAAGAATTGGTACCGTGGCGTACAAGTTGGAGTTACCGGAAGAACTTAACGGAGTAGATGATACATTTAATGTGTCCAACCTCAAGAAGAGTCCAACCCAAGATATAGTGATCATCCCTGCGGATGAGGTACATATCGATGACACACTCCGATTTACAGAACAACCTGTTGAGGTAACGGATTGGAAGATCCATAAAACAAGAAGAAGTCGTATTAAACTTGTCAAAGTACGTTGGAACTCTAAGCACGGACCCGAGCACACGTGGGAACATGAAGATCGGTTCAAAGCCAAGTACCCCCATTTGTTCGAGAAAGCTCCTGCGGGAGATAACTTAGCCTGAATTTCGGGACGAAATTCTTTTAACGGGGGGAAACTGTGACAACCGGCTCAAAACCGGTAATTTCCGTACTATTTTAATATTATTTATTATCTACAATTATGTGCTTAAATGTCAACATTTTCTGATTTCAAGCTATACATGTGAATTCATGCACGTTTTATACTTCAAATACTGCTTTATGCATTACTCTAAGCGTTGCGTCAGAAGGACTAGTAAACTCACCGGTAAGACACGTTGTGTCAGCAATTCTGTAGAAAACAATCAGATAATAGAATTAGAGCCTAGGAATTGGCCCAACATCTAAAATACATTAAAACCCAAGTGTGGATACAAGGGTTAACATTTAAACTTTCCGGAAGCCAAACCATGCACTAAAAAGCACCCGAAACGCACTTTAAATGCAGAATTCAGCATAAATCAGCACCAAATCAGCTATGATCACCTTTTAAACATATTAATATCATGAAGAATTTATGTTTTATTGTCTAGAATAACTTACAAAGTGTCGGGAATTGAAACTGCCACAAAAGGTGCTTCATACCTAGTGAAACTGCGCAATTCAGCACTTTAACGAACCTTAACGAACCGAACAACCGGACAATAACCGGGACATCAAAATTTGATTAGAAATAATGTTTTTATGATATTAAACTAGTATTGGTTCTAGAACACCTTAAAAATCATAAAAACACCTAAACACACTTAAACTAACTTAAACCCCCTCGTTTGCACTTTAAACCCCTAAACTACCAAAAAGTTACACTTTACCCCCCTCTCTTTGGACGGTTGGGACAAGGGTCCCACCTTGCGATTTTATTTGATTTCTTTTGATCCTTTGTTGGGGTATATTCCAACACATATACCCTTGAAAGATATGGAAAATCTTATAAAAACCTAAACTAATAACATAACATTCATTCATCACCATCTTCTTCATCTTCTTCCCTTCTTCCTTCTTTGGTCTCGGCTCACCATCACCACACTACCACCACCATTTTCAAGCTTCAATCTCATAATCCAAGGTGATCTAGAGGTGTATGGAGGCTATCTAAGGAAGCTTGAAGTGTAGGAACTTGAAGGACCACCATGTGGAGCTTTTAACCTCTCATTTTCTTCCTTGTTCATCATCTTCATTTTTTGCCACTTCCCTAGCCATTAGAGCTAGTAGTAAGCTTCTTGATCACTAATTTAAGTCATGTTTATGTTATGTACAAGTTTCACCATCTAAACAACTTAACTTTTAATGATAAAAATGAAAGGATCTAACATATTCATGAAGAAAATAAGTGATTTCATGAATTTTTGGTGTATGTAATGATGTTGTTGATGTTATATCTTGTGATTATGTTTAGATCAAGTATGTTAAAGCTTGGATCTAACAAGTTTAAGAATGGATATTGAAAGATCCATGGTTAAACTTGAAGATGAATATATGAAGCATTATGCGAACATGAAAAATGGATTTTTACACATAAACTTGTAATCTTGAAGTAATAAAGTGTGTGTAGAACTAATTTTTGAAACTAAAACTCCTGGAAAGTTTGTTAAAAATTTAACATAAAGCTTATTTTTGAAAGATCTAAAGTTATTAAGCATGGATCTTGAAAGATCCATGGTTAAACATGATGTTAAAAATTATGATCTTTCGAATAAACATAAAAGTGGTTTTAGAACATGATTTACAAACTTTAAAGACCATTAAACTCATGGATGAGTTGGTTAATAAAATAAAGTTACACAAAAGTTTGTTTAAAATACACACGAACACTTATTTTTGGAAAGATCATCATTTGTAAAGTGTAGATCTAAAAAACTACCAATTTTTAACAAGAACCAAGTTCACCATGATGTTTCATATGGAAAAATTGGTGTATGATCTTGATGATTATTGTTGAAAATTGTTTTGGTGTTGAAAAGAAAATAAACACATGTTTTGAAATAATGGGAAACCTCCATTTTTAGGGGAAACTATGTCAAAATTTTTATAAATTTTTGACACTTAGAAAAATATAAATTTTGGTGAAACTTATTCCCTAAAAATTCACCTAAAAATATTTACCAAGGTTTCCCTAATTTTTGTGAGAAATTACAAGTTAAGAAATGATTATTTCTTCAAGTTAAAATTTAAAATTAAGTATGTATATTTTTAGGATATATATATATATATATATATATATATATATATATATATATATATATATATATATATTAGTGATCACCAAATTTTGTGCTAAGTGTATATTATGTGTATTATATATATTAGTGTATTAGGAACTTGAAAATACACTAAATACTCCCAAGGAGTATAAATACAAAAATACACATACAAAATACATGGGCAAATACAAGAAAATATATTTCCTAACATATTATTTAACTTGGACAAGTTGTGAACTTAAAAATATATTTTTGGACAAATATATAACCTATACCAAGTATTGGAATTTATACAAAAATCGGATGGGTATCAAGACTAACCACATATATTTTTTAAAGCATGACAAAATATATATACTTCATACAAGTCTTAAAAATATATTATTTTTAAGAAATATAATTCCGGAAGGTAATAAAAATCAACGTATTGATTTTTGGTGAAAAATAAAAATACACGAGTATTTTACATAAAATACAAGTATACTTTCCTAAGAATACTTGTACCAAAATAATATTGAAAATATTATTTCACAAAATACTTATATTTATTTTCGGGAAATAATATAAGTAATATACATAGTTAAAAATATAAATTATTTTTAACAACAAAGATCATATACGTAAGCAAAAGATGGTGACTTGTACTTGTGTGATACAAGTCTAGTTACTAACATTAATAGAACACGTATAGGTCACGACGCTACCGGTGAAGTTTACGACGCAGGGAACACAAAGTTGTGAGTTCATGTCCCCACTTTTAAACTTTTACTTGTTTTCTAAACTTGGGGAAAATACATGTGTTATGGTATGTTGATTTCAAAAACTAAGGAATGATACTTTAGATCATGTCACGAATAGGGTGCCATAAGCACCATTAATCAGTTACATACCAAGACCGCATAACAAAAGGTTAGATCTAATGGGTTTCAGGCAACCACACTCTTGGCCACTCTTTTACCAAGCAGTGCTTTTGTGTCTCTAGTCGTGAATCGACAGTCGTGGATCGACAAGTAAAAATTGCCTATGGTTTGGATGCTTCCTATGTCGTGTCACATGTTAATGGCCATGCAAACCATTAGCGATCTCTATTTCCTTATATTTACAGAAATACTTATTTCATAAAATTACATACCATATTTTCCATAACGAATGCTTAAATGTTTTAACAAATCTGCATGAATTCACACCAACATTATGTTGACGATTTTCCAAAACTCACATGTATTTCAGGTAACTAAAGTGGATGTACGCGCAGTCTCACTCTTGCTCTTGGATGTTGTTTCTGTTTTTAGTTACTATGTGTCAAGACTCCTATGCCCGTTTTGTTGGGTTTGGTTGTTATGTCCCACTCCGTGTGGTGATATAAGGACCAAAACCTTTATGTTTGTCTTTTAAATAAAGTTGTAAACTTTTCAGACAATATTTTAGGATGTGATGTAAACTCAAAACTTAACTTATCCTTTTAGTTATGTAATGTTAATGGCATTTGGAGTTATTTTATGATCATGTAGTATGTTTACCATTCGTATGCAATGAGAACCTTTCAATATCACACCTCGTGCTTCCGCCTTAGAAAGGGGTGTGACATAACGGAGATGGCATGATGACGTGTCAAACAACGGAAAACACACCGGGGTCCAGTTCATCCGATCGGATGGGAATCACCCCATTCGAGCGTTCTCACTGTTCTTTTGGTGAAGTTTCATGTTCAACCTGTTAATCAGTCATCTCTTCGGTGGTAATCCGTTTTCAACCAGCTCTTAACTAGGAAGTGAGTAGAGAGTCTGAATGAGTATGGATTCCATCGGTTTTTTTGAAGAAAGTCGACGAGAAGTTTGAAATCAGTTGAAAAAATATTGGAATATGTCAAAATCAGTTAGAATATGTTAAGATATGTTGATCTCTCAACAAGATTCCAAGTTATGAGTGTGGAAATCCTTTAGATCTGAACCAAACTTGACGGGATGAGGTCACCAAGTGAACACCATCTTCAAGCAGTCCAAATCTGGCGATTTTAGCGCGAAAACAATTGATTTTGATGGAGAAGATGACGAGGAAGTGTGTAGCGATGATGATTGTACAAGATTTGAGGAGAAACACTTATGAAATGGCCTTGAATAGAGAGAAAAGTGCTTGAGAATGACCTGCGAGCGAGTTGGGTTGGATGAGAGCTGTCACATTAGTGAACAGTAGAGTGTGGAGAGTATTTATAGGCTGAGAGAGTGTAAGGCGGTGCATGAAGTGGGTCGGATGGATGTTCGGTCGGATGGCCATCCGGATGGATGTCCATTCGATCGGCCGAGTTGTAGGAGTTGGTTTTCCAACCTTTGTTTCATGCGTTGAGCGTTGCGTTGCATTTAAGCGAGTTGCGAGTAAGCGTTTGAGTGTGTAAGCGTTGCGTTGATAACCAAAAAAAACATATAACTAAATATAACCAAATAATCACATAATCTACACCCATAACAACTACGATTCATAAAAGTAAATCCGCATTTCGAGTTTGCGTTGAGTTTACATTGCGATAGGGTTGTGATAGCGTCTAGTCTAACAAACAACATAATGCGATAAAATGTGTTCAAATAGTATGCGTTGTAAGTAGCGTTTAAATGCGATAACTGCGTTTTGAATAAGGGTTGAGATAATGCGTTGTAACAATCGTTTAAAAGTATAGTTTAAAACAATTAACCCTTTAGTGATAATCGGAATCTCGAGAGTACAAGTCAATTAAGCAATAAATGACAGATCTGAGTAATGACCCGAAGAGTCGGGTTGTTACAGCCTCCCCTACTTTAGGAAATTTCATCCCGAAATTAAGTAGCAGACGTAACAAAGAGTTGTGGATATTTAGCTTTCATATCACTCTCGAGTTCCCAAGTGAACTCGGCGCCGCGTTTGCCTTCCCAGCGAACCTACACTATAGGAATGCGAGAGCGTCGAAGTTTCTTGGTCTCTCGGTCCATGATTTCTAAGGGCTTTTCCACGAAGTGTAGGGTTTCATTAACTTGGAAATCCTTGAGAGTGACATGCAGGTTCTCTTCAGCTAAGCACTTCTTGAGGTTCGAGACGTGGAAGGTCGGATGTACGTTGTTGAGTTCCTCCGATAATTCGAGTCGGTAGGCCACTTTGCCAATTCTTTCCAGAATCTTAAAGGGACCAACGTATCGTGGTGCTAGCTTTCCTTTCTTGCCGAATCGGATCACCCCCTTCCAAGGTGAAACCTTTAGGAGTACGTGATCGCCAACTTCGAACTCAAGGGGCTTGTGGCGTTTATCGGCGTAACTCTTCTGACGACTCCGAGCTTTCAAGAGATTTTCACGTATTTGGAGGATCTTGTCAGTCGTTTCTTGTAATAACTCAGGACCTGTAATTTGCACATCTCCGATCTCGTGCCATACAATAGGCGATCGACATTTTCTTCCATATAATACCACAAAGGGTGCTATTTGAATACTAGTGTCACACCCCAACCAATGGCGGAATCATCGGAGTGGGACAAAAAAGATTGCAAGAGACTTCATAACACTATTTGTGACAATATTTAAATAATTCCCATTTCATTTCACAACTTCAAATTGTCAAACATTACATAAATTCAAATGACAACATGTTCAAAATCATAACAAAACAAAATTTGATACAACATAAATGCTATGTATCTAAGCATCGTCGCTACTTCATTTCATAGCAATCATCATCCTCAACCTGTAACATGTTTAAAATAAAGTTCAATGCAAAAGCAAAGGCGAGTATACAAGTTTGTTACATACATAGCATAAAAAGATAAGTTTAAATGATTCCTCATAGCAAGCATGTGATTCAAGATAAAGATTTAAAATCGGCATGTCTCTAACATATCAAACCAATGATGAAACGCAATAAGCTCATGACATAACCTCAAGTCTACGGGCGGTGCGTTAATCCTATAGCGCTATATATGTCAAGGATAGGCTCGATCGAAGCTAATGATAAGTTTAACACAAGATGAAATAAACCCAAGTTCAATGTATCAAGCAATCACATATACAAGCATGTTATAGGAATGTTTGTGCATTTATGTATAAAGTTTATGGGTAAAGTTTCAGAAGTAAACATGTTACACCCCAAAAAGTGGTAAATGTAAAGGGGGATTCGAGTATACTCACGGTTTTGAAAGTTGTTCCTACTTGATATCCCGCGAGAGTGGTTTGTTGGATTAGCTAGTTGGAGCACCTTGTCCTTCTACACGAAGAAAAACATAGGTGGGTGAGTTTGGGGAAATCGAAATATTGTGGAATCAAAATTTAAATAACATGAACATAGACTTAGGAAAGTAATCATCCATCACATATGATGCTTAGATGATGTACTTACTAACTTGACAATGCCCATTTGTTCATCATTAAGGGTTCGGTTTGTTGATTAAGTTATATAAATATTACTTAGGGTTTACTATATCATATAAGTCAAGCATGAGGTAGAAGATTAAAATCTTCATTTAGGCACCTCAAAGTATCATAGAAATCATGTAGGAGGTAGGAAGAACAAGTCTTCCATTTAGGCACCTCTAGATGTTCACCACTACACTTGATGTTATGAACATTCAAGGAGGGTCATGAACTTACAAGTAACAATAGAATAAGTAGAACTAATCTATGGAAAAACATCAAGCAATGTGTGGATTTTCAAGTAGGATAGCCTAAGCTAATCCTAAATCACACAATCATCAAACCTTAGGCTTGAAGATCACTTGTGGGTTAAACCCTTGAACAAAACAGAAAATTTCTGAGGTTTTATCCTCTAATTTTGCATGTCTCAACCTTGTTTTTAAGCCTAACTAACCATAGATGTGGTTATAAGCATAAGTACATAGGTTTGAGATGAGATTGACTCAAGTTTAGCTAAGTTTAACAAGGTTTAGTTGAAAACATAAACAAACAGTCCACTTTGGAGCCACTTTGGGGACATTCCAGGGTCTTGTTTTCTAGGGAAAACACATGGAAATGATCCTAAAGTTAATCCAAGCATGTAGGAAAAAAGAATCAAGTGAAATGGATAAGAAATGAGTGAGTTATGCTCACTTTAGTATGAAGGTATCAATTTGCTCGAACTTCTGGAATCAACTGCGTTTTGGAGTGATTTGAGAGAGTTGTGAGTGATTAGCAAAGTGAAAAATTCTTGCATAGCACTTAGGTTTTATAGGGGAGGATTAGGGTTGGGTTGGGTTAGGTGAGGCTTAAATGCAAGAAACACACCTTAAACCACTCAAAATGCACCAAAATCCGACCAACCAGCGAGCTGGTTGCGTTTTTCTCCGGATCAGACTGGCTCGCGGCCAGCGTAAGGTTTTGGGGGGTGGGTCGCGGCCTATGACTCTCCTCCAGACAACTTTTGGTTTTTGACATGATTAGCCCCTCAAGTTTGTATTTTAGGGTTTTAAGGTGTTTTAGGGGTTGTTTTCGCCATAAAAGCATAGTATAAGGGTAAAATAAGCATGATGAACATAAACCAAGTATAATTAAGTGTATAAATGTTGTATTTAAGTATCATATTCGATCAAAAGATGTATTATGCATAAGTTTCATGTATCTGCAAGTTTAGCACATAATTTCCAAGAATCTCGAATATGTAACAAATGTTTCACGATATTAAACGTTTGAGCATGTATAAAGTATGTATAACACATATTTAAAGAAATACGAATTTTTATTTATGAATCATGTCTTGGAGTTTACAATGATTACAACGAAAGGACAATTACAAGTACACAAGACTTCAAAAAATAGAAATACAAGCAACACTTTCTATTTATGGAAAGTACGAAAGAGCAGGGCGTTACAGTCTCCCCTCCTTTAGGAAATTTCATCTCGGAATTTAGGAAGAAGTAACGAAAAGGTGTGGATATTTCGTATTCATGTCACTTTTGAGTTCTTAAGTGAATTCAGGGCCACGTTTTCCTTCCCATCGAACCTTGACGATAGGAATTTTACTGCGCCTCAATATCTTGACTCCTTGATCCATGATTTCGACGGGTTTTTCCACAAAATGCAAGGTTTCGTTGACTTGGAGGTCTTCGAGTGGAACTTGAAGTCCTTCGTCAACTAGACACTTCTTTAAGTTGGATACGTGGAAGACAGGATGTACGTTGTTGAGTTCTTCAGGCAGGTCCAGTATATACGCAACCTTGCCAATCCTTTCGAGGATCTTGAATGGATCAACGTAGCGAGGTGGGAGTTTCCCTTTCTTACCAAATCAAACCACGCCCTTCCAAGGGGATACCTTGAGGAGTACGAAGTCACCTGTCTCGAATTCCAAGGGTTTATGACGCTTGTCCGCGTAACTCTTTTATCGGCTCCTGGCTTTCAGTAAGTTGTCTCGAACCTGTAAAATCTTGTCCGTTGCTTCTTGTATAAGCTCGGGACCAGTGAATTGAGATTCACCAATCTCGTTCCAACAAATAGGCGAACGACACTTGCGGCCATACAATGCTTCAAAAGGTGTCATTTGAATACTCGCATGATAACTGTTATTGTACGAGAATTCGATCAAAGGAAAGTGTGAATCCCAGTTGCCATCAAAATCTATTACGCAGGAACGAAGCATATCCTCCAAGGTTTGGATAGTACGCTCGATTTGACCGTCTGATTGAGGGTGAAAAGCGGTGCTAAGGTCAAGAACAGTACCCATAGCAGATTGAAAAGTTTGCCAAAGACGAGACGTAAAATGAGCATCACGATCGGAAATGATGTCAATGGGGATACCATGACGACAAATGATCTCATCAGTGTAGATTCTAGCCAATATCTCAACTTTGAAATCTTCACGAATGGGGAGAAAATGAGCTAATTTAGTCAATTGATCGACGATCACCTAAATACTGTCATGACCAAAAGAAGTACAAGGGAGCTTAGTGATAAAATCCATGGCGATGCTCTCCCATTTCCAGACAGGAATTTCTGGTTGTTCGGGCAAGCCAGAGGGACGTTGGTGTTCAGCTTTAACCTTCGAACAAGTGAGACATTTCGCAACGAAAATGGCGATATCCTTCTTCATTCCAAGCCACCAATAGGACGTACGCATGTCTTGGTACATCTTATCAGCACCAGGATGAATGGAATATCTCGATTTATGTGCCTCCTTCATCAGAAAGTCTCGAAGGTCATTACGATTAGGAATCCAGATACGATTGCAATAGTACAAAATACCATCAGATTTAGACACGAGATCTTCTTCAACAGCGCCTCGAATCTCGACAGAGAAACTACCTTCGTTAATAGAGGCGTATTGTGCTTCACGAATGCGGTTTTGAATATCATTAACGAGTTGGAGACAACGAATACCTTTTACATGAGTTTTTCGACTAAGCGCGTCGGCCACTACATTCGCTTTACCTGGATGGTAGCGAATTTCGTAGTCGTAGTCGTTTCATAATTCCACCCAACGACGTTGATGCATGTTCAGTTCTTTTTGGTTGAAGATATGTTGAAGGCTCTTATGATCGGTGAAGACCACACACTTAGTACCATATAGGTAGTGTCGCCAAATCTTCAACGCAAAAAAAAAAACTGCGCCAAGTTCAAGGTCATGAGTAGTATAGTTTTTCTCATGTATTTTGAGTTGCCTCGACGCGTAAGCGATAACCTTGTCTCGTTGCATAAGGACACAACCAAGTCCAAGGTTTGAAGCATCGCAATACATGACGAAGTCGTCGCTACCATTAGGAAGTGCGAGGATAGGAGCATTACAGAGCATGTCCTTGAGAGTTTGAAAAGATTCCTCTTGTTCGGGACCCCAAACAAAAGGTTTCTCTTTTTGAGTCTAAGAGGTTAAAGGAACATTGATCTTTGAGAAGTTGGAGATAAAACAACGATAATAGCCAGCAAGACCAAGGAAAGAACGGATTTCAGACGGAGATTTAGGTGCAATCCAATTCTTCACAGCTTCGATTTTAGCGGGGTCAACGTGAATACCAAGTTCGTTGACAGTGTGACCAAGGAATTGAACCTCTTTCAACCAAAATTCGCACTTGGAGAATTTGGCGTATAGACGTTCAGTACGAAGGAGCTGAAGGATAAGACGTAAGTGTCGCTCATGCTCTCCTTGTGTCTTGGAATATATGAGATTATCGTCAATGAAGACGATCACGAAACGGTCCAAGTACGCTTTGCACACGCGGTTCATCAAATCCATGAAAACAGCAGGTGCGTGGTCAAACCAAAGGGCATGACCACGAACTCGTAGTGACCATATCGCGTACGAAAGGCGGTTTTAGGTATATCTTCTTCAAGAACTCGAAGTTGATGATACCCAGAACGGAGATCGATCTTTGAAAAGCAGGTCGCTCCTTGCAATTGATCGAAGAGGTCGTCAATGCGGGGAAGTGGGTATCGGTTCTTGACAGTAAGCTTGTTGAGCTCACGATAGTCAATACACATATGGAATAACCCATCTTTCTTTTTGATGAACAGAACGGGAGCGCCCCATGGAGATGTACTAGGGCGTATAAAGCCTTTATTAAGAAGCTCTTGAAGTTGGCTCGAAAGCTCTTGCATCTCAGAGGGTGCTAAACGATAGGGAGACTTAGCGACACGCGTTGCGCCATGCACTAAATCGATGCGAAAATCGACAGAACGAGCAGGAGGCGGACTAGGAAGATCGTCGAGAAACACATCAGGGAAATCACGTACGACGGGAACGTCTCTTATGCTTGGGTCTTTGTCCTTCTTTTCCACAATGTGGGCGAGAAAGGCGAAAGTACCCTTGCGTAAGCACTTGTTCGCTTGAATGCATGACATGAGCTTGAGACATTGAGAAGGTTTCTCACCATAGACATGCAAGGAATCACCATTGGGTAAAGGAAGACGAATGAACTTCTCAGAACAGACAACTTCAGAACGAACTCGCCTAAGCCAGTCCATACCTACTTTGACGTCGAAACTACCCATTTGCATGGGTATGAGGTCGTTGCAAAATGTATGATCGTTAAGGATTAATGAACACTTAGAGAGGATGGAATCGACAGCGACGGATTTACCATCAGCGACTTCGACAGCGAAAGATATTGGCAACTTAGAGCGTTCACATTTAAGCAAAGGTTCGAATTCTAATGACACAGAACTTTTATCGACGCCAGTATCAAATAAACACGAATCATAAACATGGTTCACAAGGAACGTACCAGTAATGACGTCATTGGTGTTTTGCGCCTGAGCGGTGGTAAGAAGAAAAGCTCTGCCTCGAGCAGGTTGCTGAGCCTGTTGCTACTGATATTGCTGCTGTTGAGGCTGGTTTCATTGCAGACAGACGTTAGCCAAATGGTTAAGATCGCCACACTTGAAACACGCTCGCACAGGAGCGACTTGGTTCTGAGCTTGATTGGGGGCAGGGTTTTGAGCTACCACAGCCGGGTTTTGATTAGCCATAGGTGGTTTGTGGCAGTTTTGAGAAAATTACCCATATCGATTACAGTTGGCGCACTTGCGGCACGAAACGTTGGGAGGGTGATGGTACTAGAATTGGCCACACTTGGGTTGAGTCCCAGTGTAACCATTGGGAGAAGGTTCAATGTTAGAAACAACATGAATGGCTTGCAGGGGTTGAGGGTTTGAGGGTTTGACGGAGTGACGACCGCACAATTCTGGCTTGAAGCCTTCCGCTTCTTGCCTCGGTTTTTCTTGGTGGATGAGGAGGGTTCAACAATGGTTTCAACGGTGGTTTCAATGGTGGCTTGATGCGCATTTTTTAGTGAGGCTTTTGCGGCATTTCTGCGCATGACATGGTTGCTATTTAGGCGGGTGGCCAAACAAAAGGTTTCCTCAATAGTTGCTGGGCAAGCAGCCTCTACGAGGTTCATGAACGAATCGGGTAAACAATGGATGTACTTGTTGATGGTTTTCTCTGGGGTATCAACCTGGCTGGGACAAAAGATACTAAGCTGTTTGAAACGGAGGGTTAAACCATCGTTATCATCATCAACTTGTTTCAGCTGCCAAAACTCACTTTCCAATTTCCTCAGCTCGTGAAGCGAACAGAATTCTTCCTTCATAATCTTTTTCAATTCAGCCCATGGTAATGCGTGGGCGGCGTCCTCACCTCTTGTGATGCGTTCAGAGGTCCACCAATCAAGAGCTCTTGATCGGAACACCCCTGTAGCATTTTGGGTGCGCGAGTCGTCAGGACAGCCACTCTGACAAAAAGTGATCTCCATAGCGTCAAACCAAGTGAGTAGTGCGGTAGCACCATCCTTTCCAGTAAATTCCAATGGTTTGCAAGCCATGAATTGTTTGAAGAGAAAAGGTGTCTTATGTTTCTCCACCTTGGAGTCCACAGAGCCATGAGGCGATCCGGTGTTGGTTTGAATGCGACTCACGATGTCGGGTATAACTCCAGCCATATTATCGGCTATTTGTTCAGCAATGAGGCCTACGAGTTCTTTCTTAGAGATGGAACCGGTGCGGGGACCCTTCTTGGATTTGGGCTTTTCGGATGAGCTCGAAGATGCCATCAAGAAGTTCGAAAGAAACGAAAAGGATGAGACTTGATCATAAATTTTAAATCAAGTTTGTCATGTATAAGCATGTAAACGTTCAAGCATCACGTATAATTCACATAAGCATAAGTTTGCAACATGTATTCACAAGTATGATCATGTAAGAATGCGTAAAAAGAGTATAAATTTAGTTTGTTCACGAGGATCATTATTGTTTTTTATTGCGCGAGACGTGCGAAATGTGTAACGGTTTTGAAATGAACGAGGTAACAAGTATAAAAATCAGATATAAATTGAATCACATAAAAGAGAGGCTCATAAAACATAGGATTGTTTCGGGTAGAGAAACGTCGACTATTCCAAAGTGTATCGAAAGTCCTTTCAAATTAGAGAAACGTGCTTTGGCCTATAGGTAAGATACTCTCATCAAGAAGCGATTAATGGTATCTTACCCTTACAGTTACTACATGTCTCTAATCGATTGAAACAATCGAAAATTTGGCGAGATCGAAAATCGAGGAATGGGACTTAATCGACAAGGTGCGGGTTTCACCCCTAACTTGATGATTTCGTACCTTAATGTGGTTGGTACTTGTCGGGTCAAAATATAATTTCGATACTTTGACGAGGGTCCACTAGAGTTTGAGTTGGAAATTTACCATTAAGATGTGGATTTCACTCCTAGCGTAATGCCGTAATTTCGTGCCAAAAATAAAGTATAAGCGGGATGAGAGTCGTTCACCAAATTGTGGGTTTCACGCCAATTTTGGTAAACTCGTCTCTTTTGTATAAAGAGTGTCTTCAAGTCTTCAAGTGCATTGTGAACAGTGTCTTAGGAAAGACATTATGTGAGTATTAAGACCAAAAGAAGAGAAAAGAAGCAAAGTAGGAAGCATAACATTTTAAGCATGAAACAAGAATGGTTAAAATGAGGTACTTACTATAGACTAGGTCGAACATGGCAATTCTACCTAATTCCCTATAGTTATGGCTCTGATACCAATTTTTCACACCCCAACCAATGGCGGAATCATCGGAGCGCGAAGAAAAAGATTGCAAGAGACTTTATAACACTATTTGTGACAATATTTAAATAATTCCCATTTAATTTCACAACTTCAAATTGTCAAACATTACATAAATTCAAATGACAACATGTTCAAAATCATAACAAAACAAAATTTGATACAACCTATTAAACCTAACACGTCTATATGTGTATCTAAGCATCGTCGCTACTTCATTTCATAGCAATCATCATCCTCAACCTGTAACATGTTTAAAATAAAGTTCAATGCAAAAGCTAAGGCGAGTATACAAGTTTGTTACATACATAGCATAAAAAGATAAGTTTAAACGATTCCTCATAGCAAGCATGTGATTCAAGATAAACATTTAAAATCGGCATGTGTCTAACATATCAAACCAATGATGAAACGCAATAAGCTCATGACATAACCTCAAGTCTACGGGCGGTGCGTTAATCCTATAGTGCTATATATGTCAAGGATAGGCTCGATCGAAGCTAATGATAAGTTTAACACAAGATGAAATAAACCCAAGTTCAATGTATCAAGTAATCACGTAGACAAGCATGTTATAGGAATGTTTGTGCATTTATTTATAAAGTTTATGTGTAAAGTTTCAGAAGTAAACATGTTACACCCCAAAAAGTGGTAAACGTAAAGGGGGATTCGAGTATACTCACGGTTTTGCAAGTTGTTCCTACTTGATATCCCGATAGAGTGGTTTGTTGGATTAGCTAGTTGGAGCACCTTGTCCTTCTACACGAAGAAAAACATAGGTGGGTGAGTTTGGGGAAATCGGAAGATTATGGAATCGGAATTTAAATAACATGAACATAGACTTAGGAAAGTAATCATCCATCACATATGATGCTTAGATGATGTACTTACTAACTTGACAATGCCCATTTGTGCATCATCAAGGGTTCGGTTTGTTGATTAAGTTATATAAATATTACTTAGGGTTTACTATATCATATAAGTCAAGCATGAGGTAGAATATTAAAGTCTTCATTTAGGCACCTCAAATTATCATAGAAATCATGTAGGAGGTAGGAAGAACAAGTCTTCCATTTAGGCACATCTAGATGTTCACCACTACACTTGATGTTATGAACATTCAAGGAGGGTCATGAAGTTACAAGTAACAATAGAATAAGTAGAACTAATCTATGGAAAAACATCAATCAATGTGTGGATTTTCAAGTAGGATAGCTCAAGCTAATCCTAAATCACACAATCATCAAACCTTAGGTTTGAACATCACTTGTGGGTTAAACCCTTGAACAAAACAGAAAGTTTGTGAGGTTTTATTCTCTGATTTTGCATGTCTCAACCTTGTTTTTAAGCCTAACTAACCATAGATGTGGTTATAAGCATAAGGACATAGGTTTGAGATGAGATTGACTCAAGTTTAGCAAAGTTTAACAAGGTTTTATTGAAAACAGAAACAAACAGTCCACTTTGGAGCCACTTTGGGGACATTCCAGGGCCTGGTTTTCTAGGGAAAACCCATGGAAATGTTCCTAAAGTTAATCCAAGCATGTAGGAAAAAGAATCAAGTGAAACATATAAGAAATGAGTGAGTTATGCTCACTTTAGTATGAAGGTATCAATCTGCTCGAACTTCTGGAATCAGCTGCGTTTTGGAGTGATTTGAGAGAGTTGTGACTGTTTAGCAAAGTGAAAAATGCTTGGATATCACTTGGGTTTTATAGGGGAGGATTAGGGTTGGGTTAGGTGAGGTTTAAATGCAAGAAACACACCTTAAACCACTCAAAATGCACCAAAATTTGACCAACCAGCGAGTTGGTTGCGTTTTTCTCCGGATCAAACTGGCTCGCGGCTAGCGTAAGGTTTTGGGGGGTGGGTTGCAGCCTGTGACTCTCCTCCAGACAACTTTTGGTTTTTGACATGATTAGCTCCTCAAGTTTGTATTTTAGGGTTTTAAGGTGTTTTAGGGGTTGTTTTCGCCATAAAAGCATAGTACACGGGTAAAATAAGTATGATGAACATAAACCAAGTATAATTAAGCGTATGAATGGCGTATTTAAGTATCGTATTCGATCAAAAGACGTATTATGCATAAGTTTCACGTATTTGCAAGTTTAACACATAATTTCCAAGAATCTCGAATATGTAACAAATGTTTCACGATATTAAACATATGAGCATGTATAAAGTATGTATAACACGAATTTAAAGAAATACAAATTTTTATTTATGAATCAAGTCTCAGAGTTTACAATGATTACAACGAAAGGACAATTACGAGTACACAGGACTTCCAAAAATAGAAATACAAGCAAGACTTTCTATTTATGGAAAGTAAGAAAGAGCAGGGCGTTTCAACTAGCGTGATAACTGTTGTTGTTCGAGGATTCGACTAAAGGTAAATGTGAATCCCAATTACCACCAAAATCTATAATGCATGAACGAAGCATGTCTTCAAGGGTGCGAATCATGCGTTCAGTCTAACCGTCAGTCTAGGGATGGAAAGCGGTACTGAGATTGAGAGTAGTACCGAGGGTAGATTGAAAAGTCTCCCAGAGACGCGAAGTAAATCGACCATCGCGGTCAGAGATTATGTCACGAGGTGTCCCATGTCGATAAATGACTTCGTCTGTATAGATTCGTGCTAATAGTTCAACCTTAAAGTCTTCTCGTATCGGTAAAAAGTGAGCGGATTTCATAAGACGATCAACGATAACCCAAATGCTATCGCGACCTGATGGCGTGCGAGGGAGTTTTGTAATGAAATCCATAGCTATACTCTCCCATTTCCACATCGGGATCTTGGGTTGCTCGAGTAAGCCAGAGGTTCGTTGATGTTCAGCCTTGACCTTGGAATAAGTCAGGCATTTTGAAACATAGAGGGCGATATCCTTCTTCATTCCTGGCCACCAATACCTGGATCAAAGGTCCTGGTACATTTTGTCATTACTAGGATGAATGGAATATCGTGATTTGTGGGCTTCAGTCAACAAAATCTCTCGGAGATTATTGTGATTGGGGATCCAAATGCGATCGAGGTAGTGGAAAATACCATTCGGTTTATTTACTAGTTGGTTTTCGGTTCCGAGTATTCTTTCTTCCTTCAGAGTGTTCTCGAGAAAACAGGCGTGTTGAGCGTCACGAATAAGAGCTTCGAGGTCGTGTTGGGTTTGAACGTTATGAACACTATGTAAATAGCTTCGTCGGCTAAGAGCATCGGCGACGACGTTTGCTTTGCCTGGGTGGTAGCGTATCTCACAGTCGTATTCGTTGAGAAGTTCGACCCATCTGCGTTGGCGCATATTCAGTTCTTTTTGGTTCAAGATGTGTTGTAGGCTCTTATGGTCGGTGAAGACCGTACACTTGGTACCATATATGTAGTGTCGCCAAATCTTTAATGCAAAATCAACTGCACCGAGTTCGAGATCGTAGGTTGTGTAGTTCTTCTCGTGGACTTTGAGTTGACAAGACGCGTACGCGATAACCTTATCTCGTTGCATAAGAACACAACCAAGACCAAGGTTAGAGGCATCTCAATAAACAACAAAATCATCGTTTCCATCGGGTAGCGTGAGTACAGGAGCATTGCAAAGCATACTCTTAAGAGTTTGAAAGGCATCCTCTTGTTCGGTTTCCCAAACGAAAAGCTTGTCTTTACGTGTTAGAGAGGTGAGAGGAATGGCGATTTTTGAGAAATCAGCGATAAATCGATGGTAATAACCTGCCAATCCGAGAAAAGAACGAACTTCGGATGGATTTTTCGGTGTAATCCAACTTTTAACTGCTTCTATCTTCGCAGGATCGACGTGAATACCTTGATTGTTAACAATGTGACCAAGAAATTGAACCTCCTCAAGCCAAAATTCGCACTTGGAGAACTTGGCGTAGAGGAGATTTCCTTATAGAAGCTCGAGAACTAAACGAAGATGTTACGCATGTTCAGTTTTCGACTTTGAGTAAATGAGGATATCATCTATAAACACAATAACGAAGCGATCTAGAAATGGTTTACACACATGGTTAATCAAATCCATGAAGACCGTGGGTGCGTTGGTAAGACCAAAGAGCATGACCACGAATTCGTAATGGCCATAACGGGGTTCGAAAAGCGGTTTTAGGGATATCTTCCTCCTGAATTCGTAGTTGATGATAACTAGAGCGTAAATCAATCTTAGAAAAACACGTAGCGCCTTGAAATTGATCAAATAAGTCGTCGATTCGGGGTAGAGGATAGCGATTCTTGATCGTAACCTTATTGAGTTCCCTATAATCGATGCACATTCGGAATGATCCATCCTTCTTTTTCACAAAAAGGACAGGTGCGCCCCATGGCGATGTGCCAGGGCGTATGAAGCCTTTATCAAGTAATTCCTGGAGTTGACTAGAGAGTTCACGCATTTTTTACGGTGCGAGGCGATAAGGGGCTTTAGCAACAGGGTTTGCTCCAGGAATGAGGTCGATATGAAAATCAATATCACGACCAGGGGGTAGACCAGGTTAATCGTCGGGAAAAACGTTAGGAAATTCACAAACAACGGGAACGTCTTTCACTCCTTTCTTTTCCTCCTCCGCTACTACAATATGGGCTAAGAAAGCCAAGTATTCCTTACGGAGATACTTGTTTGCTTGGATATAAGACATAAACTTTAATTCCTTCGAAGATACCTCACCATAAACACATAATTGGTCACCGTTTGAAATAGAGAAACGGATCATCTTTTCGAAACAAACGACTTCAGCACGGTTCTCATGAAGAAAATCCATGCCTACTATGATATCGAAACTACCAAGTTGCATGGGATTGAGATCGATCGGGAAAACGTGATTGTTGAGTTCGAGTGTACAATCATGGAGAACGGAGTTAATTGTGACGGTTCTTCCGGTAGCAACTTCTACGTCGATAGTCGTAGGGAGATTAGCGCGTTTACGTTTTAGGAGCTTTTCGAATTCAAATGACATAAAACAGTTATCGGCTCCAGTATCAAACAAACATGAAGCATAAATACCGTTAACAAAGAACGTACCATTGATAACATTGTTGTCGGTCTGAGCCTGGTGGACGTTGATGTTGAAAGTTCTTCCACGGGCTGCTGGTGGTTGTGGTTGCTGCTGCTGTTGTTGCTGCTGCTGTTGTGGTGCTTGCTGCTACTCTTGTTTCACAACGCGATTTAGGCAGACATTAGCAAAGTGGTTAGGATCACCACATGCATAACAAGCACGTGCATTTGCAGCTGGTGCAGGAAGAGCTTGATTAACTTGAGGAGCACGGAGTTGAGCTGGCGGTTGTACAGGAGCTTGAAGAGCTTGCTGGCGAGGGCCAGTGCGACAGTTCACGGTGAAATATCTGTAGAGATTGCAATGGACACAGAAACGACAAGCTATGCCAACCGGGTGGTGATAGGTGCACGTAGGGCACATAGGATGTGTCACAGAATACGCACTCTTGGACGGCGGTGCGTTGGGGGCAGTAGCTTGTTGAGGCTGAGAATTGGATGGTGTAGAGATGGCGGCATTGTTCTTGCTGTTGTTACCCTTGCGCTTGCGATCACGGCGATTCGACTTAGAAGCTTGAGAATCTGGTGTGGTAGTTGCTTGATGAAGACTCTTGGTTGTAGTTTTGAAGACTCCACCTTGAACTCGCTTATCACTGATTTCAGCGGCGAGTTGGTAGGTTTCTTCGATGGTAGTCGGATTAGCTGCCTGAACAAAGTCAGCTACACAATCTGGAAGAGCTGGAATGCACTTCTTGATTGTCATCTCAGGTGTTGCCACCTGGCTAGGACAGATAATACTGAGCTGCTTGAAGCAAGCGACGAGACCAGCGTTGTCACCACCTTCTTGTTTGATACCCAAAACTCTTTTTCCAGCTTATGGAGTTCATGTGGGGGACATAATTCTTTCACCATAACTTCCTCCAGTTCCTCCCATGAGAGGCCATAAGTGCATCGTTTCCACGCCTGTTGCGCTCAGCAGTCCACCAATCCAGTGCCCTAGACTGGAAGACTCCAGTAGCATTCACAGTACGCAGGTCGTTTAGGCATCCGCTTTGACGAAGGGTGACTTCAATGGAATCAAACCACTGGAACATAGCACTGGGTCTATATTCACCAGTGAAGTCTTTAGGACCACAGGCCTTAAACTGTTTAAAACTGAAAGGAGCTTTCAGAGAGTCACTTTTCGATTCGACAGACGATTTGCTACTGACCTCGTTGATCTCGCTCACGATCTGAGGTATGACTTTAGCCATTTCCTTGGCAACGAGAAAAGCGATAGATTTGTCATCTCTGCTCCTCTGAGCATTTCGAATATTGTGAGAACCAAGGGAAGACATTGTCTGCAGCAGACATCGTCATTGATTTTGTTGGTGCACTGAATGTCTGCTGACTACGTCTTATAGAGTCTTATGTCTAGATAGGTTAAATGAGTGCACAATAGTGATTAAGTTAGGTTTTGGTCATGGTTTAGAAAGTCTGTCCGTTTGAGGATGACCTGTCCGTTTGAAGTATGTCCTGTCCGTTTGAAGAAGCCTGTCCGTTTGAGGAGTGTTCCGTTTGAAGCAGGCTGTGTCACCTTCAAACGGAAGGGCAACTAGTATATATATATGTTGTGTAGGCTCATTTGAAACGGACATGTATGTGTGTGTGAGTCGAGGTGCTGCCAAAATTTCATCAGAATCATTGTAAAAGACTCAGGAAAGCATTAATAGAAAAGAATTGAAAGAAACAAGCTATCGTGACTTTGTTTACTTTGATTCCGCCTCTGTAAACGAAGATGAACTGCCTTTACTGACTGTTTAGGGTCACAAACACGATCCAAGAAGTGGTATCAGAGCTCAGGACAAGGAGTTCATACCAAATTCAGCTTGATTACTTCAGATTCTCTCACTTCTACCTTTCTTTTCTGATTTGAACTAGTTGTTGCGGTTAAAATGGCCTGAAACTTTCACATATCAAACGAAATACACTGTTAACTAATCCTTGAAAATTTGATACCAAAATTCGACCTAAAACTGATTGAAAACATCCATTCCGTTTGAAAATGTTCGTTAAATGCTGACGTCATCCGTTTGAAGCTTGACATTCCGTTTGAAACTGGCTTCAAGTTTGAAACTGGCTTCCGTTTGAAACTGGCTTCAAGTTTGAAACTGGCTTCCGTTTGAAACTGGCTTCCGTTTAAAAAGTGTCTAAAAGTTTGAAACTGGTTTCCGTTTGAAAGTGTCTAAAAGTTTGAAAGTGGTTTCCGTTTGAAAGTGCCTAAAAGTTTGAAAGTGGTTTCGTTTGAAACTTGATTATTGTTGTCTCAAACGGAATAACAGATTCCGTTTGAGAAGATCCATTTCGTTAGAAAGACTATACCATTTGAATCATTCCGTTTCAACAGATTCCATTTGAATCCGTCATTTTTTTAAAACCAAGAATTTTCTAAGTATTTGTTGAATATTTTAGGTGTTTGAAGATGTCGAGCAACGGTGAAGAATTTTACAACACATTCTACAATGCGTTCACTTCAGAATCGACAGAAAGAAGATCTGATATGAGAGAATATTCGAAAGAGATTTCAGAAAACTTGAAGTATGAGAATATGTATGGAAGCCAATAGAAACCACCGAAGCTAATGAAGATTGAAGATTATAACTGGTGGAAAAATCGATTTGAGGGTTGGGTAAAAGCATTTGCTCCTAAAAGTTGGTTAAAATTGAAAAATGGATATACAGAACCAGTGAAAGAAGGATGAGAGTTAATAGACGAAAAAGAGTTCACAGAAATATATATAAAAAATGTTGTAGCTGAATACAAAATGATTACATTGATAAAACAATTAGTGAGAGAAGATATCATTTCGCTACTTGAGCAAGAAAAAACGTCAAAGAGTTTATGGGAAGCGTTAGAGAGAAAGTGTGTAGGAAGTAATGAGATTGTGAAAAACAAAAAGAAATTGTTGCGTAAAGAGTTTGATCTTTTTGGTTGTATGAAAAATGAATCAGTTTGTAAAATGATTGAGAGATTTGGACATCTGAAGATGGAGCTGGCCAGACACAAAATCACATACACTCAAGAGGAGCTGGTGGATAAATTGTTTGACTCATTGCCAAATGATCAGGATTGGCAATACTTCGCTTTAATGTTGAAAAATACAATCAAGCCTGAAGAATTAACAGGGGATTTGCTGATTGAAAGACTTGAAAGTCATGAGTTGGAGATAAAGAGATCTAAAGTCAACAACTCAGCTCATCAGCAGAATGTGGAGTTGTACTACAGAGGAAATCTACTACAGGCTGGGTCTCCAAGAACAACGTTTTCTGCAGAAAGTTCAAACTCTGTGAACAATGAAAGTTCTCACAGTGGTTTTCACAGTGGATCTTTTTCAACAACATCAAACCAATCTGCATCAAAGAATGTATTCCAATGCAACATTGCAGTAGATTTGAAGAATACTCAAAATTTCAACGAGGAGTCTGCAAAGCAACATATGGTCTTCTTAGCATCTGTGTTGGAGTCGTATGAAAGTCTTGTGGCAGGCAAAATAGGAAACACCAACTTGACGAAGGAAGACTACGATCAAATAGATCCTGAGGAGATGGAATTGATTGACATAAGGTGGTGTATGGCTAGTGCAATGAGGAGGGCACAACGTTTTATGGAAATTACCGGAAGGCAGTCTATTGGTGGACCTTCTACCAAGTTAGGCTTTGACAAATCCAAAGTGACATGCTTTAAATGCAAACAGAAAGGTCACTTTAAACGTGAGTGCAGAAATGCTTATGCTGATGATACTGTTAATCCGTTCAAGGAAGATTACTACAAGAAAGCAATCTATCATCAGAACAAGTCTGAACCTCCCAGATTGAAGCAGCCTAAACAAAAATCAAGAGCTCTGGCAGTTATTCATGACGATGAAGGTTATGACTGGAGTCAAGTTCTGCCTGAAGAAGATGCAGTTGGATATGCATTTGTAGCTGAGGTTGATCCTGATAAATGGTGGAAAATAGATTATGCAAGATGGGAAATTGGAAAATTCACAGAACCATTCAAAGAAGCCCAGAGAGCCAAAAGATGGAATGATGTTTTGGAATGTTACATGGATCCATGGGGTAATCCAGTTGTTAATCCATCAAAGGTGGATTTTGAAGCTATAACAAATTTGCTTCCAAGTCAGGCTACTTTCAACACAAGAAGGTTATCTGAGAAAGAATATTTGCCGGATTTGGAAAACAAAATCAAAGAAGCTTGTGAAGCAAGTCTACCAAAGGTGGTAGAAATGAAGAAGAGAAAGGAAGAAGAGTTGAAAAGATGGTTGAAGAAATGAAGATTACTGCAAAGCTTGCTGCTGAAAAGGAGCAGAAGATTGAAGAAGAACAGAAAGAAGAAGAAGAAGAAGAAGAGAAGAAAGAGGAAGATCAGACAGAAGAACCGGTGCTGAAAGAGACTGAGGTAAGTGAATCTTCTGATCTATTGAATGTTGAAACTGTTGATAATAATGAAAACAAGTGCAGGAATTGCATAGAAATGTGCAAAGCCTGTACTGAAAAAGATGAGATCATAAAAACAAAAGATAATGAATTAAGCAAACTTGAAAATGGTTTCACAACAAAATGTAAAGATATGATTGAAAAAGAAGAAATTTTGAAACTAAAGGTTGAAAAGTTGACACAGAAATGTCAAGGTCTTGAAAAGGATAATGATGTTTATAGACAACTGTGTTCTACAAAATGTGTTGGTTGTGTTGAAAAAGAAAATAAGTTTCAAGATTTTCAAAACGAGTATGATAATTTGAAGTGGTCGAGTCAGAGAGTACAAGAAGCTTATGATACTTTGAAGAGCCAAGTCAAAAGTTTTGATCAAAGATTGTCTGAAACTTTAGTCACTAAAGAAATGTATGAGAGATAGTTTAAAGAAAAGCAACTTGAATTAAACAAATGTGTTGATGAAATTGCTAATCTTAAACAAATTTTGGCTGAAAAAGAAAAGGTTGTTACCAAACTTCAAAGTTATCATAACTCTTCGTACATTCTCGAACGCATTTTCAACATCACACCAGATGACAAAGATACTGACAAGAACAAAAAAGGTATTGGTTCAGAATTTCATCAGGTACCACCACCGTTAAGAAACAATTATACTTTTTATGATGAGGAAAAGGTGGCTAAAGGTCTGAACATAGTTGACCAATTACCTGAAAGTATCGATGTGACTTACACCAAATCTGATGAAGCTGATGATTCAGAGGTGGTAAGTAAGGTTGTTGATAGTGTTTTGAAAGATGAGTCAAACAAAGGTAAGTCTGAATCACATGATGAAAATGAGGGAAATTTTCATGATGGTTATCTCAAACTGACAAAATCCGAGAAAAATCTGAATGATGATTCAAAAGGATTGGTTTACACCATGATTGGATCAGACAAATTATTCTTAGATGTTGTATTCCCGATTCAGAATGTGATTTCAGAAAAGGTTGATAAAGTTTTCAAAATGGTTGAGATTGAGAAGTCTGAGATTCCAAAGTTTGCTGGTAAAGGTCACAAAACTTTTTATAATAAACCTGGTTTCAAAAAGAAAAACATGAAGGCTGGATTGGGTTATAAAAAGAAACAAAATTGGAAAAGAAATGAAATGCAAAATTATCAGGCAATGATGAGTTTTGTTCAAGGAAAAAGTTTTGAAGAAGAAGAAAAGCTTTGTGCTCAAAAGAAAAGGCAACAACCACAGGTTAAAGATGTTTCAAAAAGAACATGTTTTAAGTGTGATCAATTAGGACATATTGCACGAAAGTGTCCGAATCTGAAACCTGTGGATGTTGACAAAAAGAAGCCTGAAAATTTTGAGAAACAAAAATCTGAGGGTGTGAAACAAAGGTCAGCCAGATTTGATTCAAAACAAACTTGGAGGTACAACACAAACAAGTCTGATTCTAGACAAACACAGATTTTTCACACACCCAAATTGAGAACAACTCAAAGTTGGAAAACAACTGTTGATATGACAAAACCCAAAGAGTTTTGGAAACCAAAAGTTGTTCAAAAAGAATCACATTTTTACAAAAGAGGTACTCCGAAAGGTCAAAAATGGAGTGCTAAGAAACAAGTAATTTTGGTAAAAGATGAAAAAGTTGAAGTTAAAATTGAAAAAGTTTTTGATGAGAAAGATTTTCCGAAGCTACATGATGAATATTGTGTAGAAATGCCTAAGGTCCAACAGACCTGGGCTAAATTGTTCAAGTAATTGAATGCTTTGAATGTGCAGGTGCTCACCAAAACCGAAGATTGTGAGAATGAAAGTTGGGGCAGCCTGGCACAGGAAGAGGTTGCTGAACCCTGGTTTGGTTGAACAGGGAGTTTATTGTTTTCTGTACATAAAAAAAATGTGTTGCTTGAATACGCCGAAACCCTCACGGCTGAACAAACATGATTACTTTCACAAGATTGAAAAACGGTTTTCAAACTGTCGAAAATCAATGGGTTGTAAATCATGGGGGTACTCTATATTAGTTTTTCTGCAAAACAGAGCATAGTTAGCAGAAAATGGATGGCGAGACAAAGCTATCAGCATCGTGTTGTCAAATTTTCTTTAAATGGTTTTGCATTTTAGGGGGAGAAAAATTGTCAGAAAATCCAAAAACATTAGAAAATTTGAAAAAGCCAAAAATATGATAAAATTCAAAAAATTGAGTTTTTGCGTAAAAAGAGAAAATGATAGTACATCAGTAGACAGTTACAGTATGCTAAAGAAATGTAATGATTAAATAGCATTAAACAGTCTCACTGATGATATGCCGATAGGTTTTTATACATTTAGTAAACTTTTTCGGGATATAAACTTAAATTCAAACTTGCTTATTTCGTGGGGAACACTACTTGGATATATAGGTAACCCCTGAAATCTCGTTTGAAGGACCCCTCTTTCTGAGATACTAGGTCTTTATGCTTAGTGATATCTGGGGTATTATCCCGGGACTTCTGATTTTGCGGAAGCAATGGCCTATTCCCCGGAGAATACTTTCTGCATTGCTTGAAAAATAGCTTCACCCTCAGCAAATTGATGAAACAATAAAATTGATAGTCATTGCTGTTGTAAAAAAGATCCTCTAAAGGGGACACACAAAAAGTCGAAGCCGTCATCTCTCTGCGTATACGGAAGTATCGACCTGAGCTCTCACGGCCCTCGCATCTAACCCCTTACAGATATCATCTAGGTATACTCACCTGTAAGACTGAATATTGGGATCTGGATACGGGAGTATATTCAAGAGGTGGGACACATGAATAAGTTTAAGTTCTTAAAACATCTAATTCGTATCCTGAATCAGTTGAACTTTGTGTGAAAATTTAAGTGGATCAGTATATCGACAATCTAAGTGAATTGTTTAATTCTTAATGTGTAACTAAGCTCAATGGTACTTGTGACTTGTCAAAAACTGATATGATCCTCTAACGCAATCTCAAACAAAAATAGTGTCTGTAAATATGTTTGTACATATTTCTTTACTGCTTTATATTTTCAGAAAAATACAAAAAGATTTTTGATTCTGCTTTATTTTCGACAACTGATGTCTGAGATGCTGAGTTTCAAAATCTAAGTAAGCTGATTGTGTTTATGAAAATAAAACAAGTTCATTAATTTGAAACTTGAAACCTTTTATAAAAAATCAAAAACAGTTTGTGATATCTCCAAGGACTTGGATGATTAACTGTGGGGGATTTGGATGCTTATATTGTTTTAGAGCTAGTTTTCGATCCGATTCGATGAAACTGCCAAATTCATGAGAAGTGATTTAGAGAAGATTGAATTGCCAGGTTACTATTCCTGGTAGTCTAAAATGTTGTTACTTATGAATGTATGAGTGATTGCAGGTAAAAGTCCAGACTACGATCCCAGAAGCTGAGTCTAAGGGGGAGTCTGAAGACAAGCTCAAAGCAAGGGGGAGTTTGTAAACCGAAAAGCAAGGTGACGATCCCTAAAGCACGGAAGCTTGACGAAAGGGGGAGCCTGAAGAAAGAGAGAGCCAGAGATAGATCCTGGTATAACATTCGAAGATAGAAGCTGATTAAAGAAGATAAAGATTGATAGGATGATTGCAGTATTAGACAAATTGGAAAGAGACAAAGACTAAAGACTCGAAGCCAAAGACTTCGTCAACATCCAAGGGGGAGTCTATTGGTGCACTGAATGTCTGCTGACTACGTCTTATAGAGTCTTATGTCTAGATAGGTTAAATGAGTGCACAATAGTGATTAAGTTAGGTTTTGGTCATGGTTTAGAAAGTCTGTCCGTTTGAGGATGACCTTTCCGTTTGAAGAAGCTTGTCCGTTTGAGGAGTGTTCCGTTTGAAGCAGGCTGTGTCACCTTCAAACGGAAGGGCAACTAGTATATATATGTGTTGTGTAGGCTCATTTGAAACGGACATGTATGTGTGTGTGAGTCGAGGTGCTGCCAAAATTTCATCAGAATAATTGTAAAAGACTCAGGAAAGCATTAATAGAAAAGAATTGAAAGAAACAAGCTGTCGTGACTTTGTTTACTTTGATTCCGCCTCTGTAAACGAAGATGAACTGCCTTTACTGACTGTTTAGGGTCACAAACATGATCCAACAGATTTAGATGAGATTCGATTATATCGGGTCTTGGGTATTAGTTTAGCGTCTCATAACACATACTTACTATTATTATTATCACACATAGAGCACAGAAACACATAGTCACGTAAGCACATAAGCACATAACACATGTTAGCCCATACTAATATGTGGTCCATGCAAGCACATATTTTGCACGTATTCAGCTATCTTTCAAATCTGTGTTTCGCGTTTGAGAGTTGCGAGTGATTGCGAGTAGCGTAGCGAGTATAGCATGTAGTATAGCGAGTAGCATAAGTGAATAGTATAGCGTACATCAGCAAGTACTGTAGCGTATGAGAGTTCATAGTTCGTCTGCGATTAGTTAGCGTTTAAGACTCACGAAACGGTGTGTGTGTGTGTGTTGTGCGCGTTTAGTGATGCGATGAGAAGAGAGGGCATAGTGTTGGAGATTTCCATCTTTTCGCTCATCGCTTGTGGAATAGAACCATAAAGCGTGAATTTGAAACATAAAACCAATAACGCGTAAAATCAGCGATTGCAGGCTTGAAAGTAGATTGTCCTGGGTGTGAGTCATCGACTACCCAAAGTGATTCGACTATTCTCAACAAGTTCGAGTACACGCTTTGGCCTGATAGACTGTGCTCTCGCCGAATATGGCGAACGACACTCGTCCTTCCGGTTACTACGTGACTCGGGTCGTTGGAATCCATCGAGACTTTGGTGAGAGTTTTGTAAAAATAGCGAGTGGAACAGGTCATTAAGATACGGGTTTCACCCCCAACTTAACAACTTCGTTCCTAATAGTGTGGCAAACCATCTCTATCCCGTGGTTTATACCGTGATTAGAGTAGAAATACGCGTAGAATGAGCGATTTTATCAAGAGTTACTGGTTTTCACACCTATTCTATATTAAATCACTAGTTTGTATTATGCAAGTGTTTTCGAAAACGTGTATGTTATGTCAGCTTTAGGAAAAGCAATGTAGTTTTGAACCTTAGGAAAAGCTGATGGGGTATGGTGTGTTCGTGCAGAGCTTGACAACTTCGCATAAAGTAACCTTTCCTTTGAGAGTTCGATCGAGAGTATCAGAAGTAAGCTCGTGCAAAACCCCTACTGGGTTTGCACAGCGTGGGTATCGTTGGTACTTAGACAATAGACTAGGTCAATCCTAAGACTCAGATCCCAGACTATGTCAAGTCTTTCCTAATTCCCTATAGTTATGGCTCTGATACCAATCTGTCACACCCCAACCGATGGCGGAAACATCGGGGCGTGGCACTGAGCGAAACAGATTGTTCAAGAGAATCTATAACAACTATTAAGTGGCAATATATTTAACGTTAATGTCCCATACCACTAACATATAAAGCATAAACAGTTATTACAGATAATTGTCTCATAAACAAAATACTGTTCCAACAATTCAGATTTATTTAGTTTGTTTCTAGACTCCCTAGCTTGTTCATCATAGCACAGCATCCTATCAACCTGTCACATACGTTAAAATAAAGTTAATACATAAAAATGTAAAGGTGAGTACACAAGTTTGCATAGAATAATAGTAGAATAGAAAGCGTTTACGCATAACCAGCATGTATCACGTAGAGATGTGAATCTAGTATGTTATCGACAATGACATATGCAACAGACATGTCTGCGAGTTGTAGAATGCACAACACATTATCACCAATGTGACCATGTGAAGTAAGGCCCTTAACAACCCCTGAACAAACAGGAGCTGAGTCCAAACTATAGTACTATCGTTGCTAAGGTGCCAGGCAGACAATCATTGTGTAAACATAACATACAAGCATTCATCAAGTCACGTATAACATGCGAGAGCGGTTAGCGTTTGCAAAGCGTTTAGTATTGTGTGCGTTGTGTTTTGATATAGAGAACGTCTGTAACACCCAAAAGTGCGTTAAGCAAAAAAGGGTTCGAGTATACTCACAGTATGTGTTTAACAAGTAAACACAGCCTTGGATTGAAGGGAGCGCTTGGAGTTAGCCTGAGCATTGAACAGTAGCATAAGCATTGAATGGTGCGTAACAGTGTGTCGAAAGGTAAACTGAGCGAATGAGCACAACCCATCCGGATGGGTGGTCAACCGGTCGGATGGTCATCCGATCGAATGGCCATTCGGACAGTTGGCTATTCGAGTGGATGTGTGGGTGTTTGTAAATTGAAGTTTTCATTGTAGCGTTTAACATTGTAAAGTATAGACACCAAGTCATCCGGTCGGATGGTCATCCGGACCGATGGCCATTCGATCGGATGGCTATTTGAGTGGAAATAAGTAGTTCGTAGTTTTTCGTAAAATTTCATAAGTAAAATTTTGAAGTTTAACGGAGACGGCATGATGAAGTGTCAAACAATGGAAAATACACTGGGGTCCAGTTCATCCGATCAGATGGGAATATGTCAAAATCAGTTAGAATATGTTAAGATATGTTGATCTCTCAACAAGATTCCAAGTTTTGAGTGTTGAAATCCTTTAGATCTGAACCCAACTTGACGAGATGACGTCACCAAGTGAACACCATCTTCAAGCAGTCCAAATCAGGCGATTTCAGTGCGAAAACAAGTGATTTTGATGGAGAAGATGATGAGGAAGTGTGTAGTGATGATGATTGTACAAGAATTGAGGAGAAACACTTATGAAATGGCCTTGAATCGAGAGAAAAGTGCTTGAGAATGACCTGAGAGCGAGTTGGGTCGGATAAGAGCTGTCACATCGGTGAACAGTAGAGTGTGGAGACTATTTATAGGCTGAGATAGTGTAAGGCGGTGCACTAAGTGGGTCGGATGGATGTCCGGTCGGATGGCCATCCGATTTGATGGTCATCCGGATGGATGTCCATTCGATCGAGTGGTCATTCGATCGACCAAGTTGTGGGAGTTGGTTTTCCAACCTTCGTTTCGTGCGTTGAGCGTTGTGTTGCGTTTAAGCGAGTTGCGAGTAAGTGTTTGAGTGCGTAAGCGTTGCATTGATAACCACAAAAACATATAACTAAATTTAACCAAATAATCATATAATCTACACACATAACAACTACGATGCATAAAAGTAAATCCGCGTTTCGAATTTGCGTGGCGATACCGTTGTGATAACGTCTAGTCAAACAAACAACATAATGCGATAAAATGCGTCCAAGTAGATGCGTTGTAAGTAGCATTTAAATGCGATAACTGCGTTTTGAATAAGCGTTGAGATAATACATGTCGCAACCCCCGTCCCCTCTCTTGGGAACAGGTGGTCGCGAACCAGTATCAGTGGTATCGGTGTTTATTAATTTGGCAGCGGAAAATTTCATCAGGACCGTAGTTAGGAAATAGTTTATCAGAGTAAAACACCACAATTTTTATAATAGTAAATAAATGGGAAAAACCTAAGTTTCCATTACACTCTATTTTATAGGGATAAACCCTAGTTTATTGAAATAAAACTTCTTCTTTATTTAGGTAACTTTTATAGCCACTTTTCCAAGCCTTCAGTGCTCTCCAGCTGGCTTCTATTTGGCTTTCACATTTTGTTACCTAAAATGCATTTTAAAAAGTTTTGTCAGCAAGAAATACTGGTGAGTGAATCCCAATTTAATCAAAACAAGTTTTATCATTTTACAGCATTGAGGGCAATCCAGCAATTACAATTGTTTGCATCGACTTTAATTACCACCCACGGTACTGTCAATTTTGACTTGTAGTCATGTTACTATTCACAATATTAGTAACAAGCAATGTATACAAAACCCCAAAATACCGACGATAACTGTAGATTTATAAATACTCAATCATTGTGAATTGTAAAATAATTGAGGTTTTGTAAAAACAGTTTACAAAAAGGGGAATTACTCACATTGCTATTTTAGATGTTTCCTGGTGATTTAATGGTTACAATATATTAATTTAAACAATGCACACGCGTTAGTATAATAACCCAATTTACATTAGCTATATCCCTCTCCCGAGACATAATTCCAACGACTAAGTCAGGCAGAGCCTCGACATGCGTTATGGAGCTCTAGATCAATCGGACAGAGTAACTAATACGTAACCTGGGGTTATAATACTTACAACGAGGCAGAGCTTTGCTAATTTAGTGGGTATTATGCCCAGGAATTATTTTTGTTATTAAGAAGTTTTGAGAGAGAAAGTTGTTTTGAACGGTTTGGAAATGAAGCCTGAGCCCCTCATTTATAGGCTGGTCGACAGGCGACTCGCGACCCCCTGATCAAGTTTTCTCGCGGCTGACGAGGGCTTAGGGTAGACCCTAGCCTTAGTTAGTCACCGGTATAGGCTTGCCGAGTGTCGTGCCACGTGGTGGGCTAGGGTGCGGCCTGGTGTCACTAGCTCGCGGCCCGCGACAGACCCGTCTGTCTGGTTCGCGCCCCGCGAGGGCTCCATAAATTTTGTATTATTTGATTTTTGTAAAATTAAAGGTAAGTTAGGCCCATTTTTTGCATACGGGGTGTATTTTAGGACGTATAGGGGTGCTTTTAAGAGTTTTAGGAGAGTTGTTATAATGCGTTGTAACAATCATTTAAAAGTATAGTTTAAAATAGTTAACCCTATAGCGATAATCGGAATCTCGAGAGTACAAGTCAATTAAGCAATAAATGTCAGATCTGAGTAATGACCCGAAGAGTCGGGTTGTTACACCTGATTGGTTCAGCGTAACAGACAGTACTAATCAGTAACGATTTTTTATAACATTATCACATGAAAACATGGCAGGGTTCCAAAGACAAGCCAGGCCACCGATCGACCTTGCGCTTCCACCACTGCCAAATTATATGCTGACCTTCCCCAAAAACCATTAAACATAAAGTTCGCCAAAGCCCCCAACTTTTTTTCTTGAATTGCTAAGAAGTGGACCCCATAAGTAGTTTTAATGCCCCTCACCCAATCGATCTTACGGGAATCCCGTACCCCCCCTCAAATTAACGGAAAGAAAATTCATTGGGGAGCAATAGATGCACCTTCACCTTCAATAAGAACGTTGGTGGCTTCTTCGAAACGTTGTAAATCAAAACCCACCTTTGAACCTACCTTCGAAGTAGCCTGAACCTCGACCCCAGCCCCTTGTTCGTATAACAACTCTCCTAAAACTCTTAAAAGCACCCCTATATGTCCTAAAATAAACATCGTATGTGAAAAATGGGCCTAAAATAAATTTAATTTACAAAAAAAAAATCAAATAAAACAAGATTTAGGGGGCGCTCGCGGGTCGCGACCCCCTTGGCCACATTAGTCGCGGGGCGCTACAGCTCAACACTAGGCAAGCACCCGGTGCTGCCACGTGTCGTTAACGTGTTGGGTCTAGTGGTCGAATTAGCTAAGCTAGGGCCTACCCTAGCAGGCCTCGTGGGCCGCGAGAAAGACAGAAGCTGCCGTCGCGAGCCGCGACCCGCTGCTCGATCAGAACTATAAATAGGGGATCTCGGCTTCAGTTTCAAATCGTTCACAATTCAATTTTCTCTCTCAAAACTCTAATAGCTAAAATAATCTTCGGGCATAATACCCACTAAATTAACGCAGCTCTGCCTCGTTGTAAGTATTATAACCCGGTTACGTATTAGTTACTCTGCCCGATTGATCTAGAGCTCCGTAACGCATGTCGAGGCTCTGCCTGACTCAGTCGTTGGAGTTTTGTCTCAGGAGAGGGATATAGCTAATGTAAATTGGGTTATTATACTAATGTGTGTGCATTGTTTAATTTAATATATTATAACCAGGAAATACCAAAAATAGCAATGTGAGTAATTCCTCTTTTTGTAAACTGTTTTTACAAAACCTCAATTGTTTTAAGTTATAATTAACAGTGATTGAGTATTTGTGATTCTACAATTATCGTCGGTATCTTGGGGTTTTGTATACATAACTTGTTACCACACTGTGAGTAATAACATTACCACAAGTCAGGATTAACAGTACCATGGGTGGTAATTAAAGTAGATGCAAACAAATGTAATTGCTGGATTGCCCTCAATACTGTCAAATGATAAAACTTGTTTAGATTATCTGGGATTCACTCACCAGTATTTTCTTGCTGACAAAACTTTTTAAAACGCGTTTTAGGTAACAAAATGTGAAAGCCAAATAGAAGCCAGCTGGAGAGCACTGAAGGCTTGGAAAAGTGGCTATAAAGTTACCTAAATAAAGAAGAAGTTTTATTTCAATAAATTAGGGTTTATCCCTATAAAATAGATTGTAATGGAAACTTGGGTTTTTCCCATGTATTTTATTATTATAAAAATATGGTGTTTTACTCTGATAAACTATTTACTAACTACGGTCCTAATGTAATTTACGCAGCCAAATAAATAAACACCGATACCACTGATACTGGTCCGCGGCCGCCCGTTCCCAAAGATAGGGGTATGGGGTTGCAACAGAAGGTGGTATCAGAGCTACAGCCACTGATTTCAGCCACAAAAGTGTTCTGTTGACTCCAAAATTTTATCCATGATGTTAGGAAATAATCTGTTTGATTCCGTGCATATTTGTATATTATTGTTTTGTGTTATTTGACAATTTCTTAGTTTACAGTATGAGTGATCAAGGTCCATCAGACGCCTATCGTCACCTGTCTAGTTCTCCTAAAAGTGAAGGAACTTCCTCCCAGCCTTCTCCCTCGGGGTATTCAGCTGACACTGAAGAGGGAATCTTCATATTTAAAGCGCAATCCGAAGAACCATTCCCTACGAAAAAGAGAGGATGGTTCAGTCGGGGAGCACACGAGCGTAGGAAGAGAATGAGAAAATTGCAACAACAAAAGGCTTTAGCAGCAACAAATAGGGAAATGAAAGCACAGACCCAATATATAATTAATAGGCGATTAGCAAACTTTCACATCCTAGCCACCACTGCAGCAGACCCAAACCTAGAACAAATCATTGCACCAAAGCCATTACCAAGAGTTCCCAACTCAACCCATGGAAATAGAACCTAACCCAGGAGACCAGGTTCGGGAAATACTAGAAAACCCGTACCCATATGAAGAACCGATGCCCGAGTACCCTGACCCAGTACCCGCACCACCACCACCCATGAGTACTGAAAACATGCAGGAACTCCGCACATTTGGTGAGGAGTTAGTGGATGAAGGAGAGAGAATAAGACAAATAGGGGAGAAGCTCGTATGGAAATACGACGAGCGAAATATGCAATACTGGATGAACCCCTAGTAACAATAATAGTAATAATATATATATATATATATCTTTCTATATAATAAAGGAAAACTTTTAGTGGACACGTGTCAGCAAATAATGAAGGCCCTCCCTTTCTTCTTCCCACGTGTCAAGTTCCTATCATTTCCTCAGATTTTTCTCTTTTTTATAAAACCTAAATCATACAAAAAATCAGATCTCAATTCAAAATTCAAAAATGACCTTTACTTTTCTCTCTCTTTCTCTCAAAAAGATTCATGTCTGAAAGTCTAGCCTCATCCACATCTCCATTATCATTCATCCATTCTCCTCCCATACGCACAAAGATGAAATCTGAGGACGTAGAACCGGAGATGAAGAACTTGAAAGTTGAAAAAAGTTGAAAAAGACTTGTCAGGAACGACTTGATGTCAGCAACAATTTCACATTTAAGTTGATAAACGGGGTTCTCTCAGGTGCACCCAATCTTCTTACTTTAAGCTGTATCGAGATTAGTTCTTTTTCTGTTGTAGAGAAGCTAGATAATTAACCCTAATCCTAGCGAAACGCTAAAGTTAAAGGCCTGGATATCGCTGTAATTTGTAAGTAATTGATATATCCAACGAAGAAGGGAACCATGCTAAGAAGGGGATGTTGACTGCTTTGAGATATCGGTTCTCTGTCCAGATCTTCTGATCACAACTATCTCTGTACGATTTTCCAGTTAAAAATCGCTAATATTCCTTTCCGTTCGTCAACAGTTTTTTCTGTACAAACGCGATTGCATTTCGTGTATAACTGATCTGCTGTTTACTTGCAGAATTTTGAATTATTGCTGTGACGTATTTCGAATTCAATTTTTTGTTCAGAGCTATGGTACTCTTCGATAGATTACTTGTTTCGAAAGATAAATAAGTGAGTGAGTTCTAATTAAGCATCGTACCGATTGTTATTATTATCCGTTATTGTTATTATTATTGTTGTAATTATGTGTGTGGTAGTTTAAAGAGATTTAGGTTTTTAGAATTGCAGGATATTCATTGCAAATCAGTCGATTTAAGTATGATACTAACACATTTGGGATCATGTGATGTTGCAGGTTTTAATTTGTTTATAGTTGAAGTTTGTTGTTGTTCAGGTAATCCCTTTTAGCTTTTAGTTTACATTCAACTTAGCATAACTAGATTATCGGTATTTGTTAGTTTACGTGTAAAATTTTCACTGATTTTTTTATTGCTGACTTGAAGATTAGGATTACTACAACAAGTTCTTATTTGCTATAGTTGTTGTTGTAAATTGTACTTAGTAGGTGTTTTGTGCTTAAGGGTGTTGTAATTAATGCTTATTTGTTGGTGTTTTACTCCTTTTAATGCCACATATTTCTTTTGCATACGTGTTTCACTCTAAAATTACCCTAGGTACGTGCACAGAAGCTGAAGCCACGCGTCTCTTCATCCCTTCAAGATCTTGACCTTGCATTTTTTAAACTAGCGTGCCAGACCGAAAACCGAAGTTGCATTTTTTACACTAGCATTTTTAGACCGAAGTTGCATTCAAAGTTATTCAAAAGTCAAAGGTGTGTTTATCCAAATTTGTTCTTATTGATAAACAAATGATCAATTAGTGTCATATCTGCAGGTGATTTGATCATTTGATTATATCAAATGAACAGTAAATTATGGTTTTAGTGTTCAATTGTTTTGACTTTCCGAGTTACTCATTTGGGTGATTTGATATAATCTGAAGTATTCTATATGAATGGGTCGATCTGGGTTGTTTTGTATCTAATGGATGTTATTGCATCTTTGAAGAAAATAAAATCTTGCATCATCAATATGAATTTGCTCCTCCAAGTTCTCTATTCTTCTTCAAAGTTGGCTGTAAGCAATGACGGGAAAAGGACATATGCTTAAATACCCGTTCATTAATATTAGAATAGTTTTAGTTTGGTACCTTTTTTTTTTTTTTTCATGAAACGACCCGTTTTGACCCGAACCTAATTTAGCCAAAGGCCGTTCTGAGCCGACCCAAAATAACCATGTTTTGAAATGACCTATTTTGACCCAGAGCTGTTCTGACCCATTTCGACGAAGTCCTGTTCTGACCCATTTCTACGCAGTCCTGTTCTGATCCGAACACATCCTGACCCACCACCTGCCCCACCAAACCTGGCTGTTTTACCACTAAGTCGAACACTTGGTGCACTTGAAAAAAAAAACTAAATATAGGAATTCCAAGATATGCCTGCCCATTTATGAAGTGAATGTCAATTACATGTGGATTGTTTGCCAAATTGTCATTGTATGATCATAGTTAGGCTGGTTCTTAGAAAAATAAAAAGACAAAAAATATTGTCTTTGTAGAATGCTAATTCAAGGTGTTTCAAACAAATGGCCACCGTTGTTAGTAAGTTTCAGTTAATGGCCAAATTTTGAAATATTTCAGTGTCATGCTTTATGCATTGCATTATCGACATGTTGAATTTGTTTTGAATTCCATTGAATGATAAGGATGATTTCTTAGGTTCGCATAGAAACTGATCCAGCTGCTAGAACCTGATCATGCTGGATAGTGGCATGAGAGGACCCCACACTAAGTCACTGACATTTGAGTATGCTTTCGGTCTTTGAGTTCCATAACAAAAGGAATATATACTATATCATATTAACATGTTCAGAGTTAATATTATCTGGTTAAATGTCAACATAGGCTGAGTCTTTGTGATATGTGTGTGATCACTTTCTTTTATTTGGTTTTGCAAAACAATAACTCAACAGACTTGGTGAAATATTGAATTGCCACAATCTTTTTTCATTCAGTCTATTTTTGGTGTAGTATTGTACTTCCTTTAATTATTGGTATAAATTGTGGTTAAATACTAGGGATGAGAACGGTAGCCGTTCGGTACCGAAAGTACCGGTATCGAAAAATAAGGAAAATTGGTACCGGTACCGGTGTTTTACCCATAAATACTGGTACCGGTACCGAAAAACGTGAAAAATGGGAACCCTGTACTCTATAAGAGATAAAATTTATTTATTCTATATTAATAAATCTTTTGACCGGTTACTCTATAAGAGATAAAACTTATTTATTCTAAATTAATAAATCTTTTTTTTTTCAGGTGGAAAAGTGGGGTCTGCTAGAAAGTGGTCATAATCTTGATGTTGCGGACCTTAAAGTGCAAAATATAATCGGTTGAGGTTTTCTTGGAACTCACAAAAAAGTTTTAAGTGGTGTGCAAAATTATCATTTTGCCTTTGGCTCGGCTTTATCGGTGTTAATGTTAAAAAGTGTCGGCCAATAAGAGTTAAACAATCGTATCAATTGTTGCACTTTTATAGACATGCATATAGTGACAACTTCATGGCTTTGTTAAGAGTAATTTTAGCATGGCTTTGTTGAGAGTAATTTTAGCATGGATTCCATGAAAGATTTTGAGTGTTGGTTTCATAGAGTATATTAAAAGTTTGGTTAAATTTGCAGTTGAGTGTTAGGAGCGTGAAGAATCTATGACTCAAAGAGATACTGGTAGATTTCCAATAGATATAAAATGGGAGAAATGTCGTATGCATAGTGGTTAAGGTTCGAGGGGATGAATTTTGCAGTTTAGTTTGGCTGCAAATGTGTAGGGTTAATGTGTTATGTTTTGTACGATGTCATCAGTGTTGTATTGTGTTCTATTGGATATTATGGTTTGGAATTGGTTCTTAGTGACTTGCTAAGAATTGGTCTGGTGATAGTGTTGAATAGAAGTTCATTTTGTCTGACCAAAAAAGTTAATGTGTGTTTTTACCTCTAAGTTCATTGAAAGAATTGATCTTTCTTTTTTTGTTTTTAGTTTCTTTGTTACTCACCTGCATCTTTGTAAGATTTAGTCATCAAACATGTTTTTAAAATGTGGAAGGTATTTTTTTAAAAGAGGAATCTGTTGGTTTATTTGTTATTTAAAACGATTGTGTTTAGGTTTCGGTTTATTGTTTTAAAACGATTAAACATGTTTGTTATTTATTTGTTATTTAAAAGATGTTCCCTTTCTTTATAATACATTTTTAATAAACCTTAAAAAATGTGTATCCATTCGTTGTTTAATAAAATGTGGTATGTAAATTTTCCAAAAACCACCCATGTTTTTACACGGGGTTACATAGGTCTTAGCATGAAGAGATATCAGGTTATAAGTCATACAAAAAAAATACATTTATAGATATAGATTTTTTTAACAAAACCCATAACCCGTGAAGCTCACGGGTATATAACCTAGTATATATATATGAAAAAGAGTAGAATGTCGCAATGCTCGACGATTTTGATCAATGTGTTTGTGTGATTGTTTACATTAAATCTTATTTTGTGATATTAATACCTGGTAAATGTTTATAATACAGATGGACAACGAAGTGAATCAGGAAAAGCAGAATAACAATAATAACGGGAACCAATTAGATAACAGTGACGTCCAACATATAGTGGCACAAGGGATTATAGATGCTATGCCTAATATCATCAAAACTGTTAAAGAAGCAGAAATTAATAAAAGTAATAGTGGAAGTAAATGACCAACTACTGAACCCAGTCACAGCATAAACAATGGACCATTACTTTAATTGCCTATTCCAAAAAGAAGAATAACCATGTCTTATGGTTGTTCTTATAAAGAATTTTGGTCTTGCAAACCAATAGAATTCTCTGGCAATGAAGGAGCCATTGCAGCTCTACGCTGGATAGAAAAGATAGAGTCAGTCTTAAAAATAAGCAAATGTGCAGAGGAAGATAAAATCATGTTTGCTTCCAATCTTTTTAAGAATGCAGCTCTAGAATGGTGGAATACTATTCTCTAGTCTAAGGGAAGTGACAGAGTCTATAACATGGAATGGACTGAGTTTAAGAACATGGTTGAAAGAAAATTTTGTCCTCCTAATGAAAAGCAACAAAATGCTAATAAATTCTTAAACCTTAGAATTACTGGAATAGACTGCAAAGGTCACACTACCATATTCTTCGAATATGCTAGAATAGTACCAACCTTAGCTTCACCAGAACCAGTATTAATCTCCCGTTACATCTAGGGATTAATTAGTGAAATAAGACATGTAGTCAAGGCAGCTAGACCCCAAACCATAGAAGAAGCTGTAGAACTAGCCAATAGCTTGACTGATGAATTAGTACATACACAAGAAGAAAACCAGAGGAAGAACCTAGTCCAAAAGCTTACCTAGGAATTTCGCTACGGTAATTCCAACCGTGGGAAAAACATAGGTTCTACTTCTGCACCTTACTGTAAATCCTGCAAAAAGAAGCATTCAGGAAGATGTTCCACATACTGCAACTTCTGCAAAATACTAGGACATAAGGAAGAAGACTGCAGGAAGAAACCCAGTAATGGAATATGCTTCAATTGTAGAGAAAATGGGCATATCAAGCCAAACTATCCGAAACTAGCTCTAGCCATGAACAACAAGAGTACTAAGAATGCTAGAGCATTTGTTCTGACAGCAGAAGAAGCCAAGATGATTCCGGATGTGATTGCCGGTACGTTTTTAGTTAATGACCTTTTTGTTAAAGTATTATTTGACTCTGGTGCAAACCAAAGTTTTATTAATACTTCGTTATGCAAACTTCTTAATCACCCATTAACTAAACTTCAACAAGAATGCTTAGTAGAGACGGCAAATGGAGAATCCATTAAGATCACTGAAATCTTGTAGGGAGCAAGAATAGAAATTCTAAACCATAACTTTATTACTAACCTTTACCCAATGAATCTAGCCGGATTTGATATTGCGTTAGGAATGGATTGGTTAGTAACCAACAAAACCAGCATTCTATGTGATCAAAAGTCAATACAAGTAAATTCACCAAAGGGTGAAAAGATCATAATTAAAGGAGATAAGCCATCTAGAACCACAAAATTCATCTCTGTGATGAAAACAACAAGTTATGCAAGGAAAGGATCCTTAGTGTATATGATTTCCATAATCATTAACAGTAAAGGAAAAGAATTGAAAGATATTCCCATAGTATCTCAATTCTCAGATGTTTTTCTAGAAGAGTTACATGGACTACCACCAGATAGAGAAGTCGAATTTAGAATTCACCTATTACCAGGAACAGTACCGATTGCCAAGGCACCTTACCGTTTAGCACCAATGGAAATGCAAGAACTGAAGAAACAATTGGACGAACTTTTGGAGAAAGGATTCATACAGCCGATTTCATCACCATGGGGAGCACCAATCTTGTTTGTCAAGAAGAAGGACGGATCAATGCACATGTAAATTGATTACCGAGAATTGAACAAGGTCACGATTAAAAATCGGTACCCATTACCGAGAATCGATGATCTGTTTGATCAAATGCAAGGAGCTCGATTCTTTTCTAAGATTGATTTACGCTCAGGATACCATCAATTGAAAGTACAGGAAGAGGACATTCCTAAAACTGCTTTCAGAACAAGGTATGGTCATTATGAATTTACTGTCATGCCATTTGGTTTAACCAATGCCCCAACCGCATTTATGGACATGATGAACAGAATATGTAAACCATATCTGGAAAAATTCATAATTGTCTTTATAGATGATATTCTAATTTACTCTAAGAGTAAAGAAGAACATGCAGCGCATCTGCATATTGAATTTGTTGAGAAAAGAAAAGCTTTACGCTAAATTTTCGAAATGCGAAATTTGGTTACAAGAAGTGCAATTCCTTGGACATCTAGTTAATCATGAAGGAATTCATGTGGATCCCACAAAGATTGAGGCGATTACTAAATGGAAAGCCCCTGAATCACCAACGGAGGTGAGAAGTTTTCTCGGACTGGCGGGTTATTATAGACGGTTTATCCGATATTTTTCTAGGATAGCAATTCCTTTAACAAAGCTAACCTGTAAATCAGTTAAGTTTGAATGGGGACCAAAACAGGAAGAAGCCTTTAGAATTCTTAAGCAAAGATTAACCAACACACCCATACTTGCATTACCAGAAGGAACTGAAGATTTTGTAGTCTATTGTGATGCGTCTAAGTTATGTTATGGATGTGTGTTAATGCAACGTCAAAAGGTTATAGCCTATGCTTCTAGACAACTTAAGAATCATGAAGAGAATTATACAACCCATGGTTAGAATTAGGAGCCATATTTTTTGCCCTTAAGATTTGGAGACACTATTTATATGGTAATAAGTTTGTTGTCTTCACTGATCATAAGAGTTTAAGATATGTTTTTGGGCAAAAGGAATTAAATATGAGACAGAGATGTTGGATGGAAATACTTAGTGATTATGATTGTAATATCCAGTACCATGCAGGAAAGGCTAATGTAGTAGCTGATGCTTTAAGTCGAAAGTATCATGAAAAGCCAAAACGAGTACGTTCTCTTAAATTAAATCTGCAGATAGATTTAAATGAGCAAATTAGAGAAATACAGGAATTAGTAATCAAGGATGATACTGAGAAATTAAAAGGAACGATTAAGGAACTAGAACAAGGAACAGATGGAATTTGGAGATTCCATAAGAAGAGAATTTGGATACCCAAACAAGGAAACTTACGCCACCAAATATTAGAAGAAGCCCATAATGTCATACCCCGACCGCGTTAAAACAACAAACCGCAGCGGAAACGTCAAGGAGTGTCGTAACAGAATCATTATTTCACAACACATGGATTTAAGTTCGTTTTATTGAATTAAGTTTATTACATTGTATTGAAATTTGAAACAAAACATGAACAAATTAACTTTCATTGTTATTAAGTCACTAAAGCCTCCTCCATTCCTATATGAGCATGCATCAATATCATCGTCAAACATCATCAACTATGGTACCTGAAACATATGTGAAAATACGTCAGCATAAAAATGTCGGCGAGTACATAGGTTTTATATGAGTGTCAGATTCATGGCTCGTTTACCTTTTGAAATAACTCAAACAACTTTTGTTATTCGATATTAGAAAACTTAGTTTTAAAAAAATATTTGTATTGTAAATTAAATAACCAAGTCAAAATAGATTAGTTATAATTCATAAAACCTCGATGCCATGAATCTTAACCCCAAAACATTTGTTTATGTAGATCTGGATCGTAAATCATTTTTGTAATAAAACTCGAATGGTTTATATTGTTAGAAAAACCTTGTAATATAACTTCATTTTGATAACATTTGCCCAAGTGATCTAGAAAAAAGCAACGATATATAATGTGTTAAAAGCACTTATATATAGGAAGTACCAGCGGCATATCCACCATGCTTTTAACACATTACACCTGCCCCGTTACCTAATCACTTCCCAAACCCAATGGTTCAAACAGTTCAAATAGTTCACATAGATCAAACAGTTCCAAATGGTTCAAACAGTTCAAATAATTCACATAGATCAAACAGTTCCAAATGGTTCACATAGATCAAACAGTTCCAAATTGGTCAAACAGTTCAAATAATTCAGATAGTTTAATATAAACCATAACATTTGTTTAAAAGACTCGAAATCGTTTAGCACATATGAATCACCCCAAAACAGTTTAAAACGGTAAAAGAGGGGAACTATGTACTCACTTGAGAATGCTTAGAAGTCTTGAATAACAACCAAGCAAAGCTAGAGGGATCACGAAATCAACCGGCACCTAATATAGGTAACTATGTTAATAAACCGGACCTAAATTGGAAGATCGGGTAGGATGAGGTTTCGTAAACCAAATGAGTGTTGGAACTCATATGATATGGTTTTAACAAAGCCTACATACTAAAATGGAACCTATCCTAAGTGCTTACGACCCGTTACGACCTGTTTAGGTAGCTTACGCTACTTTAACGGGTCGTTCGCGTAAAACGCGTTCGGACCGCCTAACTAGTCCTATGAAAAGTATTATATGCCTCAACAAGTCTAATAATGTTTCCTAATCAGTTTAAATGTCAAAATTTAGGTTACATATGCTTAAAATGAAATTATGCGTTAAAAGGGCATTTTGGTCATTTTCCTAAGGCATATAAACTACCTATCATACAACTAACTAAATGTGGTGACCATAAGGTATAACCTCGGAAGGTTATTCCCTATACAACTATGGTCACTAAACATACTTGGTCGGATCCTAATGATCGACCAAACGGGTCGGGTTCGAAAGTCTAAGCGGTTGTTAAGACCGCTTATCTTACGACCCTATACAAGCACTAGACTAAAAGTGACAAGTTAAACATGTTGAAACGTGTTTAACTTAGTTAGAAAACAGGTTTTGATATCAAAACAAAGGGTTTTGATACCCAAGAATAGTTTGGTTGCAAAATACGCATGAATACGCATTTTGACCGAAACTATGACTCGTCACTTCGCCTAATCAACGTGGTAATTAGTAGGTATAGTCACAAGGGACTATAACCATCGTGATTACGCTCACGTTGCAAAGTTCAAATGGACTTTGTGTTGACCAAAGACTGGTCAAAGCAGAAAGTCAAACACTATTTGACTTTCACGCTTGAAAAACATAAACGAGCATGAAAGAAACTTACAAAGGGTCCAAGCTAGGAAGATCTTGATCCAAAATACTCAGGTATGAAGTTTTTGAACTTCAACTTGGAGCAATTCAGATCAAGTGTGGGGAAAAAAAATGAAACATGGGGGTATTTATAGATTTCCCAAAACCGTTAGGATTGTTTCTTGAAGTCCGAGCTTCAATCTTGGCCCTCCATGTGTGCCCATTGTTTTAGAAAACTAGGGGAGTCCAAAACCAGTCCATAGGATGAAAGAAACCATGTGCAAAACAAAGGAGCAGCTGGGTTTTGCTGGAAATGAAATTTGTTATACTGGGAAGGGCTTACGGAATGTAAAGGACTCCATACGGTCCGTATGGTCCTTGTTTGCTGGCAGAAACTTTCAGCAATTGGCAGAACAGGCCCCTATGTCTCCGAACTTGATTTTTGATGCGTTTTGGCACTTCTAACACCCGTCAAACCCATTTTTAAGCTCCATAAGGATGTTAAAACATAGGGAACTTCAAATATGCTCAGTAATGTCATGGATGTTGGTTCGTTTGGCTGTACGGTTGTGTTGTTCGGTTAATTACGACGGAAATCGTAACGGATGCGAAAACGATCCAAATTACGAAACGAATGAAGTTTTAGCATTCCAATCACTAAAATATAATATTTTAATGATTACAAAAATTTTTGGATGTCCGGATATATTTAGAACGTAAGATATGCGCGAAATGCAAACTTATGCACTTTTTGACGCTTTTAGTCCCTATTGATCAAAAAGTTTATTTTTGCGCACCAAACACCTCAAAGCCTATTTCTAAGCTATGTAAAGGATATTCAGGGCATATTTAACTTATGATCAAGTTCCGGAATGTTCGTTACCATAAAAATCGGCATACTTTCGCAGTTTGACATAAATACTCCCTGCGATCGAATAAACTTGATTTCGACACACCAAACCCTCCAAAACTTATTTCTAAGTTATGTAAAGGTTATTTAAGGTATGTTAAGCCTATGTCACTGTTATGGAGTGTTTGTTGCATTAAACTAATTACATTTACGCATCAGTTCGCGTATAACCTTCCAGAAAGCGATTTAAAGCTCGAAATCGAACAAGAATTGATATGTGCAAATGATACACATATTTATACAAATCCCAAGTATGAAACACAATATTTCATTGATTTGGTATTTGTTTGATGGTCGAAAAGACACATATGTCACACATAAGTCTAAATATACGATACATCCCGGCAGTGATAAAATGTATCAAGACTTAAGAAAGAATTTCTGGTGGATAGGAATGAAAAAGGATATAGCAGCTTATGTTGCCAAGTATCTAACCTGTTCACATGTTAAAGCCGAACATCAGAAACCCTCAGGGTTATTGCAGCAACTAGAAATGTCGATATGGAAATGGGAGTTAATAACAATGGACTTTGTTACCAAATTACCCAAAACCCGAAAAGGTAATGATACAATCTGGGTGATTGTAGACAGATTAACCAAGTCCGCCCATTACATGGAACAATTAGCCAAATTATACCTAAATGAAATAGTTTCATTACATGGAATTCCTTTATCTATTGTTTCTGATAGAGATAGCCATTTTACTTATCATTTTTGGACAAGTTTCCAAAAAGCAATGGGAACCAAGTTAAATCTAAGCACTGCTTATCATTCTCAAATGGACGGACAAAGCGAATGAACAATTCAGACAATGGAAGATATGCTTAGAGCTTGTGTAATTGATTTCGGAGGAAATTGGGACGATCATTTATCATTAATAGAATTTTCCTACAATAACAGCTATCATACCAGTATCAATGCTGCACCATTTGAAGCACTTTATGGACGTAAGTGCCGAACTCCAGTCTGTTGGGCAGAGATTGGAGAAAAGCAACTGTCTGGACAAGAGATAATACAAGAAACAAGGGAGAAAATTATCCAAGTCAAGGAAAGACTAAAAGCAGCACGTGATCGCCAAAAGAGTTATGCTGATAACAGGCGAAAACCATTGGAATTTCAAGTAGGAGACAAGGTATTATTAAAAGTTTCTCCGTGGAAAGGAATAGTTAGATTCATCAAAAGAGGGAAGCTAAGCCCCAGGTATGTTGGACCCTTTGAGATTATTAGAAGAATAGGACCAGTAGCATATCAGCTACAATTGCTAGTAGAAATGGCTGGAATACATGATGTATTTCATGTATGTAATCTCAAGAAATGCTTAGCAGATGAATCATTAATGGTACCTCTTAAGGATAGAGGTAAATGAGAAACTTAAGTTTATAGAGAAACCCCTACAGATTGAAGACAGAAAGATCAAGAATCTCAAACACAAGAGATTAGTTCTGGTCAAAGTGAAATGGGATTCCAAGAGAGGACCAGAATACACTAGGGAGCTCGAATCAGAGATGCAGAGGAAATATCCACACCTGTTCCAGTAGACCTCAAGGACGAGTTCTAAAACAAGGTGGGGAGGATATAACAACTCTCCTAAAACTCTTAAAAGCACCCCTATATGTCCTAAAATAAACCCCGTATGTGAAAAATGGGCCTAAAATACATTTTATTTACAAAAAAAATCAAATAAAACAAGATTTAGGGGGCGCTCGCGGGCCGCGACACCCTTGGCCACATCAGTCACGGGGCGAGACAACTCAACACTAGGCAAGCACCCGGTGCTGCCACGTGTCGTTAACATGTTGGGTCTAGTGGTCGAACCAGCTAAGCTAGGGCCTACCCTAGCAGGCCTCGCGGGCCGCGAAAAAGACATAAGCGGCCGTCGCGGGCCGCGACTCGCTGCTCGATCAGAACTATAAATATGGGATCTCGGCTTCAGTTTCAAACCGTTCACAATTCAATTTTCTCTCTCAAAACTCTAATAGCTAAAATATCTTCGGGCATAATGCCCACTAAATTAACGTAGTTCTGCCTCGTTGTAAGTATTATAACCCCGGTTACGTATTAGTTACTCTGCCCAATTGATCTATAGCTCCGTAACGCATGTCGAGGCTCTGCCTGACTCAGTCGTTGGAGTTCTGTCTCAGGAGAGGGATATAGCTAATGTAAATTGGGTTATTATACTAACGCGTGTGCATTGTTTAATTTAATAGATTATAACCAGGAAAGTCACCAGGAAATACCAAAAATAGCAATGTGGGTAATTCCGCTTTTTGTAAACTGTTTTTACAAAACCTCAATTGTTTTAAATTATAATTAACAGTGATTGAGTATTTGTGATTCTACAATTATCATCGGTATGTTGGGGTTTTGTATACACAACTTGTTACTACACTGTGAGTAGTAACATTACCACAAGTCGGGATTGACAGTACCGTGGGTGGTAATTAAAGTAGATGCAAACAAATGTAATTGCTGGATTGCCCTCAATACTGTCAAATGATAAAAACTTGTTTTGATTAACTGGGATTCACTCACCAGTATTTTCTTGCTAACAAAACTTTTTAAAACGCGTTTCAGGTAACAAAATGTGAAAGCCAAATAGAAGCCAGCTGGAGAGCACTAAAGGCTTGGAAAAGTGGCTATTGAAGTTACCTAAATAAAGAAGAAGTTTTATTTCAATAAATTAGGGTTTATCCCTATAAAATAGATTGTAATGGAAACTTTGGTTTTTCCCATGTATTTTATTAATATAAAAATGAGGTGTTTTACTCTGATAAACTATTTCCTAACTACGGTCCTGATGTAATTTCCGTTGCCAAATAAATAAACACCGATACCACTGATACTGGCCCGCGGCCGCCCGTTCCCAAAGATAGGGGTCGGGGGTTGCGACAGAAGGTGGTTTTAGCAGGTCCCCCGGGATCGGGTGAGTATCGTCCATCATCATCAGGTTGCCCCGACGACTGTTGTTGACGTCCATCATCGTCCGGTTGCTTCGACGACTGTTGTTGACCCTCACCCCTAATATCTCCTCCGCTGACCGATCTTAAGTTAGGCACCAGCATATTTAGATCTAGAGAAAAATCCCCAGTCCTGTGGTTTTGATTAAAACACCTAATGAGTGGGCCTTGCATGGACCCAGACGATGGTGGGCTTCGGTTAGCCCTGGGTCTTTTACCAAGTCTAGTCTGAGGAATTAGGCCCTCCTTTGAGATTCAGTCCATCAAATTGTTATCTCTCTTACCCCTATGTTGGGTCCCATAACCAGATTTCACAACCGACTTTTCCACTGACCCCACATCATGATTGAGTTCCCCATGAGAATTATCACCCCCATGCACCTCATGCATATTCCGGATCGGTTCCCGAACAGACGGCCCTTCATTATCCACCCTTTCATTATCCAACCCGTCGTTATCCGACGATGTTACAGTTACCGGTGTAGGTTGTGGTTCCGCCGGAGGCCGAAACTCCCCTTCCGGTGCAGGCTGTGTTTCTTACGGAGGTTGATACTCCCCTTCCTCTGTATCATCAACCTTCAGATTTCCACCCTCATCGCCCTCCTCATTTGAGCACCCTTCTGAGGATTCCGCAGAATTTTCACCATCGAACTCCGGTACCCACTTCCGGCAAACCTCCGAGACCCAGATGCCATAATGCTTGTCTTTCCAGTTCAGCATCACCTCTTCGTCTATACGTACCATGGGAGACAAGCACAGTGACTTCACTGTCACCATTATCCATACTTTGCCAAGAGAATTCTGATGACCACACGATTTTCCCAAATCGTTCCCCGATCTGGTCAAACAAATAACTATCCTTAAGGTGAAACGAAACCCCAGAGATATGCAGTGTAACACCTCGTAAAAACGTGTCCAATGATGTGTTGACACGTGTACTAGACCTTAATAAAGTCAAACGTTGACTATGAGGGGCTAATTTCATCAAAAATCAAAAACTATGAATATGGAGGGACTAAAAGTGTCAACATACTAAACTTATACCTCTGATTGACCACACACAATGAACGTATTCTTAAACGAGTAAATATTCGGATGAAAGAAGCCATTTGTGAAAATAATCTAAAGTTTACAAGACAAAAGGGTTAAACGTGTCAACATGTTAATTCTTACCTCTGAGTGACCTTTTAATAAACCCGGGGCTTCGTAATGTTCGATTATACTCTCAAGAATAAGTGATAATAAATTCACAAAGTTTCGATATCGTTATGTGTTAATTACGCGAACTTTCAAGAAGAAGTGTTAAAAGCGTCAACGAGAAGAAACTAGTGTTTTCGGTGATCGTTTAACGAAACCGGACCTAACAGTGTTTGGTAATACTCTCAAGATCATCTACAAACTAACTAGAAGGGTTAATTGTGCCTAAATTGAAAGATATTATGCATATAAAGGTGCAGGGACCAAATGTGCCAAGATTGAAACTTGTTTGTTGTTGTGTTGTGTGGTGGCGTCGCGCGGCAACCCCCCCCCCCCATGTTGATATCGCGCGCGGCGATGGCATCATTTCGACAGAAACACTTGGCCAGCTACAGGTTCCTCTTTCCTTGGCCTCCAAACAAACTACCATTCACTTAAAATCGAATTCCATGAACTTTTGATGGTTTTTAAAACCACCATGGACACTTGTGAAGATCCTAACACCTTCCTAACACATGGCATGATCTGGGATCACTCCCTTCATGTATAAATAGAGCCTTTGTGCAGCCTCATACCCTTGCACCTTCACTCTCAACACTCTTTCTCATTGCTTAAGCATTCTTGAGCATTTTCTTGGGATTCCTGATCAAAAAGGAAACCCCCTGAGTTCAAGTTCAAGTTCAAGCTAGGACCCTTTGTAACTGTCCTTAGCCACTTTAGTTCGGTTTTTATGTGTTTAAAGACCGAAAGTCAAAGTTGCCGCAAAACGGCTTGACTTTCGGCTTAGACCTTATTGGTCTAGCCATTGTTCGCAACGAACATGGCTACGTGATCGTAATTAGGTAGGTGTTAATCCCTTAAAAGGGCACCTCCTAAGAATCACGTTTGCTTGGTCATTTGACGAGTCAACGTGTTACTATTTTAAAAGTCAAACGAGTCAGTTTTTGAAATAAACATAAACTGAGTTTAAACATGTTTTAAATTATGTTTTAAAACTTAAATAACTTGGTAATAATTATAAGAACATGTGTAAACATGTTCGGCTCGTCAATTCCAGTTTTAGGGTCGGTTCGTAACCGAAAGTCGCGAAGTTTGACTTCTGCTTTGACTTTCGATTATGAACCAAATTAGACTAGTATGCTTTTGATTTTAAGGTCTCGTTATGATCATGTTATGATGTAGCATAACTCTATAAGGTTACATTATATGATCTTGCTAGTAATCTGAGTTTTATGCAAGTTACCGTAATTATGCCATACTTTGACCGTTATGCCCCTTTTAGTGAAAATAAGGTTTTAGACACCAATAAGCTTTCAAAAAACTTAGGTACTGATATGTTAATATGTTTAACATATTTCGATGTTATGAACCTGATCATAAACTGATTTTGCATGAAGTAACGTAATTTATGCTTTAAATTGACCAAAGTGCCCTTTAGGCGCATAGATCGGTTTTAAGCATATTTTTTCATAACAAACCCATTTTCCTACTGATATAATATCATAATTAGGATAATTTGGGATGTCCATTCAGGTTACAAACTGAGTTTACGCATACGTTCTTGAATTATGTCTTTAAATGACGATAATGCCGTTTTTGCATCTAAAACGATTTGAAAGCATAATTTTCATACAAGACCTTTTATTTACTGATATGTTATATTAATTAACATATTTTAGTCATATAGACCAGATCATAACATCAGTTTTCCTTAAACATCGCACATATCGTCATTTAACGATTTTAACGCCATTTCGGCACGTAGTATGGTTTTTAAACCATAACTACCAACCAAGACTTGTTACCTACTTATTTTATAAATAATTTTAAATATTTTAACAAGTAGGAATATAACGTAAACTTAGACTCCCAGATTAGCCTTCAAAACTATGTGTGAAATTACCAAAATGCCCCTACGGAGCATAGTTTGGTTTTAATCTATAAAACACACATATTTTTTTATATCATACTGATATTATATCATAAATAAATTGTTTTCACAAGATTTTTATGGTCGTAACATCAGATTGTACGCAAGTTTCTTTTATAGGTCGTAAAATGACCGAAACGCCCTTATGAGGCATGGTTTGATTTCAAAACCTTAACGGGCATACAAATTGATATCCTATTGATATTATAGCTTGTTTAAAGTATATTGGCATATGGAACTTGTTCATGACTTATCCGGTTACTCGTCATCGCTTATACGCGTACGGTTAGACTTACGTAACTAGTTTACCGAAACAGGTTTAACCTTATCATTTTTAGTTTAAAAATCTGGAATGTATTTAGTTTACCCATATTATACAAGTCTTCATACTTGTTGGGTCCAAATTACATTCTATTCCGGTCATAGCTTAATCCAGCGTATCGTACCGTTCCTAGAACTTTAAGTTAGCCGGTCTAGGTCTATGACATAAATAAGACCCGTTAGCATTCTAAATTGGTTATATATTACCATCATTCCAAACTAGAGCCTCCCGGTAAAAGCTATCTGCATTTAGTTAGATTGGACACGGCTGAGTTATATAAATCTTGCTGTGAATCGAATAGTAGCTCAGGTAAATACTTTTAACTTATTTTCCCTTATACGGGCTTGGGATACGGTATATTAATACCGCTTGGTCGGGTATGAGATCATTTAATCAGATTGTGATTTAATAAATCTGCATAACCCGTTTTAATCTGTTTTGTTTGATAACATAAACATTGGGGGTTAACGACCGTGTCTTGGATATCCTCGGCTCATTTAAGTTATTAATGGCCACGACCTATGCACGGGATGTAGGCATACACCTGACAGATGCAATGCTAAATATTAAATTACCCACAAGTTGGGGATAACTCCTTTGTGGGTTTTATAAGTGGTGAGTCGGTTAATCATGACCGGCTTCCAAACCGGCCCCAATTGTATGACAAACATGTAAATCTGTATACAAGATTTTAATAAAGAGTTTCCCAAGTTATAAATGATTTTTGTGCCATGTGCACCTAGATCAATTTTCATAAACATTTTCAAATGGGTCGGTTAATTGTATTTACCAGTGTAAACTGACGTATTTTCAAAAGACTAAGTGATAGCTACTACTCTTAATAGGCTGGGAGCTGCTCGGTGTCGAAATAGAGGATCTTGCAAATCCTTAAAGATGCCTTAAAGTCTGCTAAACTTCATTTTATACATTCTGTAACGATCCGCCTGTGGATTTGATATTACAAGCTCGTCTATAATTAATACTTTGATATTTTCAGACATTTGGCTTTGTAATAATATTTTATATTCCAAGACTTCCGCTGTGCTATATTTGTGTTTAATTGTCTATGATGATATCAACTACGTCACGATACTCCCCACCGGGCCCACCAGAATATGTGGAAATATCGGGGTGTGACACGCAGAGTCACAATACGTTCATACCTTATATCCTCTCCATTCCACACACTGAAATTCGAGAGACAACCGGTCAGAACCTCAGAATGATTTTCCATAGTAGCTCTAGCTAGTGGCTGATTTTTCAGTGTTATCATTATCATCAACCCGCCCATATATGACAGACCAAAATCTTTGATACCACCTTCAGTTAGATTCCGTTTCATTGAACTAAGATATCTCAAGTCTTTTGCGCAACCTAGGATTGACTTTCCTCTACAATGGTTCGGATACAAAGATCCATTCCCCACCACATCAATCGATATCTTTGCCCTTTTATCCATCATGGCGTCCCGGAATGACACCCCTTCTCTGACCGATGCTCGATTCGCTTGCTCCGCAAAGCTCGGGTGACCGTTATTCATTATATCAGACCTAGGCACCCAGGTTTTCCGATTTGGAAGTTCCGACGTGTAGATGAACTTCTTGTGATTTTATCATATTTGGCTAAAGACACTGACAATTTGGCCTCATAGATCGTAACAGTATTCATTATTTCCACCACAAAATCAACATCCTCCACACCCACATACCTAACAAAACCAAAGTGATCCCCCCTTGCGTCTCTCTTCTTGGCGACGTACGCATCTGTGATGAAGCCATGCGGCTGGAATGCCCTCCAGAGCAAGGTCCTACTTACCCTTTCCAGCAGATTCTGAACGAGGAAGGTTCTCTCTACTCCATCACCCCTGCCCTTCCTATTTTTCCGGTACTGAACTTCCGTAAAAGGTATGTCGCCGTCTTCCATTTGTTCGCCGTCCTCCAATCAGTGAACCCCACTGCTTTGACAAATCTCTATAAATGATTTAGCTAGCAAAGGAAAAAAAGGAGGAAGCCCAGTCCACTCAGCCGGAACCACAGATTTTTAATATGTTAATAGGATTCGTATCGCTGAACTATCAAGATAGCCGCGATCAATCACAGACCTACTAAGCAGTCAAAATCTGGACACAGCCGAGGGAACACCCACAGAAAATATGCATGAAAAAAACCTAAACCGATCGAACCCTAACCCGGCTAACAATGCTCGTATGTACAACTTAGAAGATGATTAAACCGTACGATCACAGGATTGTTACAACGGATCGGAGATAAGACCGATTAGGAACAGGAAGAGAATAGTTTTAATTCTACCTTTTACTATTTGAGAAGTAAATGATATACTAATTAACGCAACTTAAAAAACTATATTACAAATCCAATTATTTATTTTTGTAATAAAGGCAGAACGAAGGGAGCTTTTGGAGGTCGTTTTCGTTGTAGGAGACGCGTTAATAGCAGCGTAGATATTTTTCAATTTATCGTCAATGCTGTATGTATGTATCCTTTTCAATACCATTCTTCCTACAAGCATATGCACTTTTCTTCTTGTATGTATCCTTTTCAATACCATTCTTCCTACAAGCATATGCACTTTTAGAGGTTTGTTACCCTCAATACAATTTATCGTCAATGCTGTATGTATGTTTCACTTTGGTACCCTCAACTTTAGAGGTTTGTTAAATTTTAGTGCTTTGAATTTCTGTACCTTTTTAGTAAAAATACTAAATAAATAAAAGTGTGTATGTATCCTTTTCAATACCATTCTTCCTACAAGCATATGCACTTTTCTTCTTGTAGTCATCTAATCATATTATTTTAAGGGTAAAGGGAGTGGAGCGGTGAACTCTTCGGCAAAGGAGTTTGCCGCGCGGCAACACCGCCGCCGGCCTCCTTTGCCGCTCGGCAAACTTGAACAAGCGGTGGAGTCTTACCGATCGGGAAAGGGGAATAAAAATGATTGATGTGTGTGTGTATGTGTTGATGTGTGTGTATATATATATAAAGTTTACCACTTTCAACCGTTTAACCACTGCCAACACTTTTCGTCAAAGTTTAAACTCTTCACACTGATTGACATGGCACACTCTGATTGGTCGATTTTGAAGTTTGTCACTTTCACCTGTTTAACCACTCCCTTCACCCTAAGTTAAATTGTAATTAAATATTTTGGACATTGGGACGAAAGAATACTAATTTCACAATTAGTTTATTGATTTATCATACCTTTGTATGATAAAGCTTTGGTTCGGATAATAGTTACATGCATAGGTTGTTCACGAGCTGAGCCGAATCGAGCGGATCTTTGCCCGTGCTTGGCTTGTTTACAAATCGAACCGAGCGGAGCGGCTCATTTAAAACCGAGGCTCAAATCAAGCGACCATTTTTTGAGCATTAAAAATTCCGAGCGAGCGTCGAGTGAAGTTCGAGTGAAGTTCGAGTGATTTGGACAACTGTGTCGTCCGATTTTAAATTTGCTGAAAGAGACAGTGACAATGTTGGGTCTCAAGTTTTCATACCTTTAAAGATATGCACATTTCATGGCATAATTTTTTCTTAATAATAACAATGTTGTGGCCGACAAGGCAATGATCATATCACACAAACAATTACGTTAAGATCATGAGACTATCGACTTAGGGTAACGACATGAAACACTGAGACGATGAACAGAATGTCGTTTATCTGTTTAGGGTTTAACTTTTAGTTTTTATATTGATTTTTTTATTGGCGTGGTTGGGCTAGTACGTGTTGGAAATTTAGTGAAAATGAGTTTTTCACTAAATATTTGGACATTAATAATATTTATATATGTGTTGTATAAATAATTATTTATGGTTTTGTGTTCAAACTATGTCCAAATAGAGCTAAGATGAATGAGATATCGAAGCTTGAAATTGTATGTTTAGAAAAACAAAGATGAGAAAAATGAATTGAGATTTGCCACCTTGTCCCACATAGGTGGAATGACAAAACTTAAAGTGGTATATAAGGAGGAGTACTCCTTGAAGGCAAACACTAGTGGGGACCCAAAGGGTGCATCGCACCTGCAAACATGCGCGCGTGACATAGGCTATAAGCCCAATGTGGTGCGCTTTGAACTTCGCACACCGCCTTTTTATTTTTGCCCATGAGCGCGTGGTCAGATACATGGCGGCTCCGCGTATGGCGCACCCTTGGGTGGCGTAGGCGGATGTCATGGCATGGCTCATGTCGATGCGGTGCAAGCTCCTTAGGCGCATGGCGCACGTCATTAGCTATGGCGAAGACTGCAAGTGGCACATGAGTTTGGATGGCGCATGACCAGGTGGCGTCCTGGTATGTGTAGTGGCATCAGTGTGGCGCGCGAGCATAGATAGCGCATGACCAGGTGGCGTCCTGGCATGCGCAGTGGAATCTGTGTGGCGCGCGACTCCATATGGCGTGGCTCGCGGACTGGCAGGCCAGTTCAAGCGCGCGCATGTTTGCAGTAGTTACTAGGCGCACTGATCTGCATACCGTGCGCATACGCGGGTTCCATACAGTGTGGCGCACGGACTGAAGAGCCACTTCAGGCGCGCGTGCATGTCTGCAACGGTAACAGAGCAATTAGTTGGACCTGGTCAAACTAGCTGTTACAACTCGTTTAATTCATGTCATAAATGAAAATGACAGTTTTGACTAACCACTTAAATCCCTTTAATTAGAGATTAAAACTATCAAGTATCTTGTTAATTAGAAGATTAATGGTTTTAGTTATGACAAGATTAATGTCTTGTTTATGAATAGTTTAATGAGATTAATCTCTCTCTCTCTCTATATATAGGGGAAGGTTCATTTGAAAAGAAATTTAATGTGAGAAGAAAAAGAAGAAAGGGCATATTAGTAAAATGCTATTTCATTTATAACTCATATCATTAATTTTTCTCTCTTTAATTAATTAGTCAACTATTCATTAATTATCCTACATATAATCTACAAAACCTACACATATCAAAATTTTCCTACATATACCCTACACATTATAGAATTTTATCCTACACATTCGAAATTTATCCTACACGCCTCGAAATATATCCTACACAACTCGTAATTTATCCTATACAACTAGTAGTTTATTCTACACTTTAAATTAAGTTGTTTATTTAATTTGGAAAAAAATATATATTTTGAAAAGGAGTTACAAATTTAATTTAGCTAGTTATTAAAGGGGAAGAATACAAATTAATGATTTATGTAAGTTTACCAATATACCCTTATATTAAAATTAAATACAAATATTAAATGAAGTAAAATGAAGCATTCTTATTGGATGAAACTTCTTCTTTTTTCTTCTTACAAAAAAATTCTTCTCATTTGAACCCTCCACTATATATATATATATATATATATATATATATGAACATGGGATTTCATAGATATATACACAACAAATTCATCTTTGTTCCATGGAAATTTAGATAAGAGCTTTCTCTAAATTGTTTTACACAACTTAAATTTTCTACTTCAAGAACACCATATTACCCGGTGCTATCTCGGGCATGAGAGTCATCTCCGGCAGTACACATACTGTTCCGGTTGTTGTACCCTGAGAGACAGAACCGTCTGAGAGGAGGCACGGAATCTATTTTAAGATTGTAGGAACTAGGTTCACTTTTTATTAAAATATATAATAACGAGACTCTCGTTATTCGTAGGAAATATGTTAGTACAATCCGGTTACAAAACTAGATGAAAAGTAAATAAAATACAAATAAATTGTACCAATCTTGATTCAAATCGATGTATTTGGAAAACTTCAACTGCACCTTCTTGTACGAAACTCCGCTGCAAGGATTTAGGTTCATGAAAGTTAAAATTTTAATTGAGATTTTGCTAAAATCTTATAAATATTTTGGGAAATATTTATTTAGTACAATGAGTCGGATTAATTTTAATGATTGGAGTACAATCTTTAATCCGGATACCGTGTTATAAAACCGTACAATTTGATTCAAGATTGAATGCGTTTTGTTCGTGTGTAGATAACACGAATTTTTATACAAAAATTAATAGGTATTTCGAATGGTTGGAATACTAATTTTTCTAATGAGCGAATTAGAAATTGGTAATTTTTATGTAATTTGATAAAATAATATTGGTTTCAAATCTCTTGAAACATATATATTTTCTAATGAGTGTATTAGAAAGTAATTATTTTATAAAATTACAGGTTTTAAAACATTTATGTATTCTAACAAGCGTGCTAGAAATAATTATTTTGTATAATAATAACTTTTAAAACATCTATATGTTCTAACGAGCGTGTTAGGAACAACATTTTAAAGATGGTTGGATGTTCTAACGAGCGTGTTAGAAACAATAGTTTAAATACGTTTAGATTTTCTAACGACCGTGTTAGAAAAGATTATTTTTCCAAATAATTACCAACGAGCGTGTTGGAAACAATTATTTTGGATAATAATTAACCTTGTAACGGTTTCGTCTAAACCATTAAATTTCTAACAAACAAGTTAGAAACGGTTTTTACATAAATGTTATAACAGTTTCGCATTTGTTTATTTCTAATGAGCGTATTAGAAATAGTTTTTTATAAACTTAAAAAAAATTGTAGTAAGTTATTTCTAACGAGCGTGTTAGAAACGATTTAACGACTTTGTCAATTGTTTATTTCTAACAAGCGGGTTAGAAAACGTTTATTTTATAGAGGCCAAAAAAAGGCTTATGGCAATAAATGATCGTTTAATTTTCTAATGGGCGTATTAGAATTAGTTTATCTTATAACCAATTATTTTAGCGATTTGCAATCGTTAATTTATAACGAGCGGGTTAGAACCAGGTTAACTATGATAAACTATTTAAGATGATTTGTAATCGTTTTATATATTTTCTAAAGAGCGTGTTAAAAAAGATTTGTGTTCATTTCTAACGAGCGCGTTAGAAACGGTTTACTTTATAAAAACCGAATATTTTGAATGTTGGTTAAACATTTAAATTCTAATTAGTATATTAGAATTGGTTATCATACAAACCACTCATTTTAACGATCGGTAATCGTTATTATCTAACAGCGGTTAGAAATGGTTTAAATATGATAAACCAATTATTAAAACGATCTGTATTCGTTTTATTTTTCAAATGAGCGAGTTTGAAATTGTTATAAGGTTTATTGTCTTGATTTGTAATCAAAACATAAATATATAGTTTAATATTAAACACTTGCAAAAACGAGAAATGTTTTGAATGAATAAAACATGTCTTGGCGAATTATAAGTGTTTCGATACTTCCACGAGAAGTATAACGTCTTGAACCATATAATAGTCTTGGAAAGACTATTTTGTGAAAACAACTCGATGTTGTTATAGATATAATAAGTTGCTTAACTACTTGCGAGTAGTTAATTGTAAACAACTTTATATTTTGGACAACTTGTGATTATTTAAGTTTAGAGTTCCAAGATGAGAGAGTACTTCAAAACATGACACGAAACAATATAATTGCATTTATTTCGCTAAAAAGTGTTGAAGATAATAACACTTTGGGATTTGATGTTTAGATATCATTGGTGTATCCGTTATTATATATGTTCACTTTTATTTTATTTAAATGGTGGACTACCGTTTGGGTTTATTTTTACATAAACAAAATTTAATAAAAGATAAATATTTATTTTTTACTACTAATAATTTGTCAAAAGGATACACATTTTGATACAAACTGTAAAAAGTAATTTACACAAATACAACGAGCGGGTTGTGATCATGACTTATGTAATAAGTCATAAATCAAACATCAAACGCACAACGACTTCGTGGGAAACGTGGTAATGGTTTAAGATGAAATATACGAAAACGAGACATGTCATCTAATGTTGAGAGCATCAACATGGAAATGCACATGTACGTTTTCAAAGAATATAACATATGAAAGAAATATATGTTATTATTGTAAATGATTTTAATAAATTTAGCAACTTTATTAACAGAAATTTACAATAGTGATGGACTTATAGATGCTTCTACCACCATCAAGGTTGTTTAAACTATGTGGAGGCTTGGGAGAGTATCACAATACATGGTATTAATGAAACAACAACGTAAATGTATATATCACTATAGGTATACGTGAATGCTTTGTTGTTGAGAGTCAATCTAATTGACTATATCTCTAGACTCAAGTTATTTTATACAAAGATCTTTCATCAAAGTGACTTGGATTAAGACTTATGTTTAAGTCTTTAGGAAGTCAGTGGTGAAGCCTTGGAGATAAAAAGGCAAATGAGTTATGATCATAATGGATGAAGTTAACTATGGTTTTGAGGCCTTCCTAAAACAGATGGTTTTGTAATGGTGAAATAAAATTTCATTATTGTGTCTAAACTAAGAAAAGAATGTTTGGAAGAGATAGTGCGTTATCTCTAAAGGCTGTGAAGAATTAAAATGATGCATTTTCTGTTCAAATGCTAGAGTATTGTGGTCTAAAGCATGCTAGACTAATAGTTGTTAATTTATATGCTCGATGGAGATTAAATTAACTTTAAACATTCAAAATATGTGATGACACAAGAACGAATTTTGTGCTAAAACAAAACTATAATTTCACTTCAAACCAAAGGGATTACTCAAACTTATTCAAAGTGCAAGCAATGTGGGGGGATAAGATGTAACACCTCAAAATTTCGTGTTTAATAAGATGACGACACGTGTCATGTATGACAAAAACGCGTTGTAAACCCGGACTTAATAAAAAAATATTTTGGTAGGATTTAAAGATGGCGTTATGTTAATTTTACCTCTGAACGACCTCATTTATAAATCCCAAGACCCAAAGTTTTTATATATTAAACATCTATCATGCCAAAAATCCAGAAATGGGTTGTCAATAATAAATTGATAGTGCATGACTTGATTCCACGAAGAAAAGCAATGATAAACCTTTGTTTACGGGTCTTGTTTATGGAATCTAAGCAACCAAATGCAAATGGTAGGGTAAGGAACTGTACTAGACACATTATGGAGGTCCCTAAGTGTTGTTTGAGGTCACAAAGTCGGATAATGGGATTACCTTTGCAAAGCACCGAAGAAAAGTCAAAAATTGTGGCTGAAGGGAAGCTTACGGACCTCAACCTCAACTATGTTGAGGTCCGTAAGGTAGCTGCCAGCATCAAGAAACCTTCTGCAGCAGGTTATTTCGCGATTGTGACCTGTTTGTTCGGTTTTCTCACTTATGAACGACCCCTAGACATCCCTAGGCACTAGCAACAAGTGTTAATCAGTTGTGGATGGATCCTAGACCTTGTTGTCAACTTGTTATGGTGATTGCAACAAGTATAAAAGGCCCTTCAAGTGCAACATTCATTCACACACCTCTCCTGCATAATTGGATTGATTCTGGAGCTCAAGTTTGCTTCCTAGTGATCATATCTCGTGCATAGGACTTCAGTAAGTATTCTTATCATTCTCTAATTGAGTTTAGCTAGGTTAATTAGCTAAAAGTCAAACCGTCGTAATTACGGTTTGACTTCGAGATTAGTCACTAATGACTCAGTCTTATCTCGAATTAAAAATAGTTTTAGAATGGTATTTATGTGGGAAATAAAACCCCAAAAGGGTTTCCCCTGATCACCATCCTAAGCAGGTCAAATTTCGGGTCAAACCTTTACTTAAAAAGTCAACATATTGCTTAAAATGTCATTTATGCATATTTAGCTATCTAGAACATATATAACCTGTTTGAACATTGTTATAACTTAGAAATAAATGTAAGAACATGTCCCAACATGTTCAACCCGACTATTTCCTGTTTAGACCCGGTTCGGAACCCAAAGTCACATAATTTGACTTTCCCGTTGACTTTCAGTTCTGACCCGTTTGGGCATATTTTAGAAATGCCTCAGAGCTTTAATTGGATTAGGATACATGTTAGAACAACCCTCTGTGATCATACACCTTGGTTCACTAGTTATCCAATTAATATGCATATTTCCGTTAAATGCTCATACGTTGACCGTTATGCCCTTATTACCTTAAATCATGATTTATGAAAATGTAAAAGTGTAGAAACCTTAGTTACTGATATATAAACTTGTATGCAAAGTTTGACATCAGTATGACTTGTAGATTAAGAGTTATGCTCATTGTCGCTAAATTAAAGCTTTATGTTAACAAAATGGCGTAATTAGCGTATAGCCTAGTTAAACATACTTTTTGATATCAAATCTTTTACCCACTGATGTTATATATTATTTTGGGATTTTTAAAGATTTTTAATTAATTTTAGGCCGAGCATAACTAGTAGTCGTAGGCTTAATCCGGTAATTGTCGGTTTTGCCCTTACGGGCCATAAAACGAGTTTTACTTATCTAAACGATTCCAAACCTTTTTGCTACTGATCACATATGTTAAATAAATTATTTTAAGCCTTCTGGAAATATAAAAATATCAGATTTAAGTATAGAACCCGGAAATGGCCTTTAATCGCCATAATTAGCGTTTTTAACGCATAGTATGTCCTAGAATCATATTGGACATACCCGGGTTGATGCCTACTGATATATGAGGCAAATTATGATATTTTAACAGTAAGCAAAGGTTGATAAACTCAGACTTCGTTTTTGAGCTTTCCGGCTTATGTGAAATTACCAAAATACCCCTACGGGGCATAGTTTGGTTAAATATGATAAATTTCACATATATGCCTTAGCCTACTATTATAACCCATAAAAATGAGTATGTTTGCTGTTTACATCAGACCTGTAACTCAGTTGAACATATAAACGCTTTTACAAACTTTAAAATGACCAAACTACCCCTACGGGGCATAGTTTGTGTTTAAATTAGTTCGGGGCATAACGAAAGACATCTTACTGATGTCACAACATATTTGAAGCATATTAACTTAGGAAACCTGTATATGGCTCTTGCGGATACCCGTTACGCTTATTTCGCGTTCGGTGCGGTTTATGTAACAAGTTTACATAAATTAGCCGAAACGGGTCAAACCTTATCGGTTTTATCTCAAAATCCAGAATGTGAATAATAAACCCATATTAAACAAGTCTTCAAACTTGTCGGGCCTGAATCACATTCAATCCGGTCTTCGCTTAATCGTGCGTACGAACCGCATCTTCGAAACTAGCCGGTCTAAGCTTAAGCATAATTAAAGACCCGCTAGGATTCTAATAGGTTATATTTAACCTTCGTTCCAGATTAGGAGAAACAGTAAAAGCTACTTGCTATTTGCTTATTGTGACTATACTTTGCATCAAGGTAACTTATTTCCCTATACGGGCTTGGGTTACGGTACATAGCGTACCGCTTGATCGGGCATCAAATCTCCACGCTTAGTGGGTAGTTGAATAATTTGATCGGCTCGTTTTAAACAGATTTGTTTACTTTACAGCCTTTGGGGGGTTAATGACCATGTCCCGGATATCCTTGGCATTATCTTACGAGATGGCCACGACCTGAGCACGGGGTGTAGGCGTACACCTGTCGGTGTATAACTCATTATTGTGGTGTGTCTATTGATCCTTAAACCGGATACGTTCCGGGCTACTGAACGCATAAGTAACATGTAAATCGTTCACAAGATTATAATATTAAATAATTCTCCCAAGTTAATAAAAATGTTTATGCCATGTGCATCCAAACAAATTTTCAATCATTTTATAAAATGAGTCAGTTGAATGTATTTACCAGTGTAAACTGACGTATTTTCCCAAAAAGATTAAATGCAGGTACTAGGAGAAATAGGCTGGGATTCTCCTAAGCATCATTAGAAGTCTCGTAAGCTTAAGATGCCGAAGTCTGTTGAACCATAAACAATGTTTTTAATTCGATCCTACTGTGGATAAACACCGGATAATTGTGACTTTGTTTACAATAAATAAATTCGGTTGTATCTTATTTTTAAATTGCTTCCGCTGTGCATTATTATATTGTGTTGTTTGACTATTACGTTGCCAACCACGTCACGATACTCCCCCACCGGGCCCACCGGTGACACGTGGAAATCGGGGTGTGACAGGTTGGTATCAGAGCCAACACTGAGTGAATTAAACACTAGCCATTTTGTGTTTAATCTCAGTTACACAATTGCACATATCTAAAGCTTCGAGTCTAGACTTATAATCTAGGACAAATTCCACCTTATTCGGGTTTTGTTTTGTCCTTTAAATTTTATATTTGTTATTGTTAGCTCATGCTTTTTTGACAGGAATATCGAAAATGCCGCCAAGATTCTTCCGAACACGAGGACGCGGAAAGGGGCCGGTAGCCGCCCCCAATGATCATGAAGCTGGACCCTCACGACGGCGAGCTCCATCCAACACGGAGAGTGATGACCCTAGGGAAAACCGGCGAAACCAAGCCAAACCGGCCAGACGGTCGGTTTCGCATAGCTCAACACCGCCTGCACTTAACCCATATGAACCTCACAACCCCCAGCCTTCATTTATACCACTACAAAGGTCTTTGTCTCACCATTCGTATGGTGACCCCACGCCCATCTTTCGAGGCCAATTTAATCCGGCCAACTACTTGCCAGAACCCGTGGGTTTTAACCCACTAGGGCCTGAAGATCACTTCTCGGGGGATAATGCAGACGATATGGATGAGGATACTGACCCCATCATGCCGGCAAGTGGAACCCCGAACCATCCGATCGAGATCTCAGACGGATCGTCCTTTCACGGATCACCCTACGGTGGTCCAGATAGTTTCCAAGCTTTATTTGATCAACACCAGTGGTATTATACACCATCGCACCACTCGTCGTCTCATGGGCAGCATCAGCAGCAGGAGCCACAGCCACAGCCGCATCATCAAGATTCATCCGAGGATCACCAATTTGTGGCAGTTACGCCACCACCTCCACCGCCACCAGTTCAACCGGCACCTCCTCAACCGCCAAGGCGTAGGAGAACCGGTGCACGCATATCGGTACGACCGGGGGGCTTCAATTTCGATTCCCCACGTCAGTCAAGTGCTAGTCACTACCCACCGCACTATGAGGACCCCCAAATAGGTGGACCCTCCAACCCAGCGATGCTTCAGCCGCCGCCAATGGGTTTTGACAACCCGATACCAGCATATACGAGTGGCATGGGATACAACCCGTTTGAACCCCCAACGCATCACAACTATGGGTACGCGGAGGCTGACCCGTACATGACAGCAACGAACTATAACGCCCAAGGAGCCTTTGGGGATCCATGGGGGGTGAGTTACCCAACTCAGGGATACTCTATACCCCCACGACCCATTATCAGGACGCAGTCACAGCCACCACGATTTTCTCCAAATAGGGAGGAAATTTTGCAGAGGTTGGAGCAGGTGGAACGGGAAGCACACGAGGATCGTAGGGAAAGACAAACATTCTTCCAAGGACTGATGGGTCTGATCAAGGGGAAGAACAAGAAGGATCGTTGAATTCTTCCATTGCTGTTGTATAAGCCCCTGCGTGGGTGTATTTGTTGTTAAGCCCCTGCGAGGGCATGCTTGTTTGCTTTAACCCCTACGTGGGAGTGTGGTTTGATTAAGTCCCTGCGTGGACTATTATATTATGTAGTCCCTGCGTGGACATGTGTGATATTTAGCCCCTGCGTGGGCATGTGTGTTATTTAACCCCTACGAGGGTAAGTTTGTATTTGGAAGACCCGTTTAGGGCAAATGTGTAATATTCTAAATGAATTAATGGAATGATTATTTTATAAATTTCATGTTGCCTTTATGAGCATATATAAATTATAAATGAAACAAATAAATTAAAATCATTTCCTTTTTGAAAAATCTGCCTATGTAAATTTTTTTTTAATTAAGAATCTTATAATGTGAAACCTAGCCACGTGTCAAATATAAGACCGGGCCAAGATGGTAAGACCTGTTTAAAAGGTTCAAATTCCTGTTAACATCTTAAAACATGTTAACACTCCTGCAGAAGTGATTTCGTTAAAAATCACATTTATATAAGGATTCTTTAGAAGATTCCAAACCCAGTTTAATGATCTCTGAATCCTGGGTCTACATCATCAATTAAGATGATCATTTTTTTACCATACGTTGGTAATATAACGCCTACGGGCCTTGCTTATTTCTATATGAGCCAAAAGACAGTGGTAGCAATGACTCCCTGTCAAATAAAGGTAATGAACTAGGTTCAAACCTTAAAAGCCTTGATTCTCTGAAATCATAGTTATAATTAATATTGTCCTTGTGACTAGGCCTATTGTGCCAGTATACCATAATGTTTTGATTCTCTGAAATCATAGATTAAATTTAAATTGTCCATGTGACTAAGCCTTATGTGCTAATATATATTGTTATAATTAGGATAAATTTTAATTGAAATCCTAAATTAATACGATTAATAAGTTAACCAAATGTGGTCTCTGTTACCATGGTTAACGAGTCACCCTAAGGGGTAGTTCCATAATAAACTCCCAAATAAAATATTGTTCTTGTTTTCTGCAACAGTTCAATTCAAATGGCTGACTCAAATGAAGTAAATAGCCATCCCGCGGAGCCAAATGTGAACGCCCAGATTACATTAACGGGCACTGAATTAAAAGCAATCATAGATGGTGCTATCACAGAGGCTTTGGATAGGCAGTATGAGGAGTACAGTGGTACCCGAAGTAGGACCCACTCTGCGTCACAGTCAAAGCCCAGAACTCATTCTGAGGCTCATAACAAGCCTCCTCCCAAAAAGGATGGACCAAAGAAAAACGGTGATGATCGCCAGTCCACCAATCACCAAAGTAATCCATCTCAGCATTTAGTACTGCATCAAGGACCCCGTAACAAGGGTTGCACATATAAGTACTTTGTGTCTTGTAAACCCAGGGATTTTACGGGGGAGAAAGGAGCAGTCAACTGTATGACGTGGCTGGATGAGATGGACACGGTCGTGGACATCAGTGGATGCGCTGAAGGTGATGTGGTTAAATTTGTCTCACAGTCCTTCAAAGGTGAGGCGTTAGCTTGGTGGAGATCTCTGATGGAGGCCTCCGGAAAGATCCCATTGTATAGTATGTCGTGGGATCAATTCGTCGCCCTAATCAAGGAAAATTTTTGCCCTCAACATGAGGTGGAAAAGATAGAATCAGACTTTCTATCGTTGGTGATGAAGAACCTCGATTGTCAAGCTTATCTGACAAGCTTTAATACACTATCCCGGTTGGTACCTTATCTGGTAACCCCGGAGCCTAAAAGGATCGCTCGTTTTATTGGTGGTTTAGAACCCGAGATCAAGGCCAGTGTAAAAGCTTCTCGGCCAGTTACCTTCAGGTCTGTAACTGACCTTTCCTTATCCCTCACACTGGATGCGGTCCGGCAGAGATCGCTGAGGAATAAGGATGCTGAGAAGAGGAAGCGAGAAGATGATGGTTCGCGTAGATCGAACAAGAAGCACCGTGGGAGCGGTGATCACAAGAAGGGATCGGATTCGAAGAAAGATGGGCATCGTTCTGGAGAAAAGCCCACATGCAAAACTTGCAAGAAACAGCACTTTGGAAAGTGCAGACTCGAATCAAACTCGAATAACGAGTCAAGGTCTTTTGCTTGTGGTTTGTGCAAGTCCAAGGAACACAAAACCTTGGATTGCAAGAAGATGAAAGATGCAACGTGCTACCGTTGCAATGAAAAGGGCCACATAAAGACTAACTGCCCTAAGTACAACAAGAAGCCTGAGGAGGCTAAGAAGACTAATGCCAGAGTCTTCAGGATGGATGCGAAGGAGGCTGTGCAGGATGATAACGTCATAACATGTACTTTCCTTGTAAATGATGTTTTTGCAAGAGTACTTTTTGATTCAGGCGCAGATAAGTCTTTCGTAGATCATAAATTTTGTGAATTGTTGAATTTACCTGTCAAAACCCTAAAAGTGAACTATGAGGTAGAGTTAGCAGATGGTACCATAGAAACCGTCTCTACTGTGTTAGATGGATGTGTTATATCCATTAAGAACCATTCTTTTCCTCTGTCTCTACTCCCTTTTAAGTTGGCTGGTTTTGACATAGTTCTGGGTATCGACTGGTTATCTCATAACCAGGCCCAAATTGTCTGCAACCAGAAGCATGTGGTAATAAAGACTCCGTCTGGTGAGTCACTTACCATTCGAGGAGATACCCAGTATGGACTGCCTGAGCACGTGACTATGCTCAAGGCTTCCAAGTGTTTGAAGAAGGGATGTGTCATCTACATGGCGCAAGTGATCATTGATAAGCCCAAACCGAAGATAGAAGACATCCCTGTCATCTCTGAGTACCCAGAAGTGTTTCCTGAAGATCTACCTGGTTTGCCACCGGATAGGCAAGTGGAATTCAGGATCGACATCATCCCCGGAGCGGCACCAGTTGCTAGAGCTCCATACAGATTGGCACCCACGGAAATGAAGGAGTTGCGGACGCAGCTAGATGAATTGCTGGCTAAGGGTTTCATTCGACCTAGTTCATCTCCTTGGGGAGCGCCAATCTTGTTTGTCAAAAAGAAGGATGGGTCGATGCGGCTATGCATCGACTATCGCGAGCTCAATAAGGTCACGATCAAGAATAGGTATCCTTTACCCAGGATCGACGATTTGTTCGATCAGCTCCAAGGGGCAAGTTACTTCTCGAAGATCGATCTAAGGTCAGGCTACCATCAATTGAAGGTCAAGGATGAAGACGTTCACAAGACTGCATTTAGGACTCGTTATGGTCACTACGAGTTCCTAGTGATGCCTTTTGGGCTCACTAATGCACCAGCCGCATTCATGGATCTCATGAATCGCGTCTGCAAACCTTACTTAGATAAATTTGTTATCGTCTTCATCGATGACATCCTTATTTATTCTAAGAATCAAGCTGACCACGAGAAACACCTTCGTTGTATTCTCAAACTTCTACGTCAGGAGAAGCTCTACGCCAAATTCTCCAAGTGTGAATTTTGGCTACGAGAAGTCCAATTCCTTGGACACGTGGTTAGTGAGCGTGGTATCCAGGTGGATCCCGCTAAGGTTGAAGCAGTAATGAACTGGCAAGAGCCAAAGACGCCTACAGAGATTCGTAGCTTCCTGGGATTGGCAGGATACTACAGGCGTTTCATAGAAAATTTTTCAAGGATTGCTGCACCCCTAACCTCCTTAACTAAGAAGAAGGTTAAGTTTGTTTGGGGACCTAAGCAGCAAGAATCCTTTGATATTTTGAAGCAGAAGTTGAGCAACGCCCCAGTACTGACATTGCCAGATGGAATTGAAGACTTTGTGGTATATTGTGATGCTTCGCACACTGGCATGGGGTGTGTGCTTATGCAGAAAGGCAAGGTGATTGCCTACGCTTCAAGGCAATTGAAAGTGCATGAAAAGAATTACACCACCCATGACTTGGAGCTGGGTGCCGTTGTATTCGCACTGAAGCTATGGAGGCACTATCTTTATGGTGTCAAATGTGTGATCTATTCTGATCACAAGAGCCTCCAACATCTGTTTAATCAGAAGGAGTTGAATATGAGGCAACGCCGTTGGATGGAAACCTTGAACGATTATGATTGTGAAATCAAATACCATCCCGGCAAAGCGAATGTAGTCGCCGATGCCTTAAGTCGGAAGGAAAGGGTTAAACCTATCCAAATCAATGCCAAGCGCATGGAGTTAAAGAACAGTCTGATGGAAAGGTTGTTAGCTGCACAGAAAGAAGCTGTGTTGGAAGCTAAATATCCTAATGAAAAGTTAGGAGTAACTGAGGAGCAGTTGACTCTTAGCAAAGACAGAATTCTTCGATTAAATGGACGAATATGGGTTCCAATTTTTGGGGGACTTCGTGATGTCATCCTCCAAGAAGCCCATAGTTCCAAATACTCCGTTCATCCTGGAGCTGATAAGATGTACCAGGATCTAAAGGCAAATTATTGGTGGATAGGCTTGAAAAAGTCTGTAGCCGCCCATGTAGCAAAATGCTTGACATGTGCGCAAGTCAAAGCCGAGCATCAGAAACCGTCAGGTTTGCTACAACAGCCTGAACTTCCTACGTGGAAGTGGGAAATGGTAACTATGGATTTTATTACCAAGTTACCCAAGACGAGGAAAGGAAATGATACGATATGGGTTATAGTTGACCGACTGACTAAGTCAGCTCATTTCTTACCCATCAAGGAGACTTATAGCTCCGATATGCTAGCCCAGTTATACGTTGATAAGATTGTAGCCCTACACGGCATACCTGTAGCTATTATCTCTGACCGGGATACTAGGTACACGTCACATTTTTGGAAAAGTTTCCAACAATCTTTGGGCACACGTTTGAATTTTAGTACGGCTTATCATCCTCAGACTGACGGCCAGAGTGAGCGTACTATTCAAACGTTGGAAGACATGCTACGTGCATGTGCGATTGATTTGGGAGGTAGCTGGGATAAGAACCTACCATTAATCGAATTCTCCTACAACAATAACTACTATACCAGCATTAAGGCTGCGCCTTTTGAAGCATTATACGGTAGAAAGTGTAGATCGCCAGTTTGTTGGGCGGAAGTCGGAGAAGTCCAGTTATCAGGACCAGAGATCGTGTTCGAAACGACGGACAAGATTGTCCAGATTCGTAACAATCTCCAAGCTGCCCGGAATAGGCAGAAGATTTACGCTGATCCAAATCGTAAGGATTTCCACTTCGAAGTAGGTGACAAAGTCCTACTTAAGGTGTCACCCTGGAAAGGAGTAATGCGGTTTGGTAAGAAAGGCAAACTAAGCCCGAGATACATAGGACCTTTCGAGGTTATCGAACGTGTCGGGTCAGTTGCCTATAAGTTGAACTTACCAGAAGAGCTCAGTGGAATCCACAATGTATTCCACATCTGCAATTTAAAGAAGTGTTCCGCTGACGAATCACATGTCATGCCACATACAGATGTGCAGATAGACGCAAGCTTAAAATTTGTTGAAAAACCTTTGTCGATTGAAGATCGACATGTAAGGAAGCTTCGAAGGAAGCATATACCTTTTGTGAAGGTCAAATGGGATGCCCGTAGAGGTCCCGATTTCACGTGGGAGTTAGAATCCACCATGAAAGAAAAATACCCTTATTTGTTTCAGTAAATCTCGGGTCGAGATTTATTTTAAGGGGGTGAGGATGTAACACCTCAAAATTTCGTGTTTAATAAGATGACGACACGTGTCATGTATGACAAAAAACGCGTTGTAAACCCGGACTTAATAAAAAATATTTTGGTAGGATTTAAAGATGGCGTTATGTTAATTTTACCTCTGAACGACCTCATTTATAAATCCCAAGACCCAAAGTTTTTATATATTAAACATCTATCATGCCAAAAATCCAGAAATGGGTTGTCAATAATAAATTGATAATGCATGACTTGATTCCACGAAGAAAAGCAACGATAAACCTTTGTTTACGGGTCTTGTTTATGGAATCTAAGCAACCAAATGCAAATGGTAGGGTAAGGAACTGTACTAGACACATTATGGAGGTCCCTAAGTGTTGTTTGAGGTCACAAAGTCGGATAATGGGATTACCTTTGCAAAGCACCGAAGAAAAGTCAAAAATTGTGGCTGAAGGGAAGCTTACGGACCTCAACCTCAACTATGTTGAGGTCCGTAAGGTAGCTGCCAGCATCAAGAAACCTTCTGCAGCAGGTTATTTCGCGATTGTGACCTGTTTGTTCGGTTTTCTCACTTATGAACGACCCCTAGACATCCCTAGGCACTAGCAACAAGTGTTAATCAGTTGTGGATGGATCCTAGACCTTGTTGTCAACTTGTTATGGTGATTGCAACAAGTATAAAAGGCCCTTCAAGTGCAACATTCATTCACACACCTCTCCTGCATAATTGGATTGATTCTGGAGCTCAAGTTTGCTTCCTAGTGATCATATCTCGTGCATAGGACTTCAGTAAGTATTCTTATCATTCTCTAATTGAGTTTAGCTAGGTTAATTAGCTAAAAGTCAAACCGTCGTAATTACGGTTTGACTTCGAGATTAGTCACTAATGACTCAGTCTTATCTCGAATTAAAAATAGTTTTAGAATGGTATTTATGTGGGAAATAAAACCCCAAAAGGGTTTCCCCTGATCACCATCCTAAGCAGGTCAAATTTCGGGTCAAACCTTTACTTAAAAAGTCAACATATTGCTTAAAATGTCATTTATGCATATTTAGCTATCTAGAACATATATAACCTGTTTGAACATTGTTATAACTTAGAAATAAATGTAAGAACATGTCCCAACATGTTCAACCCGACTATTTCCTGTTTAGACCCGGTTCGGAACCCAAAGTCACATAATTTGACTTTCCCGTTGACTTTCAGTTCTGACCCGTTTGGGCATATTTTAGAAATGCCTCAGAGCTTTAATTGGATTAGGATACATGTTAGAACAACCCTCTGTGATCATACACCTTGGTTCACTAGTTATCCAATTAATATGCATATTTCCGTTAAATGCTCATACGTTGACCGTTATGCCCTTATTACCTTAAATCATGATTTATGAAAATGTAAAAGTGTAGAAACCTTAGTTACTGATATATAAACTTGTATGCAAAGTTTGACATCAGTATGACTTGTAGATTAAGAGTTATGCTCATTGTCGCTAAATTAAAGCTTTATGTTAACAAAATGGCGTAATTAGCGTATAGCCTAGTTAAACATACTTTTTGATATCAAATCTTTTACCCACTGATGTTATATATTATTTTGGGATTTTTAAAGATTTTTAATTAATTTTAGGCCGAGCATAACTAGTAGTCGTAGGCTTAATCCGGTAATTGTCGGTTTTGCCCTTACGGGCCATAAAACGAGTTTTACTTATCTAAACGATTCCAAACCTTTTTGCTACTGATCACATATGTTAAATAAATTATTTTAAGCCTTCTGGAAATATAAAAATATCAGATTTAAGTATAGAACCCGGAAATGGCCTTTAATCGCCATAATTAGCGTTTTTAACGCATAGTATGTCCTAGAATCATATTGGACATACCCGGGTTGATGCCTACTGATATATGAGGCAAATTATGATATTTTAACAGTAAGCAAAGGTTGATAAACTCAGACTTCGTTTTTGAGCTTTCCGGCTTATGTGAAATTACCAAAATACCCCTACGGGGCATAGTTTGGTTAAATATGATAAATTTCACATATATGCCTTAGCCTACTGTTATAACCCATCAAAATGAGTATGTTTGCTGTTTACATCAGACCTGTAACTCAGTTGAACATATAAACGCTTTTACAAACTTTAAAATGACCAAACTACCCCTACGGGGCATAGTTTGTGTTTAAATTAGTTCGGGGCATAACGAAAGACATCTTACTGATGTCACAACATATTTGAAGCATATTAACTTAGGAAACCTGTATATGGCTCTTGCGGATACCCGTTACGCTTATTTCGCGTTCGGTGCGGTTTATGTAACAAGTTTACATAAATTAGCCGAAACAGGTCAAACCTTATCGGTTTTATCTCAAAATCCAGAATGTGAATAATAAACCCATATTAAACAAGTCTTCAAACTTGTCGGGCCTGAATCACATTCAATCCGGTCTTCGCTTAATCGTGCGTACGAACCGCATCTTCGAAACTAGCCGGTCTAAGCTTAAGCATAATTAAAGACCCGCTAGGATTCTAATAGGTTATATTTAACCTTCGTTCCAGATTAGGAGAAACAGTAAAAGCTACTTGCTATTTGCTTATTGTGACTATACTTTGCATCAAGGTAAATACTTTTAACTTATTTCCCTATACGGGCTTGGGTTACGGTACATAGCGTACCGCTTGATCGGGCATCAAATCTCCACGCTTAGTGGGTAGTTGAATAATTTGATCGGCTCGTTTTAAACAGATTTGTTTACTTTACAGCCTTTGGGGGGTTAATGACCATGTCCCGGATATCCTTGGCATTATCTTACGAGATGGCCACGACCTGAGCACGGGGTGTAGGCGTACACATGTCGGTGTATAACTCATTATTGTGGTGTGTCTATTGATCCTTAACCCGGATACGTTCCGGGCTACTGAACGCATAAGTAACATGTAAATCGTTCACAAGATTATAATATTAAATAATTCTCCCAAGTTAATAAAAATGTTTATGCCATGTGCATCCAAACAAATTTTCAATCATTTTATAAAATGAGTCAGTTGAATGTATTTACCAGTGTAAACTGACGTATTTTCCCAAAAAGATTAAATGCAGGTACTAGGCGAAATAGGCTGGGATTCTCCTAAGCATCATTAGAAGTCTCGCAAGCTTAAGATGCCGAAGTCTGTTGAACCATAAACAATGTTTTTAATTCGATCCTACTGTGGATAAACACCGGATAATTGTGACTTTGTTTACAATAAATAAATTCGGTTGTATCTTATTTTTAAATTGCTTCCGCTGTGCATTATTATATTGTGTTGTTTGACTATTACGTTGCCAACCACGTCACGATACTCCCCCACCGGGCCCACCGGTGACACGTGGAAATCGGGGTGTGACATAAGAGCCATTTAAGAAACAGACCCTTTAGGGCATGTTGAAATGGTAGTTGAGAAGTTTTCTCAAACTCGAAATGAAAGGGAGAACCTTTCATCACCCCATTTGGATGTTATTCAATTATACTTAAATGTGGGGGGTGACTTGCATTTGAATGTGGGAGGTTTTGACAATAAGGATTTTGGCTATCCAAATAAATATTGCAAACACATGACCATGTTGAGTACACAATGGTTACATGGAGTCAATCGAGTTGATTAGACTTGAATGCCAATTGGTTTGATTCAAATCTAGTAAGATGTCAATCATGACACACCAAAGGCATGGTGAGAATGTGTCTAGCCATGAATTAAGTTTCATGTTATTCTAAAGAAAAGGTACATATCTGGATCCAAGTTGAGATCACGAGTTATAAGTCTTATGAATCGACTAAAAGGCAAAAGTGACTAGCGAGTCAAGAACACGATAGAACAACTTATCGCAATTTTAAATTATCGTTGTTGACTTAGCAAAGTCAACAAATAATTTTGGATCCAACAACCAGTGGGTTGATAAGAGATCAGGTTGTGGAATGAGACTAAAGCCCATGGAAAAGGGACATGAGGGAAACCTAACCTAGTTGACTGGAGATCCCAAGATCTAGGTTCAATAGGACAACTTAATCATGAACCGAAGGGTTGTCACTGTGGGGGCATAGCTAATATATATGTTTATATATAAGCTAGTGTATATGTTCATATATCCCCCTAAAACTATAAAAGGGTGTTTAAATACGTCCTAGTCCATTCCTATAATATTCAGTGACATTGTTGTGAGGCTAAGCATAATATATGGCTAATTGATTTGTGGAAATCATAGTAAGCCATAATGTTTTTAATGATTCAAAGGAATCACCTATGTGAGAGAGAAGTAGGGTCGCTTCGAATGGCTTTGTGGGGTGCGCAATCCTAGAGCTCTCACAGAACCAGGCTAGTGTTCCAGGACCAAAGTAGGACACGATAACGAGGAGATGGCCCGGCTAGGGAAAGTATTGTGTGAATGTATATTGTCGTTTACACAAATGGGGGGTTGTTTAAGGACATCACCTCCACAAAACCCTAGTAGACTAAGTATGCTTCACAAAGGAAGGTTCAAAGGCAAAGCCTACCTATCCTGCAATACTCGACTGTCGAGGTTTTATCGGGAATTTTGGATGTTTTAATCGATCTCCATTCATGTGGTGGATTGTTGGAAATTTAGTGAAAATGAGTTTTTCACTAAATATTTAGACATCAATAATATTTGTATATGTGTTGTATAAATAATTATTTATGGGGTTGTGTTCAAACTATGTCCAAATAGAGCTAAGATGAATGAGATATCGAAGCTTAAAGTTCAATGTTTGGAACAAACAAAGATGACAAAAATGGATTGAGATTTGTCACCTTGTCCCACATAGGTGGAATGACAAAACTTAAAGTGGTATATAAGGAGGAGCACTCCTTGAAGGCAAACACTAGTGGGGACCCAAAGGGTGCATCGCACCTGCAAACATACATGCGTGACGTGGGCTATAAGCCCAATGTGGTGCGCTTTGAAATTCGCACACCGCCTTTGTAATTTTTCCCATGAGCGCGTGGTCAGATACATGGCGGGTCCGCGTATGGCGCACCCTTAGGTGGCGTAGGCGAATGCCATGGCATGGCTCATGTCGATGCGGTGCAAGCTCCTTAGGCGCATGGCGCACGTCATTGGCTATGGCGAAGACTGCAAGTGGCGCATGAGTGTGGATGGAGCATGACCAGGTGGCGTCCTGGTATGCGTAGTGGCATCTGTGTGGCGCGCGAGCATAGATGGAGCATGACCAGGTGGCGTCCTGGTATGCGCAGTGGAATCTGTGTGGCGCGCGACTCCATATGGCGTGGCGCACGGACTGGCATGCCAGTTCAAGCGCGCGCAGGTTTGCAGTAGTAAGTAGGCGCACTGGTCTGCATACCATGCGCATATGTGGGTTCCACACAGTGTGGCGCACGGACTGAAGAGCCACTTCAGGCGCGCGTGCATGTCTGCAACGGTAACAGAGCAATTAGTTGGACATGGTCAAACTAGCTGTTACAACTCGTTTAATTCATATCATAAATGAAAATGACAGTTTTGACTAACCACTTAAATCCCTTTAATTAGAGATTAAAACTATTAAGTATCTTGTTTATTAGAAGATTAATGGTTTGAGTTATGACAAGATTAATGTCTTGTTTATGACTAGTTTAGTGAGATTAATCTCTATATGTGTGTGTGTATATATATATATGAACATGGGATTTCATAGATATATACACAACAAATTCATCTTTGTTCCATGGAAATTTAGATAAGAGCTTTCTCTAAATTGTTTTACACAACTTAAATTTTCTACTTCAAGAACACCATATTACCCGGTGCTATCTTGGGTATGAGAGTCATCTTCGGCAGTACACATACTGTTCTGGTTGTTGTACCCTAGGAGACAGAACCGTCTGAGAGGAGGCGTGGAATCTGTTTTAAGGGAAGCGTGTTGAACACGTGCCTCAACCAAAACCGTCAACGATTTTTGCTTATCTTGCAGCGGAGTTTCGTACAAGAAGGTGCGGTTGAAGTTTTCCAAATACATCGATTTGAATCAAGATTGGTACAATGTATTTGTATTTTATTTACTTTTCATATAGTTTTGTAACCAGATTGTACTAACATATTTCCTACGAATAACGAGAGTCTCGTTATTATATATTTTATAATATATTTTAATAAAAAGTGAACCTAGTTTCTACAGTACGTATAGATATAGTTGTAAATTTGTATACAGTGAACAAAAATCTAATAGAGTAGTACATATAAAACTATAAATTTAATTTATATTTAAGTATATACATGTATGTGTAAGTGCGTGTATATAGGTGTGTGTATATATATGTATAATTTATATTTGCATATATATATATATGTGCATATACATGTTTATATATGTATATGTATATAAATATACTAACTAAAATAATAATTCAAGCCGAACCGAGTCGAGTGGACCTTTGCTCATGCTTGGCTCGTTTACAATTCGAACCGAGCAGAGCAGCTCATTTACAATGGAGCATCAAATCGAATGAGCATTTTCCGGACAATATCCGAACGAGCGTCGAGTGAGCGATAAGCGGCTAGCAATTTAAATGGCCCTGTACATGCAATATCGTTGTTTTCTTGTAGTTTAACCTTTAAATTCATCGATATAGTTGAAAGGAATGTACAAATTTCAGTGTGATCTACAGTTCTACATCTACCATTCATTGTTTTCTTATTTTTTTGGTTTTGTTAGCATGTGTATAGTAAAAATAAGGGGAATTGGACTGTAATAATCTTACCTAGACCTTATTGGCCATTAATAATCCCACATCAGAATATTCCCCCCACCAGTCCCACCTTTCACGTATTTTTCCTACAATGGTCCACCGTTAAAAAAACTTAACGGAGTTAAGCTTTTTTCCAAATTACAAACAATTTTTTAGGGCTTTTGATCGGAACGATGATACGAGTCCATTGATGTAAAACTTACTTCGAAATGGTGCTCCAAGTGACTTGATTTTGGTTAATTAGAAATTTAAACACCCTAATTGAAGCACCGTTTTCATCGTTTGGAGCACCGTTTCGATGCAAGTTTTACATTAATGGACTCGTATCTTCGTTCTAATCAAAAGCCCTAAAAATCTGTTTGTAATTTGGAAAAAGCTTAACTCCGTTAATTTTTTTTAACGGGGGACCATTGTAGGAAAAATATGTGAAAGGTGGGACTGGTGGGGGGAATATTCTAAGATGGGTTATTAACAGCCAATAAGGTCTAGATGAGATTATTACAGACCAATTTCCCTAAAAATAATTATCCATGATTCATTTAGTTATATTATATTATACTTGTTAGGGGCATTCTCTTGGATAAGGAGCCAAACATGTACACTTTAAATTCTTATTCAAGAAGATACCAACAGAATAAAAGTTGAAAAGTGCTCCAAAAGTAAATATAAAGTTATAAAAAAACATTTTTTTTCATAAAACTAACATCAAACTTGTACTAAGATTTAGTTGCCCTTCCGTTTTGTTTCAAATCATTTATTTGTGGCTTTTTTAATTATTGAAATCATAAGGTGTCCAATACAAAAACAACGTGATCTAAATTTGATGAGTGGTCAAAATGCATTTAAGTTAAGGAGTCGTTTTAAACACATATTAATATGGTAATTCAAATTAGCCATGCCAAATCCACCTTGTGAGATGTAAATCAAGTTCATGTGGTAGTCCAAAGAAGTGGTTATAGTGATGCATAAATATATTTTCTTTAGGCACAACTTAACGTTATGAGAGAATACACCCGAAGAATGTCTATAAATTTAAAGTCACTTTGTTTTACTCTTTTTTTCTCATTCTATTTTATTAGAGAATACACCCGAAGCATGTCTATAAATTTAAAGTCATCTTGTTTCACTCATTTCTTCTCATTCTATTTTATTTTCCATTTATCTATCAGTTGAACTTGTATTATATTATTATTACTATAAATACATAAAAATGACTTTTTATACGTAGGGTTGTAAGACCCTTATCATGATTTGACCCAAAATGACGCAGAGGAAAATGAACTGATGTGCGGTAAAGTGTTATATATATTAGGTGTATATTTTAAGCCCCTTTAACACTTATTTTTAGCCAAGTTTTAAATTTATAAAACACGATATTTTACTAACACTAAACACACATATGGGCAAGTGCACCCATCGTGAGCGTAGTATAGTGTTGGCAAGATACCGAGGTCGTCCAAGGACACAAGAGCTTTTAGTACCGGTTTATCCTCAACGTCTAATCAAAATAAAAAGTTTAGAAAAATGTTTTAAACTAAGAAAAATAAAAACTAACTAAAATGCTGAAAATAAAAATAAAAGAAAAACAGATAGACAAGATGAATCACTTGGTTCCGACTCGTATCTAGTATAACCTTTGATTATTTCCGCACGTTACCCTCACCCCAGTAGTTTGAGTCAGCAAGGATACAATCCTAAAAGGGTGGATTATTGGAAGATAATGAATTAAGTTATTAATGCAATATTGTGGTAGGCCCCGCTTTTGGCGGCGACGTTACCCTCGGCTAAGTAGTCTGAGTCAGCAGGGATACAGTCCTAAATAGCCGGGTTATAGTATTAATAGTAGTTAACTCATGAGGGGGTCAAAGAGTTTGGACCCCCGCCATCCAATACCGTGAAGCATTGAAGGAGGTCCTACTAAATTTGACCTAGGTCCATTGCAGGACCTCTAAACGCTGAACAATGGCAAGACCTTTACCAAACCGTTCCCTTAACCCCCGACCAGGTAGCCAACATACCTCCATATAGACCGTGGAGATATGAATGGTGAAAATCTTTTATTTTATATAGACAGTAAAATAATGCCAAGACACCACGGACAAACGACAAGGAAAAATCACCTTCAACATAAGTAACTAGTTATTAAAGTCATTAATACAAAACCAAATAAAAAATGCAAAAGATTAGAAATAAAAAGTATTATACTAGACAATTTGTCTTCACCAAGTGATGTAAGAGACTTAGGCAAACATGGCCTTGATTGTCAAGAACTCTTACGATCAATCTTGGATCCCGAGACGACTCACACACTCTATGATGGACAATGGATGATGGTGGTGGATGATGGTGTTATGGTGGTGGTGGGTGGTGGATGAAGTGTGAGAGAGGTGGTGTGCCAAGGGATGAGTTGAAATGAAACCAAGCACTCCTATTTATAGGCTGAACAGGAGGCTGGGCACGGCCCCGTGTCCGCTGGACACGCCCCCGTGCCTGTCTGACACTCTCTCTCTTCATTAATTGTAATTCGCAATTACAATTAATGCGCCTGCTGTACTTTCACCACGCCCCCGTGCTCACTGGACACGGCCCGTGGTGGGCAATGGAAGCTTCTATAGGTTTGTCTTTTCTGCTGCTTCTTGGGCACGGCCCCGTGCTGGCTGAGCACGGGGCGTGTTCAGTCTTCTGCCTTCTCTATTTTGCTTGGGAGGATGCCGTTGAGGGGTCGGGCATTCCACTTATGTTCCTTTTCTTGTATTTATGTTAGATTTAGCTGTCTTTTTGCTTCTTTTGTGAATCTGAGCTCATTTAATCCTGAAAATACAAAAGGAAGACAAAAACACTCTTTTTCCAACATTAGTACTTAAAAAGGGTTAGTTTTATGCCTCATTTGATGTAATTTATATGGTGCATTTTACACACATCAAATACCCCCACACTTGAACTTTTGCTTGTCCTCAAGCAAAACTCTTTAATATGTGGCTTACACTCCCAAATGGAATGGGTAGAAGAGAAGGTTTTGGGCTTGTCGTAGAGTGTCGGGATTTCCAAGATTCTTTATGTAGTTTTATTTTTATTTATTTACACTCCTATTCGTCATGATTTATTTAAAACTTTTCATAAGAGAAATTACTTATTTGGGCATAACATGCCTTTTTAAAATTCCATTTATATACAAGTTCACATACCTCACAGGGGAAATCACTCACACTCGGCCGAAGGTGTATTTTTAGTGAATCACTCGAGAGCGGCATGGAACTTATTCCTACCATAGGCTTGCCAAGCAATCAATCCTCCTCCTTTTTAACTTTTATACCTTTGTAAATATCAAGAGGACTTTGTGGGTGAAGGGTTAGGCTTGGGTTTAAAGGTAGGTGGTTGGGTTAGTGGTTATTGGTTAGAAGAAAAAGGGCGAAAAGCGTAACAAGTGTCGGTTTTCGTAGGACTTTCTATTTTTTTTTTTTGTAACTTTTATTTTGATGAAGCTATTATTCAAACAAAGTTATTTGATGAACTTGTTTGTTTATTTTCTTTTGCTTCATCATCAACACATTTTTTTTTTGAACGATCATACAAAAAACCGAACTTGTTACTAAAACAAAGGGTTAAAAATGAAAAAGGTTTTGGTGGGTAAAAAGGGTGTTTGGTTTGGTTTATGAAATGAAAAGGTTTAGGCTCAAAGGGGCTAACTAGGGGGATTTTTGGGTAGGTGGTAAAAGAAAAAGAAAAAAAATGGTGTAGAAAAAAAAAATATAGTCCTAATGCCTCCATCATTTACTTACTCGGGTTTAAGTTGATAAGGACCGGGAATGTATCGTCATGGCAAGTTCTAGAGTCGTAAGAACCAAACGGCTATTCACACAAGAAACGAAAAATGAGCATTTAGTTTAATGATATGTAATTGTATGCTCAATAAAGGCTCAAAACTCACTTTTGTGGGAATGGGTTTTTATGTGATCAAGTATATATAATCAAATTTTAACTAAGTTTGCCATGCCTTTTCATAATTTTCTTATGTTGGTTCTTTTTATCACGACGCTATCGGTTGTAACTTCGTAAAAATATAACCTTTTTGAGAACTTGAATTTCCCGAGTTAAACCTAGACAAGTAAAAAAAAATGAAATTTTTGAAAAAATTTGGGGTGATTAGCGGTTCCAATAGAGTTTTGTGTAAGGCTTGTATTTAGGACTTGCAAAATTTCAAGGTTTAGCATCCCCCCCACACTTAAATTACACATTGTCCTCAATGTGTCCCAAAAAATAAATTTTTAGGTTGATTAGATGTGTAAAAGGGTGTAAAAAGCAAAAATTTTGTGTTACTGACAACCTGGACACGACCCCGTGTTGAGTGAACACGACCCCGTGTTCAGGTGCCAGTAACGAGAACTTACAGAAAGTGAACACGGGGGCGTGTTGGCTGGACACGACCCCGTGTCTGTCAAAGTCTGCAGAATTTAAACAAACAGCAGGTTCAGGGGAATGGGCACGGGGGCGTGTCGGCTGGACACGACCCCGTGTAGACAGTCTGCAAAGTTGAAAAACAGGTTTCTTTCTTCGTTTTTCCAGTCCCGGCTTTAAGAGTACTAATGCTTAGTACTTTAAGCCTCGTATGTACCTGCTTAATCAATAAACACTCCACCAAAACATAGCAAACATCATACTTTTACCAAAGTTAACATCCATGTCAAAGTTAAAAGAAAAAAAAAAATAAATGCAGAAAATAAAAGGAGTTAGGGAAAAGTAAATTGTTCAACACTTGGCACGCAGGCCATCAATTGTTCAAGATTAAAAAGGGTTAACCTGGGGAGTCATCAACCAACCGCTTCCTCCTCTGCTCCTCTTGCCTACTCCATAGCATCGTCATCATCATCATCGTCATCATCCCCTCCATGGCGTGCAATGTGGTCTCGTATGTATCCAACATCGTCTTGGATCTCAGATAGGTTTCTCTCGATAGCTCCGACCCGGTGGTAGGTGTTGCTCGTGTTGGTGCATCCGTCTGTCGTCTACGTCTTATATCGAGTCTCAGTCTCGGTGCGGTGTTGAAAGAGAATGATGTCACTATTTTATAAGATGACATCATAATGTTGATGTCACAATGACATCATCTCACATAAGACAAAGAAGTTTGCATGGATTTAGATGGTGATTTCGTTCTTTTGTCATATGTTAATTTCGCTTATAGGTCAACATGTAGTATCGCTCATATGTCAATGTTAATTTCGCTTATAAGTCATGTTGAGATCTCGCTCATACGTACATGTCCGTATGAGCGAAATCAGCAACCATATATATAGGCCTTGGAGCGAAATCTCAGTCATAGTTAGAGGTGTGTTCTTCCGGTAAGCCACGAAGTGCTGCCGAAGTGTTGTTCGAACGTGTACTCGTATTATTGATCAATACAACAACAGTTTAAATTGAATTCTCGCTGAATTGTACTCGGTTTGTCTGTTTCCGCCATTCAAACTGAGATAAACTCTTCTACGCGACTCGTTTAGGTCCGAAATTCGATCCTACAATTGGTATCAGAGCCAGTGAAGAAGAGTTTTACATAATTCAGCCGAAAATTCTGTTTCTACACCATTCTTTTATGAAAATCAAAAATTTTTACGGTCAAAATCGCCTCAAATTTGCACAGTGTGTTCGGAATTAACAGTGAACAAATCCTTGAAATTTTCAAAGTTAAAATCGATCTAGAACATAGGAATTTTGAGGTGTCGCTTATACGGACTCGTGAATAAGTGACGTCATCAGTTTGATTTCGCTTTTCTGAACATGTTAATTCCGCTCATATGAACACTTTGATTCCGCTCATTTGGTAACTTGTGGTATCGCTTTTGTGACGTTTTGATTCCGCTTTTGTGACAATTTGTTGTTCACGTGTGTATTCATCGATTTGTGTAACATTGAATTCGAAGTTGTTTGAAAAAAAAAAAATATCACATGCATGTTGTCGGTTAATCATAATTACATGTGAATTTGTTTCAGCAATCGGTTTGTCAGTTAGCATGTGAAAGAACATTGAGTATTGTGAACCGATTGAATGCATTGTGTTGCGTGATACATTAATTGAGATTGTCTTTGATTAATGTGAACCGATTGAAATTGTATCGATTGTGTGATATTTTAATCGAAATGTGTCAGTTTGCTTGTGGTTATCATATTGATACTTGTTTTGTCGGCTAAGTGGAAGTGTGTCAAGCCCACGTGATCCATCAGATTGTTTGTGAAAATCTTGGTTTAAACAATTGCATGTAAATTGATAATAGTTGGTTCTTTAAAGTCTGAGCATGTGATGGTTTTTAAAATTACATGAGAAGTGATAAGTGTCAGGTCTATCACGTGATTCTTAGATTTGTTTGACCCAAGAAATATTGATCTTCACAATTGATTTTTTTTTGGTCCAATCATCTTATCTTATCTTGTTACTTGAAATTATCGTATATCATGTGAAAAAGTGTCAGATTGCATATATTGATAAGTTCAAATTAATTGAGTCAAGTGTAGTCCATGTGAGTTGTTGAACTTTATTCTCGACACAAGATATTGATCAGGCCCATGTGACTTAAAGTGACTTGGCCCAATCAACATTTTCTAGTGGGTTAGTTTGTTGAACTTTAATTGTTGAAGTATCATAGTTGCGGCTCATTTAGATTTAAGTGAAAATTGATATTGTCGTTTAAGTGTTGTGTGATTAAAGTTCTCGGCTCAAGTCATATTTTCGGCTCAATCAACATTTAAAGTGAACATTTGACACCGATGGAAACTGAAGAAGATATTGCATTGTATTACTATGGATCTCAACAAGAGAGTTATAATGTGATTAAAGAAGAACCAGATTTTGAAGAATCAATTTCAAAAGAATCAGTTTCAGTAAAAATGGATTCAGAAACTTATCTAGATAAGGTTGAAAATAATTTGGAAGTTGTTTCGGAGAAAGTACCAGTGTTTGATAACTCATCAGATGAAGAGAGTGATGATGACAATAAAGAAATTAGTCAACTTGAATTTTATAGAATTTTGATGGCACCTGATTTGTTTAATATGCTTGTTGCAGCAAAAATGGAATTACTCAAAACAAAACGAGCTGCAAAAATAAAGGATCTAAAGGTAGAAAATGTGGAAGAAAATGTTCAAGTGATGAAAGAACAGGTTGAAGAGATTCCAGCTCTCAAGACTGAGAAGAAAGCTGAAGATGAAAAGATGCCTGGAAAATGCTCAGAATGTGATCAATCTAGAGCAGAAAATGTCAAACTCTTAAAACAAGCAGAGAGTTTGACATTGGAAAACAAGATTTTGAAAGAAAAAGAAAAAGAATTTGAAAGCAAAAAGAAATCTTCATCTGAAGATTTCTGGATAAAGCTTGAAAACAAGAATTTAAAAGCAAATGAAACAAAATTTCAAGAACAGTTAAAAGTTTTGGAAAATGAAAAATCTATTCTTGAAAACCTTAAAATTGAAAACGAAAAAACAATCAAGTCTCATCTTGAACGAATTTCTCAGCTTGAAAATGAAGCTGAGAATTCAAGGAACAAAATAGATGAACTTGAAAAGAAATTGAAAGGTTTTGTGACTTCATCTGAGTTTCCTTGTCCAAAACCTATCAATTCCGTTCCAATAAGTGATGATGTCACAAACTATGATAATGTCATAGTTGAAGATTGCGATGAAAAATCTGATGATGAAAAAGATAAAAGTGAAAAACAAAAATTGTTTTTGAAATTAAAAGAAAAATTTCAAGAAACTGTTCTGCAATCGACTGAAAAGGGTGAATGCTCTATGCAATAACCTTTGAAGAAGAAAGTGGAACAAAAACAAAAAGAGAAAATTTTGAAAAATGTTCAAAAAGATAATAAAAGCTCATCAGATCGATCATCCAATCGCAATGAAAAATTACCAAAAGTAAAAAATGAAAACTCAAAAATTGTTGGTAATAAGTGGTGCAGGTTTGACCACAGTGCTCAAAAGCTAAATCCAGCAAACAAGAGGAGCAAGGATTATCACCAAGCCAAACAGTGTTATGATCTAAATGTTTGGACTAAGAATGGTGATTGGTACGATAACAGAGTGTGTTACCAATGCGGTTATCAAGGACACATTGCTGTTAATTGCCAGAGTTGGAGTTATGAGACGAGGAGATGCTATAACTGCCATATCAAAGGTCACATTGCCAGAGATTGCCCAAGGAGATCAAATGAAAGATTGAGGGTTAATTCTCAGAAGATGGCAAAGAAACCAGTCTCTGTCAAGCCCAAAGAACAGAAAGTTCAAGAACGTAAAGTTCAAGAACCGAAAGTTCAAGAATCGAAAGTAAAGCTTTCTCAGGGACAAAAAGACAGACTGAGGAAAAAGAGAAAGAAAGCGAGAGAATATCTCGAAAAGATTTTGTCCTCGAGTTCATCTGTTGGTAAAAATAAGAGTTCTGATGAATCGTTTTCCTCTACTACAAAGTCAAGCAAGACGAATTCATCGGATACAAATCTGAGGATGAAAGAAGAAAAGAAGAAGAAGAAAATGGTCGGCGATGAATCTGATGTATCAAAGTCAGACAAGCCACCATCAGGCAATGAATCTGACAGGTCAAAGTCAGACAAGCCATGTTCAGGCAATGATTCTGGTTCGTCAAAGCCAGAGGAGCCATTGGTTGAGGTAAAATTGGAGAATTCAGGTTTAACAATGGATGATGAAAATTTTCCATCATTGTTGAACAAGAATTCAAAATCACCCAAGGACCGTCAGGCTTGGGTGAATCTGTTTAAATGAAAAACCTGACTTGCCGGAGATCCCAAGTTGGTAATCGTGGATCATGAATCGGCATCATTCTTTATCATGTTTGTATAATGTGTTTTTGAGAAGTTTTGCAGGACTTGCCGGAACTCCCAGGTATGTAAGCGAGGAGTAGGAATCGGCATCTTGAGAATTCAACCAAAAGATGGTAAATTGGTTGAAAAGCAGGTTTAAGTTGTATGATTGTGATTTTTACAAGTGGTTCAGAAGTTGAATTGGAATGATCTTACAAGTGGTAAATCAGGGACATTAAGTTGTATCTAATTTCCTACATATGATTGGTAAAACAATGTGATGATTTGATCCCCAATTTACAAGTGGTAAAATCAACAAAACTTATTTTCCGGAAAAACCATTTTGATTAAAACAAACTTAAGTGTTTTGAGATCACCATGGGAAAATGTTTTGTTGTCAGGGGGAGTTCTGATTGTTCATGCCAAGTGAATGGAGAATTGAAGTGATTCTCATCATGTTGTCACATTTCTTGTACAGCTTGTTTTCAAATTTTCCCAGAAAATCAAAATTGAGACATATTTTGATTTTAGGGGGAGTAAAAATTTAAAAAAAAAATTTGAAAATTTGAAAATGTCAAAAACTTTGAAAAATGAAAAAATGAGTTTTGTTGCATAAAAGAGGAAATGATAGTAGATCAGTTGGACTGTCACAGCATGCTAAAGAAATGTAAAGTCAAGATGTGATAAACGATCTCACTAAAGATGTTAGTAGATTTGCGATAACGATACAAACCTAAAGCAAAAAGCCTAGTTCTAGTGGGAAACACGGTTGAAAGCATAGTACTTAGTTTTGTCCTTCTTGATTGTGTACCTGCTCAGTAATCGCTGAATGTCGAAAGACATAAAACTGGTTAAGTTCGTGAACTTTCACAACTTTGCTAAAAAGTCGCTGTGATTGTGCATTTCTTTTTGCAAAGATTTAAACTTGTTTTATTTCTTTATTTTGTTTAAGCATCGGACATCCTCTGCGTATACGTGAGTATCGACCTGGATGTTGTTGCCTAAACGTTCTGATTTATTTTCTTTGGTGTTTCGTTTAAGCTTTGGATCACCTCTGCGTATACGGGAGTATCGACCTGGTGGTTAAAGCCTAAACAACTTCAACTTGTTTTATTTTTCTTATTTTGTTTAAACATTGGACTTTCTCTGCGTATACGGAAGTATCGACCTGATTGTTAATGTTTAAACATTCTGCTTTGTTTTCGCACAAATCACAGTTGATAAAGTTTAAAGGCATTACTCGAGATAGTGTATTGCATGATGAGGGGATATGCTGAGATCGTGGGGTCCATAAGAACTTAGTGCTATCTAAATATACCTTAACGTATCGGTAAGCATTTCGAAAGTTTTTAGTTTGAGTTTAAGTGGACAACAATATCGTCAATCCATGTGAATCGTTTAGAGCATAAAACGATTAGAAGCTTAACGGTGCTAGTGATTGGTCACAAAAACTGATATGATCCTCTTTCGCAAACTTACAAAAAAAAAAAATAAAAAAAAAATAATAGTGTATGTACATATCTTATTTCTGCAGTTAATTTCTGTTATTGCATTCATGTTTCCATCATTTTGAAAAGTCCAAAAAGATTTTCGACAACTGATGTTGGAAAGCTGATATTCAAAATTTCAAGTGCTGAACATGATGAACAGGGTTGGGAGTGAGTGCTTAAATGAAAGAATTGATTTTAAAAAAGGAAATTTGATTTAGTTAATCAGGGTCATTAATTTGAACTTGATGTAACTATTTCCAGTAAGTTTTTCTTATTGTTTTTAAGTAAAAACTTATGTGGTGGTGAGAAAATTTGTGCAGGTGTTGAGCTTAAACAGAGATAAAGCCAGGGATTGATCTCTAGGTGATAGCTAATTCCAGACAGCGATCCCATCATGATGAGAGGGGGAGTCTAACGAGGTTAGAGCCAAAGAGAAGATCCTGGTATATGCTGAAAAAGACTGATAAAGACTAAAGATGCAAAGACTCGACACTGAAGACTCCGTCAACATCCGAGGGGGAGTTTGTTGGTGCATCCGTCTGTCGTCTACGTCTTATATCGAGTCTCAGTCTCGGTGCGGTGTTGAAAGAGAATGATGTCACTATTTTATAAGATGACATCATAATGTTGATGTCACAATGACATCATCTCACATAAGACAAAGAAGTTTGCATGGATTTAGATGGTGATTTCGTTCTTTTGTCATATGTTAATTTCGCTTATAGGTCAACATGTAGTATCGCTCATATGTCAATGTTAATTTCGCTTATAAGTCATGTTGAGATCTCGCTCATACGTACATGTCCGTATGAGCGAAATCAGCAACCATATATATAGGCCTTGGAGCGAAATCTCAGTCATAGTTAGAGGTGTGTTCTTCCGGTAAGCCACGAAGTGCTGCCGAAGTGTTGTTCGAACGTGTACTCGTATTATTGATCAATACAACAACAGTTTAAATTGAATTCTCGCTGAATTGTACTCGGTTTGTCTGTTTCCGCCATTCAAACTGAGATAAACTCTTCTACGCGACTCGTTTAGGTCCGAAATTCGATCCTACAGCTCGCCATGTTATAGGTGTTCCTAGTACACATAAGGTTTTCCTGCAACAAATCATGCAAACTTTGAAAGTTAGGAAAACCGCCTCCCGAGGAGGATGATTGGCCCGGATCACCGTGGGGTTGGTATTGGTACTGATGATGTTGCGGAGCTGGGAGGACAAGTGCTTCTTGCGGGTTTCATGCATGACCTTGCATCCTTTGGAAGGTTACCGTCCCGTCTTCTGCCTCATAAATCAGGTTCATTGAGCGGCATATGTTGATATCCACCGTACCCGACCATGGGCTCCTCTCAAATGCCCTAGGTATGTGGACGAAGTGCTTGAAGAGACGGTACACCCATCCCCCAAAGAAAATGGGCGTCGGTGCATTAGCAAGGCGGTTGTGATGCATGTTTCGGAGCATGAGGAACGGAACATCGAGCGGCCTGCGGTTGTGAATGCAGTGGAGGACAACCAAATCTCTTAACCCAACAACGCCACTACTGTCATGCCTTTGGCTAAGAGAGTAGCCGAGGAACCTATGAATGTATCTGTATAGCGGATCCCTCAGCTTTGTACTCTTAGTGCTGCTCGGATTGTAGAACCCTTCTCCAATCTGAGCCCACATGGCTTGGCGTTCGTTGTCACCTACCTCTCTCATTCCCCCAGTATTTTCTTCGTTTCCCGCATCCTCTTCCGCATACAACCCGATAATCGACCCAAATTGTGCCATAGAGATCGAATACTTTGTTCCGCCACATCGGAAAGCTACCCCGTCATTGTCGAATGGGTCGCACCTCGAGTTGAATGTGAAAGTGCTATAGAATTCCAACGTGCATTCGTGGACGGAACGGAGCCGAGTTGTTAGGGCGACTCTGAGTGGTCCCGTGACAATGTTGTTGAAACGGTCGATTTGATTCACCATGGTTAGCAGTTCCGTGCAAGCTTGCCTCGGGTATTCCTCCGGCCTTGTTTGAAGAATTTCGTATCGAGCTCTTGCGTCAAGCTCATTGGCGTTAAATCTTGTGAACTTCCTGGCCATCTGCAAAAATACACCAAAAGTTAGCACGAAACAGAAATATTTTCGGACAAAACTGCATACAGTGGGCTGGACACGACCCCGTGTTCAGCGGACACGGCCCCGTGTCCAGGGGTCTGTTACTCAAAAATCCCATTTTTCGACCCGGTTTCGAAAACTTGAAAATTTTTGGTCCAATAGGTGCGGTTTCCCCCGAAAAATGAAACCCTAAGTGTCGTTTTTCCCAAAATAACCCGTTTACCCTATCAATTTCATCTTTTTCGGTTCAAGAACAAGGGTTTGGGGTTTTTGTGCGAAATTGGATGAATCTATGAACAATACAAGTGTATCTACTTCCCTTAACATTAACCTAACTAAATGCAAGCAGATCTAAACAAAAATTTGAGGTTCGATCCGGATGAACTTTAAGAACCCTAGATTTTTTCCCAAATTTTTGGTGTTTTAACTACATGTAAGTAACTAATCTAACTACTAAAAGTGATAGAATCATACCTTGATGTTGTTAGAGCGATAGGAGACGTTGAAATTCTGTGAAAAATCGCCTGAAACCAGAGCTTTTTCGGGAAAACGGGGCGTGTGGAATGAAGTAACTGTTTTGAAAAAGGGGATTTATCCCGACAGCAAAGCGGACACGGCCCCGTGTCCAGCGGACACGGCCTCGTGCCGAGCGTGGTTTTGAATTTTTTTTTTTTTTTTTTTAAAGTGCTTGTGTGAGTGCCCCACTTTTCCCATAAGCTATGGTTAGAAAACTTACCGCTTTATTTTGTCGTCTCAATCGTTCGTAACTTACCAGGCATGATGTTTTTATTCCTCCACCGTTTGAAGTGAGATCTCTTCTTCTTCATCCTCAATGAATCCTTGATAGAGTTTCAGCCGTTGGCCATTGACTTTAAATGGAGGTCCATTTCGAGATTTAATTTCTACTGCAACGTGTGGAAAAATATGGGTGATGGAAAAAGGTCCTGACCACCTAGACTTTAATTTACCAGGAAATAATCGAAGTCGTGAATTAAACAAAAGAACTAAATCTCCTACTCGAAATTCATTAGGTTTAATATGTTTGTCATGCAAATTTTTCATTCTTTCCTTATAAATTTCAGAGTTTGAGTATGCATAATTCCTAAGCTCGTTTAATTCATTTAATTGACAAAATCGATTTTTACCAGCAAATTCTAAATCTAAGTTTACATTCTTGATTGCCCAGTAGGCTTTGTGTGCAATTTCTACTGGTAAGTGACAACTTTTTCCATAAACTAGCTTATATGGGGTTGTACCTATTGTTGTTTTATAAGCAGTTCGAAAAGCCCATAAAGCATCATCTAATTTATCAGCCCATTCCTTTTTATTTAACCCTACGGTTTTTTCAAGTATTCGTTTTAAACCTCTATTAGTCACTTCGGCTTGTCCGTTTGTCTGAGGGTGATACGCTGTTGAAACCCGGTGATAGACCCCATATCTTGTTAAAATTTTTTCGAGTTGATGGTTGCAAAAATGGGTACCTCTATCACTTATTAAAGCTTTAGGTGTGCCAAAACGAGAGAATAACTTTTTCAGAAATTTTACTACGACTCTTCCATCATTCGTTGGAAGTGCCTCGGCCTCGGCCCATTTAGACAAGTAATCTATTGCCACAAGTATATATTTGTTTCCTTTCGATGGTGGGAAAGGTCCCATAAAGTCGAGTCCCCACACATCAAAAATTTCACAAACTAGAATGCCATTTTGTGGCATTTCGTTTTTGGAAGAAATATTACCTGTTCTTTGGCAAGCATCACATGTCTTGACAAGACTTTGGGCGTCTTTGTAAATGGTTGGCCAATAAAATCCTGAATCAAATACCTTTCGTGCGGTACTAGCAGCACCATGATGTCCTCCGTATGGACCTTCATGACAATGGCGGAGAATTCTTCGTGCTTCACTACCATGTACGCATCGTCGAACGAGTTGGTCGGCACACATTTTGAAAAGATATGGATCTTCCCAAAAGTAGTGTTTCACATTGGCAAAGAATTTTTTTCTTTGATGATGTGGCCACCCTTTTGCGACTATACCGCTAGCTAGGTAGTTAGCATAGTCGGCGTACCATGGTTCTTCCTTGTATTCCACCATTTCCAAGGACTCAGTTGGGAATTTTTCGTTGATTTGCTCGTCCCTGGTTGCTTCCAAAGCTGGGTCTTCTAAGCGCGAAAGATGATCTATAGCGGTGTTTTCTGCTCCTCTTTTGTCTTTGATTCCAATGTCAAATTCTTGGAGGAGTAGAATCCACCGAATCAAACGTGGTTTTGCATCTTGCTTTTTGAAAAGATATCGGATGGCTGCATGTTCTGTATAAACTATAGTTTTAGAAAGAACAAGATAAGAACGGAATTTATAAAAAGCAAATACCACCGCTAGTAATTCTTTTTCAGTGGTTGTGTAATTTTCTTGTGCATCATTAAGTGTTTTACTAGCATAATAAATTGGGTGGAAATGCTTTTCTTTTCTTTGTCCCAAGACAGCTCCAACTGCAAAGTCACTAGCATCACACATGATTTCGAAAGGAAATTTCCAATCAGGCGCTATCATGATAGGTGCATTGACTAACATTTCTTTTAAGGTGAGAAATGCTTGATTGCAATCATTGTCAAAGATGAAAGGAGCATCTTTTTCAAGTAATTTTGTTAGAGGTCTAGAAATTTTAGAAAAGTCTTTGATAAACCGCCTATAGAATCCGGCATGCCATAGGAAACTTCTGATAGCTCGTACGGATGATGGAGGTGGTAATCTAGAAATGGTATCTATTTTGGCTCGATCCACCTCCATTCCTTCGCTTGAGATCTTGTGACCGAGTACTATTCCCTCTGTTACCATGAAATGGCATTTTTCCCAATTAAGGGCGAGGTTAGTTTCCTCACATCGGGATAGCATTCGTTCAAGGTTATCGAGGCATTGGTCATATGAATCCCCAAAGATAGAAAAGTCGTCCATAAAGACTTCCATTGTCTTTTCTATCATGTCGTGGAAAATGGCTACCATGCAACGTTGAAATGTTGCGGGGGCATTACATAGACCAAACGGCATGCGTCGATAAGCAAAAGTTCCATAGGGACATGTGAAAGTTGTCTTTTCTTGGTCTTTGGGTGCTATCGGGATTTGAAAGTAACCTGAAAAACCATCCAAGAAACAGTAAAATTTATGACCGGATAATCTTTCTAACATTTGATCAATGAAGGGTAAAGGAAAGTGATCCTTTCTTGTTGCTTCATTTAATCGTCTATAATCTATACATACTCTCCATCCTGTGACGGTTCTCGTTGGTATTAGTTGATTCTTTTCGTTGGTTATTACCGTCATACCTCCTTTCTTTGGAACTACTTGGACAGGACTCACCCAAGGACTATCGGAGATAGGATTGATAAGTTCGGCGTCAAGTAGTTTGATGACTTCGTTTTTAACCACTTCTTGAACATTTGGATTTACTCGACGTTGTGGTTGTATGACCGATTTGTAGTCATCATTCATCAAAATTTTGTGTGTGCACATAGAAGGACTAATTCCTTTATGTCTACAAGTTTCCAAGCTATTGCATTTTTATGTTTTTTCAAAAGATTAATTAATTTTTCCTTTTCTAAGTTATCTAATTTAGACGAAATAATTACAGGTAAATTACCATCTTTGTCTAGAAAAGCATATTCCAAACCTTTTGGAAGTTCTTTGAGCTCAAGTGGTGGGTCTTTGGGAGACTCCTTATTTGGTTGCTCATTTCGATCAAGAACTTTAAAAGTTTGTTCTATGGCGACCTCTTCTTCAACAAAGTGGTCAATCTCTTCACTTGTATCGGGTGGTTCATCTTCATCTTCAATTAGGGGGTCATTATTGCCGAAAGGATATTTCATTGACCGTTCGAGATCGACACTTCTTTTAAATGCCCCTAATTGAAGAGGTAGATTTGTGAACTTCCGGTTTTTCAAAGCTTCGTGAGTTTTTACAAATGGTCGAGCCAACACTAGAGGAGCGTCATCGAGGATGACAAAGTCGGTCGGGATTACCATTTGATTCGTTTGAACCAACACATCTTCAACTACACCGATTGATTTTATTACTTTCCGATTGGATAGAAAAATGGGTATTTGAAGTGGAGAAAAATCACTAATACTTAATTTTTCGAAAATGTAGTTAGGCATTATGTTAACACAAAGATCTTTATCGATTGTGACATTACTAATAAACGAATTTTGAAAGAAACATGGAACCGGTGTAATGTTAATTTCAAATGGGTCTTCTTTTATTAGCGAAGTTTGATCATTAGTTAACTTAACACTTACCGTTTCGTCAATTTTAGTGTTAGTGTTTAACTCTTTTAAAAACTTAGCATGAGTGGGTACTAAACAATGATTTTCAAAAGAAGGTGACAAGAGATTAATTTCTTCAAAATTAGACTCTTCTTGAATTTTAACGTTGTCGGATTCACCTTTTTCGTTGTTTAACTCATGTGTAGGTTTTTCACTTATTTGTTCTTCCATTTTTACACTTTCAGTTATCTCTTCATTTTTTAACTCTTCTCTTGCGCGGGACTCCTCTTCCCTTGCGCGAGCTTCTTTTATACATCGATCGATAACTCTAATGTGTTCTAATATCCTATCGGTCACTTCGGTTATAGAAAAAGAGTCGGTATTTTCTAAGCTTGAATCCGGTTGTTCGACCCTTTGTTCCTCATAATACCCATATGAAGTCGATGGTTCGCACCATTGTTCTTCATTGTAAGCATATGATGGATAAGGTTCGTAATTTTGTTCTTCATAATACTCATATGAGGTGGGTTGTTCACGCCATGGTTCCTCATAATAAGCATACGAAGGTGGTGGCTCATATCTTGGTTCCTCAAAGTATGAGTATGACGGCTCATACCTTGGTTCATCAAAATATGAGTATGAGGGAGGAGGTTCATACCTTTGGTCTTCATAGGATGTGTATGAAGTTGATGGCTCGTACCTGGGCTCCTCATAGTAGGTGTATGAATTGGATGGTTGATATGAGCGATTATTTTGAACCGAGCGTGTGTTACGACAATTAGTGCAATAATTACCCCTATAATCATCCTCATCATAGGTGTAGTTGTAACCTCCTGAGTATTGATCCATAAGAATCACTCAGCAGACCACAACCGAGTCTCGAGATCAGAAAACAAAAATAAAAACGGAAACAGAGGCTGGACACGGCCCCGTGTTCAGTGGACACGACCCCGTGTTCAGGAACTGTATCTGGGCGTTTTAATTAAATTTACTGATTTCGTTGAGCACGGGGCGTGTTCAGTGAGCACGGCCCGTGTTCAAGCTACTGTTACTGGGTGTTTTTATGAAAATGTGCAGCACGGCCCCGTGTTCAGTGAACACGGCCCCGTGTATAGGCTACTGTAAATGCAAACTAAACTAAAATGCAGAAAAATGTGCGCGCGTTTTGAAAAGGTTTTGAAAAACTGATTAGGCCGTCGATTTTAAGCTTTCTTAAAATCCTTGTGTCCCCGGCAACGGCGCTAAAAACTTGATGTGCGGTAAAGTGTTATATATATTAGGTGTATATTTTAAGCCCCTTTAACACTTATTTTTAGCCAAGTTTTAAATTTATAAAACACGATATTTTACTAACACTAAACACACATATGGGCAAGTGCACCCATCGTGAGCGTAGTATAGTGTTGGCAAGATACCGAGGTCGTCCAAGGACACAAGAGCTTTTAGTACCGGTTTATCCTCAACGTCTAATCAAAATAAAAAGTTTAGAAAAATGTTTTAAACTAAGAAAAATAAAAACTAACTAAAATGCTGAAAATAAAAATAAAAGAAAAACAGATAGACAAGATGAATCACTTGGTTCCGACTCGTATCTAGTATAACCTTTGATTATTTCCGCACTTTTGCACATAATTAAGAGATTATCTTAGTTATTGTAGTAGGCCCCTCTTTTGAAGGTGACGTTACCCTCACCCCAGTAGTTTGAGTCAGCAAGGATACAATCCTAAAAGGGTGGATTATTCGAAGATAATGAATTAAGTTATTAATGCAATATTGTGGTAGGCCCCGCTTTTGGCGATGACGTTACCCTCGGCTAAGTAGTCTGAGTCAGCAGGGATACAGTCCTAAATAGCCGGGTTATAGTATTAATAGTAGTTAACTCATGAGGGGGTCAAAGAGTTTGGACCCCCGCCATCCAATACCGTGAAGCATTGAAGGAGGTCCTACTAAATTTGACCCAGGTCCATTGCAGGACCTCTAAACGCTGAACAATGGCAAGACCTTTACCAAACCGTTCCCTTAACCCCCGACCAGGTAGCCAACATACCTCCATATAGACCGTGGAGATATGAATGGTGAAAATCTTTTATTTTATATAGACAGTAAAATAATGCCAAGACACCACGGACAAACGACAAGGAAAGATCACTTTCAACATAAGTAACTAGTTATTAAAGTCATTAATACAAAACCAAATAAAAAGTGCAAAAGATTAGAAATAAAAAGTATTATACTAGACACTTTGTCTTCACCAAGTGATGTAAGAGACTTAGGCAAACATGGCCTTGATTGTCAAGAACTCTTACGATCAATCTTGGATCCCGAGACGACTCACACACTCTATGATGGACAATGGATGATGGTGGTGGATGATGGTGTTATGGTGGTGGTGGGTGGTGGATGAAGTGTGAGAGAGGTGGTGTGCCAAGGGATGAGTTGAAATGAAACCAAGCACTCCTATTTATAGGCTGAACAGGAGGCTGGGCACGGCCCCGTGTCCGCTGGACACGCCCCCGTGCCTGTCTGACACTCTCTCTCTTCATTAATTGTAATTCGCAATTACAATTAATGCGCCTGCTGTACTTTCGCCACGCCCCCGTGCTCACTGGACACGGCCCGTGGTGGGCAATGGAAGCTTCTATAGGTTTGTCTTTTCTGCTGCTTCTTGGGCACGGCCCCGTGCTGGCTGAGCACGGGGCGTGTTCAGTATTCTGCCTTCTCTATTTTGCTTGGGAGGATGCCGTTGAGGGGTCGGGCATTCCACTTATGTTCCTTTTCTTGTATTTATGTTAGATTTAGCTGTCTTTTTGCTTCTTTTGTGAATCTGAGCTCATTTAATCCTGAAAATACAAAAGGAAGACAAAAACACTCTTTTTCCAACATTAGTACTTAAAAAGGGTTAGTTTTATGCCTCATTTGATGTAATTTATATGTTGCATTTTACACACATCATGAACCGTAAAATTTCTTTCTTTTAAGATCTCTAACATACTTGAATACCGTTTAGGTCAACCCTTTTTAACATAAATACATCATTGATCATTTATTTATTGTAACTATGTTAACAAATAGTTACAAACAACGTGACCGCTTTCCCGTACAATCCGTGATCTTCAACTCGACCCTCGTTCACTTGTCCATCATGAATATCTGACTAACCTGCGGTCATCATATATAACCAACACGTTAGTACATGGTGACATCATATGTAATTTAATACATATACTTAAAAGGCTATATCACATTCTAACTACGTAAGGTATTCCATTGAAACATCCTCTCAATTTTATTTACTCGAGTCCGACATCAATTCCTCGAGAGTCCGGCGTTCCCATACCTACACTTCATTTCATTCTCAATAGTAACATGGTTAGGAATACGTAATCTCAAACATGTTGAAGCCCACATCTTCACATATACGTATACCAGTGATCTACAATCATTAGATTACAACACGCGTATACACTTTCATATATCTAAGTACATTCATACGTATCCCATTCATATGTGCGTACATACAAGTTCACACTACTTACACACGCTACAGTTCCAAATCTACATACATGCATACAAGTCACATTCACTTATTCGTATTCAAATATCAAACTTTGAATGTCACAAGCATCTAAAGTTGAGCCTTACCTACGAACATATCAATACAAATCGATGCAGTTACAAATAAACATAACCGACTAACTTCCAACAAACATGATGAACATTCCATTAACATGATGAACGTTCCATTAACATGATGAACATTCCATTAACATGATGAACATTTCATTAACATGATGAACATTCTATTAACATGATGAACATTTTATTAACGTGATGAACATTCCATTAACGTGATGAACATTCCATTAACGTGATAAACATTTCATTAACATGATGAACATCATATTAACATGATGAACATTTTATTAACATGATGAACATTCGATTAACATGATGAACATTTCATTAACATGATGAACATTCCATTAACATGGTGAACATTTCACTAACATGATGAACATTCTATTTACATGATGAACATTTCATTAATATGATGAACACTTAATTAACATGATGAACATTCTATTAACATGATGAACATTCTATTAACATGATGAACATTTCATTAACATGATGAACATTCCATTAACATGATGAACATTTCATTAACATGGTTAAAATTCCATTAACGTGATGAACATTTCATTAACATGATGAACATTCTTCTTAATTTACATTAAGGATAGACGTAGTTCATATGACCTTATTACCCTTACCCGTAACTTCTTACATGGTTCCCTAAATACAACATACCAAACTTCATTTATAAATAAGAAGTGATTCCGGAAATCACTTACCTTAAGCGTCCGTTTCATACTTTCTTCCTCGCATCCTTCCCGTTAGCCTTCCACGCTTCCACCCACCTTGACAAGATCCTATACTTTCATGTCATTATGGTTACCGCATTATTAACAAACACGCACATTCTAAATTACATTCATTCCACATAATTCTTTATGTCGTCACATATAACATTTATTGATATAGCACGTTCCTTGCGATTTCCCTAACATTACATTTGTTGTGACAACTCTCAAAAATCCAGGTATCCGTACAATAAATTAATCATAATTAGTGCTTAAAGACTATGCTAAATTGCAATTAACTGCTTTCTAATTTCTGCTTAACACATGTTTGTGCACCACATATTGTTTAATGTCATATCATTGCCGCATGAAAATTGTATTGCCTTAAATGATGCCTTAAGCACAGTTAGCATAGTTATCGGACAAGTCAGGAAAATGCTGACAGAATTCAGCACATAGATAGACAGTGTATTGAGGTACAGAATGATCCAGAAATTAAGTACTGCACCAGTATAGTGTGTAGGAAAGTAAGGATCTCAAAACTGTCTTTCTAAGTGATAGTTTAAGTGCCAAAAAGTGCCTAAAATTCACCCAAAGTGCTGAATTCAGCACTTAAACAATCTAATTTCATGCAGAAATATGCTTAAATGGTCCTGAATGGTTTCCTAAGTGTCAGGAATTAAAAATGTCACAAAAAGTTACATAAAGAACACTAAACTGTATAATATAGCACTTTAACGAACCAGTATCTAACCAAACAACCGGACACTACCCGAAACATCAAAATTACACTAGAAGCACTGTTTTAACATTACAAAGCTAGTGATGGTCCCCGAACACCATAACACCTCCTAAAAATATCTAATAACTAAACACCCTAACTAACACTTGATTTGTAACTAGATTGTAACTAAACAAGTTAGGGCCTATGCTACCCCCCCACCTATGAAATCGGCCAACACATGGCCCACCTAAAGATTTGATTAAATAATTTAATAGATCTTATAATTACTTTAAGTGACATAATATCCAAGAGTTAGAAGGAAGATATGAATATAAGTATAACATGCAAGACATAAACTCATTCCTACACATACTAAAAAACACACACTTTTCTCTCTTCCCCTTGCCCACCTTCGGCCGAGATTAGCACCACCACAACCACCATCATTCACTCATCATCAATCAATTCCAAGCTTATACAAGGATGCTAGAAGACGTATGATGAAGCTTGGTGGCTTTGGATCTTGAAGGACCTCTTTTGTTTTCTTTTATCCTCTTCATTTCTTCACTTGAATCATCCCTAGCCTTGTGCTAGTGGTAAGAACCTTGATCTATCTATTTTACATCTATTTTAAGTGGTTAATGATGAATCATGATCAAAACTTAAAGAATACTAAAGAATCATATGAAGAGGACATGAACATAAGCTTATTTAGTAAAGATATCTTGATGTATATAAGTTGTTATGCTTGTTGATCTTTGATTGTTTGTAGAAATGATGTTGATCATCATAAGCTCTTGCTAGATCATGATTGAAAACATAATCTAGCAAGATGTGAAAGTAGAAATGATGAAGGATGATAGATCATCCACATAAAGATCATGAACTTGAAAGAATACTTTGTTTTCTTGAAAAGTAATGAACAAAGTAAGTTGTTAAACATGTATATCTAACGATTTATGAATGATCTTTCAAAGAACCCAAGTCAAAATATAAGTTTTGCTAAAACTTGGTTCTTGCATAAACAAACATCATTTTTAGTGATTAAACAAGTGTAGAAACACTTGTGTAACAAGAAGAATACATAAAGAAATATTTTTAGAAAACATGGTTTGAAGTTGTAAATTTCTAACTTCTTCAAAAATAAAGTTTTTAAAGAAGTAAACATATTTTAAAGGGTAACAAGACTTACTAAGAATACTAGTAGGTTACTACAAATTTTTATAAATATTCAAGTTCATGAAGTAATAGAAAATGCATGATTTTGGCAAGATTGGTAAGTAAGGGTTGTTTGTTGATGATTGTAAATTGATTGTGATGATTTTTACAAAAGAAAATGATATGCTTAAAAGCATGGAAACCTCCATTTTTTTGGGGAAACTATGGCAAAATTTTCTAAAAATATAAACACTTAGAAAAATATTCTTAAACAAATATTTACAAGTGTATTTTAAACCATGGATTTCTTACATAAATTTTGCCATAAATTTTGTTACAAAAATATAAATATTGGAGGTTGGTTTTATAAATAAAAGTGACTAAATATGTATTTAGGAGATATATATTTAGAAGACACCATCTGTGTGATTTATTGTATATTTTGTGTATTAGTTATATTATTTAGGACTTGAAATATTATAACTCACAAAATACCAAGAAATTACCAACCTAAATAATACCAAAATTCCAAAGAATAAATATACAAGCTTACACAAAAACATTGGAGAACCGAACTATGAAATGAGACTTACAAAATATTCCGGAAGATTTATTCACAAAGTATATTTGGTAAATAATATTTTGGGATACCAAAAAAACAAAATATGATTTTTACAATTACCACAAGAGTATATCCTATTTTTGACAAGTAGAAATATATTATTTTTGACAAAGTATAAAATATATATTCTTGAAATTTTTAGAAGATATATTATTTTAAGAAATATATATTTTCTTAAACAAACATAAAATATAATATTTTTGGAAAAAATATACACTTTCTTAAAATAAATGTGAAGTATGTCATTTTTGTGAAAAATGAGCTTATATATATATAATTTCCAAGTGGACTTGAAAATATATTATTTTTGGAATTTATAAGAGAATACAAATATTTTTGCCAAAGAAAAATTATAAATAATTTTTCTAAGTGATATTACTTAAAGTATATATATTTTGGAAATATATATTGGATTTTTAGTAAGGATACTATTCCCGAAAATTTAATATGTATCCCGTGCGTATAAACACACACCGGAATACGACCTCAAAACATGGCAAAATACACATGTATAAGGTACCCCCATCCTTGGGAAGGAAATACAAGTTTAAAATACTTGGGAAGTAGTACTACAATAATATTGCTTAACAATTATTTTAAAATTCATAAATATAATTTAAGTTAAAATATTAATTATTTTAACAAATAATTATATAACTTGGAATAATACCGAAGACACAAAGAACCGTAACTCAAAAACAGTAACACTAAGTCAAGGCACTGTAACACCTCGTAAAATCACGACCAATATTGTAAAGACACGGGTCATGGACTTTAAGCGTGTAATGGATTTATCTGGAGGGACTAACATTGTCAAACAATGTAAATATGTGAATAAAGGGATCCAAAGTGTCAACATGCCATTCTTGTGCCTCTGATTGACCTCATACGACGTTCGTATTCTTTAATGAATAATTTCTCGAACATTGGAAGTCGTTTGTGCTTAAAATAAGGATCTTACGAAACATAAGGGTTAAAAATGTCAACATGTTAAAATTACCTCTGAGTGACCATTAACGAACCCAAAAACATTGTAAATAATTTAGTAATTCGCTCACAAGAATATTAGATATTAATTTTGAGGAGTTACGAAGAAATCAAAACTTTTCGGATGATCGTACGACTAACCGGGAGCTTAACGGAGTTAGTTTAGGACCCAAGGTCCTTAAAAAGTTAACTATGGGGGTCCAAAATGCAATAAATGAAAGTTAAATCGAGTTTAGAAGGACCAGGACCAAAACTGCAATTACTGAAAGTTGTTTACCGGAAGCAGCCCTCTACGCGGGCTGCATAGACATAAGGGCAACTCTTACGCGGGCCGCGTAAGAGTGCCAGATGTAGAAAAAATGTACAGATGCATGTACAGATAGTTGCACCGCCTTTGCATGCCTTGTTTTTATTCCAAGGACTGAGCCAACAGTATTTCATGCATAGGGACACCTGGAATCATCAGAATTCAATTGTAGACTTGTGTGGAGTGATCTTGTGAAGTATTTTTGGCTATATAAGAACTTGTTGTTTACTAGTTCACTTGTTCATTCACAAAAATTATTCTCAACTCATCTCTGGAACTTCCTGGAGCTCAAGCAAGTTTTCTTAAGTTCCTAATTCGTGCTAAGAGTCCTTGTAAGCATTCTTAGCCTCTTAAGTTCAAGTTTTATTAGTCTAATGACCAAAAGTCAAAGCCGTCGTAATTAAGCTTTGACTTAGTGATTAATCGCTAATGGTCCAGCCATTATTCGAATTAAAAGTGGCTATGAGTTGGTAATTATGTGGGTAATAAACCCTTAAAAGGGCACCCACTGATTATCACTCTAACTTGGTCAATTGTCGGGTCAAACTTAATATTAAAAAGTCAACAGAAGCTATTTTTGCAAATAAATTCATAACTGATAATGTAGAAGTTATGGAACATGTTTTAACACTAAAATAACTTGGTAAATAATGTAAGAACATGTCTAGGCATGTTCAACCCGACAATTATGAGTTTAGGCTCGGTTCGGAACCGAAAGTCGCAAAAGTAGACTTTTGCTTTGACTTTCAGTTCTGACCCGATTTAGCTTAGTTTAGATATGCCTTAGGGTTCCTTTAGGACCTGGTTATAGGTTATTATAACCCTCTGAGGTTATACAACTTGGTTCCTAATTAATCCGATTCATTTGCATGTTTCCGTTAATTGCTTAAATGTTGACCATTATGCCCTTTTGATATTAAAACGAGATTTTTAAAAATGTGAGAGGACAAAAACCTTTGTTACTGATTTATAAACATGTCCTAAAAATTTGACATCAGTTTGAGGTCTAAATTAGGAGTTATGCTCAATATCGTAATTTGAAAGCTTTTTATTAATTAAACGGCATTTTTAGCATAAGGCCTATTTAAACCCAAATTTTGACTTCAAAATTTTTACCCAATGATGTAATATAATATTTTGGGATTTTTGAAGATTTTTATTAAATTTTAAACTGATCATAACATGGGGTTCTTGCTTTGATTCGGTAATTGACGGTTATACCCTTTTTGCTAATAAAATGAGTTTTACATAACATTTTGATACCAAATATTTTTCTACTGATTTCTTATATTAAATAAAATATTTTAAGCCTTCTGGACTGATAAAAATCTCAGCTTTCCTTATATAACCTGAAAATCGCTTAAACCCGACTTTTTACGCTTTTTAAACACATAGTATGGGTTAAAACTATTTTTGACACATAAGACTTATTACCTACTGATATTATAAGTAAATTTTTATACTTTAACAGTAAGTAAAAGTTTTGAACTCAGATTTCAAAATTTGACCTTTAAAGCTTGTGTGAAATGACCAAAATACCCTACGGTGCATAGTTTGGTTATAAATGATAAATTTCATATATATGCAATACATTGCTTATATGACTTGCAAAAATAAATATTTTTACTAATCATTTTAGACCAGAACCTCAGATTGTCATTTAACCTCTTTTATAATCTTTAAAATGACCAAAATACCCCTACGGGGCTTAAATTGATTTTAAATCCGTTTTGGGCATAATGGAAGGCATCCTACTGATATCCCAACATATTTAAGGCATATTAACTTAGGAAACCTGTTCATGACTCATTTGGTTACCCGTTATGCATTTTTCGCGTTCGGTGCGGTTTATGTGACTAGTTGCATAAATTGACGAAACTGGTCAAACCTCATCATTTTTGCTTCAAAATCCAGAATGTGTTTAGTTTACCTATATTATACAAGTCTCCATACTTGTCGGGTCTAAATCGCATTCTAATCCGGTCTCCGCTAAATCTTGCGTTTTGAACCGTAAACCTTCATTCCAGATTTAGGAGCCCAGTAAAAGATATTTGCACTTGCTGATTTTGTACGGCTGAGATAAATTTGTATATTTTGCTCAGGTAAATACTTTTAACTTATTTTCCCTTATACGGGCTTGGGGTACGGTATATAAAATACCGCTTGGTCGGGTATTGAATCTTTAATCGTATGAAGGTTAAATTATTGAGATAACCCGTTTAATCTGTTTTGTTTGTCTTAAAGCCTTTGGGGGGTTAATGACCATGTCCTGGATATCCTCGGCTCATTCATTGAAATGGCCATGACTTAAGCACGGGGTGTAGGCATACACCTGCCGGTGCGTATGTAAAATGATATACCCGCTTGTTCGAGAATAACTCGACGTGGGTTATATTATGTGGTGTGTCTATTAATATTTAACCCAGTATTTAACCCGGGCTACTGAACGTATAACAAACATATAATTCTTTTACAAGATTATTTTTAAATAATTATCCCAAGTTATAAAAGGATATTTGTGCCTTGTGCATTAAATCAATTTTCATAAACACTTTTTAAAAGAGTCGGTTAATTGTATTTACCAGTGTAAACTGACGTATTTTTCAAAAAGGCTAAGTGCAGGTACTAAGCGAAATGGGCTGGCTACTCCTAGCATAGAATAAAGAGTCTTGCAAGCTTTAGATGTTTAAAAATCTGTTGAACAATAATTCTGTTTATCTTTTGGTCCGCCTGTGGATCTCTTTACAATCCATTGTAATACTTTATGTTACTTCCATTCGATTTGTAATATTTTTACTTTAGACTTCCGTTGTGCACATTCCTCGACTTCCGAGTCCAGGCAAAGGACTTAGGACTAATCCTAATCTTTTATTTTTGTCCTTTATTGTTTTCCTTTGTTGTTTCTTTTGTTTGTTTTGACAGGGACAAAAAGATGCCGCCACGATTCAGACGAGGAGGACGAGGCAAGGCCCCCTTCACTGCTCCTAACGATCATGAGGTCGGGCCTTCGTACTGGCGAACTCCTTCAGCAACAATGAGCACTAGTCCTCAAGAAGACTTGAGGACCTACTTAGAGCCTGCGAGGCGTTCTGTCTCACTTAGCTCCTCACCATCCTACCACGATTCTTTCGGGATCCATCAAGGCAACGAGTCCGACCATTCACGCCATTCCTACTTACCGTTGCAGCGGTCGGGTTCTCACCGCGCCTTTCAGGACCCGACCCCGTATTTCCAGAGCCGGTTTAACCTGGCAAATCAGATTGAAAAATCAATGGGTCATAACCCATTGGGCCCCGAAGACCATTTTCCTGAAGCTCAGGACATGGATATGGATGATGACCCCGATCCTGTCGAACCACCGTCTGGGACGCCCACACATCCCATAGAGATTTCAGATGGGTCGTCTTTTCATGGATCACCTTATCGGGGTCCAGACAGCTATGAAGCAAGGTTTGCCCAATACAACTGGGAGTTTACTCCCTCTTACAACACACCTCAACAACGGCAGCAGGATCCCTCTGAGGATTCACGTTTTGTAGCGGTCACTCCACCGCCACTACCACCGCTTGAGCAGCAACTGCCTCCGGAGCCACCGAGGCGAAGAAGAACAGGTGCACGGATGTCCATGCGAGGAGGGGATTTCCATTTCAGCACCCCTTAACACTCCAGTGGCAGTCATTACCCGGTACTGTATGAAGACCCGCATATGGGTGGGCCTTCAAACCCCGTTTCTGAGGTGGACTCTGCGCCAGTCGCACCACCACCACCACCACACATGGGTTATGATAACCCAATTCCTTCATACGCCGGTAAAGCGGCGTATAACCCTTTTGAGCAGCCGGCTTATCTTGGCTACAACTACTACAATGCCCCCGATGTTGACCTGTATCTCGTAGCGGCAAACTACAATGCTCTTCACCCTGAAGGGCCCTATGCAGCTTCGTACCAATCTGGGTACCAAGCATATGGGTACCAATACCCTCCACTTGCTCAACCTCCGCAGCATCAGCCGCCGCAGCCACCGCTGATCCCGCCACCGCAACAACAGGAGATTCTTCAGAGGTTGAGCCAGGTGGAACGAGAGGTTCAAGAGGAGCGTAGAAGCCACCGAGAATTTCTTAAGGGTCTGGAAAATCTGATTAAGGGGAAGAAGAAGAGGGATTTTTGAAGATTCCTTATTTAATTGTATTGTAATTTCTTTATTTCAATCAAGTCCCTGCGTGGACATTTTCATTTATGTATTCAGTCCCTGCGAGGACTTGTATTTTTGTTTTAGCCCCTGCGTGCGCAAGTTATTTATGTAAAAGTCCTGTTTAGGGCAACCTATGTACTTCTTTTAAAATTAGTGGAATGTTTTATTTAAATTTCATTGTCATCTTATGTATAAATATAAATTATGAAATAAATCAAAAACATCATTCCTTTTTAAATGATCTGCCTTTAAATATTAAATAAGAATCTTAAAAGGTATAACCTAGCCTGCATGTCATTATAGACCTGGCCATGATGGTAAAACCTGTTTAAAAAAAGATTCAAATCCTTGTTAACATCTGAAAACATGTTAGCACTCCTGGCAGATGTGATTTGGTAAGATCACACATGTCATCCTTATATTGGATTCTTCCAGATTCCTTATTTAGCCTAATGATCTGTAAGTCATGGGTTCAAATCATCAATTAAGATGATTATATATGAGACATCCGTTAGTGATGCAGTGCCTACGGGCTATAATAATTATCAAATAAGATAAAAGACAGTTGTAGTCTACGACTCCCTGTCGATAAAAGGTAATAAACTACGTTCAAACCTTAATGCCTCGATTCTCTAAAATCATGGCTTAAAATTGTCCTTGTGACTACGCCTTATGTGCCATTAATAATACCCTTAATACTTTATAATTAGGATAAATTATAAGGAAAATCCTAAACAAATATGATTAACAAATTAACCAAATATGGTCTATGTTTACCATGGTAAATGAATCATCAGAAATAATGATTCCATAGTAACCTCTGAATAAAATATTGTCAACTATTTTGTAGCAAACAAGCTACATGGCTGAATCGGAGGAAGTAAACAATCACCCGAGAGAAAATCATGATACTACCAGAGTGAATGTAGCTGGTGCAGAACTGCAGGCATTAATAGATAATGCCGTTACTCGAGCTCTCGACAGACAGTTTAATGAATCAAGTGGTACTCGCGCCAGAACTCAGTCCGTACCACATACAAAACCACGCTCTAAGACTCATTCAGAGGCTCACAGTAAGGCCCCTTCTAAAGTGAACGAGTCAAAGAAGGACGATGCTCGCCACTCGTCAAACCAGCAGAGTGTTCCTTCTAAGAAGATTGTGTTCAATCAAGAGCCCCGTGGTAAGACTTGCTCTTACAAGTATTTTATCTCCTGCAAGCCAAGAGACTTCACAGGGGAGAAGAGAGCCATAGATTGTATGACTTGGCTCGATGAGATGGACATTGTTGTTGATATTAGTGGTTGTGACGAACAAGACGTTGTGAAGTTTGTGTCGCAATCATTTAAGGGTGAAGCGTTAGCTTGGTGGAGATCCCTAATCCAAGCTACAGGAAAGATCCACTTGTATAGCATGACTTGGGAGCAGTTTGTTGCTCTAATCAAAGAAAATTTATGCCCTCAACATGAAGTTGAGAAGATTGAAACTGACTTCCTGACATTGGTTATGAAGAATTTGGGCTGTCAAGCGTATCTCACGAGCTTCAACACGATGTCACGATTGGTTCCATACTTGGTCACACCGGAACCGAAACGTATAGCTCGATTTATTGGAGGTTTAGCCCTAGAGATTAAGGCAAGTGTGAAAGCATCAAGACCTACTACCTTTAGGTCAGTGGCTGATTTATCATTATCTCTTACCCTCGATGCGGTCAGGTAGAGTTCGCTTAGGAATTCTGATGAGGGGAAAAGGAAACGGGAGGATGAGAACTCACGTTGTTCTGAGAAGAAACATAAAGGGAACTCTGAGAACAAGAAGAGTTCAGGGTTCAAGAAGGATAACCAACAGTCGGGTGAAAAACCCAGGTGTAAAACCTGCAAGAAGCGTCATCTGGGAAAGTGCAGGTTTGAATCAAAATCCCAATCGCAGCCTAGGGCTTGTGGGATTTGCAAATCAGGTGAACACAAAACGTTGGATTGTAAGAAGATAAAAGATGCGACTTGTTACAACTGTAACGAGAAAGGGCACATCAAGTCCAACTGCCCAAAGTATGCAAAGAAGCCTGAAGAAAGTAAAAAGACCAATGCTCGGGTCTTTCAGATGAATGCACAGGAGGCCATTCAAAATGATAACGTGATAACAGGTACCTTTCTTGTCAATGATGTTTATGCAAGGGTATTGTTTGATTCGGGTGCAGATAAGTCATTTGTAGACTATAAATTCTGTAAGTTATTAAATCTACCTGTTAAAACCCTAAGCATAAAGTATGAAGTAGAATTGGCCGATGGTACCATAGAAACTGCTTCAACCGTGTTAGATGGATGTTTTATATCCATTAGGAACCACTCTTTTCCGTTGTCTTTGCTTCCTTTGAAACTAGCTGGATTTGACATAGTAATAGGCATGGACTGGTTATCTCATAACCAAGCTCAGATCGTTTGTGACAAGAAGCAAGTGGTTATTAAAACTCCTTGTGGTGAGCCGTTAACAATTCAAGGAGACACCCAATATGGGTTACCTAAGCAAGTGTCTATGCTTAAGGCGTCAAGGTGTTTGAAGAAGGATTGTGTCATCTACATGGCACAATTGACTATTGATGAACCGAAGACGCCCACAGAGATTCGTAGCTTCTTGGGTCTGGCAGGATACTATAGGCGCTTCATAGAGAACTTCTCAAGAATTGCTGCACCCCTAACTTCATTAACTCGAAAGAATATAAAGTTTGATTGGGGTCCTAAGCAACAAGAATCCTTTGAGATTCTTAAGCAAAAGTTGAGCAATGCTCCGGTTTTGACATTGCCTGAAGGAATTGAAGAGTTTGTGGTATACTGCGACGCATCACATACTGGAATGGGTTGTGTACTCATGCAAAGAGGCAAGGTTATTGCATATGCTTCCCGACATTTAAAGGTGCACGAGAAGAATTACACCACCCACGATTTGGAGTTGAGTGCTGTTGTGTTTGCACTAAAACTTTGGAGGCATTATTTATATGGTACCAAGTGTGTGATCTATTCTGATCATAAGAGCCTTCAGCATCTATTTAACCAGAAGGATCTAAACATGAGACAACATCGATGGATGGAGATACTGAATGATTATGATTGTGAAATCCGATATCATCCAGGCAAAGCGAATGTAGTCGCTGATGCTTTGAGCAGGAAGGAACGAGTTAAGCCCATTAGAATCAATGCCAAGAGCATTGAATTGAAGAACAACTTGAATGAAAGATTGTTAGCCGCTCAGAAGGAAGCTATATTAGAAGCTAACTATCCAAATGAAAAGTTGGGCGTAACTGCTGAACAATTATCGTATGGCAAAGATGGAATCCTAAGATTGAATGGACGAATATGGGTTCCAATTTATGGAGGACTTAGGGACGTGATTCTTCAAGAAGCCCATAGCTCCAAATATTCTGTTCATCCTGGCTGTGATAAGATGTACCAGGATTTAAAGGCGAATTATTGGAGGATAGGTTTGAAGAAATCTATAGCCACTTATGTGGCCAAATGTTTGACGTGCGCTCAAGTTAAAGCCGAACACCAGAAGCTATCAGGTTTACTGCAACAGCCTGAACTTCCCACCTGGAAGTGGGAAATGGTAACCATGGATTTTATCACAAAGTTACCAAGGACAAAGCGAGGAAATGATACTATTTGGGTTATAATCGACAGATTGACTAAGTCAACCCACTTCCTACCTATTAAGGAAACTCACAGCTCTGACAAATTAGCACAGCTGTACGTGGATGAGATTGTATCTCTTCATAGAGTGCTAGTGTCTATCATCTCTGATAGGGATACGAGATATACGTCACACTTTTGGAAAAGCTTCCAGCAATCCCTAGGCACTCGTCTAAACTTCAGCACTGCTTATCTTCCTCAGACGGATGGGCAAAGCGAGCGTACAATTCAAACGCTTGAGGATATGTTACGGGCTTGTGTTATTGATTTAGGAGGAAGTTGGGATGACCATCTTCCATTGATTGAATTCTCGTACAATAATAGCTATCATTCAAGTATTCAAGCAGCGCCTTTTGAGGCATCGTACGGAAGGAAATGCAGAACGCCAGTTTGTTGGGCGGAAGTTGGAGACGTCCAACTAACAGGACCCAATATAGTCCTGGAGACGACATATAAAATTGTGCAGATACGTGATCGTCTCAAAGCTACCAGGGATAGGCAGAAGAGCTAATCAGATAAAAGGCGTAAACCTCTAAAATTCGAGGTAGGTGTCAAAGTGTTACTTAAGGTATCACCCTGGAAAGGGGTAATGCGTTTTGGAAAGAAGGGCAAGTTGAGCCCCAGATACATAGGACCATTCAAGATCATCGAATGTGTTGGGACTATAGATTACAAGCTAAATCTACCTGAAGAACTCAGTGGAATCCATAATGTGTTCCACATCTGCAACTTGAAAAAGTGTCTAGCCGATGAATCGATAGCCATGTCACATAAGGATGTGCATATAGATGAGAGCTTAAAGTTTGTTGAAAAACCTTTGTCGATTGAGGATCGACAGGTAAAGAAGCTTCGAAGGAAGCATGTACCGATTGTGAAGGTTAAATGGGATGCCCGAAGAGGCCCCGAATACACGTGGGAGGTTGAGTCCACAATGAAACAGAAGTACCCTCATTTATTTCAGTAAATCTTGAGGTCGAGATTTCTTTTAAGGGGGTGAGGATGTAACACCTCGTAAAATCATGACCAATATTGTAAAGACACGTGTCATGGACTTTAAGCGTGTAATGGATTGATCAGGAGGGACTAACATTGTCAAACAATTTAAATATGTGAATAAATGGATCCAAAGTGTCAACATGCCATTCTTGGGCCTTTGATTGACCTCATACGACGTTCGTATTCTTTAATGAATAATTTCTCGAACATTCGAAGTCGTTTGTGCTTAAAATAAGGATCTTATGAAACATAAGGGTTAAAAATGTCAACATGTTAAAATTACCTCTGAGTGACCTTTAACGAAACCCAAAAACATTGTAAATAATTTAATAATTCGCTCACAAGAATATTAGATATTAATTTTGAGGAGTTACGAAGAAATCAAGACTTTTCGGATGATCGTATGACTAACCGGGAGCTTAACAGGAGTTAGTTTATGACCCAAGGTCCTTAAAAAGTTAACTATGGGGGTCCAAAATGCAATAAATGAAAGTTAAATCAAGTTTAGAAGGACCAGGGACCAAAACTGCAATTACTGAAACTTGTTTACCGGAAGCAGCCCTCTACGCGGGCCGCATAGACATAAGGGCAACTCTTACGCGGGCTGCGTAAGAGTGCCAGATGTAGAAAAAATGGACAAATGCATGTACAGCCTGTTGCACCACCTTTGCATGCCTTGTTTTCGATTCCAGGGACTGAGCCAACAGTATTTCATGCATAGGGACACCTGGAATCATCAGAAATCAATTGTAGACTTGTGTGGAGTGATCTTGTGAAGTATTTTTGGCTATATAAGAACTTGTTGTTTACTAGTTCACTTGTTCATTCACAAAAATTATTCTCAACTCATCTCTGGAACTTCCTGTAGCTCAAGCAAGTTTTCTTAAGTTCCTAATTCGTGCTAAGAGTCCTTGTAAGCATTCTTAGCTTCTTAAGTTCAAGTTTTATTAGTCTAATGACCAAAAGTCAAAGCCGTCGTAATTAAGCTTTGACTTAGTGATTAATCACAAATGGTCCAGCCATTATTCGAATTGAAAGTGGCTATGAGTTGGTAATTATGTGGGTAATAAACCCTTAAAAGGGCACCCACTGATTATCACTCTAACTTGGTCAATTGTCGGGTCAAACTTAATATTAAAAAGTCAACAAAAGCTATTTTTGCAAATAAATTCATAACTGATAATGTAAACGTTATGGAACATGTTTTAACACTAAAATAACTTGATAAATAATCTAAGAACATGTTTAGGCATGTTCAACCTGACAATTCTGAGTTTAGGCTCGGTTCGGAACCGAAAGTCGCAAAAGTAGACTTTTGCTTTGACTTTCAGTTCTGACCCAATTTAGCTTAGTTTGGATATGCCTTAGGGTTCCATTAGGACCAGGTTATAGGTTAGTATAATCCTCTGAGGTTATACAACTTGGTTCCTAATTAATCCGGTTCATTTGCATGTTTCCGTTAATTGCTTAAATGTTGACCATTATGCCCTTTTGATATTAAAACGAGATTTTTAAAAACATGAGAGGACAAAAACCTTTGTTACTGATTTATAAACATGTCCTAAAATTTTGTCATCAGTTTGAGGTCTAAATTAGGAGTTATGCTCAATATCGTAATTTGAAAGCTTTTTATTAATTAAATGCATTTTTAGCATAAGGCCTATTTAAACCCAAATTTCGACACCAAAATTTTTACCCACTGATGTAATATAATATTTTGGGATTTTTGAAGATTTTTATTAAACTTTAACCTGATCATAATATGGGGTTCTTGCTTTGATTCGGTAATTGACGGTTATACCCTTTTTGCTAATAAAATGAGTTTTACATAACATTTTGATACCAAATCTTTTTCTACTGATTTCTTATGTTAAATAAAATATTTTAAGCCTTCTGGACTGATAAAAATCTCAGCTTTCCTTATATAACCTGAAAATCGCTTAAAACCGACTTTTTACGCTTTTTAAACACATTGTATGGGTTAAAACTATTTTTGACACATAAGACTTATTACCTACTGATATTATAAGTAAATTTTTATACTTTAACAGTAAGTAAAAGTTTTAAACTCAGATTTCAAAATTTGACCTTTAAAGCTTGTGTGAAATGACCAAAATGCCCCTACGGTGCATAGTTTAGTTATAAATGATAAATTTCACATATATGCAATACCTTGCTGATATGACTTGCAAAAATAAATATTTTTACTAATCATTTTAGACTAGAACCTCAGATTGTCATTTAACCTATTTTATAATCTTTAAAATGACCAAAATACCCCTATAGGGCTTAAATTGATTTTAATTCCGTTTTGGGCATAATGGAAGGTATCCTACTGATATCCCAACATATTTAAGGCATATTAACTTAGGAAACCTGTTCATGACTCATTTGGTTACCCGTTATGCATTTTTCGCGTTCGGTGCGGTTTATGTGACTAGTTGCATAAATTGACGAAACGGGTCAAACCTCATCATTTTTGCTTCAAAATCCAGAATGTGTTTAGTTTACCCATATTATACAAGTCTCCATACTTGTCGGGTCTAAATCACATTCTAATCCGGTATCCGCTTAATCTTGCGTTTTGAACCGTAAACCTTCATTCAAGATTTAGGTGCCCAGTAAAAGACATTTGCACTTGCTGATTTTGTACGGCTGAGATAAATTTGTATATTTTGCTCAGGTAAATACTTTTAAC